>JARQOC010000005.1:283211737-283922021 GCA_033576535.1 Allobates femoralis
GCCTAATGCCGGGTGCTGGCGGCTAGCGTCAGGTGCTGGCAGCTGCTGGGCGCTGGCAGCTGCCGGGTGCCACCTGGTGCTGCCTCCCGGGTGCTGGCAGCTGCCGGGTGCTGGCGGCTGTTGCCGGCTGCTGAGTGCAGGCTGGTGCCGCATGCTGGCTGGTGCCGGCTGCTGGGTGCAGGCTGGTGCCACGTGCTGGCTGGTGCCGGCTGCCAGGTGCTAGCTGGTACCAGCTGCTGCCGGCAATCGAGAGACTGGGAGCCACAGAGAAAGAAGCTGCCGGGATGAGAAGAGTGGAGTCAGGTAAGGCGCTGTTACAGCCGAAGATAGCAGCCTGGGGGGGGGGAGGGGAACGTGACCGCTGAAAGTGCCTAGGGCGGCAGGAACTCCAAATATGGCCCTATGTAAGTGTGTATATGTGTGAGTGTGTTTGTGTGAATATGTCTGAGGATGTATGTGTGAGTGTGTATGTGAGTGTGTGTGTGTATGTGTGAGTGTGAGGGTGTGTATATGTGTGAGTGTGTGTGAGCGAGAGAACAAAAAGAACAGAGACCAGGACATTACTACAAGATGACAAGGGAGGGAACATTACTAAAAGATTGGGACATTACTACAAAATGAGGACCAGGATGGGGGACATTAATATAGGATGGGGACCAGGATGGGGCATTACTACACATATGGACCAGGGAGGAGCATTACTACAAGATGGAGACCAGGGCGGGGACATTCCTACAAGAGGAGGACCAGGATGGGGACATTCCTACAAGAGGAGCACCAGGATGGGGACATTACTACAAGATGGGAGTATTACTACAAGACAGGGATCAGGATGGGGACATTACAACATAATGAGGACTAGGATGGGAGTCATTGTTATAGGATGGGGAGCAGGATGGGGCATTACTACACGTACAGATCAGGGAGGAACATTACTTCAAGAAGGGGACCAGGAAGGGGACATTAGTGCCAGACGGGGAGCAGTATGGGGGACATTAATATACAATGGGGACCAGTATGGGGACATTACTAGAAGAAGGGGATCAGGAAGGGGATATTAGTGCCAGACGGGGAGTAGTATGGGGACATTAATATACAATGGGGACATTACTAGAAGAAGGGGATCAGGATGGGGACATTACTACAAGAAGGCGACCAGGATAGGGACATTACCACAAGAAGGGAATTAGGATGGGACATTACTACATGAGGAGGATCAGGATGAGGGTCATTAATATAGGATGGGAACATTACTACACGTAGGGACCAGGGAGGAACATTACTTCAAGAAGGGAACCAGGATGGGGACATTACTACAAGACGGGGACCAGTTTGGGGGACATTAATATACAATGGGGACCAGTATGGGGACATAACTACATAAAGGAGATTAGGGTGAGGACATTCCTACAAGAAGATCAGAATTTGTACTTTACTAGATTGAGCAAAAAATTCTAGTATTGCTAAAATGTCACTTAGGGTATTGTTACACGTCGCAACATTGCATGCAATTTCACGGGCAATTTGCTGGTTGCAGTGAAATTATGGACACATTGTTCCATTTTGTGGCCGTGTACAAATGTAACAATGTGTTTATGATTTCACTGCAACCAGCAAATTGCCTGTGAAATTGCATGCAATGTTGCGACATGTAACGGTACCCTTAGTCCTACAAGCAATGCTACCCCCCGAGATCAATTTTTTTCTACGTGCGTCCCACCAACCCAACCAAGTTTAAGACCCCTGGTCTACAGGATCTTAAGGCAGTCTCTTTGACATGAAACTCATACCATCCTTAATCATAAAATTATGAGTAAGGACGCTGTGAGCGTCAGAAATGCATCAGAGAATGCCTTAAGATACTGTAGACAATTACCGTATTTTTCGCTTTTTAAGACACACTTTTGCCTCCCCCAAACTGGGGGGGGGTAAAAGGGGGTGCGTCTTAAAAAGCGAATCTGAAAATATAAGCAATAAGAAAGATAAATAAAAAATTTTACCGGGGGGGGGGGGCGGCTGTGTGTGCGGCTGTTGAGTGGAGGTGCCGTAGTATGAGGGGCACAGCTGCACTACCGAAGCTGCGGGGGATGATCGGCGGTAGCAAGCGGTGGGCGCCGCCATATTCTCTCTGCCAGGCTGCATTCACTAAGCAGTGTGCAGCCGGCCGGTAGAGGTAGAGACTCCAGAATGGCCGCGGGTCTCCGTTATGGTCGCGGCCATTTTGTTGAAGTCTCTCCCGACTGTCTGCACACTTAGCAGTAGTGAATGCAGCCGGGCAGAGAAAATATGGCGGCGCCCACTGCTCGCTGTCGCTGATCATCCCCCGCAGCTCCGTTCCTGCACCACAGCCCCCGCTGCAGCGTCGGTCCTGCACTTGTGCCTCTCACCCTCCTGACCCTGCCTCCGGGACCCCCACTCAGCAGCCGCATGTCGGTAAGCCATTGGGGTCCAGAGGAGGGAGAATGGGAAGAGGCACAAAAGTACACAAAAGGGGCAATACACAGGATGGAGACATATATACAAGATGGGGGGCATATATAAAGGATGGGGGCATATATACTGGTTGGAGGACATATATTCAGGATGGGGGGCATAATATACAGGATGTGGGGGCATAATATACAGGATGGGGGGCATAATATACAGGATGGGGGGCATAATATACAGTATGGGGGGGCATAATATACAGGATGTGGGGGCATAATATACAGGATGGGGGGCATAATATACAGGATGGGGGGGCATAATATACAGGATGTGGGGGCATAATATACAGAATGGGGGGCATAATATACAGGATGGGGGGCATAATATACAGGATGGGGGACATAATATACAGGATGGGGGGGCATAATATACAGGATGTGGGGGCATAATATACAGGATGGGGGACATAATATACAGGATGGGGGGGCATAATATACAGGATGTGGGGGCATAATATACAGGATGGGGGACATAATATACAGGATGGGGGGCATAATATACAGGATGGGGGGGCATAATATACAGGATGGGGGGCATATATTGTATACAGGATGGGGGCATAATATACAGAATGGGGCGGTATATATACAGGATAGGGAACATATAGATAAGATGGGGGAATGTATATGCCAGGATGGGGTGCCATATTTACAGCATGGGGACATGTATGCCATGATGAGGGATATATATACCAGGATGGGGTGGGGCATATGTACCAGGATGGGAACATATATACAGGATGTAATATCTG
Organism: Allobates femoralis; assembly: GCA_033576535.1. Lineage (NCBI taxonomy): Eukaryota > Metazoa > Chordata > Amphibia > Anura > Aromobatidae > Allobates > Allobates femoralis. The sequence goes on from JARQOC010000005.1 coordinate 283,214,976, forward strand.
ATTCAATGGTTAGCACACGGCATATGAGGGGGTGTGGTGCCAGTGAAGGGGCCTCTTGAGTCCCGTATTCAAGTCTGTTAGAATCACTGCACACACACACTTCTAGTCTTTTTGCTTATTGGTGAATGTTTATTCGGAAGGTGCTCTTGTTAGAACTGCGACAGTATGACGTTTCGGACGATTAGGTCCTTGATCACAAATATCGCTGGAAAGATAGAAATATATACAATCAGGTGCTCAATCTTTAAAAGTGTTACATATCTAATATATAATTACCCTAATGCCACTTCCGTCATATTTGGCAGTGTTTCCGTCGTCGTGTGCGTGGCTGCCACACTCGCAATGCCTTTGCGAGTCCTTGCTGACTCTCTCTCTCTCTCCTGCCACACTCGCAATGCCTTTGCGAGTCCATCCAGAGTCTCTCCTCACTCGCAATGCCTTTGCGAGTCCATGCACAGTCTCTCACTCTCAGGACCTGAGATGATGTCACTGGTATGGGCGGGACTATATCACATGACTGTGACATCATCAAAGGCACTTTCATTGCTGCAGTCAGCACAGGAGACATCATGCCGCTGTCTCACATCAGACGTGTCCTCATCACTGATTCTCTGCCTCTGACATCCTGCGATCACAAGGGAACATAGAGATGACAGAGGACCCCGGACTGAGCCCCCAAGAGCTGATCTCCAGGATACAGGTGAGAGGAGGCTGCACAGGAGCAACGCTCTGCAGTGAGCAGCCTGCACAGGAGCAATGCTCTGCAGAGGGGAGGCTGCACAGGAGTAATGCTCTGCAGAGAGCAGGCTGCACAGGAGCATTGCTCTGCAGAGGGGAGGCTGCACAGGAGCAATGCTCTGCAGAGATGAGGCTGCTCAGGAGCAATGTTCTGCAGAGAGGAGGCTGCACTGGAGCAATGTTCTGCAGTGGGGAGGCTGCACAGGAGCATTGCTCTGCAGAGAGGAGGCTACACAGGAGCAATGTTCTGCAGAGAGGAGGCTGCACAGGAGCAATGTTCTGCAGAGAGGAGGCTGCACAGGAGCATTGCTCTGCAGAGAGGAGGCTGCACAGGAGCAATGTTCTGCAGAGAGGAGGCTGCACAGGAGCATTGCTCTGCAGAGAGAAGGCTACACAGAGAGCAATGCTCTGCAGAGAGGAGGCTGCACAGGAGCAATGCTCTGCAGAGAGGAGGCTGCACAGGAGCAATGCTCTGCAGAGAGGAGGCTGCACAGGAGCGATGCTCTGCAGGGAGGAGGCTGCACAGTAGCAATGCTCTGCAGAGAGGAGGCTGCACAGGAGCGATGCTCTGCAGGGAGGAGGCTGTACAGGAGCGATGCTCTGCAGGGAGGAGGCTGCACAGGAGCGATGCTCTGCAGAGGGGAGGCTGCACAGGAGCAATGTTCTGCAGAGAGGAGGCTGCAAAGGAGCATTGCTCTGCAGAGAGGAGGCTACACAGGAGCAATGCTCTGCAGAGAGGAGGCTGCACAGGAGCAATGCTCTACAGAGAGGAGGCTGCACAGGAGCAATTCTCTACAGGGAGGAGGCTGCACAGGAGCAATGCTCTGCAGAGAGGAGGCTGCACATGACCATTGCTCTGCAGAGAGGAGGCTACACAGGAGCAATGCTCTGCAGAGAGGAGGCTGCACAGGAGCAATGCTCTGCAGAGAGGAGGCTGCACAGGAGCAATGCTCTACAGTAAGGAGGCTCCACAGTAGCAATGCTCTGCAGAGAGGAGGCTGCACAGTAGCAATGCTCTGCACAGAGGAGGCTGCTCAGGAGCATTGCTCTGCATGAGGGGAGGCTGCACAGGAGCAATGCTCTGCAGAGAGGAGGAGGCTGCACAGGAGCAATGCTCTGCAGAGAGGAGGCTGCACAGGAGCAATACTCAGCAGAGAGGAGCCTGCACAGGAGCAATGCTCTGCATGAGTGGAGCCAACATGCTGGCGACGGCGGAGTGAAAATGCTGTGGCGGGGAAGACGATGACCCGCTGGTAAGTATGACAGGCAGAGTGCCTCTGTCCTCTGCTGACCACTCTGCCCGCCGCACTGCGCTGACCACTCTGCCCACCCCACTCACTGCTAACCACTGAGCCACCATACTCCTGCTAACCACTGAGCCACCGCGCACTACTAACCACTGAGCCACCGCGCAGTGCTATAGTGCTAACCAGTGAGCCACTGCGCAGTGCTAAAGTGCTAACCACTGAGCCACCGCGCAGTGCTAACCACTGAGCCACCGCCCAGTGCTAACCACTGAGCCACCGCCCAGTGCTAACCACTGAGCCACCGCGCAGTGCTAACCACTGAGCCACCGCGCAGTGCTAACCACTGAGCCACTGCGCAGTGCTAACCACTGAGCCACCGCGCAGTGCTAACCACTGAGCCACCGCGCAGTGCTAACCACTGAGCCACCATATACAGTGCTAACCACTGAGCCACCATATACAATGCTAACCACTGAGCCACCGTATACAGTGCTAACCACTGAGCCACTGTATACAGTGCTAACCACTGAGCCACCGTATACAGTGCTAACCACTGAGCCACCGTATACAGTGCTAACCACTGAGCCACCGTATACACTGCTAACCACTGAGCCACCATATACAGTGCTAACCACTGAGCCACCATATACAATGCTAACCACTGAGCCACCGTATACAGTGCTAACCACTGAGCCACCATATACAGTGCTAACCACTGAGCCACCATATACAGTGCTAACCACTGAGCCACCTGTATACACACAATTAATTTCACCGCACTCCCCTAAATATTAGTAAATAAACTATATATGCATTCTAGACTACCCGATTCTTTAGAATCGGGCTCACAGCTAGTTTACATTATATTTACAAAGAATATACACGTAATGTCCAGTACATCTAATGTCTAGTTACTGGAGATGTCCTTAGCAAGGATGCCAAGAGAAATTCAGAGCTACTTATGGTCTGGAAAATGCAAAAGATGAGAGATAGGGTAGAAAGGTACTGATGGGTTAGGGGTAAGAGTCAGTAGTACATAAAGCATAGGTAGAGATAGAAGCAAAACAAATAAAAGAGCAAGCCTACCCTTAGAATAGTTTGAGTTTCAATTGCACGATGTATCCCTTATGGTCCCGTACAGGGTACAGAGTATGCCTAGCAGAGAAGATTGTATGTTAGACCAAATGGGGGACAGCAGACAATGGTAGGAGCAGGATAGTGTTATGGGGGATATAGTACTCTATGTTGAGTGTAGTTGTTATACAGATAAAGTGTACAGTGCAACTATAATCCCATGCTAAAAAGAAAGCTGTTTATATAGCCTGGTAGAGCCCCTATAGGTGAGGTACTGATGAATAGTGTACAATATTGACATTTCCCTGAGAGATACTGTACATCAATGTAGCCTCTTTTGGCTGAGAATTGGTTACAGTGCCTATGGCAGTCAGGAGCGGTCGCTCTGTGGACCTGGTATGAGCAACACAGCGTATCAATTGATATATCAAGTATAGTAGTATAATGGTACTTAGCTTGTTAGTCAGGTCATGGATAGGCACTCACGGTGGTGGCACAGCAGTGGGGTGTGTACACACCCAGGGAGATGCAGGAGGAGTGACACTGGGCTGTGATTTTTTTTTTTTCACATGATCTTTATTGCTAGGGTACCGCTACTACGGTGGATAATATCCTATTAAACATCTTTCTTCTATCCTAGTTGAACCCCATGGTTGAAACACTTAGCTTCTGCATTTAAACATACCTATCATGTGATTTTTTTTTTCACATGATCTTTATTGCTAGGGTACCATTCACAAACAACATGTCCGCTGCTCCTTCTGAGCATGTGCGGAACGTAACTTCCTGTCCAGCACTCAGGCGAGGCCACTTCCTGTAAGGAGTGCAGGATTGAGATAAAAGGAGCAAAATACACAGCCCAGTGTCACTCCTCCTGCATCTCCCTGGGTGTGTACACACCCCACTGCTGTGCCACCACCGTGAGTGCCTATCCATGACCTGACTAACAAGCTAAGTACCATTATACTACTATACTTGATATATATCAATTGATATGCTGTGTTGCTCATACCAGGTCCACAGAGCGACCGCTCCTGACTGCCATAGGCACTGTAACCAATTCTCAGCCAAAAGAGGCTACATTGATGTACAGTATCTCTCAGGGTAATATCTATATTGTACACTATTCACCAGTACCTCACCTATAGGGGCTCTACCAGGCTATATAAACAGCTTTCTTTTTAGCATGGGATTATAGTTGCACTGTACACTTTATCTGTATAACAACTACACTCAACATAGAGTACTATATCCCCCATAACACTATCCTGCTCCTACCATTGTCTGCTATCCCCCATTTGGTCTAACATACAATCTTCTCTGCTAGGCATACTCTGTACCCTGTACGGGACCATAAGGGATACATCGTGCTATTGAAACTCAAACTATTCTAAGGGTAGGCTTGCTCTTTTATTTGTTTTGCTTCTATCTCTACCTATGCTTTATGTACTACTGACTTACCCCTAACCCATCAGTACCTTTCTACCCTATCTCTCATCTTTTGCATTTTCCAGACCATAAGTAGCTCTGAATTTCTCTTGGCATCCTTGCTAAGGACATCTCCAGTAACTAGACATTAGATGTACTGGACATTACGTGTATATTCTTTGTAAATATAATGTAAATATGTAACACTTTTAAAGATTGAGCACCTGATTGTATATATTTCTATCTTTCCAGCGATATTTGTGATCAAGGACCTAATCGTCTGAAACGTCATACTGTCGCAGTTCTAACAAGAGCACCTTCCGAATAAACATTCACCAATAAGCAAAAAGACTAGAAGTGTGTGTGTGCAGTGATTCTAACAGACTTGAATACGGGACTCAAGAGGCCCCTTCACTGGCACCACACCCCCTCATATGCCGTGTGCTAACCATTGAATCAGATATTACTACGAGTTTGGTTATAAGCACCGACTGTTCTAATGTCAACTGGAATATATATGTATGAAGAAGCATCTGGAACAGATATTCTGTCCAGAATAAGGACTGCCTCGGATTTCCTACACGTTCCCAGCAAAGACTTGAAAACCAAAGACTGGGAAAGGGAACGAAAGAAACTGATAGGCTACGAACTCTACTCCGCCACCCTTGGTGAATATTTCAGACAGAAAAAGATCCCCAAGGATTACACTATAACTTGAGACCAACACTATTCTCTGATCACAAGAAATACTGCCAGACCTTCCAACAAATACTCAATAAGTGTTCCTTTGATATAATACTCTTGACCATTGAGTATCTACAAGAAGCGATTAAAGAGAGTGAGGCCAAAGTGACTGCGATTGAGACTCAACTTTCATCCACTCTTAACTTGACCGAGTTAACTACACTAAAGAATAGAGTTGAGACGACTCTAACAAACCATCGCAAGACCCTTGAAGAAAGAAAAAGAGGAAAATTCCAACGAGATATTGAAGACTACCTAACTAACAAAGTATACAGATGGGACGAGCCAGCACCGAGACGACCACCACGAAGACCAAACAAACCACCAAGAGGACATCCCCCATCTGGAGGTTCGACTCCATCAGGCGGCTCTACTCCGGGATCCGGCAGCGACACTGGTGGAAATCCACTACCGAGACCACCCGCTTTTTTAGATCCACCACCACACCCAGCCGGAGGACCAGGAGGGGCAAGAGACCTACACTGGATGCAACTGCATTCACAGGTAGGAGTCCAAACATAATAGTCAATATCTCCCTCTCTCCCATAGAACTAGAAGTCTTAAACAAAGGGCTATCATTTTGCCCCACACCCAAGTGGGACTCCTTTCAATTGGAAAAGGATCTCCAATCCTTCTACCGCAATATAAGACTCAAAGTCCACTTTGAGGGGAACCCTCCAATAGGGGGACCTAGACCCACTATTACAGCTACCCAAGGGGTCACTAACCATCTGACTATTGACAACTTGGGCTTGAGAAACCCAAGTACCTTCATTCCACTGATAACTCACCATGCAGCTGCAGCTTTCATTAACCTGATTGATAAGAGACATCCAGGAGATCATTCATGACCACTACATTGGCCTACTCCCTGTCCGCCTTAATCTATCCTCACTAGATAAACAAGCCATTACCTCATTACAAAATAACAACAACATCATCATCATCAAACCGGCAGACAAGGGTGGGGCAATCGTGATTATGAATAAGAATCAATACATTCAAGAAATTAGGAGACAACTGGCAGACACATCAACCTATAAACGTGTCTTGACGGATCCCACATTTACCATACGCAGAAAGATCGACACAATCACAAACAAATACACCAGCAACGGGACCATAGACACCAAGACCAAGACATTCCTATCCAATCAACACCCCATTACCCCTGTGATATATATACTTCTCAAAATCCACAAGGATCTCCACAATCCACCAGGACGCCCCATTGTTGCCTCTACAGACTCAATCCTTAGTCCACTGTCTGTTTTCCTGGAGAAACTGCTGACTCCACACACCCATAAGACCAGATCCTTCCTACTAGACACCAACACTTTTCTCAACAAATTAAAGGAACGTGGACCCATTCCACCTGATAGTATTCTGTGTACATGAGATGTCAACAGTCTTTACACCTCTATCGAGCATGATAGAGGGATAGAGGCGGTTTCCCTGACCTTACAAGAGGCTAACACTGATCCAAATCAAAAAGATCTATGCATTGACCTCCTCAACCTAGTCCTAAGTGAAAATTATTTCCTATTTGAGGATAATTTTTACGTACTGACACGGGGTACCGCAATGGGCTCTAATGTAGCCCCCGCATACGCAAATCTCTATATGGATAGGTTTGAGCGTGACTACATTTACTCCAACACCACATTTCAACAAGAGGCCTTTGTATGGTACAGATACATCGACGACATTTTCTGCATATGGCGTGGACATCAAAACAGTCTCCTAGATTTCTTTAATCATATCAATCAGATCGAACTGAGCTAAAATTCACACTGTCCCACGACTTCAACAGCACCAGCTTTCTAGATACTAGAATAACAAAGGACGACGAAGGATATCTAACTTCAGATATCTACACCAAGCCCACAGATGTCAATAGTCTCCTCCGTTATGACAGCTGTCACCCCAAGGCCACGAGAAATAGTTTACCAAGGTCTCAGTTTAAAAGAGTCAATAGGATAGTCACAGACCCTTCCACTAGAGACACACGCCTACTGGAGATGTCCAATAAGTTCGCTACACGACACTACCCCAAAAAACTCCTTAGTGCTGAACTACATAGAGCCCACACTGAAACAACTACTCCACCAAGTGACGTGACAAAACCTGTAAGATTACCCTTTGTTCACTACCATCATCCATCCATACTAAGAGTACATAATCTGATCCGTAAACATTGGCCATTGCTGACCAGATCATATCCCAATGTCGAATCCTTCAAAAACCCACCACTCATGTGTTTGAGAAGACCTCCAAATATACGTGACAGACTAGTACGTGCGGACATAGGAACAAAAACCAACACCAATCAACGTACCCTTACAGGTCACAGACGGACAGGTACTTTCCCGTGCCTGGGATGTATGTCATGCTCTAACGTGATCAAAGGGAAATGTAGTTACACACCCTCGGACAGGGAAATCCTATCCCATCAAAGATCTCTATACCTGTGATTCTAGCTTTGTGGTTTACATGATCAAATGCCCTTGTGGATTGCTATACGTGGGTGAAACTACCCGAGCAATCAGAAGGAGGATCTCAAGCCACAAATCAGCCATCAGATGCGAATACACCTGGTTGCCTCTCCCGGCCCATTTCAAAGAAGCAAGACACAACGTCTCTCAGCTGCGCTTCCAGGTCCTAGAGAAGGTACATAGACCGAGGAGAGGGGGGAACCAAATCAAACTCTTGAAAGAGCGTGAAACTTACTGGATATATACGCTGGACACTCTAGCACCAAAGGGTCTGAACCATGAAATAGAATGGCATAACTAATAATTGACATTTATCCCTAGGTCACCACCTAATCGATATAAGCGACAGGGTAAGCCATAACCCTCTGGTAAGAACCCAACCAGCCTTCCTTTTGATATGTTAGCCATAAGTTTCCCACCCCCAATATTATTTTTATTTCCCTTTTTTTATGTTTGGACTCCTACTTACTTCATTTTGATTGTGATGTGTTATTAATCTATGTCATTGCATTGATATGTACCTCCATTCAAACATCACGCTAGGTTAATGTCTCCAATCACACTGCAACACCTACCAACATTCATACACATCCATTGTGGTGATTGGCAATACACAGACATTCCCTACATAGCATCACATAACACTCCTTCGAAATATCTATCCTCTCTATTTAACTTCCTTATGGCGCATACATTTGGTATATTAACTTAGTCAGGTGCTTCACTACCGCTACTACGGTGGATAATATCCTATTAAACATCTTTCTTCTATCCTAGTTGAACCCCACGGTTGAAACACTTAGCTTCTGCATTTAAACATACCTATCATGTGATTTTTTATTTTTTTTTCACATGATCTTTATTGCTAGGGTACCATTCACAAACAACATGTCCGCTGCTCCTTCTGAGCATGTGCGAAACGTAACTTCCTGTCCAGCACTCAGGCGAGGCCACTTCTTGTAAGGAGTGCAGGATTGAGATAAAAGGAGCAAAATACACAGCCCAGTGTCACTCCTCCTGCATCTCCCTGGGTGTGTACACCCCCCACTGCTGTGCCACCACCGTGAGTGCCTATCCATGACCTGACTAACAAGCTAAGTACCATTATACTACTATACTTGATATATCAATTGATATGCTGTGTTGCTCATACCAGGTCCACAGAGCGACCGCTCCTGACTGCCATAGGCACTGTGACCAATTCTCAGCCAAAAGAGGCTACATTGAAGTACAGTATCTCTCAGGGTAATGTCTATATTGTACACTATTCACCAGTACCTCACCTATAGGGGCTCTACCAGGCTATATAAACAGCTTTCTTTTTAGCATGGGATTATAGTTGCACTGTACACTTTATCTGTATAACAACTACACTCAACATAGAGTACTATATCCCCCATAACACTATCCTGCTCCTACCATTGTCCGCTATCCCTCATTTGGTCTAACATACAATCTTCTCTGCTAGGCATACTCTGTACCCTGTACGGGACCATAAAGGATACATCGTGCTATTGAAACTCAAACTATTCTAAGGGTAGGCTTGCTCTTTTATTTGTTTTGCTTCTATCTCTACCTATGCTTTATGTACTACTGACTCTTACCCCTAACCCATCAGTACCTTTCTACTCTATCTCTCATCTTTTGCATTTTCCAGACCATAAGTAGCTCTGGATTTCTCTTGGCATCCTTGCTAAGGACATATCTAGTAACTAGACATTAGATGTACTAGACATTACGTGTATATTCTTTGTAAATATATTGTAAATATGTAACACTTTTAAAGATTGAGCACCTGATTGTATATATTTCTATCTTTCCAGCGATATTTGTGATCAAGGACCTAATCGTCCGAAACGTCATACTGTCGCAGTTCTAACAAGAGCACCTTCCGAATAAACATTCACCAATAAGCAAAAAGACTAGACGTGTGTGTGTGCAGTGATTCTAACAGACTTATATACAGGATGGGGACATATATACCAGGATGAGGGACATGTATACCAGGATGAGGGACATGTATACCAGGATGAGGGACATGTATACCAGGATGGGGGCATATATACAGGATGGGGACATGTATGCCAAGATGAGGGACATATATGCAAGGATGAGGGATATATATACCAGAATCGGGGGATATATATACCGGGATACCAGGATGGAGGGTTTATGTACCAGGATGAGGGACATACATACTGATTTGTAAGACAGACACTGACATTATAAGACGGACCCCATTTAACATTAAAAATAATTTTTTTTCTCTTTTCCTTAACCAAATTTGGGGTGCGTCTTATAAAGCGAAAAATACGGTATGTTATCTTTTTAAAGAAGTCTCAATAAAGAAGAAGCCAAAATAGCAATCAGGTTACTGATCCGTTTTCCATAGACTCCCATGTTAAAAAAATGTATCCAGCAAAAATTAATTATTTACAGACAAAATAGTTGTATTTGCACAGCTGTTTTTGCTGATGGATTCCAAATAATTGCTTTGTTCTAATGGATGATTACGGGATATGTGAATTTAGGCCTAGCCAGATGACAACCAACATCTCTTCTGCTGAGGTCTTCAGAAATCTCCTTTATGCGTGCCATGATACTCCTTCACAAATCTTTGTGTGAAGATTAGACTATAGGTACCGTCACATGGCACGATATCGCCCGCAACATCGCTGAAAAATCCCGGGTTCAGCGATGTTACGGTGAAATTGCAAGTGCATTGTGCTGTTTGACAGCACAATGCAACTGCGATAAATCGCTGGTTGCGAGTTGCCAGGTTTTCCAACATGTGTGACAGATACGGCAGCGATGTCGGAAGCGAGTGCGCACCCGCGGCATCTCTTCCGACATCGCTGCCACATCTCCCTGTGTAACGGTACCTTATCAGTGATGCCAATTCTTTAAATAAAACAAGTTGACTACCAAACCTGATTACCATTCCATTGATTAAAAACACCAGACTCTAACTTCACCTTCTAATCATCTGCTAATTCTAAAGGTTCACATACATTTGGCATTCAAAAATACATGTGATATCATTTTCCTGATTTAAAAAAGAAGTGTCAAATATTTTTGACTCATTAGGTTTATGTTATTCTCTCTTTCTACTTTTAGAACTTGTGTAAAAAACTTATAGAGTCTTAGGTCACATTTATGCAGAAATATGGAAAATTCCGAAGGTTTTCACAAACCTTTAGGCACCACTGTTAGTGCTCTGTATCTTATCTGGCCTGTAACACAGAAATTATTTTAAATATGTATTTTATATCCTTAGGCAGTGAGTTTTAAGATCCTGGAAGTGCCCAAGATAACTACCGTACAATTCTTCCATGGTTATATTGTGTCTTGGCACCAAATAGGTCTTTAGCCTCTACAAACTTAGAATAGTAGTTCATCACCTTTCTTTGGTTACTACCCATGGTTTACAGTGTCTTCCTATTGTACTGTATTTTCCATTGCTGCTTTTCTTTTTTAGTTGAAACTATTTTACTCTATATTCTGAAAAAACATTACTGTTGTACTTTGTAGCAGTCTATAAAATAGTAGTCAACATGAATGGTGTCTCATGTCACGATCTAATTAGTGTAGTACTTATATATCCACTGTGTTATGTCTTGCTTGCCTATAGTTAAAATGCAAATGAAGTTCACTCTTGAAGAATTCCATTTTTGTTGCAGTAACTATGTAAAACATAGTAACACAAACGGTAGTAGACATTTATCTTACAAAAGACTATCACCAAGCAGCTTTTTGTCTTTCAATATAATGTAAGCACTTAAATACTCAGCTAGTAAAGTAATGACTTGGCATATATTAAGCTTTACTATTTAAATCCAAGATCATATATTTCCTAAAACTTAACATAACTGTGGGGGAAGGGGAAGTTCTGTTTCCATTAACACATATTTTGTATGCTGGCCGATATAACTGACAGTAGCCTCTGGTAAGTGTAATGTGATAAGCTACACTGTATATCTAGTGAATTCATGCCTTATTCATGTACGAGATTATATTATTACTATGTAAAAAATTCTGCACATATAGGTACATTATATTTTTAAGGGCATGATCAGAAAAAAATATCTTTTAAAGGGACTCTGTGAGGACATTTTTCAGTATGATATTAATAGTACCCTTGAATAGTGCTCAGGTAGACCTTTCAGAATATTTAATAATCATTAATGTACCCTGTGTAGTTCTCTTGCTATAAGCACCTGCACACCCTGTAAACGTAATTGTCATGATTCAGTCTGAGAGTCACACTATGTAAGTGTTATTTAAATATTCACCCCTATCTAAGCTAGTATTCTGTCCCTCCCCTCTGTGCTGGTTACTATGAATCTCTCAAGTTTCTTCAGGTTGCTGGGTAACACCACTACAGTCTGTGCTATCTGTAAAAGATTTCTATTATATAAACACTGGTTTTCCTGCATACATGTATTGTGTGTATCTGCTGGGCAAATGATCAAATGTTCATATAAACACAAAGAAATATCTCAGAGCACACACTACACACATACCTCAGATACACACAATGAAGATCTTAGAGCTGCATCTAAGAGAACACACCTTCTCGCACCTCCTTTCTTCTCTGTCTGAGATGAGTCACAGCATACAGACCAGAGGGCAGGGCAGTGTGGTGTGGTGAGGTATGAATATTCATTCCTTGGGGAGTGGGCTGCAGAGAACTCACTGTGATTGATAGATGGAATGATTTTTTTATTTTGAAGTTTAAACAGGATAGAAGGGAAGCATAAATAATAGAAATACATGAATAGAGAGAGCTTAGAGAAAGTAATTAGAAAATTATATCAGTTACATATGGATTTTTGACCTGACAGATTCTCTTTAATCTTACAATTACATTACATACGTTGGTGGGAGCAATATTATGGTAGTTTGAATTAGTTTAAATAGATTTGCTATTACTTTTGCACCAGTATTACAGCATTAGTTGCTGTAAAGTTCTAGCGCAATCATTTTAGGACCAATAATATTTGGCGCCGAAAAGATGTTAACACCTTAATAAACACATTTTAATATTGTCCCAAAACAGGCATCACAGTGTGATGGTGAGTTTACACACACCAATTTATCTGTTCAATATCTGAACCAATCTCTGTTGCAGTGAAATCATGGACACATTGTTCCATTTTGTGGCTGTGTACAACATGGAGCAATGTATCCATGATTTCACTGCAACCAGAGATTGGTTCAGATATTGAACAGATAAATTGGTGTGTGTAAACCCACCATAAGATACACCAGATTTTTATTGGTATGCCACCTAAAATGTGTTAATAAAAATTAGCAAATTCATGCTAATCATGTGAATCTCATCATTGGATAAAACATTTTATTGAATAATCTTCAATGCATGGCAGTGACTACAAATAAAAAAGAATGCAAATGTGTTTTTGATCATAGAACTATCCAGTGCACATATTGTTGCTCCACATATATTCTTATGAAAAGTATATTATTCTAAACACATCTTACCCTATCACACACCAAAGCAAATTAGAATTCTGCAACTTGTATTCATGCATGTATTCTGAAAGTAAACCAGCAGGTGTCACTAATTGGTGAACAGCTGCCTAAGTGTCACACAGATGGGTCATGTATACATACATACACACACACACACACACATATATATATATATATAAAGAAAGAATGAACAGCAGCACATCCTTTAAGAGTGAAAACCGTGGATTTATTCCCAGGACAACAATGTTTCCACTTGTCAAAAGCCTTTTTCAAGCAGTAAAGTCAGAGCGATAAAGTGCACAGGAATATATAGCCCACCATAGGGCAATTGAATTACAACAATGATTACATAATTAGTTTAAAGAGTGACATTAATACAGTGACACACGTGTTTAAAATAACATACAATCATAACAGTAATACAGGTAAAACCTTCCATACATTTTAAGATAAAGATCAACCATGACCATTATAAAATTTAACACTGGGGCGTGTCCTGACTCAGACCATGCAGGATGCATAATCTGAGGGCTCCGCCATCAGCACCCGAAATCCGGGAAATTAACGGCTTCCCGAGTGCCCTATCGACACCCACGCCTGTGCCACTGTGCCCCCGTGCTCTGATGATGACGAGGACCTCCGCCCGTCACCAGCGACCGCCGCAGAAGCTGACAGACTTCTTCTCATCAGAGCGGCCAGCGTCCCCAGCTTCTAAGATGGCGCCCACTTCAGATGCTGCTTCTGCAGCAGCTGCACGCACTCCCCGCTCTCCTTACAGCTAGGGAGGATGGGAGCGCTCCCACATCAGAGAAGGAGAGGACGCGACTCCGATCACCCTGCGGTCCCTTAAGGATTTGCTGATGCCCAGCGGCGGTCGATACAGGAGGATACCAGGACCCTGGTCGGTGAGCTAAGGGAGGAATTGGCAGCTATGGGGGAGCGTACGGGCAGGCTGGAGAGCAAGATGGCTGAATTCGCCTCTGCGCACAATGAACTGGCACATAGCCATCAGGAGGTAGATGCTGAAGTTAGGTCCCTAAGAGCTACAACATGGGACCTAGAGGACAAATTAAGAAAGGGAAACCTGAAACTGCAGGATATGCCAGAGGTGGAGGGTGAGGAGCTACTACTGGACACTGTTCAGACCTTCCTAAACTCCATCCTCCCTGAGGTGCCCCCCTCTGACTTAGCAGTGGAGAGAGCATTCTGCCTGCCGAGGTCCCCACGCATTGGAAGGGAAGTCCCCAGAGATGTACTTGTCAGCCTGTCTCTCCCTAGAATGAGAGACCCCATCCTGCAGGCTCTGAGAGCTACACCTTTAACTGATGGCCCTTATAGCGAATGGCAAGTTTTCCCAGATCTCTCTCCTGGAACTTTATCACGACACAGAGACTTCGCTCCCTTCTGCCAAGTACTTCGCGAACGGGGAATTCAATACGCCTGGGGCTCCCCGGTGAACGTCTCTTTTCGCTACAAGGGTTCCAGGCAGGTGTTCTCCTCTCCTTCAAAGCTCAAGACGGCTCTCCTCTCCTGGAACCTAATGCCACATCCTGGCCCCTCCAGAGACTCATTCACACCTTCAAGGCACTCCAGCCGATCTCCCCGGAATCGGGACACTCGTAACTGATCGACATCCCGGCTGCCGGTTGCTGCTGGACGTGACCCCATGTGCTTTTTGGATCTTGTTAGTTCTTTGGTGGTCCGTTTAGGTGTGAGTGCCGGCCCCTACCTTAAGCTGTCGAGCTGACGGATAGCTTGGCCAGATTAGGGGCCTGCTCCAACTCACTCCTTCCCCCTTCCCTCAGGAAACCTGAGACCTTTTGTTTACATTCTTGTGATTGTCTGTTAGCCCAAAAGGCTTTATCCCCCCACCCCCCTCCCTGTCTCCTCTACCTCCCCTTCTTCTTCCCTCCCTACTTCCTTTTCTTCTAATCCCCTCTTTCTCTTCCTTTTGACCACTCCTTTCTCTTCTTTTACGGGGCGGGCCGCTTGGGGCCATCATGAGCTTAAATATCTTGTCTTTAAATATGAAAGGCTTAAACTCCCCTGCCAAACGCTCATTTTTGTAAAAGGAAATAGCCTACTCTCGTGCGGAGGTGGTATGCGTTCAGGAGACTCATTTGCTGGAGGCGGACAATGGAAGACTCTGTCATCCCCGCTTTCCTCACATCTTCTTCTCAAACAACTCAGTGAAAAAGGCTGGCGTATGTTCGATGGTGAGTTCATCAGTACAATTTATCTTACAGCGAGTGGTCAATGACCCTGCAGGAAGATTCATCATAGTGTCATGCGAAATCTCAGGGTACCTTACACATTAGCCACGGTATATGCCCCTAAAACGGGTCAAGTAAAGTTCCTGAGAACGTTTTTTAGCAAACTTACAGGGGAATCGGTGGGCCGACTCGTCTTATGTGGCGACTTCAACGCTGTGATGGAGTCTCGACTGGACTCCTCTGCCTCCCCAGTTTGCCAGAGGAGTGATCTTCTCCCTCTTTGCCAGGAATTCCGCCTACACGATGTATGGCGCTACTTATATGCAGGTGAGAGGGATTATACTTTCCACTCAGGCCCTCACGGCTCATACTCCAGGATTGATTTTTTCCTGGTGAATGATGCCGCCCTAGACTCCTGCCGGAAGGCAGAGCTGGGAGTGATAACCTGGTCAGATCATGCGCCTGCATCATTGGAGGTGGCCCTCGGTTGCGGGGAGGAAAAACAAAGGAGATGGCATCTGGGTCCAGACTAGGGATGGGCGAGTCTACTCGCTAGGACGCGTTACTCGGCGAGTAGTAAGGGACTCGCAGGACTCGGTACTCTGCGAGTTTCCCAGCGATTACTCGCACAGTAACGAGTCCAATGCAAATCAATGGCAATCCTAGTTTTGTCAGAGTCTGAGACTCTGACAAAACTAGGATTGCCATTGACTTGCATTGGACTCGTTACTGTGCAAGTAATCGCAGGGAAACTCGCACAGTAACGAGTCCGGCTGTCTGCTCTGTGCCGGGCTCGGGTCCTGCGGGCTGCCGCAGCTCCAGGGTCCTAGAGCCCACCTGCTCTCCTTGTGTACAGACATGAATGTCTGTGCACAGAGATGATGTAGCAGAGCTGAGATTGTTCTCAGTCTGCTCATTCCCTGTGCATAGACATCTATACCTGTGCACAGGGCTGTAGCTGAGAGGACATCGCGTTTTGGACTACGTCGGACGGAAGAGGATTTTTTTTAAATAAAGATGGAGTCCCTAATGGCTTTTTTTTTTTATTTCTAATAAAAAAAATTTTCTCTGTGTTGTGTTTTTTTTAAAACAATTTAATAGAAATTCATGGCGGTCATGTCTAATATTGGCGTGACCGCCATAAATTTCGGGCTTAGGGCCAGCTGATAATACAAAGCTGGCCTTCACCTCATTATTACCCAGTGAGCCACCCGCCACCAGGGCCACTGGAAGAGCAGGGTTCAGCGCCAGAGGATGGCGCTTCAATGAATGCGCCATCTTCTGGAGCGGCTGCGGGCTGCAATTTGCAGCGGGGGGTGCCCAGAAAGCTTGGACCTCCCTGCGCTGCGGATTCCAGCCCCCAGCTGCTTAGCTGTACCTGGCTAGAGTTCTTAACTTTCAGACTTTACTGGCATCAGGATAGACATGCAGATTTTGATACAGATTCTCAAAATCTGCTTTAAAACAAGCATCAATCAACATACCATGGGCCCGGGGCCTTACAATTATGGTTGGGTCACATTCACAGAAAGCATCCCCCGTATGCTGTGAGAGGATGCTCGAGTGAGAGTGTGACACGAAGGGCCATCACAAACATTAGAGAACTTCAGACTATCCCACAAGTTTGAACTGTGTTGCACTTCTTGATGTCACCGCTCCTCACATGCTCTGTCTCACGATACCTGTGAGACAGGGCTAGACGTAACATTGGTGCAAGCTGTGCAGCAGCACAGGGGCACATTTCCACCTCCAAATCAGGTGAAATTGTGCATTTTAATGAGCCATCGGGCTGCAAAAGGCCCATATACTGGTCTTGCACAGGGGCCCTTTTTCGTCTGTGTCCGACAGTGCGGTGAGATGAATCCATTATGTCTCACGCGATATCGAGGCTCTCACGAGACAGCTAGTGTTTCAAGTGCTGATGCCACTGAGGTTATCTCAAATCACAAAGCAGGATTCCCTGCTTTGTGATACCCACTGTGTAACCTAAGACCACCAAAGGGAAGTCAAGATAATGTACCATGTTCATCAGCAGGCCTGAAAGCATGGTGAGTGTGATAGCAGCACTGAAGCTTGCTAAGTAATAGTGTAGGAATCTACTGGCTGTGCCAAAACAGCGGAGCTCCACTGTAAAATAGTTTGAGCTATGTTTGGCAGCTTTTGGGCCCCTTTAAAGAGGTTTTCTAGGCCTTTGATTTTGCCTCCCACTGATTTGAATGGGATTCAGATGTTTGGAGAACTACTCGTTGAACAATTTGGGGAACATGTGTCTGTTTAGCGAATCAAACTGAATCCGAATATCAAAAGGTTTGCACATCTCTATTGACAGCATTGTAATGTAGCAAAATGTTGTAACAATCAATCCACAATGCATCATTGGACATACAAACATTATGCAGTCAGCTCCTACACTTTGCTATGTCATGGCAAAAACCAGCTAAAAATTACTTATTTAAATATCTATACAACTTTTTTGTAGTTCTGTATCAGAAAGCAGCTCCAACAACTATTAGAATATATTAATAAATTAATCATCACAGAATTTTAGACCAGGACATACATTTAAAATTACCTTAGCTTAAAGGGAACCTGTCACCCCAAATCACCCTTGTAAGCTCTAAATACATGTCCCTGAAGCATTACAATACAGTCCTACACATCCCTTTGTGAGGTTTTAGTGAAATATGAAAGTGCAATAAAGTCGTTTGTAAACTTACTAAATCCATGGCAGTGGGGCGTTCCCAAGCCTCCTTGTCTACTAGGCGGTTCCCCTGTGCCACTGTATTACGCCCTAATGGGCGTTTTTTCAAACTTTCTAGCGCGGGCACGATTCAGATTCTCGCGCCCGCGATGTCACGGTCATGTGATGCCGTGACGCGTCATTTCCGGGCGGCCGGGGCACTGTTATCTGACGCGCAACGGCCGACTTCAGCATGCGATCTGCGCATGCGCTGAAGTTGGCCAGTGCGCGTTCACAGAGAGAGACAGGTGCGCGTCAGACAACAGCGCCCCGGCCGCCCGGAAATGACGCGTCACATGACCGTGACGTCGCGGGCGCGAGAATCTGAATCGTGCCCGCGCTAGAAAGTTTGAAAAAGCGCCCATTAGGGCGTAATACAGTGGCACAGGGGGACCGCCTAGCAGACAAGGAGGCTTGGGAACGCCCCACTGCCATGGATTTAGTAAGTTTACAAACGACTTTATTGCACTTTCATATTTCACTAAAACCTCACAAAGGGATGTGTAGGACTGTATTGTAATGCTTCAGGGACATGTATTTAGAGCTTACAAGGGTGATTTGGGGTGACAGGTTCCCTTTAAGTCTGATTTGGGTGCATACACAAAATTTCATCACACATTATTTCATTTTATGCCACTACTGTAACTTTCTAACCGCTGTAACTTCCAAAAAGTCGTAGTCTCTACATAAAGTAAAATATGGAAAATACAAAATGTTCAAGCCTAAAGTAAACATTATTAAGACAATGCGCAACATTACATTCTGAATGACTTTGTTGGCTTTTCTAACATGTAATGCAGTCGTTGCTCTGCTAAGAATAAATTCTGTTTGGCGAAAAAAAAACTTTGTTTTGTTGGATTTTTTTTACAGTATGTGTGGTCTATATTCTAAAGTCTAAGAGGCCTAGTTAGTTTACCGTAAATTTGTAAATGTACCTTACTTGGATTTTATCCAAGCATATCTAGCAGAGCACAAACTTTATAAAATGAAAACACACAGTATTCTTACTTTCCCTGGAGCTTATACTATTGACTTTAGGACAAAAAACACATATAAAATGATTTATTTCACTACAAGTAGCCTTTGGATTTATAGAGAACCATATATTATAAGAAACTGACCAGTATCTCCATAATTGTCTGCAATATTTCTCTACTATATCACATGTTTTGGCTTTCAAACATATTTCAGTACCAACCTCAAGTGACCCATGCTGTGTAAAGTTAAACATAGACTTACAATCCAAGGAAGTAGGTACCATATTTAGTATGGGAGCAGAGACCTAGCTAGGGGTTCAGCTCTAGGGGGTCAAAACATTTGAATGGGTCCCTAGCCAGGTGACTCTGATTAAAACTACAGTGGCGCATCCTAATCATAGATATAGAGGAAGCTCAGCAGATGACCGCCCTGTTACTGAAAACGTCTATACGAAGATTAACACCAATGTTACCACCACAAGCTGACCATATAGTGGTAGAC
Source organism: Allobates femoralis (assembly GCA_033576535.1). Classification (NCBI taxonomy): domain Eukaryota; kingdom Metazoa; phylum Chordata; class Amphibia; order Anura; family Aromobatidae; genus Allobates; species Allobates femoralis. The sequence goes on from JARQOC010000005.1 coordinate 283,234,627, forward strand.
TCCAGTCCTGTAGAAGATGTAATGCTGCGTTCACACACAGCGTATTTCAGCATTTACGCAGCACTATTTAGCACTGTGTAAATGCAGTGAATCGCAGCTCCATTACAAATCTCAGCAAAAGCAATGGCTTTTGCTGAAATCCGTTCAATGTCCAACGTTGTGGGATGCGCTTTGCGCTGCAAAGCGCATCCGCAGAAAGAATTACCATATCAATTGTTTGTGCTTTTTTCAGCGCGCTGTGTACTCACCTCGTCATGCTCCTACGATGACCTCTCTTCATCCCGACGGCACAGGCCCTGGTTCAGGACCTTAAACAGCACTATGTGACAGGGCGACGTCACCTGATCACATGATACTGCAGGGTCCTAGAGCCTGTGCTCACTGTGGGCCCGGCAGGGATCAGAAGACACTGTCGGGAGTCACCAAGGAAGGTAAGTATAAAGCACAGGAAGAAAGTGCAGGCCATTCCACACACAAAATGCTGCATTCTGGGAAGATATGTTCTTGGTGCAGTTTTGCACCAAAAAAGGATCCTCACAAATACGCTGTGTGTGAATGAGCCTAAGAGGTTACAGTACAGGTTTAGATAATGAATTGCAGTTGGCGTTCTTTCTGATGAAGTTGTTCACTTTTCCTCCCGTCTTTACTATCTGGCTCAGGCAACAAACAGCTTCTTCCAGCCAGGACTCGTCTGTCGAGATTACAACAAAGACACATCTGACTTCTCACATTTCCAGCACTGCACCCATGTATTCCCGACCTGAATGAACTCCTCATTACTGCGCCACTTGAGCATCATGTGTCCCTATTACTGACTTTTTTAGTACCCTACATAATGTCCTCAACTGAGTCTCTTGCAAAGTAAAATGCCTACTTTGTGCCCTCTGGCACCGGAGTTCCCGCGAGAACATGACGTCACCACAGGTCCTGTAAGCCACAGGACCTTACCGGAAAGCTTAAAATACACATTTTATGTTTCGGACACTTTCTTTTACTTAAAGAAAGTGTCTAAAACATAAAAATGTCTATTTTAAGCTTTCCGGCAAGGTCCTGTGCTTATAGGACCTGTGGTGACGTCATGTTCTCACGGAACTCCGGTCATGTGACCGGAGTTCCTGCGAGAACTGACGTCCCAACAGGTCCTGTAAGACACAGGACCATACCGGAGGCTTCGGTGGACCGCGGACAGGTGAGCATACATTATTTTTTGATTTTTAACACTTTATTTGAGTTCGTTAATGTTTATTTTGGCTGAAATGCGGCAGATGCGGTTTTCTGACCGCATCTGCCGCACTTTCGAACCAAAATCGAACATGTTCTAGATTCGCCGAATTTGAACCAAATTGTTCGAATTCTGCGAATGACTCGAATAGCGCCAAAATCAACTCGAATTTGAGATTGGCGAACTATTCGAGTCGAACATCGCTCATCTCTAGTTACAGGCATGTATTCACTGTAAAGACGGATCTGACTCAATGAAAATATCATCACTAGCTATAATGCATAAGGTTATACAAGAATGTATCAGATGATATATGTGTGTTAGGCGGCCGTCACACGCAGCAATATCGATAGCGATATTGTTAGCGATCACATGCACGCGCGATCGCTAACAATATCGCTCACATCGCTGGTGAGATGTCACACAGACAGACTCACGAGCGATGTGGAGCAGAGAGATAGCTGGTAACTATGGTACACATGGGTTGCTAGGCGCTGCGCGGCGCTTAGTAACCCGACGTTTACCATAGATACCATCTCCCAGCATAGGCTCTGCCGTTGGGAGATGGATCATCGTGGTGTCACAAACCACGATGATGCAGATTGATCAAGCGTTTATCGCTTGATATGAGCTCCAGCTCACAAATCTGCGATGTAACGATCAAGCGATTTTACATTGTAAAATCGCTTGATTGCACGCAGCGATGCAGAAACTATATCGCTTAAGCGATCAAAAAGCAGATCGCTTAAGCGATATCGTGCATTAAATTGAAGCGTGTGACGGCCGCCTTGGGTTAAGGTGAGAGGTAATGTTATCTGGAATATAACTTGTAAAGTATAAGGTATAGTAATGTTGTTATATGAGAATGTGTAAGATGTAGTGTAGTGCAAGATGTATCAGTTGTGTATATGTATGATGCATAGGAATGTTATGTAGCATATACAGTGTTGGCCAAAAGTATTGACACCCCTGCAATTCTGTCAGATAATACTCAGTTTCTTCCTGAAAATGATTGCAATCACAAATTCTTTGGTATTAATTATCTTCATTTAATTTGTATTCAATGAAAAAAACACAAAAGAGAATGAAGCAAAAAGCAAAACATTGATCATTTCACACAAAACTCCAAAAATGGGACCGACAAAAGTATTGGCACCCTCAGCCTAATACTTGGTTGCACAACCTTTAGCCAAAATAACTGCGATCAACCGCTTCCGGTAACCATCAATGAGTTTCTTACAATGCTCTGCTGGAATTTTAGACCATTCTTCTTTGGCAAACTGCTCCAGGTCCCTGATATTTGAAGGGTGCCTTCTCCAAACTGCCATTTTTAGATCTCTCCACAGGTGTTCTATGGGATTCAGGTCTGGACTCATTGCTGGCCACCTTAGAAGTCTCCAGTGCTTTCTCTCTAACCATTTTCTAGTGCTTTTGAAGTGTGTTTTGGGTCATTGTCCTGCTGGAAGACCCATGACCTCTGAGGGAGACCCAGCTTTCTCACACTGGGCCCTACATTATGCTGCAAAATTTGTTGGTAGTCTTCAGACTTCATAATGCCATGCACACGGTCAAGCAGTCCAGTGCCAGAGGCAGCAAAGCAACCCCAAAACATCAGGGAGCCTCCGCCATGTTTGACTGTAGGGACCGTGTTCTTTTCTTTGAATGCCTCTTTTTTTCTCCTGTAAACTCTATGTTGATGCCTTTGCCCAAAAAGAGAAAACATTCTTCCAAAACATTGTAGGCTTTGTCAGATAAGTTTTGGCAAACTCCAGCCTGGCTTTTTTATGTCTCGGGGTAAGAAGTGGGGTCTTCCTGGCTCTTCTACCATACAGTCCCTTTTCATTCAGATGCCGACAGATAGTACGGGTTGACACTGCTGTACCCTCGGACTGCAGCGCAGCTTGAACTTGTTTAGATGTTAGTCAAGGTTCTTTATCCACCATCCGCACAATCTTGCATTGAAATCTCTTGTCAATTTTTCTTTTCCGTCCACATCTGGGGAGATTAGCCACAGTGCCATGGGCTTTAAACTTCTTGATGACACTGCGCACGGTAGACACAGGAACATTCAGGTCTTTGGAGATGGACTTGTAGCCTTGAGATTGCTCATGCTTCCTCACAATTTGGTTTCTCAAGTCCTCAGACAGTTCTTTGGTCTTCTTTTCTTTTCTCCATGCTCAATGTGGTACACACAAGGACACAGGACAGAGGTTGAGTCAACTTTAATCCATGTCAACTGGCTGCAAGTGTGATTTAGTTATTGCCAACACCTGTTAGGTGCCACAGGTAAGTTACAGATGCTGTTAATTACACAAATTAGAGATGCATCATGATTTTCCTAACAGTGCCAATACTTTTGTCCACCCCCTTTTTTATGTTTGGTGTGGAATTATATCCAATTTGGCTATCGGACAATTCTTTTAGTGTTTTTTTTCATTGAAGACAAATTAAATGAAGATAATAATACCAAAGAATTTGTGATTGCAATCATTTTAATGAAGAAACTGAGTATTATCTGACAGAATTGCAGGGGTGTCAATACTTTTGGCCAACACTGTAGGATTGTATGAGATCAGAAAAGGTCTGGCAGGGGCAGACAGAGTTAAGTTCAGGACTAGCCTAAAAGGGAAGGGGTTAGTAAATAGGCAACAGACTGCGTTATTGTTAGTCTCTTTGCCGATGAGATCGCATTTGCTGTGCATTTTTACAGCATATTTGTAAAAATATGCAGGAAATGCGCATATTATATATGCCTGCCAGCAAAGTCAAAGTGACTTTTCCTGTGCTGTGAACACAGCTGCGCATTTTTGCACATTGTAATATCTGCAGATCATTACAGATACAAAAAATATGCAGCTTGTCAATTCTTTTGCGCAGCTTACTTTGCATTCTGCCCAGCACTTCTGGGATTCAGCCGCGTCACACATCACAAGAGTAGAGGGTGTGTGACCCACGTTGTGTATGATGCTGCCATAACCCAGAAGTGCCTGCCAGGTAAGAGGCGTACTACAGGGCAGGGACAGCAGGGATGTATGTAGAATTTCTGCATCAAAAAAGCACATATTACCTGGATATTTATTTTTAGTTTCATAAGAATCTGACGTTTTCTTTTCTTCTAGTATATAGGCAGCGTAGAAATGGATTTTAATATATAAAATGCATTTCTATGCAACATTGTGATCTGCTTGTAGGTCTCCTGCCTGTACTACAGATCAAGATAAGTAAATCATGTTATGTTTTTCAGTGAGAGCTGTAGCTCACTGGTAGAGCTGCTGCTTATCAATGCTGAGATCATAGTCCGAGTCCAGAGAGCAGTGAGAATTGTATTTTAATTTATTCACTCCTGCTTCATCTATAGGTCAATATAATAAAATCCTCCAACGTTTATCAATGTGAAAAAAGATAAACCCCTTTTTTCTCCAGGAATGATTAATAAAATTATATCAAGATACAATTAAATTCCAATTCTTTATTTATATTCATAATTTCCACAACTATTAAAATTATTGCACAGACCAATCATATTACAGCCTAAACAGTATATATTACATAGTATATAATTACACTCAACAAATCATTCTATCACCATAGTGTAGTATATATTTCGTTATATCCACTGCTGGCAGAAGAAGCGAGGTGCGAAACGGACGTAGGGGAGAAGGGACCTCATTGCAGCACAGCAGCTATACATCAGGTATATGCCTCAACTATCTAATAACTATCTAATAGGATTTGAATGAGTAAGTGGGCTTTGGATTAGAATAATCGCTACTCTATAACAATATAGATATACCTAAAAGAGAGTGATAATTACAGGTGGCTATTTAAGATTGGAAGGGTCGGCTTATGTATCTGAAAGTCCTTTAGATCCTGCCAGCAGTGGATATAACGCGAAATATATACTACACTATGGTGTAATTTGTTGAGTGTAATTATATACTATGTAATATATACTGTTTAGGCTGTAATATGATTGGTCCCGTATGAGGGAATGCTCTGTGCAATCATTTTAATAGTTGTGGAAATTATGAAATATAAATAAAGAATTGAATTTAATTGTATCTTGATATAATTTTATTAATCATTCCTGGAGAAAAAAGGGGTTTATCTTTTTTCTGTTGAGTTATATGTCATTTGGAGTGACTACTTTAAAAGGGAGTTTATTTTAGCGTTTATCAATGTGAGTAGTAGCTCAGGTGTAGAGCTGCTGCTTGCTTACACTGAGACCAGAGTTCAAGTCCTTGTCGAGACAGATCTCTGGAGAGCTGCGAGAGTTGTATTTTAATTTATTCACTGCACCCAGAGAGGCCTTGCCTCCTGAGACAAAGTGGATCACAAGTGGGATGCAGATCTTCAGCCCACAGATATGGACAGTCCCACAGGATCCAGAACAGTTGGAGGTCTAAGTACTGTGATGCTAGGGCGGGTCTGTAGTAGAAACAACAGAGAAAGCAATAATAAGAATAACTGAGGAGGAAGAGAAGGAAGAATATCTACTGGTGCTTTGTGCTATTGAAACAAAGTGGTGATCCTGAGTTTCTTCATTAAAACAGTGTTTGTGAAGAACATGTGGACTCCTTTCCTATACACAGTAACAACTGGTTCTGGTCAGCTAACACTAATGACAACATGCAGACTGCAAGGGCATACCGCCCGTGTCACAAAATCCCACATAATCTGACATGTCTCCTTTGAGGGCACTTAGGCTACTAAAGACCCAGTGCACCCTACCCAGGAATGCGTCTCAATCTGTTCCTGAGAAGCGCAGACTATTTTAGGAATCTTCCCCATTTGGAAGGTCCCCAAGCACAGTGGTTTATGCTTTAAAAAAACACTGCTAGTTGTCAGGTCTCCTTGTTGTATCCAGTGTCTGTGCCTCGCCTGAACTGTGTCTGTTCCTAATTCCACTGTGCTGCCTCACCATCTGCACCAGACCTGCTGCCACATCATCTGTGTTTCAATCCTGCTGTCACAACACCTGTACCAGTTCTGCTGCCGCACCATCTGCACCAGACCTGTAGCTGCACCATCTGTAACAGTCTGGCTGCCATGCTCAAAGCTGTGAGAAATTTCCAAAATTTTTACAAATAAATGCAAAAAATATTGTCCTAAGTTTACCACTAACATGAGGTATAATATGTCACGGAACAACAATCTCAGAATCATTGGGATCCGTTAAAGCATTCTAGATATCTTCATTCAAAAAATGACACTGGTAAAATAGACTTGTCATAAAGGTGAAAACACGCTTGGGGGGTGAAGGGGTTAAAGGCATACAAATTCAAAGTTTGAAAATTGTAACATTTTCCAAAGTTTCTGATATTTTCACAAATGAATGAAAAAAATGTTGTCCTAAGTTTACAACTAATGTGATGTGTAAGGCTGGCTTCACACTGCGGTCAGGTCAGGTCAGGTCAGGTTTTGTGTTCCAAAACCAGGAGAGAAACTTGCAGAGAAAACGTATAATTGAAAGATTGACACCTGTTCTAGGTTTTGGAGTCACTCCTGGTTTTGGCATGCAAAACCTGACCGCAGTGTGAAGCCAGCCTAAGCTGTCAAAAACCTCATAATCACTATGATCTGTTGAAGCGTTCCAGAGTTATTACCACATTAAGTGACACTGGTCAGAATTGAAAGAAAATGGCCTGGTTAGGAATGTGAAAACAGGCTTGGTTGGGTGGTGAAGGAGTTAATTTATATATATGGTGTCCATCAATGGCAATTTAGTAATTTAAATTAACTTTGGAGTTAATACAGTCCCGTTAAATCATTTGCATTAAACATACAATATCACGTAAATTCTTTGATGTTTGGGATTTATTTTGGGGGAACCACTCTCCTTGATTCACATACAGAATATGCTCATATCAGATTTATTTATCTTGGTTAACAGAGAGCATTCAAAAAATACAATGCTCAGTAATGTAGTACTGCATAAAAAAATGATATGTGAGATATAAGTGTATTTTGTAGATATGGCATAGAGATGTTTGGGATCTGTCCTCTAGATTCACTCCATTCTGAGATGGTTGGCCCAAAGGACACGGGATGAACTGAAGATCTACGTTCCTTCTGGACTGCAATAGGAAATAAAAATAATTTTTGAGGAGGTAGAAAGAAGTTTTTATTAAGGAATTTTTATGTCCGTGCATGATATTAGCCAACCACACTTCCCCAGTATATATTCTGAACAGTAAGTTATCTGTTATTTGCCTTAGCAAACACATTCCTACAGAGAAGGATCTAAAGGTTTTATGTGGCTTGAGCCTTTAGCATTGCTTTTTCCTGTGCTTGTTCCAAATATAATAACAAGTTCTTAAAAACAGCCAGGAATAAAGATTTTTATACCATTTACTTGTAGCTGGCTTTAGCATAATGTATTAAGTAGCTCCTCAAATGGTGCGTTTCATTTACAACTGGTGTCTTGTGACAAAGCCAACACTATGTATATGGGTCTATAAAAAAGAATTTGCCACATTTAGGATGAGTCCTAATTGTATTTGTCACATAAACATGTCAGACATTGGAATATGAGAATACTTTCAGCATCATTTTCGAGGCAGAATTCAGAGTTAATGTTGCCTTTGGCACTTTCAGTGCTCATATTGGCTGTTAGGATATGAGCACACAATGCCTTTTATACATCAGTATACATACTGAGTTTTTCAAGCAGAAGATGCTTCAGGAAAACTCTGTCTTTCTTGAAACATCTATTTGCGCGTCACTTCAACCATTTTTTTAAACTGGTATTTGTCTTTTTCAATATGTATTATTGTTAATTAATGAGTGGCGTCCAAGCTGAAACTGTCTGAAGAATAGTCAGTTCAATTTTTTTTACCACTTTGCGGCTTTGAAAAACCTGACATGGTTAAAAGCAGCTCAAGAGACTTATAAAAATAGTAACCTTTATATTGTCAGATGGCAGAACACTTTGTTAACATAGCCATTAGTGAAGAGTGAATATACTGGTCACTATTCATTGCTCACACAAATACCACGGTATTCAAGATACTCGGTATTCAGCAAGTTTTGGGGTCCTTTCCTCGTGAGATTCAAGTGATGTGCCCAATATGCTTGGCACCTGATTTTCAGCCATTAAACATGCTGGGATTGCTTTTCAATCACAGTAATACCATAGCCATTTTTGTTGTGGCCACCCAGCGTCATTGGGTCTATATAACTCCTGCCGCCACTATCTTGCGCACATTCTATCTGAAAAGAGCATAGCGGTAACTTAGTGTGAGCATAGGGACAGCATATGGAGCGTATTACTGCAATCCTGGAAGATTAAATAACAGCTCTTTTAAGAGCTATATTGAATCAGGTCTCTGCTAGGTGTAGATAGTGTAGGGAGAGTTTTGGGAAAAGAGAGACAAAGGAACTTTGTAAATACCAGCTCTGTCACTGTACACCAAATACAGCTGACAGACACAACCACGAATTGGTAGCAGTAATTTTAGTGGTTTTCTATTGCCATCTGAAATATATCAGCTAGGTATTAAATATTCCCCACACATAACTCGAATACAGGCAATTTCTAAATACCAGTTCTGTCAGTGTAGGCCATATAGTCCTTAAATACTCAGCCATGAATTGGTTGCAGCAATTTAAGTGGCTTTCTATTGTCATCTGAAAAATATCAGATAGGTATAAAATATTCTCTATTATTCGCTTGAAAACCAGGAATTTCTATTTACCAGCTCTGTCAGTGTGGGCCAAATACTGGTGACATTCCCAACCATGAATTGGTTGCAGAACTTTAAATGCTTTTCTATAGCCGAGTCTCCCCTCACCAGATTCCCAGCCCCGCAGCCTGCATAAAGCATAAGACCACACAGGGCGGGATTTGATGCTGCATAATACCAAGTGACTTTAGCTCTCGGCCAGAGCTCATGGAGATGCCCGTGAGCTGAGAGAACGTGCTGTGAATGAGAGAAGAAGGGAAACAGACAGCAGAGGAGGGGGTTGTAACAGCAGCCAGGCGTTTAGGTCCTGGGAGGAGAGTATACCTCCCGGACCTAAACTAATATCTTATAAAGTAATTATTTTGGTGTCCTGGAGGGTAGAATAATAAAGGCCACCTTCACAAAATGCAGCATATGCGCTGCTTAAGGTGTCTCTTTTAGCTTAATATGCCCTGGGGGGTAACAAGTTCCCTTTAAAGTTAAATTAAATTGTTACAAAAAAGTATTGAGTGTCTTTTAGGATCCATTCTCATTGTAAAAATGTTAAATTTTATTTAGATACCACATACATATTCTGTAACAATTTACAGTGTCCGTTGCTGACAGAAGAACATTCCTGGTCTGGTCAGTGCCTAACTGACATTACTGTGTCTTTCCCTAGAGGAGGCTGCTTCACTCTGTTCCATTTCTTAAATGTAATGAATATTGTGAAATTACTTGGTTGGGTGTCTTTTAGGATCCCTGCTCATTTCAACAATGCAAATTTTCAGTTAGATAGCACACACATGCTCTGTAGCAATTTTCAGTGTCCTTTGCTGATAGAACATTCCTGGGTTGTCCAGGGACCCAAATGACTCTACTGTGTCTTTCCCTAAGGGGGCTACTTCAAATCATCACTCCTTTCAAATTTCATAAATTCTGAAAAGAATCTTGGTGAATCAAGTAGGATCCTTTTTCAGGACATTTCTGCAGGCCTGATAGTGCAAAATTGGGTGATGGCCTCAACTGTACTCAAAATTTAATTCCAATGCTTTGGGTGTCTAGTAGGATCCATTTTTCTGAAATTAGTCATACAGCATTCCCAACCCCTATATTATACCCACCTTATGGCGATTTCACCCACTATGACAGTGGCTCAGTCGGGCTCCAGGGGCAAAGTGAACTGCGGCTACAATGTTTCAGGGATTTAACGTCTTGGTCGTCCTTGACATCAGACCTGATGGACACTCTTGATGGAAAACTGTTTTTCCTTGTACAGCATTGTTGTTCACCAATCTGCCACCCCGATGATGGCAATTTGAAACCTATTTGTTTTAAGTATATGTTTTCACATTATAACACTTACTCTGGTTTGGCCTTCTTTGGACTAGTAATTTTTGTATTGGGGAAAAAGTGAATGGAAAAGTGTTGGAGGAAAATCGACAGCTGTCAGCTATAGCCACAAAATTTTGCACAGTCACACGTCTGGACCCCGGGAGCGTCATAGGCTATGTTGTGAGGCGAAATTTTAACCCCGCACATTCCAATTCACCAAACAATTTTGCCCCTATCTACATAATGGGGAAAAAGTGACAGTTACCAGTTGACAGTTGTGAATGAGAGGGGCTTAATGATAGCGCCAAAGACTAACAGCACATACCAGCATATAGTCACTAAGGTGGGGCCCCAACAGGAGATATTCACCACGCACGGGGACATGTATACACACCACACGCACACAAAGAGTAACAGCAAGTGTACAGTCACTAAGGTGCAGCCCCAACATTGGATACTCACCACGCACCCCAACAAACACACACACACCACAAAGAGACACACACAACACAGATACACACACACCCCCCCACGGGGACACACACACACCCTATAGCGACACATGCACTTACCCCACAGGAACATACACACACACACCACAAAGAGACACACACAACACAGACACACACACCACACAGACCCCCCCCACAGGGACACACACACATAGCCACCCTATAGGGACACATGCTCTCACCCTACAGGGACACACACACCACAAAGAGACACACACACACCAAACAGACCCCCCCACAGGGACACACACCCCCTATAGGGACACATGCACTCACCCCACAGGGACACAACACACACACCACAAAGAGACACACACAACACAGAGACACACACACCCCAGACAGACACCCCCCCACAGGGACACACACACATACACACCCTATAGGGACACATGCGCTCACCCCACAGGGACACACACACCACAAAGAGACTAACACAACACAGGCACACATACACCACACAGACACCCCCCCCCACAGGGACACACACACATACACACCCTATAGGGACACATGCACTCACCCCACAGGGACACACACACACACATCACAAAGAGACACACAACAGAGACACACACCACACAGACCCCCCCCAGGACACACACACATACACACCCTATAGGGACACATGCACTCACCCACAAGAACACACACATACACACACCCCAGGGACACACACACCACACAGACAGACACAGATGTACACAAATCACCTCACACAACTCGCCTCATACGTGTGCTATCTTTAATTTCCAAACATAAACATCTGATTAAAAACAGCCAATGTGCAACACATGTGCCATATAGGGAATTAAGGCAGATGTCAGTCACATGAGCTGTCTATTATGTGTATGTGTGAGGTAACATATACTGCCCGGCCAGGGGAGGGTTTACTGTTGGCTGGAGATTTATTAGGCTGCCTATAGCAATCAATCACAGCTCAGCTTCTATTTTCTTACAGGTCATTAATATGACATATTCAAATTCTATTTTGTTATAGCTAACATCAGTTATTCATTAACACGGGCGTAGCCGGGGACTACAGCTAGTGTATATATATATATATATATATATTCAGCTTCATAACTGTATTGCCATCTGTTTTTTATATTCGCCGCATAGGTTCCATGTATCTCGCCAATAAGTGTGATAAATTTGGTGGTTGTCCACCCCTTTCTTATATTGCAGCCCTTTATATTGAGCGCTTGTTCCCCTAAACTCCACCCCTCGCCCTTTCCCTTTTCTTCTTTCTCTTTTCTTCTATTTCCTTTTTTTTTTTCTCTCTTCTTTTCCCCTCCCCACCCCATTTTTTCACTCGACTTTTGAAGCCCACTTATTCATTCATGGGGGTCCACTATAGTGGTTATATACTTCTTGCAACTGATGGTGGGAAATTAATTTTTAACTCTATAACAGCGCGCTTATGTGGTTATTATATTAACAACAGCAAGCCTTTGTTATCTCTGTACACTGCGGCTTTAAATAGATCTAAGAGGGGCCGGCCCTCTATGGGTGATGTGGCACAGCATGTGACCCATCACACCATGGCCTCCATGCGCAAGCATGGATACCATAGCAACCAAAGCATTACAACTGCAGTCTGGGAGTTGTGATGGTGTGGGACTACATGATGATGCGTTCAACCATGTGATTTCTTGTACCATGCCCACCACTTCCTGTGCCCTGAGGTGGATCATTCCAGCTGCTCATCTGCAAGGTATTTTCTATTGATTAGCGCTATTATATTAGTTCACATGGGAGAGAGCTAAGCCACGCCTCCCTGAAGAAGCCACACGTCGCAGCGATACGCATGGGTCTGAGGACCCCCAGCTGTCCCCTGCATATTCAACCACGGCACCCTGCTAGTCTGTCAATTTATTGACCGACTCTTGCCTTTGGTGAGCTCATTTCAGACCATTCTGCCAGGGCGTCTCTCATTAAATTGGGTGTTGTTAGTTTCCTGCTATCCAGGCATTTACTATTGGACTACGTTTACTCCATGGTCAAGGTTGTGTCTGCACTTCGACAGGGGTATTATATGCTCTGGGACCCTACAGATTGAGGGTTACCCAGGGACCTCTATTTACCTCCTCTATTGTGGAAGTTATTGTCCTTACACAGGTTTTTCTTTTTTTTAACCACCTTGTACCTGCATCTGTTATTTTCCTGGATTAGCTTGCTACTACGGTTATCTGGACGCTGGAGGGTTCCTCTTACTACTATTATGTCTGATACTTCTGTGGCTGTGTATCTGTGCATTGTTTTTAATTGGTTTTACCTTTCTTTTTATTTGTCTAATAAAGTTTATATAATCTTACAATTTGCTTGACTTTGTGGTGTGCTTTGGTTATGTCAACGCTTTCTCTTTATTATGAACAGTGTACGATGTTGACATTTAGCACCCCTTTTCTTTTGGCCACAAATTATTTTGGCTGTGGTGCACCTGCATAATTAAATCACAGAGGTATAGTCATTGTAGCATAACAATCATCATAATCAAGTATAATATATGGAAACCGTGGTTTGCGCACCCAACACCGGACATGATTCGAACATCGGACAGAACTAGACAACAAAAAATGTGGTGTGAAGCCAGCCTAAGCGTCAGACCTGCTTGATTCAAACATAGGACAGAACCGTACAACAAAAAATGTGGTGTGAAGCCAGCCTAAGCGTCAGACCTGCTTGATTCAAACATAGGACAGAACCGTACAACAAAAAATGTGGTGTGAAGCCAGCCTAAGCGTCAGACCTGCTTGATTCAAACATCAGACAGAACTGTACAACAAAAAATGTGGTGTGAAGCCAGCCTAAGCGTCAGACCTGCTTGATTCAAACATGGACAGAATCCGTACAACAAAAAATGTGGTGTGAAGCCAGCCTAAGCGTTAGACCTGCTAGATTCATATCGAAGAATCGAAACAAAAAAAAGGTGGAGCAGCAAACGGTTACTTTAATCATTTAAATAAGAGAAAAAAAGCCAGGTAATAAAACAATATCCATGGGTCCCCTAAGGAAGGTGCTGGGACAGCACCGAAACGCATAGGGAATTAAGCATCAGCATCATAAAAAGCCTTGTGTTCTTTGTCATTCATCCCAACGGCAGTGTGGATCATCTAAGCACTACTCCTTTCGATTTGATTTGAGTATTGAGCACTCAAGCAGTTTAGTGCTCACTCATTATTTAAACCCAGGAGCTGAAGGCCAAGTGTTGACACTGCCTCCCTTGCCGTATATACTGTCCACTAAGTGGGATATTTTCTTTCTATCAAATAATGCAGGTAACTTTCCCAATATTGTTTTCTATGTAATTATCAAGTTAATTTTGCTACCAATTAGACCCTTGTTTATTTTACCAGTTTAGAAAGCCAGAGCAAAAATTGGCTTTCGGAGAGGTAGATCGTAATATCAAGAAAAGCCAGCAATTGCATCTCTAGAAATCAGACAGCCATGCAGAAGCTTGCCTAAATTGTGGTTTTCACCTAGTATTTAGTCTATTCTAGTTGTTTAGTAATTTCTACTCCAATATAGTAACTTAACTATTTGTCAATATCATTCAATAGCATTGAATATATAAGCATTAGTGATGAGCGAGTATGCTTGTGACTACTCGGTACTCGCTCGAGTATCACTGTACTCGGGCTACTCGGCGAGTACCGAGTAATCTCGCGATACTCTTGCTGTGCTCGTGGTCCTCATCCCTGCATGTTGGCGCTCTTTAGAGAGCCAGCCCACATGCAGGGATTGGCTGGCAGTCACTGCAATGCCACAGCCATGTTAGTTGTGGCATTGCAGTGATTGGCCGGCCCGCACAGCGTAACCGAGCCTTTATAAGACCCGGCCACGATGTGCTCTGCACACAGCCATCCAGACAGTGAGTGCAGGGAGAGTGTCTGCTGCTGCTTAGGGACAGATTTGCGGCCCTCATAGGTAGATCCGGAGCAGGGCTGCAAACTGCTGCTGACCACAACAGTCCTTCTCAGGACTAATCTAGGAGGATATAGGCAGGGTGATCCAGATCGGAATCCAAGCTTTTCTGCGACCATAACAGTCACCAGACTGTTGTACTTACTAGCTTGATACAGGTTAGGGACTAAAATCCTACTTTCCTGTGACCTGAACAGTCACCAGACTGTTGTACTTACTAGCTTGATACAGGTAAGGGACTAAAATCTTACTTTCCTGTGACCTGAACAGTCACCAGACTGTTGTACTTACTAGCTTGATACAGGCAGGTTCTAAAATCCAACTTTCCTGTGACCTGAACAGTCACCAGACTGTTGTACTTACTAGCTTGATACAGGCAGGTTCTAAAATCCAACTTTCCTGTGACCTGAACAGTCACCAGAATGTTGTACTTACTAGCTTGATACAGGTTAGGGACTAAAATCCTACTTTTCTGTGACCTGAACAGTCACCAGACTGTTGTACTTACTAGCTTGATACAGGTTAGGGACTAAAATCCAACTTTCCTGTGACCTGAACAGTCACCAGACTGTTGTACTTACTAGCTTGATACAGGCAGGTTCTAAAATCCAACTTTCCTGTGACCTGAACAGTCACCAGACTGTTGTACTTACTAGCTTGATACAGGCAGGTTCTAAAATCCAACTTTCCTGTGACCTGAACAGTCACCAGAGTGTTGTACTAACTAGCTTGATACAGGTTAGGGACTAAAATCCTACTTTCCTGTGACCTGAACAGTCACCAGACTGTTGTACTTACTAGCTTGATACAGGCAGGTTCTAAAATCCAACTTTCCTGTGACCTGAACAGTCACCAGACTGTTGTACTTACTAGCTTGATACAGGCAGGTTCTAAAATCCAACTTTCCTGTGACCTGAACAGTCACCAGACTGTTGTACTTACTAGCTTGATACAGGTTAGGGACTAAAATCCTACTTTCCTGTGACCTGAACAGTCACCAGACTGTTGTACTTACTAGCTTGATACAGGCAGGTTCTAAAATCCAACTTTCCTGTGACCTGAACAGCCACCAGACTGTTGTACTTACTAGCTTGATACAGGTTAGGGACTAAAATCCTACTTTCCTGTGACCTGAACAGTCACCAGACTGTTGTACTTACTAGCTTGATACAGGCAGGTTCTAAAATCCAACTTTCCTGTGACCTGAACAGCCACCAGACTGTTGTACTTACTAGCTTGATACAGGTTAGGGACTAAAATCCTACTTTCCTGTGACCTGAACAGTCACCAGACTGTTGTACTTACTAGCTTGATACAGGCAGGTTCTAAAATCCAACTTTCCTGTGACCTGGACAGTCACCAGACTGTTGTACTTACTAGCTTGATACAGGTTAGAGACTAAAATCCTACTTTCCTGTGACCTGAACAGTCACCAGACTGTTGTACTTGCTAGCTTGATACAGGTTAGGGACTAAAATCCTACTTTCCTGTGACCTGAACAGTCACCAGACTGTTGTACTTACTAGCTTGATACAGGCAGGTTCTAAAATCCAACTTTCCTGTGACCTGAACAGTCACCAGACTGTTGTACTTACTAGCTTGATACAGGTTAGGGACTAAAATCCTACTTTCCTGTGACCTGAACAGTCACCAGACTGTTGTACTTACTAGCTTGATACAGGTGAGGGACTAAAATCCTACTTTCCTGTGACCTGAACAGTCACAAGACTGTTGTACTTACTAGCTTGATACAGGTTAGGGATTAAAGTCCAACTTTCCTGTGACCTGAACAGTCACCAGACTGTTGTACTTACTAGCTTGAAACAGGTTAGGGACTAAAATCCTACATTCCTGTGACCTGAACAGTCACCAGACTGTTGTACTTACTAGCTTGATACAGGCAGGTTCTAAAATCCACTTTCCTGTTACCTGAACAGTCACCAGACTGTTGTCGCTGTATACAGGCAAAATGCGCAAGGGCATTGGCAAGGGCGTTGGCAAGGAACAAGGAAGTGAACGTGATGGTGGTGCAGGCAGAGGCCGAGGTCGTGTGCAAGCACTAATTTTGCAACAACAAAGGGGCACATCTACTCGCTCGCACGTCCTGTCCCAAGTTCTTGGGGCCCGCAGCAGTACACCGCTCTTGAACCAAGACCAGTGTCAACAGGTTGTTACTTGGATAGCGGATAATGCTTCAAGTCAGATTGGCACCTCCACAAATACCCTGTCTTCCACACGGTCAAGTGTCAGTAGCCGTGATACTGCACCGCACATTTCCCAACCTGATCCTCCTTCCTACCACCAGGCCGAGTACACGTCCACAGACATTACTGATCCCACACTTGGACACTCGGAAGAGCTGTTCACGTATCCATTCGCAGAATCTGGCCTCTCGCCAGCTCCTGTTGAAGTGGGTAATGAGGAGATGGTATGTACAGATGCCCAAATATTTGAGCAGCCACGTTCTCACGAACGGAACGTTGGCAATGTGTCTCAACAAGGGGTGGACGATGATGAGACACAATTGCCAGGAAGTCAGGAGGAGGATCAGGGTGCAGAAGAGGAAGACGACGTGGTGGATGATCCAGTAGCTGACCCAACCAGGCAGGAGGATATGCAGAGTGAGGACAGCAGTGCACAGGGGGAGGGAGGCGTAGCATCCCAACAGGCAGTACGAAGCAGGGTCGTGTCCGCAGGCAGAAGGCAGGCAATCGTTCCCCGAAACAACAACACGACTCAAGGTGCCTGTGCAAATGTTAGGTCTTCCCGAGTCTGGCAGTTTTTTAAGTTGGCTCCAGATGACTCTAAAAAGGCCATTTGCAACACCTGCCATGCCAGCATCAGCAGGGGTACGAAAACTAGCAGCCTGACCACCACCAGCATGATCAGGCACATGTCAGCCAAGCACCCGACTTTGTGGGAAGTACAACAGAGTCGAGGAGCGGTGCTTGCTGATGTCACTGCTACGTCTTCGCGTGTTGTGCATGCGAGCCAATCCCCTGTCCATGCTGGCCGCGAACAAGCCTCCGGCCCTGCACCTGAAGTTTCCCACGCACAAATAACACCACCATCAAGCACGTCCTTGTCCCAGCGCAGCGTTCAATTATCCATTCAGCAAACCTTTGAACGCAGGTGCAAATACGCTGCCAACGCCCCACATGCCACAGTCCTAAATTCTCACATTTCGCGACTCATAGCGCTAGAAATGTTGCCTTTCCGGCATTTATAGCGGGGGGAAGCATCCCTTGTAGGACGAAGTGATATTTTTAGTAATACCAGAATTTTTTGCTTAATGTAGTAAAGTACAAATCCTGATCCCCTTCTGTAGTAATGTCCCCATGCTGTAGTAATGTCCTTTTCTACTGATGTCCCCCATTCTCATCCCCTTTTCTAGTGGTTTTCCCCATCCTGATCCCTTTTTCTAGTGATGTCCCCGATCCTGATCCCTTTTTCTAGTGATGAACCCCATCCTGATCCCCTTTTCTAGTGATGTCCCCCATCCTGATCCCCTTTTGTAATGATATCCCCCATCCATCCTGGTCCCCTTTTGTAGTGATGTCCCCCATCCTGATTCCCTTTAGTAGTGATTTCCCTCATCCCGGTTCCCTTTTGTAGTTATGTACCCCATCCTGATCCCCTTTTCTAGTAATGTCCCCCATCCCGATCCCCCTTAGTAGTGATGTCCCCCATCCTGATCCCCTTTTTTTTTTACACACTCACATACACACTCATTCACACTCACACACACCCTCACACACAAACACACACACACACTCTCACACATCCACACAACCTCATACACACACTGAAACTCACACACACCTCACACACACTATCTTATACACACATCCTCACTCACATACTCACACCCTCATGCACACACCGTCACACACACACTCACACTTTTCTCACTAATGATGCATCGCTCCAGTGCAGGGGGCCGCCGCGGCCACGGTCCCCGCTGTGCTTACTGCCGGCCTCCATTGTGCTATGACTTCCTCCAGCTGCTGCTCAGACAAACTCTGTTGCTCAGCAAGATCAATGCAATCTGCCAGCCAGAGGCCCGCATGTGCCGTCATATTCAACCATCAGCTGCGGGCCTCTCATTGGCTGGCAGCTTGCATTGATCTTGCTGAGTGGCAGAGCTTGTTAGTGCCGCAGACGGAAGCCATCACACAGCGGGGACTGCAGCGGCTCCCTGCACTGGGGCGATGCATCTTTAAGTTGTCCAAGGTGCCGCGGGCCGCATAGTGAGGCCCCAGGGGCCGCATGCGGCCCTCGGGCCACGTGTTTGAGACCCCTGCTGATAGGCTGACTCTGATCAAGATGAACAAGTTTTGGATTGGGCCAGACCTCACCACACCACCAACAAATGACAGCGGAATTAAAATTTTGTTATGGGAATTTTCCATGTACCTCCACTCACCCATGGGTACACATTTCTGGACTTTGGCTAATCGCTAGACTGCTCCTCCTTCTCCTCATTTGCCACCATGATGACCGTTACAATAGTTAGGCTGTTGTTTCAGGTATACCCCCAGTGGTAAATTTTTTCGCCCATTCTTTTAGAATAGGCATTACAACGACAGGAGACCCACTCCTTTTCAATGGGAAAAATGTTTTGAGGCCCTCATGCACGTCTCTATCCAGGGACAATGTGGAGCCTCCCAATTTTTGGCTGCCCTGCCAAAGGGCTATACTACAATACACCCAATTGAGGTTTACAGGCCCTCATGCATGTCTGTATGCATGGGTCATTGTGGAGCCTCCCAATTTTTGGCTGACCCTGCCAAAGGGCTATACTACAATACACCCACTTCAGGTTTACAGGCCCTCCTGCACGTCTCTATCCTGGGACAATGTGTAGACTCCCAATTTTTGGCTGCCCTGCCAAAGGGCTATACTACAATACACCCACTTCAGGTTTACAGGCCCTCATGCACGTCTCTATCCAGGGGCATTGGTGAACCTCCCAATTTTGGACTGCCCTGGCAAAGGAAAATACTACAATACACCCACTTCCTCAAAATGGGCACATTATGTCAAGACAGGGCTTCCTGTACGTCGCTTCTCAGGGACATCGGAGTGCCGCACAATGTTTTCACGTAAAATCTTTCATGTAATCACAAAAAGTAACATACACCAGCTGTATCTCACTATTGGGTATGTGCCCTTAACATTTCCACCCTCAATATTCATTTTGGTGTCATTTTGGAAGGTTTTCTGGTGACTCCGTAAAATTGGCGTGAAACTCGGACAAGATTGTTCACAGCTGTGACTTTTGAGTGAGAAATGCTTCCAGGGGTCTTCCCCATGGTGTTGCCATGTCTTTTGAGCACTCTTCTGAGACTTTTGTGACATTTTTAGGGTTTCTAAATGCTGCCGGCAGTCATTTCATAAAAATACTCGGGTCTCCCATAGGATAAACATTGGGCTCGGTACTCGGGCCGAGTACACGAGTATCTCGGGATGCTCGGCCCGAGCTTCGAGCACCCGAGCATTTCATTACTCGCTCATCACTAATAAGCATCTTTCCACTGATGATTAAGTTATGAACTATCTCTTAACACTAGAAGTCTCAGAAATTTCGAGCTCCCCCCTGAAGTCCCGAAAGAGGGTCAAATGACCCTTAGTCCAAACTGAATAGAACTAACTAGAAACTAAATGGCTAAACTCAATGGAAAACATCAACCTCCTGTGGTGCGACAGTAATGGCCTTAATTACAGAACAAAAGACGGTGATTAGAGGATGTTAGCTAAAGGTCATTCGACCCGTCTCTGGGTTCCAAAGGTAGAAATGTTAAATGACCCCTCTCTGGGACTTCTAGTGTTAAAGGTCAAAATTCTGTGTCTGCACTTGTCCGGTTCACCGCTGGCATTTCAAGAACCTTAACAAATTTCATCAAGTCATTAAGTATCCTCAAACAGATTCTTAGGTGACAATAGCCCATATGTCTTCAGTTAACTGTTGTTTTTCCTTCTACTTTAATAATAAAGGAATTAGACGATTTGGCTTCTAGCTGCAACATCATCACACACCAGATTGCTTCTAGTAATGGTAATGCCTTTCTATTTTCTAAGCAGATATTTATTTTTTGCCAAATGAAGCAGACATCACAAAGATACATTAGGCTTATAAACTGATCTGTCTACAGTAACAGGAAAAGGAGATTCTGAAAGATCTATGGTATTTTCGCAGCAGTTTATAGTAAAGAACAACAGCAGATATAGGTATATAAATCTCACTGGACAGAAGCACAGACCTAAGTATTGTCAGCTCCCCTTCCTTTTACATGTTTGTGTAGTCTGGCTCTGTGGTAACTGTGGAGATGGCAAGATGTTTGAAAATTCCTTACTATACTCTTACTTGCGGTTTTATTAGGATATGCAATACCTCTAGGAAAAAGAATTTAACAAAACAGATCAAATTCATGTTGTCTATGTTGTCCATTTAAAAAAATAATATAAATGGTCTACCCGAGAAAGTATTCCCCCACTGTAAAAAATAAGAATTATGTATCGAGTTTTATTACACACATACAGAACACTCCTCGGAACAATGCTTATGTTATACTTACAAAAGGGTTTATATACGATACCTAATAATTTCTCAGCCTTTTGATTCATTAAATTGAAGTTAAACTTGTTAATATAAAATTAGAACACAAACCGTGCAAGTAAAATTAATTAGCCACTGTGTATCATTACCTGGACACCAGCTAACACTATTTATCTGGGCATTATGGAGCATTTTCTATAAATTGTATGACAATATTTGATTAGGTACTATATATGGCAAATATTTATTCAGGCCAGGGATGGAGAACCTTTTTTTGCCAGGGGCCATTTGGTTTTATACCATGAGTCAGGGCCATACAAAATGATCAACGTGAAATTTATTCTTCTATATTTAATCAAATATTGAATTAAATGAGTTGTCTGGTCTAAAATGACAAGTATGCAGTCTCACATGCAATTCAATTGATTATGATTGAGCCCATCTAGTCGAATTCTGGCCATGAATATGCATTTTGTATTCTTGTGGCCACGTGACCTCCGTTCCTGGCTCTAACACCTCATAGCGCACAGGATTCACAAGTCTGCAATTATAGAGAGGGACTTCACACTTGTGGATTTAGACCAGACAACTCCTTTAACTCACTGCTAATAAATGAACTATTATGAAGATCACGCCAAGTGCTGGAGTTTCCTTGCATAACTTCATTGGATAACAGACACTCCACTCCTTTGCACTAAACCGGCTCTCAGGTAAATATCCAGTGACAGCACCACCCCTTCCCCCTTCCCTGAGACTTGATCACTGCTAATGTGATGACTGAAGCAGCTTCTATAGACACCTAAACAGCTGTAAATATATATCATCTAGGAGACATCAAGACTGCTATATTTGCATCACATAGGAGACATTGGAACTGGTAAATATACACATAGAATAGACCAAGACTGCAGTACATATATAACATCAGAGACACTGGGAATGCTGTATGGCTAGGGTCAGACTACCATTTTTGTAACTGACATCCGCTAAAACTGCTGCTGCTCAACTCTGCCCATAGTTACCTGATGTTGATCGTCGTAACTAGCCACACATCAAGCTGAATAGCGGCTGCTTTAGTAGAGAGGACAGGGAAATGCTGCATGCAGTGTTTCCCTGTGTGCTGAGGAAAAGCGGCCGCTATTCAGAGTGATGTGTGGCCGATTACCACGATCAACATCGGGTGACTAGGGGCCAGCGTTGAGCAGCAATGGTGCTGAATAGCTGAAAAAATGAGTTTTTAGCAGATGTCAGTGACATCCGCTAAAAACGGTAGTCTGATACAGCCTATATACATCACATAGGAAACACCGAGACTACTGTATATACATCACATAAGAGACTCTTTGCTGCATTCCAGGCTGCAGAATTAACTCCTAATAATCTTTACATTAGAAGAGGAAAAGAGTAGCACTCACCGGCTAATCAGACGATCATTATTTTTCTTTATTTCACACAACGGGAGACATAAAACAGGAGGGATGATGGGGCACGAACAATGACCATTTCACGCCCTCTGGCGCTTCAGTGGGTTCATGGCGTGAAACAGCCAATGTCGGTACCCCATCTTCCTTGCTGTATTATGTCTCCCGTTATATGCAATAAAGAAAAATAAAGAAGATTGTCTGCTAAACTGGTGAGTGCTACTCTTTTCTTCTTCTAATGTAAAGATCATATGGACTGACCTGTTGAATACGCACCGGGCAACATAAATATGACTTTAGAGGACTAAATGCAGTGTCTGTGGATCCCTAAGCAAGTGAGAATAGTCAGTAATGCCTGATAGGGATCTTCTGTTGTTAAGAGTTAACTCCTAAGTTACCAGTCAGTTCTCTGGATCCCATTGATTGCTATAAGCAGTTAGCTTCTCACCTCCCTCCCCTCCCTTTCAGGTCCTGATTGTTTTGCTATTATCAGTCCTGCATAATTACAAATTCCCAGCATCTAAAGCAGGGGTCTCAAACTCCAGGCCTCGAGGGCCACACACACTGCAGGTTTTCAGGATTTCCTTAGTATTTGACAGTTGGTCAATTGATTACCAACTGTCAAATACTAAGGAAATCCTGAAAACCTGTACTATTTGTGGCCCTCAAGGCCTGATCTAAAGAGTAGTTCAATAACAGCTACTACTTTCTTGAGCCATGAGTTTGTTCAAAGGTCTGTTATCTCTATATGTAAAAATAATTATAATATAATTTCAGAGAAATAACAAACCAAAAACGTGTCAGAACTGTCATTCATGGACATGGGCCCACCCTCCTCCCTTTGCAGCAAACAGGAAGTAAGGAAACTAAAGACTGTCACGCTGATTTGTGTGGACCCACTGCGCGACAGTCGGGCTTACCCTGAAGGGGTGCAACTAAGTGCCTTCTCGGTCTTCACCAGAGTCTCTGATGGTGAAGATGGCCTGGGCTGGGACTACATATCAGATACAATTCCAGTGCAGTCACCAGTACTGCAGCAGCCAACGAGAGAGTGGTCAGGGACACGGGTACAGAAGAGCTGGCAAGACATGGAGATGGAGTAGCAAGTAGGAGTTAGTATTAAAAGCTTACAGGACAGAGTCAGAGCAGCAAGCAGGAGTTGGTACTGGTGCCTGACAGAACAAGGTCGGAGCAGCAAGCAAGAGTTGGTGCTGGAGATTGACAGGACAGAGATGGAGCAACAAGCATGACTTGTTATTGGAAGCTGACAGTACGGAATGCTATTGGGAACTAGGATACTGTAGGAACCTAATTGCTCAGGCAACTCCCCACTGGGGAAGGGGCCTTAAACTCACAGTGACTCTCAGAAATAGGCAGGGGACACTCTAGGGTGCATACCCTAATAATCCTGTTTGAAGGCCTGCGCAATGTGCATAGCCCCTGGAGTCTGGAGTCTAGACCAAGACGACTCCCCTCTCCCCCCTTTTATAAAAAATTTTTTCAATAAAGACTTTTTGAAAACCGGCGGAGCAAAAAAAGTAGCGAGGAGGACACTGACAGCCGGCTGCGATGGTGAGCACGTCGGTGTTCCTGTTTGTGCTGCTCAAAATCCAAATAAAAAATACCCCTTTAAATCTGCCATAGTTTATTACCATCTACAGTGCCTTGAAAAAGTATTCATACCCTTGACCTTTTCCACATTTGTTCTTATTACACCCACAAACTTAAATGTATTTTGTTGGGATTTAGCATGAAAAACACTACGCAGCAAGTGATTGTGAAATTATACATGGCTTTCTAAATATTTTAAAAATATAAATCTGAAAATTGTGATATGAATCTGCATTCAGCCTCCTTGAGTCAATACTTTGTAAGATCACCTTTTGCTGAAATTATTGCTCTTTTGGAGAATGTCTCTAGCAGCTTTGCGCATCTAGAGGCTGACATTTTTGCTCATTATTCCTTGCAAAATATCTCTAGCTCAGAGATTCGATGGAAAATGTCTGTGGACAGAAACTTTCAAGTGTTGCCACAGATTTTCAATAGGATTTAAGTGGGCCATTCAAACTCTTGAATGTTCTTTGATGTAAACCATTTCATTGAAGGTCCAGCAGTATGTTTAGGGTCATTGTCCTGCTGGAAGATGAACCTATGCTCCAATCTCAAGTTTTTTGCAGCCTCTAAGAGGTTTTCATTCAGGATTGCCTTGCATCCATCTTCCCATCAACTCTGAACAGCTTCCCTGTTGCTGCTGAAGAAAACATCCTCACAACATGATGCTGTCACCACAATGTTTGTTGGTGGCAATGATGTTTTCAGGGTGATGTGCAGTATTAGTTTTGTGCAACAATATAGTATTTTGCATTTATCCCATAAAGTTCTACTATCATCGCATCTGAGCAGATCACCTTTTTACACATGTTAGCTGTGTTTCCTACATCGTGTAAGATTAAAGTTACTATCCATACATGCGACGGCCCTCCGGTGCTCTCCCCTGACCCACTGGCATGCTGCTGATGTTATGTTATGGGCTGCTTGCTGTTACTGGCTGCTTTTCCCCTAGCCCGCTGAGATACTGTTGTCAATACCTTTGTGGCGCCCCTGCGACCAGGTGGCCACAGAGGGATGTGCAGCCAGGTAAGCAAGGTGGTTGAAACACACCCACAGCGCACAAACACCGACCCTATGCCTAGGACTATAGGTTGATCAAGGGGTGGCGGATGTAGCACAGTGGGTGGAGCGTAGAGTAGCACTGATCCAGTGGGTGGCACCGTAGATTAAACGCCGGAGCACTAAGGGGAGGAGAGCAGAAGCAGAAGTGGAGAAAGAGAAGTTAGAACATCAGGACAGAGAAAGACTTCCCAGACAGTTTCAGGTTCCCTGGAGACGCAGAATCCTGAGAGGGAAAACCCTAGGAGAGAAAGCCCACTCCATAGCCTGAAGGCGAAGGGAAAAGAGACTGAAAGACACCCGACAGCAGAAGGAAGAGTGGGAGGACAAGGGCCCAGCAGCCGCACACAGCTTAGCCGGCCGAAGGCACCCTTTCAAACAGTGACTTACAGAAGGAGCCTGGTGTGCCCAAATATCTGAACCTGGGACTCTGGAGGGCTAGGCCAACACCAAAGAACCGGCTCTGAAGAAGTGAATAGGGATTCCAGACCCTAATCACGAGACACACCGGAGGGGGGCAGAAACTTTATGTGCTGCAGCCTAAATTTCCACCATGGACTAGGAACACAGTTGTCATACTAGGACTGGTGACCCTGACTGGAAGGGTACCATCACACCTGGAGATATCGTCGGCGATTTCTATGGTGACGCACGTGCGCGCGCACGTTTATGGGAGTCAACCAACGTCACTGTCGCCTATTTACATGTGGCGATAACTCAGCTGACCCTTAGGCGATGAGCCGGGCCGGAAGTTGCCTGTGCGTCGCCCGAGCCCCATGGGGGATCAAGTCGGTGGTGGACGTGTCCGCGTCACACAGAGCAACCACATTAGCGATGTGGGCGTAATTTTGACCCGCGTCTAGGAGGTAAGCGTTACACATTATGTTGTGTGACACCTCGAAGAAATGTGATTGCTTGCAAACAAACACCAATTACTGTGTCCTTATTCGCAGCGCCACATTGTTAAATGTAAGCATTAGTGATGAGCGAGTACTAAAATGCTCGGGTGCTCGAAGCTCGGGCCGAGCATCCCGAGATACTCGTGTACTCGGCCCGAGTAACGAGCCCAATGTTATCCTATGGGAGACACGAGTATTTTTATGAAATGACTGCCGGCTGCCTGGAAAAACCCTAAAAATGTCACAAAAGTCTCAGAAGAGTGCTGAAATGACATGGCAACACCATGGGGAAGACCCCTGGAAGCATTTCTCACTCAAAAGTCACAGCTCTGAACAATGTTGTCCGAGTTTCACGCCAATTTTACGGAGTCTCCAGAAAACCTTCCAAAATGACACCAAAATGAATATTTAGGTTGGAAATGTTAAGAGCACATACCCAATAGTGAGATAAAGCTGGTGTATGTCACTTTTTGTGATTACATGAAAGATTTTACGTGAAAACATTGTGCGACACTCAGATGACCCTGACAAGAGACGTACATGAAGCCCTGTCTAGAAATAAAGTGCCCATTTTGAGGAACTGGGCCTATTGTAGTATCTTCCTTTGCAAGGGCAGTCAAAAATTGGGAGGTTCACCAATGCCCCTGGATACAGACATGCAGGATGGCCTGTAAACAAGAACTGGGTGTATGTTAGTATAGCCCTTTGGTCAGGGCAGCCAAAAATTGGGAGGCTCCTCTTTGTCCCTGGATAGAGATGTGCAGGAGGGCCTGTAACCCTCAAGTGGGTGTATTTTAGTATAGCCCTTTGGTCAGGGCAGCCAAAAATTGGGAGGTTCAACAATGACCCATGCTTACAGACATGTAGTAGGGCCTGTAACCCTGAAGTGGGTGTATGTTAGTATAGCCCTTTGGTCAGGGCAGCCAAAAATTGGGAGGCTCCTCTTTGTCCCTGGATAGAGATGTGCAGGAGGGCCTGTAACCCTCAAGTGGGTGTATTTTAGTATAGCCCTTTGGTCAGGGCAGCCAAAAATTGGGAGGTTCAACAATGACCCATGCTTACAGACATGTAGTAGGGCCTGTAACCCTCAAGTGGGTGTATGTTAGTATAGCCCTTTGGTCAGGGCAGCCAAAAATTGGGAGGCTCCTCTTTGTCCCTGGATAGAGATGTGCAGGAGGGCCTGTAACCCTCAAGTGGGTGTATTTTAGTATAGCCCTTTGGTCAGGGCAGCCAAAAATTGGGAGGCTCCTCTTTGTCCCTGGATAGAGACGTGCAGGAGGGCCTGTAACCCTCAAGGGTGTTAGTATATTTGTCAGGCAAATTGAGCCCTTTGTGTCCAAGGGCAGCCAATAAGATGGGTGTTAGTTAGGTCAACAAAATTGGATCCATGCTGTACAGACATGTAGTAGGGCCTGTAACCCTCAAGTGGGTGTATTATTAGTATAGCCCTTTGGTCAGGGCAGCCAAAAATTGGGAGGTTCAACAATGACCCATGCTTACAGACATGTAGTAGGGCCTGTAACCCTCAAGTGGGTGTATTATAGTATAGCCCTTTGGTCAGGGCAGCCAAAAATTGGGAGGTTCAACAATGACCCATGCTTACAGACATGTAGTAGGGCCTGTAACCCTCAAGTGGGTGTATGTTAGTATAGCCCTTTGGTCAGGGCAGCCAAAAATTGGGAGGCTCCTCTTTGTCCCTGATAGAGATGTGCAGGAGGGCCTGTAACCCTCAAGTCGGTGTATTTTAGTATAGCCCTTTGGTCAGGGCAGCCAAAAATTGGGAGGTTCAACAATGACCCATGCTTACAGACATGTAGTAGGGCCTGTAACCCTCAAGTGGGTGTATTTTAGTATAGCCCTTTGGTCAGGGCAGCCAAAAATTGGTAGGCTCCTCTTTGTCCCTGGATAGAGATGTGCAGGAGGGCCTGTAACCCTCAAGTGGGTGTATTTTAGTATAGCCCTTTGGTCAGGGCAGCCAAAAATTGGGAGGTTCAACAATGACCCATGCTTACAGACATGTAGTAGGGCCTGTAACCCTCAAGTGGGTGTATTTAGTATAGCCCTTTGGTCAGGGCAGCCAAAAATTGGGAGGCTCCTCTTTGTCCCTGGATAGAGATGTGCAGGAGGGCCTGTAACCCTAAAGTGGGTGTATTTTAGTATAGCCCTTTGGTCAGGGCAGCCAAAAATTGGGAGGTTCAACAATGACCCATGCTTACAGACATGTAGTAGGGCCTGTAACCCTCAAGTGTGTGTATTTTAGTATAGCCCTTTGGTCAGGGCAGCCAAAAATTGGGAGGCTCCTCTTTGTCCCTGGATAAGACGTGCAGAGGGCCTGTAACCTCAAGTGGGTGTATTTTAGTATAGCCCTTTGGTCAGGGCAGCCAAAAATTGGGAGGTTCAACAATGACCCATGCTTACAGACATGTAGTAGGGCCTGTAACCCTCAAGTGGGTGTATTTAGTATAGCCCTTTGGTCAGGGCAGCCAAAAATTGGGAGGTTCAACAATGACCCATGCTTACAGACATGTAGTAGGGCCTGTAACCCTCAAGTGGTGTATTTTAGTATAGCCCTTTGGTCAGGGCAGCCAAAAATTGGGAGGTTCAACAATGACCCATGCTTACAGACATGTAGTAGGGCCTGTAACCCTCAAGTGGGTGTATTTAGTATAGCCCTTTGGTCAGGGCAGCCAAAAATTGGGAGGCTCCTCTTTGTCCCTGGATAGAGATGTGCAGGAGGGCCTGTAACCCTAAAGTGGGTGTATTTTAGTATAGCCCTTTGGTCAGGGCAGCCAAAAATTGGGAGGTTCAACAATGACCCATGCTTACAGACATGTAGTAGGGCCTGTAACCCTCAAGTGTGTGTATTTTAGTATAGCCCTTTGGTCAGGGCAGCCAAAAATTGGGAGGTTCAACAATGACCCATGCTTACAGACATGTAGTAGGGCCTGTAACCCTCAAGTGGGTGTATTTAGTATAGCCCTTTGGTCAGGGCAGCCAAAAATTGGGAGGTTCAACAATGACCCATGCTTACAGACATGTAGTAGGGCCTGTAACCCTCAAGTGGGTGTTATTTTAGTATAGCCCTTTGGTCAGGGCAGCCAAAAATTGGGAGGTTCAACAATGACCCATGCTTACAGACATGTAGTAGGGCCTGTAACCCTCAAGTGGGTGTATTATAGTATAGCCCTTTGGTCAGGGCAGCCAAAAATTGGGAGGTTCAACAATGACCCATGCTTACAGACATGTAGTAGGGCCTGTAACCCTCAAGTGGGTGTATTTTAGTATAGCCCTTTGGTCAGGGCAGCCAAAAATTGGGAGGCTCCTCTTTGTCCCTGGATAGAGACGTGCAGGAGGGCCTGTAACCCTCAAGTGGGTGTATTTTAGTATAGCCCTTTGGTCAGGGCAGCCAAAAATTGGGAGGCTCCTCTTTGTCCCTGGATAGAGACGTGCAGGAGGGCCTGTTAAGAACTGGGTGTATTGTAGTATAGCCCTTTTGTCAGGGCAGCCAAAAATTGGGACGCTCCTCTTTGTCCCTGGATTGAGAAGTGCAGGAGGGCCTGTTAAGAAGAACAGGGTGTATTGTAGTATAGCCCTTTTGTCAGGGCAGCCAAAAATTGCGAGGCTCCTCTTTGTCCCTGGATTGAGACGTGCAGGAGGGCCTGTTAAGAAGAACAGGGTGTATTGTAGTATAGCCCTTTTGTCAGGGCAGCCAAAAATTGGGAGGCTCCTCTTTGTCCCTGGATAGAGACGTTCAGGAGGGCCTGTTAAGAAGAACAGGGTGTTTTGTTATATAGCCCTTTTGTCAGGGCAGCCAAAAATTGGGAGGCTCCTCTTTGTCCCTGGATAGAGACGTGCAGGAGGGCCTGTAACCCTCAAGTGGGTGTATTATAGTATAGCCCTTTGGTCAGGGCAGCCAAAAATTGGGAGGTTCAACAATGACCCATGCTTACAGACATGTAGTAGGGCCTGTAACCCTCAAGTGGGTGTATTTTAGTATAGCCCTTTGGTCAGGGCAGCCAAAAATTGGGAGGCTCCTCTTTGTCCCTGGATAGAGACGTGCAGGAGGGCCTGTTAAGAACTGGGTGTATTGTAGTATAGCCCTTTTGTCAGGGCAGCCAAAAATTGGGAGGCTCCTCTTTGTCCCTGGATAGAGACGTGTAGCAGTGCCTAAAAACATTTTTCCCATTGAAAAGGAGCGGGTCTCCTGTCATTGTAATGCCCATTCTAACAGAATGGGCTAAAAAATTTACCACTGCGGGTATACCTCAAACAAGAGCCTAACTATTCTAACGCTCATCATGGTGTCACATGAGGAGAAGGAGTAGCAGTCCAGCGATTAGCCAAAGTACGGAAGTGTGTACCCATGGGTGAGTGGAGGTACATGTCAAATTCAAATAACAAAATTAAATTCAGTTGTCATTTGCTGGTGGTGTGGTGAAGTCTGGCCCAATCCAACCCTTGTTCATCTTTATCAGAGTGAGCCTGTCCGCATTTTCAGTTGACAGGCGGGTGCGTTTATCAGTGATTATTCCACCTGCTGCACTGAAAACACGCTCTGATAAAACGCTAGCGGCAGGGCAGGCCAGGACTTCCAAGGCGTAGAGAGCCAATTCATGCCACGTGTCGAGCTTGGAGACCCAATAATTGAAAGGCACCGATGAATCTCGCAGTACAGTTGTTCGATCTGCAAGGTACTCCTTCAGCATCTGCCCAAACTTAGCATTTCTGGTGGCACTACCCCGCACCTCAGGGGCTGTGGTACGTGAGGGGCTGAGAAAACTGTCCCACATCGTAAAGACACTTCCCCTGCCTCTGGCGGATTGGACTTGTGCCCCTCTCGGCCGTACGCCTTGGTTGTCCATCGAATCCTGACCTATGCCGCTAGCGTTTTGTGAGGGGAAGGATTTCACAACTTCCGTGACTATGGCCCTCTGGAACTGCAGCATTTTGGCTGACCTCTCCACCTCAGGAATGAGAGACATAAAGTTCTCCTTGTAGCGTGGGTCTAAGAGTGTTGCCAACCAGTACTGATTGTCGGCCAAGATGTTCTGAACGCGAGGGTCACGAGACAGGCAGCTTACCATAAAGTCAGCCATGTGCGCCAGACTCTTAACAGCCATCACTTCAGTATCCAGACCAACACGATGACTGAACATGCTGTCCTCCTCCTCCTCCTCCTCCTCATCTCCCCTGTCCTCTGGCCAGCCACGCTGAATCGAGGTTATGACTGGTGTGCATGTCATATCCCCAATTTGGCCTGAGAGTTGCTCCATGTCTTCATCCTCCTCCTCCTCCTCCTCGTCATAGTCCTCCACTACACATTGTGATGACATGAGGCTGGGCTGTGTGTTTTCACACACACCCACTACAGTTTCTTGCTCTAAGTCATCGCGCTCGGCCTGCAATGCATCCTCTTTTATTTTCAGCAGAGACCATTTTAGAAGGCAGAGTAGTGGTATGGTGACGCTAATAATGGCGTCATCGCCGCTCACCATCTTGGTGGAGTCCTCAAAGTTTTGGAGAACGGTGCATAGGTCCGACATCCATCTCCACTCCTCAGGTGTTATGTGTGCAGTTTGACCCATTTCCCGACGGCTTAGGTGATGCAGGTAGTCCACAACTGCCCTCTTCTGCTCACATATCCTGACCAACATGTGCAGCGTTGAATTCCAACGCGTGGGGACATCACACACCAGTCTGTGGGCCGGAAGACGCAAACGGCGCTGAAAGCTGGCAAGGCCGGCTGAAGCAGCAGGTGACTTGCGAAAATGTGCTGACAGACGCCGAACTTTTACCAGCAAGTCAGACACCTCCGGGTATGACTTCACAAACCTCTGAACCACCAGGTTGAGCACATGGGCCACGCATGGAACATGCGTCAGCTGCCCTCGCCTCAAAACTGCCACCAGGTTCCGGCCATTGTCACACACGACCTTTCCTGGCTTTAGGTTCAGAGGTGTGAGCCAGTGATCTGCCTGCTGTTTCAGAGCTGTCCACACCTCTTCTGCATTGTGGGGTTTGTCACCTATGCAGACTAGCTTCAGCACAGCCTGTTGCCGCTTTGCAGAGGCAGTGCTGCAGTGCTTCCAGCTTGGGACTGGTGTGGAGGGTGCAGTGGATGAGGATGCGCAGGTGGAGGAGGAGGAGGCTGAAGAGCATGACATTCCGGAGCTGTAGAGTTTCGGTGAAACCATGACAGAGGTAGGGCCTGCTATCCTTGGTGAGGGAAGGACGTGTTCCGTCCCTCGCTCAGACTGGGTCCCAGCCTCCACAATATTAATCCAGTGTGCCGTCAAGGAGATGTAGCGGCCTTGCCCACAAGCACTTGTCCACGTGTCAGTGGTTAGGTGGACTTTGGCTGAAACAGCATTGTTCAGGGCACGTGTGATGCTGTTGGACACGTGGTTATGCAATGCGGGGACGGCACATCTGGAGAAATAGTGTCGGCTGGGGACCGAGTAACGTGGGACAGCAGCCGCCATCAGGTCGCGGAATGCGTCCGTCTCCACCAGACGGAAAGGCAACATTTCTATCGCTATGAGTCGCAAAATGAGAGCATTGAGGACTGTGGCATGTGGGGCATTGGCAGCGTATTTGCGCCTGCGTTCAAATGTTTGCTGAATGGATAATTGAACGCTGCGCTGGGACAAGAACGTGCTTGATGGTGGTGTAATTTGTGCTTCAGCAATTTCAGGTGCTGGACCGGAGGCTTGTTCGCGGCCAGCATGGACAGGGGATTGGCTTGCATGCACAACAGCCGAAGACGTAGCAGTGACATCAGTACGCACCGCTCCTCGACTCTGTGGTACTTCCCACAAAGTCGGGTGCTTGGCTGACATGTGCCTGATCATGCTGGTGGTGGTCAGGCTGCTAGTTTTCGTACCCCTGCTGATAGTGGCATGGCAGGTGTGGCAAATGGCCTTTTTAGAGTCTTCTGGAGCCAACTTAAAAAAATCCCAGACTCGGGAAGACCGAACATTTGCACAGGCACCTTGAGTCGTGTTGTTGTTCCGGGGAACGGTTGCCTGCCTTCTGCCTGCGGACGCAACCCTGCTTCGTACTGGCTGTTGGGATGCTACGCCTCCCTCCCCCTGTGCACTGCTGTCCTCGCTCTGCATATCCTCCTGCCATGTAGGGTCAGCTACTGGATCATCCACCACGTCGTCTTCCTCTTCCACACCCTGATCCTCCTCCTGACTTTCTGGCAATTGTGTCTCATCATCGTCCACCCCTTGTTGAGACACTTTGACAACGTTCCGTTCGTCATAACGCGGCTGCTCAAATATTTGGGCATCTGTACATACCATCTCCTCATGACCCACTTCAAGAGGAGGTGGCCACATGCCAGATTCTGCGAATGGATACGTGAACAGCTCTTCCGAGTGTCCTAGTGTGGGATCTGAAATGTCCGTGGACGTGTACTCGGCCAGGTGGTAGGAAGGAGGATCAGGTTGGGAAATGTGCGGTGCAGTATCACGGCTACTGACAGTTGACCGTGCGGAAGACAGGGTGTTTGTGGAGGCGCCCATCTGACTTGAAGCATTATCCGCTATCCAAGTAAACCCCTGTTGACACTGGTCTTGGTTCAACAGTGGTGTACTGCTGCGGGCCCCAAGAATTTGGGACAGGACGTGCGAGCGAGGAGATGTGGCCCTTTGTTGTTGCGAAATGAGTGCTTGCACACGACCTCGGCCTCAGCCTGCACCACCATCACGTCCACTTCCTTGTTCCTTGCCAACGCCCTTGCCAACGCCTTTGCGCATTTTGCCTGTATAGAGCGACAACTGTCTGGTGACTGTGGAGGTCACAGGAGATTAGGATTTAAGTTCCCTAACCTGTAGAAAGGTATGACGTACAACAGTGTGGTGACTGTTGAGATGACAAGAGTTAGGATTTTAGTTCCCTAACCTGTATAAACGTATGATGTACAACAGTGTGGTGACTGTTGAGATGACAAGAGTTAGGATTTTAGTTCCCTAACCTGTATAAACGTATGACGTACAACAGTGTGGTGACTGTTGAGATGACAAGAGTTAGGATTTTAGTTGCCTAACCTGTATAAAGGGTATGACGTACAACAGTGTGGTGACTGTTGAGATGACAAGAGTTAGGATTTTAGTTCCCTAACCTGTATAAACGTATGACGTACAACAGTGTGGTGACTGTTGAGATGACAAGAGTTAGGATTTTAGTTCCCTAACCTGTATAAACGTATGACGTACAACAGTGTGGTGACTGTTGAGATGACAAGAGTTAGGATTTTAGTTCCCTAACCTGTATAAACGTATGACGTACAACAGTGTGGTGACTGTTGAGATGACAAGAGTTAGGATTTTAGTTCCCTAACCTGTATAAACGTATGACGTACAACAGTGTGGTGACTGTTGAGATGACAAGAGTTAGGATTTTAGTTCCCTAACCTGTATAAACGTATGACGTACAACAGTGTGGTGACTGTTGAGATGACAAGAGTTAGGATTTTAGTTCCCTAACCTGTATAAACGTATGACGCACAACAGTGTGGTGACTGTTGAGATGACAAGAGTTAGGATTTTAGTTCCCTAACCTGTATAAAGGGTATGACGTACAACAGTGTGGTGACTGTTGAGATGACAAGAGTTAGGATTTTAGTTCCCTAACCTGTATAAAGGGTATGACGTACAACAGTGTGGTGACTGTTGAGATGACAAGAGTTAGGATTTTAGTTCCCTAACCTGTATAAACGTATGACGTACAACAGTGTGGTGACTGTTGAGATGACAAGAGTTAGGATTTTAGTTCCCTAACCTGTATAAACGTATGACGTACAACAGTGTGGTGACTGTTGAGATGACAAGAGTTAGGATTTTAGTTCCCTAACCTGTATAAAGGGTATGACGTACAACAGTGTGGTGACTGTTGAGATGACAAGAGTTAGGATTTTAGTTCCCTAACCTGTATAAAGGGTATGACGTACAACAGTGTGGTGACTGTTGAGATGACAAGAGTTAGGATTTTAGTTCCCTAACCTGTATAAACGTATGACGTACAACAGTGTGGTGACTGTTGAGATGACAAGAGTTAGGATTTTAGTTCCCTAACCTGTATAAACGTATGACGTACAACAGTGTGGTGACTGTTGAGATGACAAGAGTTAGGATTTTAGTTCCCTAACCTGTATAAACGTATGACGTACAACAGTGTGGTGACTGTTGAGATGACAAGAGTTAGGATTTTAGTTCCCTAACCTGTATAAACGTATGACGTACAACAGTGTGGTGACTGTTGAGATGACAAGAGTTAGGATTTTAGTTCCCTAACCTGTATAAAGGGTATGACGTACAACAGTGTGGTGACTGTTGAGATGACAAGAGTTAGGATTTTAGTTCCCTAACCTGTATAAAGGTAGTACGTACACCTGTCTGGTGACTGTAATGGTTTCAAGAGAGGATTTTAGTCCCTAACCTGTATTAAGGTAGTACGTACACCTGTCTGGTGACTGTAATGGTTTCAGGAGACGATTTTAGTCCCTAACCTGTATTAAGGTAGTACGTACACCTGTCTGGTGACTGTTTTGATGACAAGAGTTAGGATTTTAGTTCCCTAACCTGTATTAAGGTAGTACGTACACCTGTCTGGTGACTGTAATGGTTTGAAGAGAGGATTTTAGTCCCTAACGTGTATTAAGGTAGTACGTACACCTGTCTGGTGACTGTTTTGATGACAAGAGTTAGGATTTTAGTTCCCTAACCTGTATTAAGGTAGTATGTACACCTGTCTGGTGACTGTAATGGTTTGAAGAGAGGATTTTAGTCCCTAACCTGTATTAAGGTACTAAGTACAAGAGTGTGGTGACTCTAATGTTCACTGAAAAGCTTGGATTCCAATCTGTATCACCCTGCCTATATCCTCCTAGATTAGTCCTGAGAAGGACTGTTCTGGTCACTGGAAATCTTGGACTCCGATCTGGATCACCCTGCGTATGTCCTCCTAGATTAGTCCTGAGAAGGACTGTTGTGGTCAGCAGCAGTTTGCAGCCCTGATCCGGATCTACCTATGAGGGCCGCAAATCTGTCCCTAATCAGCAGCAGACACTCTCCCTACACTCACTGTCTGGATGGCTGTGTGCCGAGCACAGCGCGCCGGGAGTTATAAAGGCTCGGTGACGCTGTGCAGGGCGGCCAATCACTGCTATGCCACAACTAACAGGGCTGTGGCATTGCAGTGGTCTGTTAGCCAATCCCTGCACGTGGGCTGGCTCTCAAAAGAGCGCCAACATGGAGAGATGACGACCACGAGCACAGCACGAGTATCGCGAGATTACTCGGTGCTCGGCGAGTCACCCGAGTACAGTGATACTCGTGCGAGTACCGAGTAGTGCTGAGCATGCTCGCTCAACACTAGTAAGCATGCATGTGCGTATTGGCTCGGTGCTCAGTCAACTCTCGTGTGATGTGTAGCGGATTATTGCTATAGGCATTGGCGTGGGCAACAACCCAAAACAGGACGCTCGCGTGTCGAGTAATTGTATAGTGAAGCCTTATGGCGCTTTTATGTAATGTGTGTTGTGACAGATGACCCACAGAAATATAGGGTGTATGTGGATGATGCAGGAAGATGATCCTGCAACTGCAGAGTCATAAGGAAGCTCTCACATACATTGCCCCTATATATGTTGTGGTGTACAGTGGCATGTGCTGGCCTTCATATGTCTTTCTTTACACAGAAGGATATGTGTATTGTGGTGATGTGGCCCCTGGCCGGGTGCATCACACGGGTTATCAGTGCAGGTCTCTGTTCACATGGGCCGCTTTTCCTGTGTGTGTGTGTGTGTGCTGTGTGAAACCTGTCCAGTGTACAGTGGGTTAACAGCTGTAGGGTTTTACTGAGCAAAATGAGCGGCTGTGTCTGGACCTGTGTATGAGTGCTTTGCTGAGCTAAACCTGAATGGTGCACAGGGGGTTAATCACATCTCAGTTCTGTGTGTGTGTGAGATCTGTTGATTGACTCACTGTGTTGCAGCTGTGGGTGAGGCAGCCTGGATAAGAACCTGCCTGGTGTCTGAGTGAGAGAGGATGATGGGAGTCAGAGCAGTCTAGACCACTGCCATGTGAAGACGTGCTGGAAGTGATAAGTCCCCGGTGGGGGAAGTGAAGGGAGCCTGCCAGCTCCATGCCGGTGCACCTGATGTGTGCATGCCAGCCAGTGATAAGTTCCGAAGATGGCTCAAGGGCCAGGCGGCCATATGTGTGATTAAAGGACCGAAGATGGCTCAAGGGCCAGGCGGTAATAAGTGTAGCCGACTTTGGGACTGACTGTGCTAGTCGTGATATGGTCCCGTTGACTATGTGATGGCTTATGTAAAAATGCCATGTGTGATAGATGTGATGGCTTATGTAAAAATGCCATGTGTGATGGATGTGATGGCTTATGGAAAAGTGCCATGTGTGATGTATGATGCAGTGTGGGTTGAGACTCCCTAGGAGTAGGTTGAGGATCCCTACAGCAGGATGGGGAAAGATCCCTGTCAGGGTGATAGACGGTGATAGCCGTCTTTAGAACCAGACTGAGGTATGCAAGGGTCGATGGGTGACGCCTTGAAGTTCTGGGAAAACATAAGTCTAATGTCCTGTATTATAATGTCATGTGATGTACTAATGTGCATATTATATGTGAAAATGTAAAAGGGTGTTGTGTGATACCAGTGGTTTATGGCGTTAAATAAACTACTGTGTGTTATGTTATCCATTAGAAAATGTAGTAGCTGCTGTCATTTTCCCTGTGCCAAGCGGGTTCCCCTGGGGCGCTACCTCAGATATGGTGGAGCATGCGGACAACCAGCCCGGTGAGGGATGCCAGCCCAGTTGCTAAGGTCATGGTAGCCAAGGAAGGTGGTAAAGCCGAGGCTGTGGTGCCGGAGCAACTTATACGGACATGTGTTATGGACAATTGTGTGGTGCACTTTAAATGGACTTGGTTGCTATAGGCGACCGCACGACGCACCCCAGCATCTTGCCGGTGGCCCGGCGAGGTCACGAAGCTGTTGCACTCAAGGCGTCTGGAGGCACTTGGGGTTCCGAAGACAAAGTCGGCATGCTCAAGGTTCCAGTGGCCTAGGTGTCACGAAGTCGCCAAGTCAGCGCCAAATCCGGATATATTAAAGACTCTGTGACCTGTGTGTTGAGACTGTGTTCAACCCCCTCCCCACTGGCTCGAACAGAGGGGGGAGGTATGTGGTGATGTGGCCCCTGGCCGGGTGCATCACACGGGCTATCAGTGCAGGTCTCTGTTCACATGGGCCGGTTTTCCTGTGTGTGTGTGCTGTGTGAAACCTGTCCGGTGTACAGTGGGTTAACAGCTGTAGGGTTTTCATGAGCCAAATGAACGGCTGTGTCTGGACCTGTGTATGA
This sequence comes from Allobates femoralis, assembly GCA_033576535.1. Lineage (NCBI taxonomy): Eukaryota > Metazoa > Chordata > Amphibia > Anura > Aromobatidae > Allobates > Allobates femoralis. Next base: position 283,273,225 of record JARQOC010000005.1, read on the forward strand.
GTTCTTTGCTGGGCTAAACCTGAATGGTGCACAGGTGGTTAATCACATCTCAGTTCTGTGTGTGTGTGAGATCTGCTGATTGACTCACTGTGATGCAGCTGTGGATTAGGCAGCCTGGATAAGAACCTGCCAGGTGTCTGAGTGAGGAGAGAACGATGGGATACAGAGCAGTCCAGACCACTGCCATGTGAAGACGTGCTGGAAGTGATCCGTCCCCGGTGGGGGAAGTGAAGGGAGCCTGCCAGCTCCATGCCGGTGCACCTGATGTGTGCATGCCAGCCAGTGATAAGTTCCGAAGACGGCTCAAGGGCCAGGCGGTCATATGTGTGATTTAAGGACCGAAGACGGCTTAAGGGCCAGGCGGTCATAAGTGTAGCCGACTTTGGGACTGACTGTGCTAGTCATGATATGGTCCCGTTGACTATGTGATGGTTTATGTAAAAATGCCATGTGTGATGGATGTGATGGCCTATGTAAAAATGCCAAGTGTGATGGATGTGATGGCTTATGGAAAAGTGCCATGTGTGATGTATGATGAAGTGTGGGTTGAGACTCCCTAGGAGTAGGTTGAGGATCCCTACAGCAGGATGGGGAAAGATCCCTGTCAGGGTGATAGACCGTGATAGCCGTCTTTAGAACCAGACTGAGGTCTGCAAGGGTCGGTGGGTGACGCCTTGAAGTTCTGGGGAAAACGTAAGTCTAATGTCCTGTATTATAATGTCATGTGATGTACTAATGTGCATATTATATGTGAAAATGTAAAGGGTGTTGTGTGTTACCAGTGGTTTATGGCGTTAAATAAACTACTGTGTGTTATGTTATCCGTTAGAAAATGTAGTTGCTGCTGTCATTTTCCCCGTGCCAAGCGGGTTCCCCTGGGGCGCTACCTCACAGTATGTTGTCATGCTGAATACTCACCACTTATCTGGCCAATCCTGTCATGAAGTCGGGTGATGCGTCCAGGCGTCTTGTATTTCAGATCTGCTATTTTTTTGCATCCTCTCCAGCCTGCTTGTGGAGACGATGGGTGTGGTGCTGGTGACACCAGTAATCCCTGGTGTCATATAGATCAACGAGAATAAGGAGCTCAGGCTCCCCCCACACAGCAGCTCGCCTGGGTGCCGCCATTTTAGTATTCTGCAGGGGAAGGGAAAGCACCAGGAAGGCGGCGCCAAAACATTGACAACGTTATAGCGTAAGAACGCACGGGAGAGATGTCACATGTTGGCGGGGGCCCAGAGGCACAGAAGCCACAGGATACACTGTATGCTTTGGCGTCATATACTAAACATGAAGGCTGCCACGACAGCGCTCTGATGCAGACATTAGTTGACATATAGTGACAATTGTGTTGGTGTTAACACACATTTTTGGCCATCGCACATCTCTGCACTTTGAACACACACAGCCGCAAACACACCGGCCACATCAATGCGCTACTTTATAGTATGTACGCTCCTGGGTAATACACCTTTGGACGCACACATCATCAAATATGGCGACGAGGAGCAAGACTACCAATCAAAATGCTCGAGCTGCCACCAATCTACGCAGACCGCCAGAGGTAGTAAGTACGCCCAGAAACACCTACCGGAAATGTTTAGGCGATGTGTGCTGTCGCTCTTGACATCGCTATTGACACGTTACACACGGCGATCAGTACACATTGCCCCAGAATGGTCGCCTGGTTTCAGAGCTGTGCTGTGAAACCAGGCGACCACTCAGATGTGTCGCCCTCACCCAGTCACATTAGGTGACGCTTTGGCGATGTCAGCGGCAATAGGCCACGCCTTAGAAATCGTCGATGATATCTCCAGGTGTGACGGTACGCTAAGGGAAATATATTCACCTGTGAGTCCGTGATGACCAGACTGAACCCATGGGTGAGGTACTACGTTAACACAGAGAGAGGGACCTGAAAGGACTTTGAGGGAGCAACAGAGAAACGCTACCTGAGCTGCACATTCTGAGTAACCCAGAGCAGAGCTGAAGTGTAAATTGTGTGAACTGTACTGAAAGAACTGTAAACTGTGAACTGTTGTCCTGGAAAGACCGAAAATAAAGTACCCAGTAAGCTCATCACTGCCTGAGACTGCTTACTTCCAGCGCCGCAGAAAAGTCCCGCCTGAGGAACCACAGACTGTCATCCCTGCACACTGGAGAGCTGCAGCTTTGAAGTAAGTGAACTGCACTGCACACAATCCCTCACCAGGCCCATCCATCATCACTACTACTCCTGCCCTGGGGACCCTCCGCCCTACACGAGGAGGGCTTACCATCCACGCTGCCCCAAGTCACCGTCCCCAGCAGGAATATGGCAGCGGTGGTTCTACTAACCACATACCCCGGGTGGCGTCACGAAAAAACCCTTGTAAATAACCCCCTTTTGGACTGATACCAGGTCACAGGACCGGGTCACGACTACCGTGATACCTCAGAGAGACAGCACTGGCCTGGCTCACGAGTGCCCCATAGCCTGGTGGTGCATCACCGTATGGGCTGCTTGTGATTTCTGGCTGCTCTCTCCTTCCCCTGGATTGCCATCCTTGTCCTCTGTTTTAATTTGTTGCTGCCCGCGTGAAGTGCAGACAGTGGTTCCCTGAAACACCATGCTACGGTCCACACCTGCTATGGTCCATGCCTACTGTACCTGCACTACCCTGCTACAGTCCATGCCTGCTGAGCCTGCATCACCCTGCTCCAGTCTGCACTTGCTATGCCTTTGCTAGCCCATACCTGAAAGCCCAATGTACCTACTCCGTCTATACCATTCTATTCTGGTTCGCACTTGCCATGCGCATGTCACTGCCAGTCAGTACCTGAAGTCCTCTGCACCTGCTGAGCCTATATTAGTGTGTCCCGGTCCACACTTGTAGTTGTCATACCAGTGTGTTCTGGTCCACACCTGCTGTGCTTACACCAGTGTGCTTAAGTCTGCACTTGCTGTGCCACATCTCTGTCCCCATTGGAGCTCTAACAACCGCTCCGTTGGTGGCTACAGTCTCCGGCCTATCTATACCTTACACATACATTTATAATAAATATCTCACATAAGTATCCACCTTTTCAACGATGACCCCTCTGGGTTCATAACAGGGATTGAGCAACCTGAGTACCGGGTATGTCATGTATCCCCAAGGGGCTCCTTCCTGGACGCATCTCAACCTAAGTCCCAAAGAGTCCACCTGGTTCAACCATGGTGTCCCCACTCTAGGAGCCCTTTTTAACCCCTGCTTCTGACCTTCGTTACCTACACCTCAACGGGCCCTGTGGGTCCAATGGCGGTACCTGCCGCCTGGCTTTAGTCACCCAGCTCGATGACATAACATTAACCCATAGTCAGGATTCCTGCCTGACCGGGACCTTACATACCGTATGTGACCCATCATAATACATCCATGGATCACATACATTTCGTACACCCGCTCACAGCCCATCATAACACATCCATGGACTGTGGCTCCTCCATGACCATAACAGGGACCTGGTCAACCGTAGAATCCGGGCTAACCATGCGTCACCTTGGCCTACTCACCATGGTTCGGGCCACCAGTCGCCACCAAACCTCCATCTCATGGCAGGTCTCCAGGTCGACGACTGTACCCTGCGTCTGAGTAGCACCCTATCGGCTCAGCCATGGTTACCCTTCTAGGAGCCTTCGTGACCCCTGTCTCTGGCCACAGGCACACCCACACCATTAGAGGTCGTGGTTGAGGGACAGGTACCCGCTGCAAGCAGCCGGGCAAGCCTCCCTCTCTTCCCACAGGGACGGAAAGCCTCCAATATCATCCATACTAGCTGGGTCACTCTCTCCCCACATTATTATACATTGCCATTACATAGGCCATCATCTCACATTCAGGGCAATTGCCTAAGCCCTCACATACATCAACGGGTCCTTTACCGACTACCTAGTCGGACCCAATGGCGGTTATGCCCGCCTGGCATTAATCACACACAGGACTCCATCACACGGGAACTGCTGTCTTACCGGGCACGGATCCGGGTCTCGCTACCTGGGTAACGGGTTGGCCAAGCCTCCCCACAGGCTCCTTCCTGGACGTGTTTCACCCCACGGCCAGTCCAGCGTCCGCCAGGTCAGCCACGGCTTCCCCACACCAGGTGCTGTAACGAACCCGGTCCTGGCTACCGGTATGGAGCTAGCATGCTCCCTTCACCATCTCTCATTATGGTGGTCTGGACTGTCACTCCCAGTCCCTCACACAGACTGGATCTGCCTCTCTCTCTCTGGACTGAGCTGATCTCACACAAGTCTGTGTTCAGAATGAATCTCTCAGTCTCTCAGCTGGCAGGTTCTTATCGTGCCTGCCACTCCCACACTGACTCATCCAGCTGGGCTGCTATTCATCAGGACACACCCACCTGACACACCCACCGGGGCTGTCAGCAATCAACACCCATTCCTTTCCTCAGGGCCTCATCGATCTCAGGAGCCACTCACTAGTCTCATGACTGTTTCAGCTTCACAGCACTCACAACCCCATTTAACTCCTTTTGTACAGGATCGGTTCACACAGCGTCACTCACTACAAAACCGGCCAGTGTGAACAGGATCATACCCTGATCCTGCATGTGATGCGCCCCGGCCATGGGGACCATGCCGGCGGTGCCTCACAGGGATCACAAGGGCTACTCCTGCTGAGGCATTCTCTGCCATCACCTGCCACTTAGCAGACTCCATCAAGGCCATCGCTGGAGAAGACAATGGAGAAACTAGGAGATAAATACGCCCTATAGGCTAAACAGGAAAAACTTGTGGCACACTGACATGCCCTGTGGGTTTGGGTAAAGCTAGCTGGCTAATCAAGATAGGCCTGTCCTCCACCCGATGCCACATTCTAATCCTGCCCCTTCTCAAATTAGTCAGCAGTGGTAACCTGACATACGCCAACTGTGGACCACCCCTTACTGCTCCACATCTTCATCTTCTCCCCGGTAAAGATGGTGCACAGTATTTTGGAAGCATGGCAACACAGCAGGGTGGACCAATTGACATAGAACCAATGCCAAGTGCCTTCTTCCACTGCAATGCTAATCTTCTTACCCTGCAAGAATGCCACCACCTTGCCTCGGGTACACTGGTTATTGAAGTGGTTGGCCTTAGGCCCAGTCAACCAGTCCCGGGCCATGCTATCCACAAAACAAATCTCCTCAATACAGTACACAGGACTCGGAGTCGGACGGGGTGGTTCATGCCATGACATTATCCCAGTTGAAGGCCTCTGTCGGGGGTGATACACATGGCTGGGAAACTGGGATGTCTGTCTCTTCTATCTCGGCTTCTCCTAGAGATCCACATCATACCCCTGGTCCCACTGGCGCCAGTGGTATTGGTGATCGAGTAGCTGTGGCACTGGCTGCAGGTTGAATACAACCAGGCATGCTGCAAGGTCTTCTGCAGTGTTACAAGGGGTGCTCCAGGATGGCATGGGGAATGGGTCATCTACTGACTGTGAGCGTAGGTCCTCCTCTGGTATCGGAGACCAGCATTGTATTCTCACCTCGCTGACCAGGAGGCCCAATATGGATAGAACGGTGGTTCGCCAGGTAACACATGTGTCCATGTTGTTGTCCTCCAGTAGATGCCACTCGAGGTCTGGCTCTGATGCACCCTCTGCCCCTGGAGTGGTAAGGTAGATCACCTCCTTCAGATCAGGCATCTCTTGTGGGGATCAATCACCAAACTGCGTAATGTCAGCACACGGTAGCAGTGCAGCGGAGCGCACAAAGTAGCACACAAGTTTGGCTTACATTATTATGGGGCTGAGATGCTGAACCGCGTGGTGAGTGACACCTGTTTGGTTTTCCTAGGAGCCTGCCTCTTCTACTGCCAGGACTTAGTCAGACACAATTATTCACTCCAAGATTTTACTGTTTACACAACCTTGTTGCCTATCTGCCCTCATTAACCCTTCAATATGGTGGGCTGCAAAAGTAATGTCACTTACACAACCAATTCCCCATGCCACAAGGTAAAACCTGGCTTGCATGGGAATTAGGTGCAGTGAATCCAGAATATGGAAGAATATGTAAGAATCTTGATCCTTGTTTTAAAATGTTCTTTACTTTATTTAGAACAAATTAAAAATCACATCAGGGATTGATTGATGAAAACAAACAACTTTATTCAGGTCACCAATTTATATGAATTGCTATCACATAAGTGAAGAAGAGATGGCCTTGTGTCGGGCCCCACGGGACTGGGGTACTCGGTGCCGGACCGGACGGTAGTGGGGATGTCACAGGTGGCTTAGACCGTGTCCCTGGCTCGGCAATGAAGGGGAAATATTTACAAGGGGATTTGTCACGGGTGACGCCACCCACTTGGTGCGGCCAGTAATTGGTAGACACTGATGCAATTCTCTTCTTCTCCTGGTGCTGCAGAGCTGACAGGCTTGTAGCAGGGGGAAGCTCTCTGTGCTGAATCTGGAGCAAAGGTCGCAATCAATACACAGACTCACAGTTTTGCTGTTTTCCAAAGCTTTACTGCTGATGTTACTGCAGATTATAGTCCACGGAGTCTGTAATGGGGCTAAGCTCTCTCCCAACCCTGTCCGGGGCCGTCAGCGTCCTTATGCTGCACTCTGTGTGTGTCCTGGCTGCTGCTATTAGCTAAGCTGCTGGGATTCCTCTCGTCTCTCTGTATTCTGCTGGTACCACTTGGCTAGGCAACTTGAGTCCTCTGTGCTGTGCTGACCCCTCCGTGTTGCTTTGCTCTGGTACTAGGGGCATCTAGAAATCCCACTGTTCCTGGATTCACTGTGCTGTGGGTGCCAGACACAGTACCGGATCCGGTGTCCGTCTCTGTGCGTTCTTCTGGGGCAAGTGAAGGTATCACTCCAGCTCCCAGAAGTGTTCCTCTGTCTGTGGTTCTCCTGTTCCTCTGACCCTTGCTAGGTCTGCACTGAGCTAACTCTGCTCTCAGTGTGCTCTTCACAGCACTACACCGTGCTGTACGGTCTCCTGAGCTGTTCTGAGCTCCTTCCTCATGGGCAAGAGTATATAAGGAAGCAAGTGGTGCTCCCCCTCTTGGCCCAGAGGTGGTAGTGTTTGTCAGTGTGTAGTGGGGGAGAGAACCTTTGTGATGTTATTGTGGCACATTAACCCATGGGGTGCCACATTCCCCCTTAGTTAAATACAGTACTCCGGGACTGTAGAAAAACAAGTAAACAACAATTAAACACAATTAATATTGACATAGACTTAAAATGAAAAAGTACAAAAATCACTAAAATGTGAACAAGAGTTCAAAAAGTCAAAAAGCAGTCTTTCCGGGGGTTTAGTCTATTGCCTCCGGGCTGATGAATATATACAAGAGAGTTCTTACCACAACCAGTCCGTGATATATATGGTCCATAAGTAAATAAGAAAAGTTCAAAGTTCATACAGGATAGTCTCTGTAGGTACTGGGCTTTTTAACGTTGCAATAACTATATACATTTGTCCACGGGCGTTTCTGCTTAGGAGGCCTGAATTCGCTACACCACCCCCAGGCACTTTCTTTCCCTAACTTAATGTACATGGGGGTCAATCCAGTTCCTCCACCCTCTTGGACACAGTCTACTGGGCTCAATTTACGTTTACTTTACATTTAAACAAACATATTTACATTACATATTTAATTCTGCATTTTACTCTTTGTACCTAGCTGGTAACTGACCTTGCGTACTACGCTCTGATCTGCGCAATGTTGGTGGAGTTAGTCTGAAAGTGTGAGTAGACGTGTACCTAGTTGGGGTGCTTGGTGTTATGGCAGATGGAGGTCTGACTGCAGGACTGGCAAGCTCGCTGGGACCAGGAATTTGTTCTTCCTCTTCAGATTCTACTTCCACTTCTTCAAGTCTTCGGTCTTCTTCAGGTAATACAGGTTCTGGTAACACAGGTTCTGGTAACACAGGTTCTGGTTTTGGGTCCACCATTGAAGGGAATGCAATCATTGGTACGACAACTGCTCCATGGTAATTTGGCCATGTTTTAGGAAAATCTCCTAGTACCGTGTGGAATACTTCTTCTTCTTTTTCTTTCTCTTGGATAGGTTGAACCTGTACGGGTTCTATGACTTCAGGTGTCTTCAGAGTTTCAGGACACAATTTTAGCTGATCACGAGATATGACTTGTGAAGTTCTTCCTTCATCTTTGCTTATCAAACAGGTTTTAACATTGTCTAAATGAGATGGTAAGACTGTGTATGGGACGGTTTCCCACTGATTATCCAGTTTGTTTGTACGTCTCTTTCTCTTGAGAACTTGATCACCTTCTTTTAATGGCATTGCTTGAGCATGCTTGTTAAAGGTCTTTTCTTGTCTTGCTCTTGCTTGTTGTAGGTTTCTCTCTACAAATTCTTGCACTTGTTGATACTGCTTCTGACGTTTGGTATCCCAATCTGTTTCTTCTACTTCTGTATCTGGTTTTTCAATTCCCATTTCTAGATCAATTGGTAATTTACCGGGTCTTGCACGCATAAGGTATGCTGGAGTGCAGTTTGTAGAACTCACAGGGACATGGTTGTATAAGTCTACCAAATCAGGTAATTTATCTGGCCACTGGTTTCTTTCTGACTCAGGTAAGGTCTTTAACAGTTCAATTACAATATGATTCATCTTCTCGCATAGACCATTTGTTTGGGGATGATACGTTGTTGTGCGAATCTTCTTACAACCGTACATATTGCAGAATTCCTTGAATAGTTCTGATTCAAAAGCTGGACCTTGGTCTGCAAGGACTTGTTCTGGGTAACCATGTGGTCTACAGAAATGCGCCTGGAATGCTTTTGCTGCCGTCTTCGCTGTCAAGTCTTTGACGGGTACTACCACTAAGAAGCGTGAGTAATGGTCCACGATAGTTAAGGCATAGACATAGCCTGACCGGCTTGGTGACAACTTGACGTGGTCTAATGCGACTAGCTCAAGTGGTTGCTTGGTTACTATTGGTTGAAGCGGAGCTTTCTGTAGATCTTTCCTTCTGAGGTTGCATGCGGCACATCTTCTGCATCATAGTTCAATGGATTTTCTCATGCCAACCCAATAAAATCTTTCTCTCAGGAGTGCTTCTAACTTCTTCCATCCAAAATGACCTGCGTTGTCATGATAAGCTTCTAAGACCATTTGGGTGTCTCGCTTGGGCACGATTATCTGCCAGACCAGTTCATGCGTCTTGGGATTGGTAAATCGTCTACAGAGTTTCCCTTGATTCAGAAACAACTTGCCTTTCTCTTTCCAGAGCTGTATGGTCTCAGCTGGGGCATTCTGATCCGGGTATGCACCTTGTCGCGTAAGCAGTTCTTTCACTAGCTTCACAGCTGGATCAGTATCTTGGGTTTCGGCCCATCCGTAATGTCTTAACGGGTTAAGATTTACTTCCTGTTCTCTTTGGTAGATGCCGGGTTGATAATCTTCTAAACTTGAACGATGAAAGGCCGGTAGTTCAATCTCTTCCAACTCTTCCGGTTCCTCTTCCACGTCTTTCAGGTGCGGCATCCGGGATAAGGCATCTGCGTTCCCATTCTTGCGGCCTGCCTGATATTTGATTACAAAGTTGTAGTTATATAGCTGGGCTACCCATCGCTGCTCCAGAGCACCTAATTTTGCTGTGTCTAGGTGAGTCAACGGGTTGTTATCCGTGTAGATGGTGAATTCTGCACCTGCCAAGTAATGTTTAAAGCGTTCAGTCACAACCCAAACTACTGCCAGTAGCTCTAACTTGAAGGAGCTGTAGTTCTCGGGATTTCGTTCTGTAGGCTGGAGCTTCCTGCTTGCAAAGGCAATAACTCTTTCTTTGCCTCCTTGCTTCTGCGACAATACTGCTCCCAGTCCCACGTTGCTGGCATCCATGTAAAGCAGGGGTCTCAAACTCCAGGCCTCGAGGGCCGCACACAGTCCAGGTTTTCAGGATTTCCTTAGAATTTGACAGTTGGTCATTTGATTACCAACTGTCAAATCCTATGGAAATCCTTAAAACCTGGACTGTGTGCGGCCCTCGAGGCCTGGAGTTTGAGACCCCTGGTGTAAAGAATGAATGGTTGATGGTAATCAGGGTATGCCAGGATCTCTTCTCCCGTCAGCGCACTTTTCAGCTTATTGAAGGAATCTTCTCTTTCCTCATCCCACCGTGTCAGGAGATTACAGTTTGAAGTCTTCTTTGATCGTCCTACCAGAATGTCTTGCAGAGGAGCTGCTAGCTTCGTGAATCCTCGGATAAATCTTCTATAATAGCCTACCAGGCCCAGGAATTGCCTCACTTCTTTCACGTTCGTAGGTCTTGGCCAATCCCTTATCACTGTGACTTTATCAGGATCCGGTGCTACTCCCTCTGAACTCACGACATGTCCCAGGTACTGTACCTTTGGTTTGAGAAGGTGACACTTGGATGGCTTGATTTTCATGCCATATTTCGATAAAGCTTCGAACACTTCTGCCAGGTCTTGTAGATGTTGCTCGTACGTCTTCGAGTAGACTATGACGTCATCCAGGTACAGGAGGACAGTTTCAAAGTTCTTGTGTCCTAAGCAGCTCTCCATCAGACGTTGGAAGGTCCCGGGTGCGTTGCAGAGTCCGAACGGCATACAATTGAACTCACAGAGGCCCATCGGCGTAGCAAACGCTGTCTTCTCCTTGTCGGCCTCGGCCACAGGAACCTGCCAGTACCCACTAGTCAGATCAAGGGTGGAAAAGTAGTTAGCAGATTTTAAGGCAGCTAATGACTCCTCAATCCTAGGTAATGGGTATGCGTCCTTATGTGTGATGCGATTAATCTGCCGGTAATCTACGCACATTCTCATGGTCCCATCCTTCTTTTTAACTAACACTAGAGGTGCTGCCCAGGGGCTACAACTGTCTCTTATTACCCCTGCAGATTTCATTTCTTTGAGCATATCTTTGGTGGTTTGGTAGTGAGCTGGTGGTAAGGGTCTATACCTCTCTTTTATAGGTTGATGGTTACCTGTGGGTATAGTGTGCTCTACCCCTTTGATCCACCTAAAGTCTAACGGGTGTTTACTGAATATCTGTTCATATTCCTTCACTACTCGGTATACTCCATGCTTGTGACGGGGAGGTGTAGAACTGGTGCCTACATGCAACTTTTGGCACCAATCCTCCAGCTTTTCTCCTGAGCCATTGTCATCCGCCTGACATGACGGGTTCAAGGGCTCGACGGCTGTGATGTTGTTGTTATCAACCGTGTATAACTTAGCCATGGTAGCATACTTTGGTAACGTGATCTCATCATCTCCGCAGTTTAATAGGCGTAATGGCACTCTTCCCCTGTGTACGTCAACTACTCCTCTAGCAGTGAGTATGGTTGGTCTGCTGTCTGAGTACACGGGTTCTACCAGGGCCTGATAGTCTCGCCCTTTAATGCCTATTGCGGCTCTACACCATACCAACATTTCAGTTTTGGGAGGAATTACAATGGGTATTGGGTCACTTGCTCGTACACTGCCGATCTCACCTCCGGAGATTTCTACCTGCTGCTTCAACATCAGGGCTTTGATCTCTTTGTGCAGAAGCCTCTGTTTTCCAGTTCCGGCAGTCTCGGCGATTTGCTGCAAAACACTTAATACTTCGGAAAAACATTTCTCAATTACATTCATTCCTACCAGCATCACGGGTTCACGGTCTCGCCGGTTAACATCTATGATTATAATACCCTGGTTCTGCAATTCTACCTTCCCAACCTGAATATTCATCTGTCTAAATCCAACCTTTGGTATTACCTGTCCATTACTAGCAAATACATCAAAATTAAAGTCATCTGGCGCATTAGTAATGTCTGAATCAGCCCAGTACCTTTTATATAGAACATGTGGGATGGATGTTATTTGGGATCCGGTATCCAGCAGGGCACTAAAGGGGATGCTATCCAACACAAAAGGGATCACGGCTTTCCTCCCACGAATTTGTCATACCAGGCTGAGGGGCCTTGAGTGTTCATTCCTGGGGAGCGGCCCGCCTGCCCAGGGAATCGTCGTTTAAAGGACACTCACGAGCAAGATGGAGTGATTTCTGGCAACGGCGGCAAATGGGCTGTCCATCTGGTTGGTAGCGATCGCTGGGTCGTCTCTCTGCTGCTGGGTATCTTCTGGGCCTCATCCACGGAACATCCTCTCTGCTGGTCGCCAACTCGATCTTGGGTGCAGGCTTTGACTCTCGCAGTTCCTTGATGACCTTGGCCAATGTAGATCACAGTGTCTGTCAGGGCATCTAGCTTTTGGTTGAGGGCTGCATTTGAGATATATTCCCCAGCCTCAGCAGCAGTCGCTGACATAGCAGATGTCACTGGCGCTGCCGCCTGCTGAGGTGCTGCTGCAGTGTCAAGCACAGATGTTAATTCCCTTGGCTCTTCCAGCTGCTGCAGACGGATAGCTCTATCTTTCAGCTCAGTAAATGTCATGTCAGGGTTCTGCAGCAGTATCATGCTTAACTGTCCTCGATGGGAAGGGGAATGGAGGCCCTCAATAAATTGGTCAAATAGCATTTTATCAGCTCCCGGGGCTAAAGCAGGTTCTGCCAGCTTAAGGGCTTTGAGTGCTTCCTGCAAGTTCAAGGCAAAGTCTCTGGCACTCTGTTTAGGTTTCTGGTGGCATGCAAAGAACCTCATCTTAGCCCGGGTATCAACAGCAGATTCAAAAGTTGCTTTCAGTCTGGCTGCTAGATGTTCTACAGTGTCCTTATCTGTGTCCAGCCAGGACGCAACCTCACGCCGTGCATTGCCCGTTAACTGTCCCATTATCATTTCTACGTGCTGGGCTTCAGTGAGGGGATACATCACATAATACTCTCTAATCTTTTGCATAAAGTCAGTTAGTGTATTAGGCTCACCGGAGTATTGGGGCAGCCACATTGCCCCTAGAGTATACGGCATCAGGAATGGCATTATGGATGCTGTTCCTTGCGCCGCTGCACCGCCGGGTACTATCGCTGGGTCCGGCGCTGCAGCTCCACCGGCTGCTCCGTTGCCGTCTTGTGCACCGGGCTGCGACATCTTGGGCCCCCTTAGTTAATATGCTCCCTCCGTCTTCCGCTTCCGTACAGATGTCTATGGGAGGTTCCGGGGTGCAACAGGGATCTGCTTCCCCGCCGGATGTCGTCAGCACCAAGGGAGGAGGCTGGGTTCGCGCCAATGCAGGGTACCGCCCCCTTTCTTTCCCGCGCGCTGCGCGCTCCAAAATGGCGGATTTTCAAAAATATAGTTCGGATGGCGCAGAGGGTCCAATTCTTTTGGACCGGGTAGATCCTGTTCGTGACGCCAGGTTGTCAGGCCCCACGGGACTGGGGTACTCGGTGCCGGACCGGACGGTAGTGGGGATGTCACAGGTGGCTTGGTCTGGACCGTGTCCCTGGCTCGGCAATGAAGGGGAAATATTTACAAGGGGATTTGTCACAGGTGACGCCACCCACTTGGTACGGCCAGTAATGGGGGCCGCCGCTGCTGCAGAACCGCCAGGGGTGATGTGAGGGCAGCGGAGATGGTATAGTTCCAGTGGGAAGAACTGTATCCCCCGGGGCAGTAAGGGTGAAAGTCTATTGGGGTTATAGATGGTGGAGAAGGGTTAAAGGACACACACTCACGTTTGGTAGACACTGATGCAATTCTCTTCTTCTCCTGGTGCTGCAGAGCTGACAGGCTTGTAGCAGGGGGAAGCTCTCTGTGCTGAATCTGGAGCAAAGGTCGCAATCAATACACAGACTCACAGTTTTGCTGTTTTCCAAAGCTTTACTACTGATGTTACTGCAGATTATAGTCCACGGAGTCTGTAATGGGGCTAAGCTCTCTCCCAACCCTGTCCGGGGCCGTCAGCGTCCTTATGCTGCACTCTGTGTGTGTCCTGGCTGCTGCTATTAGCTAAGCTGCTGGGATTCCTCTAGTCTCTCTGTATTCTGCTGGTACCACTTGGCTAGGCAACTTGAGTCCTCTGTGCTGTGCTGACCCCTCCGTGTTGCTTTGCTCTGGTACTAGGGGCATCTAGAAATCCCACTGTTCCTGGATTCACTGTGCTGTGGGTGCCAGACACAGTACCGGATCCGGTGTCCGTCTCTGTGCGTTCTTCTGGGGCAAGTGAAGGTATCACTCCAGCTCCCAGAAGTGTTCCTCTGTCTGTGGTTCTCCTGTTCCTCTGACCCTTGCTAGGTCTGCACTGAGCTAACTCTGCTCTCAGTGTGCTCTTCACAGCACTACACCGTGCTGTACGGTCTCCTGAGCTGTTCTGAGCTCCTTCCTCATGGGCAAGAGTATATAAGGAAGCAAGTGGTGCTCCCCCTCTTGGCCCAGAGGTGGTAGTGTTTGTCAGTGTGTAGTGGGGGAGAGAACCCTTGTGATGTTATTGTGGCACATTAACCCATGGGGTGCCACACTTGCATGCTCCTGACCATCTGCAATAATAAAGGTTTGCTCTCCAAAAAAGAAAAAAAATGAAATAATAATAATAATAATAATAATAATAATTAATTAATAAATAAATATTCGGAGAAAAAAATCCTAAAATGTATTAAGCTGTCTTAAACGGGTGTTATAAGGACATTGTAAGCTTCCTGCACTTCACAGCTGCTGCCACATCTGGCACTGTTTCCAAATTCATACACAGAAGGTGTAAAAAAAATCACAAACTCTGGGAAGCTTAAAAAAATGTATTTAAGGCTCCAAATAATTATTTAGCTTGATAGCAGACCCATAAGATTAGGTGTTGTCCCAGCCAGCAGGTGTGGCGGTGAGCATTTTGGCCCCAAACAAACAGGGAAAGTTTTAGGGCCATTGTAAATGTCAAACTTATTTCATGAACATAATCGTGTTTGCCGAATTTTGGGGAAATTGTTTGGATTTCCGATCCCGACTTGAATCTGCCATATTCGGGCCAAATTTGAAATTGGTAATGATAGCAGGGTATAGGGCTTACTACACCAGAAAAGTGAAGCAATGGCCCAACAATATAATGAAACTAAAGGGTGAAAGGTTGAAGGGGTTAAAACTTAACCTTTATTTGTCATCTAATAAAAATGACTATAGAGTCAATAAAAATATAAAAACTACAAATAGTGCAAGATAGCACTGTGACTGTCACCATTATTAGTGATATAAAACTATCCCTGTATAGTCACAGGGTCATAGTGTATAGGGTTACCAACCTCACACCTTTTATTTAACAGTACCAGAAGTATACCCCTATATCTCTCACTACCTAGATCAAGGTCCCACTATCTCTTGTGGTCCTTAGGTGAAAGAGATATATGTAACGAGAGCACAGTAAACCCACACTTACCAAATTAGAAAGGTCTCACCAGGTTGTCTCTTGTCGTTACCACTTGAGTCTTCCCAACTCCATATGGTCCTATGGCTTTTTTGACCAACGGGTTGCCGACTCAACAGTTGTTCATGTTATATATTGCCACCACGTCCTTCCTCCCGACGCGTTTCGTGTCAAACTCTCATCAGGGGAGTCATGGTTTTCTGGAAGCAGGGACCGCTACACCACTGCAGATCCCCCTTGTGGTCTATGGCAAAGTTTTGATGCCTGAAGCAGTGCAAAAGGTTTACATTAGTACACCGGTTACACTGCAATAATGCTCAATCCTGTTTCCAATTGTAGTTATACCACCCTCCATGACCTCACCACTGGTAACACTTACCCAGCCTAGCTGGTTTGTTTTATACTTGCGTTTTGTGGAGTGCTCCTAATAGAGATTGCCCACTTCAAAGTCCATATTCCCAATCCAATCGTACATTTCCCAGCGGCTGCAGACCAGGCTGAGGCGGTATAAAACAATTGGGAAGTGTAATATGGTACACTGATGCGACAGGAATCCTTTAAATACCCTTTTGGGAAACACAGAGAAACCTCTCTTTGGATAGGAGATCTCTGATGTAAAGGAATGTGTGTGAGGAGGTTAATCCCGCATTCCTGAGAGCCTCCGCCCCCTGGAGGGAGTGACTACACCTCACATTCACTCCCAACCAATGAGTTAGATCCAGGAAGGAGCGTGGAACGCATTTGCGTTCCACATCGCCGGAGCGACGTAAGGTGGAATGCACGTGCGTTCCACATCGCCGGAGCGACGTAATGCGGTGACGCATCTCCGCTGCGTCACTTCCGGCGGAACAACACGTGACTGCTATGGAAGCAGTCATAAATAGTGGGAATGACCGCGGCGGGTTGTTCAAACCACAGATGCCATGCACAGCTAGGCTGGGTAAGTGTTACCAGTGGTGAGGGCATGGAGGGTGGTATAACTACAATTGGAAACAGGATTGAGCATTGTTGCAGTGTAACCGGTGTACTAATGTAAACTTTTTGCACTGCTTCAGGCATCAAAACTTTGCCATAGACCACAAGGGGGATCTGCAGCGGTGTAGCGGTCCCTGCTTCCAGAAAACCATGACTCCCCTGATGAGAGTTTGACACGAAACGCGTTGGGAGGAAGGACGTGGTGGCATATATAACATGAACAACTGTTGAGTCGGCAACCCGTTGGTCAAAAAAGCCATAGGACCACATGGAGTTGGGAAGACTCAAGTGGTAACGACAAGAGACAACCCGGTGAGACCTTTCTAATTTGGGAAGTGTGGGTTTACTGTGCTCTCGTTACATATATCTCTTTCACCTAAGGACCACAAGAGATAGTGGGACCTTGATCTAGGTACTGTTAAATAAAAGGTGCGAGGTTGGTAACCCTATACACTATGACCCTGTGACTATACAGGGATAGTTTTATATCACTGACACTGGTGACAGTCACGGTGCTATCTTGCACTATTTGTAGTTTTTATATTTTTATTGACTCTATAGTCATTTTTATGAGATGACAAATAAAGGTTAAGTTTAACCCCTTCAACCCCTTCAACCTTTAACCCTTTAATTTCAAATTTGAAATTGGCAAACATTTTCTGGGAAGGTTCGCCAATTTTTAGTCATAACTTAGATTACAAACGTTAAAGGCAAAGTAGTTAAAATTTAAGGAAGCAGTGATTCTCCTATAACTATCAAACATTTCTGTACCAGCTTGGCAGGTACATAGTGCTGATGGTTAGGTCAAAGGCTTTTCATGGTATTTTTTAGATTTTTGTATAAATTAATCCAATAATTGTTAGATTTTTATTATTTAAATAAAATATACATTACTTAAAGAAGAAGTATTTTATTTCATATTTGTGCACTCACAGACTCTCTCATCTCATCACTGTCCCCAATCTCCTCATTCTGTCCTGATCTGGCAGTAAATTGCTACAATGACACTCTCATAAGCACACTGGACCAAGTAGCGCCCCTCACCCTCAGAACCTCCAAACATAGAATAAAACAAGCTTGGCTCATATCACAAACTCGATTCCTCCAGCGATGCTCTAGGAGTGCTGAACGTCTATGGAGGGAAACTCGCACACCAGAAAACTTTATACATTATAAATTCATGCCAAAAACCTACAATTCTGCCCTTCACCTTGCTAAACAAACCTACTTCACCACCCTGATCTCCTCACTATCCAACAATCCAAAAACTCTTTGACACCTTTCATTCTCTCCTCAGTCCTAATGTGCAGGTCCCTATTCCTGACGTCTGTGCTAATGATCTGGCCTCTTACTTTATGGAGAAAATAGACAACATCTACCAGGAAATCACCTTTCAGCCTCCAAGCGCTGTTACTCCCATTCTTTCCCACATCTCCTCTGGCTCACTCTCTACATTTGACCCAGTTACAGAAGAAGAAGTCGCCAGGCTCCTCTCTTCCTTTCGTCCCCCTACATGCAACACTGACCCCATTCCCTCATACCTACTCCAGTTTCTCTCTCCAGTTGTTACTTCTCACCTAACCAAAATCTTCTCTCCCTCTCTTCTGGCATCTTCCCCTCCTCCTTCAAACACTCTATCATTACTCCATTATTAAAGAAAACTTCTCTTGACCCATCTTGCACAAATAACTATAGACCAGTCTCTAATCTCCCCTTCATCTCTAAACGCTAAGAGCTCCTGGTCTACACCCACCTCACCCGTTACCTCTCCACTCACTTTCTTCTAGATCCCCTTCACTCTACAGAAACTGCCCTCATCAAAGTGACCAATGACCTTCTGATGCCAAAACGTAATGGTGACCACTCTCTGTTTATTCTTATTGACCTCTCTGCAGCTTTTGATACTGTTGACCACCATCTCCTCCTCTCTATGCTGCACTCCATTGGCATAAAGGACACTGCTCTCTCCTGGCTCTCTTCCTATCTTTCTGACCGTTCTTTCAGTGTATCATTTGATGGATCCACTTCCTCCCCTCTTCCTCTCATTATTGGGGTCCCTCAGGGTTCAGTCCTCTTTTCTTCTCTCTCTACACAGCCCCGATTGGACACACCATCAGCAGATTTGGCTTCCAATACCATCTCTATGCTGATGACACACAATTATACACTTCAGCCCCTGATCTTACCCATGTAGTTTTACAGGACACCAATGACTGTCTGGCTGCAGTTTCCAACATCATGTCTGGTCTCTATTTGAAACTCAACCTTTCCAAAACTGAACTTCTTTTGCTCCCGCCCTCCACTAACCTCTCTAAATCTGACGTCTCTCTCAGTGTGCGGCACCTTGATAACTCCTAGGCTCGCTGTCTGGGTGGTATGTTTGACACTGATCTCTCCTTCACCTCCCAGCAGCTTACACCTGAAGAACATCTCTAGAGTCTGCCCCTTTCTCACCATGGAAACAACAAAAACCCTCTCCGTGGCCATAATCTACTCCTGCCTTGACTACTGCAATTCTCTATTAATTGGCCTCCCCCTCTATAAACTGTCCCCTCTTCAGTCCATCCTTAATGCAGCAGCCAGAATCACCCATCTGGCCAACCGCTACTTAAATGCCTCCGCTCTGTGCCAGTCATTGCACTGGCTGCCTATACACTACAGGATCAAATTCAAATTGCTTGTTCTCACCCACAAAGCTCTTCATGGTGCAGCACCTCCCTACATCTCCTCCCTCAACCCTGTCTATCACCCCACCCATTCTCTACGTTCTAGAAATGACCTTCTACTATCATCTGCACTAATCCGATCCTCCCACTCCCGGCTCCAAGTCTTCTCCCGAGCTACACCAATTCTCTGGAATGTTCTACCCCAAGAAATTAGGATTATCCACAACTTGCATGGCTTCAGACGCTCCCTAAAAACACATCTTTTTTAAGGCGGCCTATCATGATTCCTAATAAAATTTATTTGTACTGTATATAGCCCATTCACTATCTCTCTGGATATAACTCTTCTTCAAACTCCACCAAACCCAACAGCTCTACACAGATTGTCTGATCACCATTCATGCAACTTTATTTCTATCCCCCATTTCCTCAAGATGCCTGGACCATCAGAGGAATAAGCCCCTGTACTTTGTTTACCACAAAGATTGTGGTAGATTGTAAGCTCTTTTGAGCAGGGTCACTTTTATTGTTGTTCTATTTATTGTATTTTTTACATTGATTCTATGCTTATTGTATTGTATCCAATTATTGTGCTGTATTCTTTCTCTACTGGAATTACTGTATTGTATTGTATATTTTTCGTTTATGAACCACTGTATTGTAAAGTGCTGTGGAATATGCTGGCGCTATATAAATAAAGATTTATTATTATTATTATTATTATTATTATCTGCTACTTTTCAGTTACAAGGATCCTACTATTGTAGGTGCAAAAGTTTCAGGTGGGCTAAGCATGACCATAGTGCTCATTTCTAGAAACACGTTTGACATCTTACCATCACCTTCTCTTCAGTCTTTTTATCATATACTAGCTGGGAGCCCGATGCACATGCATCGGGATTCTAGAACGTCGAGTCTCTGACTCGCAATGGCCGCTGCGCGGGCATTGCGAGTCGACTTAGAAGTGCTTCGCGGCCAATGCTGCGCGCGTATCCACATGACCACGCCGGCTCGCATTGCGAGTCGACTTAGAACTGCTCGCAATGGCCGCTTCGCGGCCAATGCTTCGCGCGTATCCACATGACCACGCCGGGGGCAAAAAAGCTATTCGCAATTATATAATAGAAGATACAATGAGTATTATGATTGACCTTTTTTTTACTTTAGGAGACTAGATGCTATTCAGTGTGCTAATCACAGTAAGCTTGGTTTCTGACATAATTTTACAACGCTGTTTCAGAATACCATTTCTATTTTGGATCCCCCTGGGGCGTCTGTTTCCATGCATGTTTTCATTTTTGTGGACAAGAGAACTAGCCAGAGACTGCTTGTCATTCTGCTCAGCAGGGGATGTTAATTGTCTGGTTTTCTACCCCAAAGTGAATGTCTCCTATGCTAAAATGCTTAAATTAGACATCTTATTATGCTTTACATTAACTATATATAAGACTTGATGTCTAACTTGCAGAGGCCAGGTCATGCATACATAACAAATGGCAGGACTGAACTGTATGAGAAATAAGGTTACAAAGTATGTAGCTAATTAAGATGCATTTTGCAGCTTCATTAGTCCTGAAGTTGCTGCTTGAATTTATATTCTAGAAGTTTGTGTTTACTACTCTACATTACACTACAAAGTGTTGTTTTGTCTCTGTTCTCCTTCATTAAATTACTTATTATAAAAACTTTATCTGGACACCTACAAATCAAATACAAATTGTTAACTATTGATGACAAATGCCCCATCTGTGATTTAAAATATCAGAATAATTCATGTTCATGTGTTTGTATTATTTTTTACCTTTAGAGCGTCATGGATTCTATGTTGCTATACATGAGGAGGGGTTATATATAAAATGCTAATTTCAGTGAATGAAGAGATTGGTTCATTTGATTGAACAATAATGGTGGGTTTACACACACCAATTTATCTGTTCAATATCTGAACAGATCTCTGGTTGCAGTAAAATCATTGACACATTGTATCATTTGTACACAGCCACAAAATGGAACAATGTGTCCATGATTTCACTGCACCTAGCAAATTGCCATTGCAATTGCTAGCAAAATTGCCGCGTGTGACGGTACCTTTACTGTCTACAGATTGTGTTACTAATAATTTTACAAAAGTAATGATACTAAATGGACTTAGTTAATTACCGTTTTTGTGCCAAGTTTTCATATTGTATTGCACGTGATGCATTTGTTATGTGCAATATTTTTTTAGCCAGAATCAGGGATTAATAAAAAAGGAGATTAATATGAGCATGCTGATAATTATACAGGGTAAATGATTAAGAGGCTTTAAATAGTTTGACAGCATGAAACTAAACTTAGTTTGCAACTGACTTGCCTTTTCTGTCTGCCATTAATCTCCTGCAATGAGATCTGGAAGATCAGGAAAAAACCTGATTCTTAGGGTCGCTTTACACGTCGCGATATCGTTCCAATATTGCATACAACTTCACGGGAGCGCGCACGTTTTTGGCACTTGTCCAAGATCGCATGGGAGATGTTACACGTAGCAACCACACCTCCGACCTACGACGATCCGGCGTCCCGGAAGTTGGCGGCCAAGTCGGACAGTTGACTTTTCAGATCGTAGTTGTGCTGTCACACAGCACAACCACATAAGCAATGTGGGAGTATTTTTCCCACGGCTCAGGACATAGGCGTACCTTATTTACTTTTTAACCGCGCCCAGAACACTCTGATTGGACGGCGAAAGAGCGTCATGATTGGTCAGTCATCTCAAACAACATGGTGGCAACATGGATGCAATTGACCATTCCATCATCTGGAAAATGATGGAATATGTGATGCATGTCAGCTGCAGCAACACACTGCCACATCGCCAAACTGTCACACAGGCACGCTACTGTTATGCAGTGTTGTTAGGCTAAACGTAGGGAAATTGTCTCCGTCTACTGTACAAGTTGTTAACCTACACACAGGAAGTGTGAACATGTGTATGTACCTCACATAGCCTTATCACATCTATGTGGGTGGCTAATGTATGTATGTGTTAACACATATGTGCATATGTCTGAATCAGACACGAGAAAATTGACCATGTGTGTGGACACATAGCCATGTCTACATGCACCAATCTGGACAAGGAAACACTAAAAATAACATACAGTGTGTTGATAAACCCAACACATGTGTAGTGTACCTGTGTACACAATGGTGCAGGGACCCTCAAATAACATTGTTGACGGACACCTCAGAGCACACCATAAAATGCTATATGTCAGATACGCTGGTCAGCTAAGAATAAAATAATCACACACGTTTGTCTGATCAGAACCAAATTTATTAGTAGTGTGGCCACACAATAAAAAAACTGTTGTCAGCGCACAATACACATATTACATAAATGAAAGAGGGCATAATTCTGCCATATCTTAAAAAATAATGTATGTTACAAAAGCACTAACAAATAATAACACATGGGACAGTGTGGACCCAGGACACACCCCTTATATCTGGTGGTCCTGCCAGGCCACTGCCCCAGGGCCATTGAAATATGAGCAGTAGCTGTCTCTGCTGCTCCTGGCATCCTGCTGATGTCGGCCCCGGTCCAATGGCTGGAGTGGCGCTAGGCCAGGGTCGTTAGCACAACACTCACCTGGCATGAGTTCCCCAGTTGTGGGGTCCACACTATCCACATAACTTGCTGGCGTGTATGATTGAGTATCCCTACGACGCAGAAAGTTATGCAGCACACAACACGCCATCACTACCATTTTGATAGATTCCTGTTTCAAATTCAAAGCACTATGAAACACGCGGAATCTATTGACCATGATCCCGAACGCATTTTCAACCACACGACATGCCCGGGATAGCAGTTAATTGAAAAGGCGTTGCTCAGGGGTCAGAGTCCTCTGGGGATATGGCCATAGTAGGTTGGCGTGAAGTGCAAAGGCCTCATCCGCCACAAACGCAAAGTTGAGATGTTCAGTGGTGTCATCATTTGTGGGCAAGTTAAGGCAACCGCTCACAAGGTCTCGACCAAATGAGGTATGGGCCAAAACACCCCCATCAGACACACACCCGTTCATCCCCACATCCACAAGGAGGAACTCATAGTTGGCATTGACCTGGGCCATGAGGACCACACTAAAATAACCTATGTAGTTAAAATAGTATGACCCGCTGTTGTGGGGTTGTGTGATCCTCACATGCTTGCCATCCAATGCCCCCCCCCACAGTTTGGGAATTGCCACCTCTCCTGGAAGCCAGTGGCAGCTGCCAACCATTCAGCGGGGGTTGTTGGAAAGCACATATAGGTTGGCAAGAGACACCTCACAATAGCCTCACACGTCTTAGGGATTAGGCGGCTGAGCAGTGAGCGTAAGACTGTAGCAGCATACTGCAGGTCAGTCAGCGTGCGCCCTGTAGCCAAAAAATGCAGAGTCACAGCCAACTGCTCCTCTGCTGGAACTGCTGGACGCATCACAATGTCCTCACGGGCAATATGTGGTGTAAAGAAATCCGAGAGTAATTTGTAAGAGTCCTCGGACATCCTGAGATAGTTTTTGAAGTCCTGCGGATTCGTATGCTCCAGCTGATGCACAAGGCGCATGTGACTCAGGTGGGGCCTTTGCAGGAGTCAGTCCCGAGACCACACACGCCGTTGTCTACTCCTCCGCAGTCTCTCATTCCTCTCATCTGTCAACAAGGCATCCTCAACCATAGCCACAGCCACTACTGCCACTGCGGAATGATGCAAGTTGTCCAATCAGAGTTATCATGAATCTGCAAATCAGACAGGAACATGTTAAAACTATAAACACATACAGGCCTAACCAAAAAACTTAAGCAACTTGGACACCTACATATTCCTGTTATACGCTTACACTGTACACTTACATGGTTGTAACATGATGTTATTACATATCTGAAGGCCACTGTAATGGGCTCGCCTTGTAAAGTAAACATTTTACACTCAAACAGGACAAATGCATGCTTGTTCTTAATGCATTGATGATATGTTAATGGGGAAATGTTGCTAATTTGTTGTTTTTTTTTCAAATTTCCACAGAACCCTCAAGGCGTCGGGCCCAGCCTGGGGGGGGCACCCGTTGGGGAAGACCCCCCAGCAACATCTGGGAGGGGTGTGGAGCCTGATCCCAGTCCCGCCGTGCAGCTCCCTCAGCCCAGTGAGGGGGTGAGGTGTAGAAGACCAGTGCCACTCCCTACCCAGCTGGGTGACTGGGCTAAGAGGGTACTGCTAAACATGGAGCGGATCCCTTGGACTGGGATCGGGCTGCTAGTTAGTGAACGGGTATCCCGGCTGGGCCCTAAGCAACGGATGGACCTTGAGAGGATAATATGCCTAGCCCTGGAGGCATCGGAGAATGGGACACTGAACTTCCAGACTATCTTGGTCCAGCCCCCCCAGCAGTCATCAGTGTCCTATCAGCCGCCGCCGCTGGCTATGTTTGTGCCTGGACTTAATCCTGAGGTGCCGAGGGATCCAGTAAGACCTTTCCCTCAGCATTGACCACACCCACTTCCCACAAGGGATGTGGGTGAGGCTGCCATCTCAAATCCTGCAGCTGAATATGCACATTATTGGGGATGCTACCAACAATAGTGTTGTGCCTGTTTTGAAGCACGTTTTTTGCCTGTTTAATATTGGCCCTTTTCTTTGTCTAATTTTAGTTTGATTTTGTGTAAATAAATTTTTTGAGTAACTTAAAACTTTGTGTTATTGGCCACATAATAATGGGTACAGCAATATAAACTATGTAAATTGTTTGGCAGGGCACACTGACTGACAGCATTGCAAACAGGAATGAAGGGTGTCCCACTCACTGACAGCCTTGTAGACAGGAGTAAACTGTGTCATACTGACTGCCAGACCTTGTAGACAGGAGTAAAGTTTGTCACACTATGACTGACAGCCTTGTACACAGGAGTGAAGGACATCACACTGACTCACAGCCTTGTAGACAGTAATGAAGTTCGCCACACAGACTGACAGCCTTGTAGACAGTATGAAGAAGGTCACACTGACTGACAGACCTAGTTGACAGGAGTGACGTTCATCACACTATGACTGACAGCCTTGTACACAGGAGTGAAGGACGTCACACTGACTGACAGACCTAGTAGACAGGAGTGAAGTTCATCACACTATGACTGACAGCCTTGAAGACAGGAGTGAAGGAAGTCACACTGACTGACATACCTTGTTGACAGGAGTGAAGAACGTCCCACTGTCTGACAGCCTTGTAGACAGCAGTAAACTGCGTCACACTGACTGACAGCCTTACAGACAGGAGTAAACTCTGTCACACTGACTGACAGGCCTGGTAGACAGGAGTAAACTGCATCACACTGACTGACAACCTTATAGACAGGAGTTAAGTTTGTCACACTGACTGACAGACCATGTATACAGGAGTAAACTGTGTCACACTGACTGACAGACCTAGTATACAGGAGTAAACTGCATCACACTGACTGACAGCCTTATAGACAGGAGTAAACTGCGTCACACTGACTGACAGCCTTATAGACAGGAGTAAACTGCGTCACACTGACTGACAGACCTTGTGTACAGGAGTAAACTGCATCACACTGACTGACAGACCTTGTATACAGGAGTAAACTGTGTCACACTGACTGACAGACCTTGTATGCAGGAGTAAACTGCATCACACTGACTGATAGACCTTGTATACAGCAGTAAACTGCGTCACACTGACTGACAGCCTTATAGACAAGAGTAAACTGCGTCACACTGACTGACAGCCTTATAGACAGGAGTAAACTGTGTCACACTGACTGACAGACCTTATAGACAGGAGTAAACTGCGTCACACTGACTGACAGACCTTGTAAACAGGAGTGAACTGTGTCTCACTATGAGCGGCAGTTCAAATTGCGCGCCAATATCGCAATTTGAATACCGCGACGCTCATTGGTGGCCGCGGCTGTTGGCAACCAATAAGAGAAGCGGCGCGCAGTTTGAATGCCACTTCTCTGATTGGTCGCCACGTTCAGCGCCGACCAATCAGAATAGCGGCGCTCGCCATGGCGCACATTGTATTTCAAATATGGCGGCATGGCGAGCGCCGCTATTCTGATTGGTCGGCGCTGAACCGCGCCGCGTTCAGCAGCGACCAATCAGAATAGCGGCACTCGCCCTGGCGCCATATTTAAAATACAATGTGATCAGTGTATTTCAAATATGGCGCCATGGAACGTGCCACTATTCTGAGTGGTCGCTGCTGAATGTGGCGGTCAGTCAGAGGAGCGGCGTGGTTTGAATGCCGCTTCTCTGATTGGTCGCTGCTGAACGCGGCAACCAATCAGAAGTGCGGCGCTCGCCCTGGCGCCATATTTAAAATACAATGTGCTCAGTGTATTTCAAATATGGCGCCATGGAACCCGCCGCTATTCTGAGTGGTCGCTGCTGAACGTGGCGGCCAATCAGAGGAGCGTTGCGCTGTTTAAATGCCGCTTCTCTGATTGGTGGCTGCGTTCAGCGCCAACCAATCAGAATAGCGGCGCTCGCCATGCCGCCATATTTGAAGTACAATGTGCGCCATGGCGAGCGCCGCAATCAGAGAAGCAGCGCTCGCCTAGAGCCATATTTAAAATACAATGTGCTCAGTGTATTTCAAATATGGCGCCATGGAACGCGCCGCTATTCTGAGTGGTCGCTGCTGAACGTGGCGGCCAGTCAGAGGAGCGGCGCGGTTTGAACGCCTCTTCTCTTATTAGTCGCCGCGTTCAGCAGCGACCAATCAAAATAGCGGCTCACGCTCTGGCGCCATATTTGAAATACAATGTGCTCAGTGGAATGGAACGCGGCGACCAATCAGAATAGCGGCGCTAGCCTTGCCGCCATATTTGAAATACAATGTGCGCCATGGCAAGCGCCGCTATTCTGATTGGTTGGCGCTGAATGCGGCCATCTATCAGAGAAGAGGCGCTCGCCCTAGCGCCATATTTAATATACAATGTGCTCAGTGTATTTCAAATATGGCGCCATGGAACACGCCGCTATTCTGATTGGTCGCTGCTGAACAATGCGGCCAATCAGAGGAGCGGCGCGCGGTTTGAATGCCGCTTCTCTGATTGGTCGCCGCGTTCAGCGCCGACCAATCAGAATAGCGGCACTCACCATGCCGCCATATTTGAAATACAATATTCGCCATGGTGAGCGCCGCTATTCTGATTGGTCGGCGCTGAACGCGGCGCCCAATCAGAGAAGTGGCATTCAAACCGCGCGCCGCTCCTCTGGTTGGTCGCCACATTCAGCAGCGACCAATCAGAATAGCAGCACGTTCCATGTCGTCATATTTGAAATACACTGAGCACATTGTATTTGAAATATGGCGCCAGGGCGAGCGCCGCTATTCTGATTGGTCACTGCTGAACGCGCCGTCCAATCAGAGAAGTGGCATTCAAACCGCGCGCCGCTTCTCTGATTGGTCGCCGCATTCAGCGCTGACCAATCAGAATAGCGGCCCTCGCCATGCCGCCATATTTCAAATACAATGTTCGCCATGGCGAGTGCCGCTATTCTGATTGGTCGGCGCTGAATGTGGTGACCAATCAGAGAAGCGGCGCTAGCCTTAGCGCCATATTTAAAATACAATGTGCTCAGTGTATTTCAAATATGGCGCCATGGAATGCACCGCTATTCTGATTGGTCGCTGCTGAAAGTGGCGGCCAATCAGAGGAGCGGCGCGCGGTTGGAATGCCGCTTCTTTGATTGGTCGGCGCTGAATGCAGCGACCAATCAGAATAGCGGCGCTCGCCATGCCGCCATATTTCAAATACAATGTGCACCATGGCAAGCGCCGCTATTCTGATTAGTCGGCGCTGAACGTGGCGAACAATCAGAGAAGCGGCATTCAAACCGCGCGCAGCTTCACTGATTGGTCACCGCATTCAGCGCCGGGGCGACCAATCAGAAGAGTACTGCGGCTTGGCGCGTGGTTTGAATGCTGCAAAGGGCACAACCGCTGCGGTCATCTCCCGGCTGGCTCGCCGTTGACCGGAGCTCAGCCGCGGCTACTGCTGCACAGAGGTCAGATGACTCCCGGCTGGCGAGCCGCGGACCTCTGTGCCACAGTTAGCCGCGGCTGAGCTCCGGTCAGCTCCCGGCTAGCTCGCGTGCGCTGCGGCCGCCGTCGGCCGGGCTGCAAATTGGCGCGAAATTCGAACTTTGAACTCTCGCACCTATTTGCATAGTCTGTGCTCAATGAGCGGTCTCTGTCTGGCATGTGATTTCCATGACAGACAGACAACATTAGACAATTATATAGTAGATATGCACAGAGTCTGATGTGTGGCTAATGGCCTTTGTGTCAATATCACA
The DNA here is from genome assembly GCA_033576535.1 of Allobates femoralis. Taxonomy (NCBI): domain Eukaryota; kingdom Metazoa; phylum Chordata; class Amphibia; order Anura; family Aromobatidae; genus Allobates; species Allobates femoralis. The sequence goes on from JARQOC010000005.1 coordinate 283,301,477, forward strand.
TAATGTAGCATTAATTTGTAGATGGCCTACAAGAGGACTGCAACTTCATGTGCACAATGATGGCAACTTCAGATATATGTTTACAGAAGGCAGTTGGTGTTTGCACGCACCAACCACATGTGGGCTATGTAGCTTGACTAATTTGTGTGGCCACACTATAGGGTCATGAATGATTGTCGCCAGCACTTTAGGACATTCCCTTAATCAGACACATGGCACGACTAGCAGAGCCCCACAGTGACAGGCTGTTTATCCGCAGATATGAATGCATCATTTTTTTAAGTGGCACACAACTTGTTATGAACATGAAGTTACAGTGAGTGTGTGTTTGGTTCCCACAAAGGTACACAAGCGGGTAGTAATGGGGTGTCCAGTTATGTCTCCCAACTCCAGAAGGGTATGTGCTGCAACATATAGGGGTTGTGCGCCAATGTTTAAGTTTGTGGGCTCTGCTCCATGACATCACTGACAATGTGCACCTGCTGAGTTAAAGGTTGGAGTCCCACCTATGTGTCTTGTAATATAATTGCCCACCACAATCTGGAGTGTATGCCATGCTACAAACATTACTGTGTGATGGCCCTTGTGCATGTGTCTGCAGGTCCAACACATTCAAACACACATCACCATCATGAGTTAGCCAACACTGACAGGGTTCACTTGCATGTTGACAAAATCATGTATATTGTGGTGTGAGTGAACATGTGTGCAGTGGCGTAACTAGAGTCCGAAGGGCCCCAGTGCAAAATTTGGACCTGGACCCCCCTTCCCATACGCGCCCACATTAGTCAGATGTATGGGCCCCATGTAACGTTCTAAATCCTATAAAGACTCACAAATTGACCCCACTCCCCTTCATAATGTATTTATATCCCTCATCCTGCTATATATGGTCCTCTTCCTGGAATATGCCCTTATTCTGGCATATATGGTCCTCCATTATAGTACAATGCAGCCTCACAGTCCTCCACATAGTGTAATGCAGCCTCACTGCCCTCCATATAGTAAAATGCAGCCTCACAGACCTCCATATAGTAAAATGCAGCCTTATACCCTTCCACATAGAATAATGCAGCCTCATAACCCGTCATATAATATAATGCAGCATCACAGCCCTCCAGATTACATAATGCAACATCACAGCCCTTCAAATAATATAATGCAGTGTCATATCACTTCATATAATATAATGCAGCATCACATCCCTTCATATAGTATAATGCAGCCTCACAGCCCTTTATATAGTATAACGCAGCATCACATCCCTTCGTATAGTATAATGCAGCCTCACAGTCCTTCATATAGTATAATGCAGCGTCACTGCCCTTCAAATATAATGTGTCAAACCCCTCCCAATAATATAATGCAGTGTCACAGCCCTCCATATAATATAATGCAGCATCACAGCCCTCCAGATAATATAATGCAGCATCACAGCCCTCCACATAATATAATGTAGCATCATAATCCTCCAGATAATACAATGCAGTGTCACAGCCCTCCAGATAATATACTGCAGCATCATAGTCCTCCAGATAATACAATGCAGCATCACAGCTCTCCAGATAATATAATGCAGCATCACAGCCCTTCTTATAGTATAACGCAATAATGTAGACTCATAGCCCTCCATATAGCATACATCCTCCCCACACAGACACACTGCCCCTGTACAACCTGCCCCACTCACACTGCCCTCTGTACAGCCCTCACCCCCACACACAGACACACTGCCCACTGTACAGCCCCCCACTCACCTAATCACACTGCCCACTGTACAGCCCCCCACACACCCAGTCACACTGCCCACTGTACAGCCCCCCCCAGACACACACACACAAACACACAGCCCCCTGTACAGCCCCCACATACTCACACACAGACACACTGCCCCCTGTACAGCCCTCCCCCCACACACAGACACACACACTCCCCCCATCCCCACACACACAGACACACACTCCCCCCCCTTTCTCCCTCTCCAGAATCTCTCACTGCTACCCCATCCCCAAACACAGACACACACTCCCCCATCCCCTCTCTCTCCATAAGCTGCTCCTGCTCGGAGCCTCTCACTCACTGCTCCCCCCATCCCCACACACACTCCCCCCTCTCTCTCTCTCTCCAGAGAAGCTGCTCCTGCTCCTGTATGGAGCCTCTCACTCACTGCTCCCCCCATCCGTACACACATATTTTCCCCCTACCCTTCTCCATAAGCTGCTCCTGTATGGAGCCTCTCACTCACTGCTCCCAGCGGCCGCTGCATCTGACTCCTGACTGTGATGAAGTCGCAGCGTGATGACCTCATCACAGTCCACATTGGGCCACCGCCGGAGTTTGAAGGTATAATACCAGTCAGTCCTCCGGCGGCCATGATCAGCCGCCTGGATACCGGCCTGGCAGACTGCCGCACATGGACATGGATGTGCGTCCTAATGGACGCACATCCATGTAAAGAAGGGGCAGCCCAGGGTTGCAGGGGTCGGCGGGCGCCGGGCCCCTGTACCTCCGGGGCCCAGTCGCACTTGCGACCCCTGCGACCGCGGTTGTTACACCACTGCATGTGTGTATGTGTTGGGACAGCATACTCACCACGCAGAGTCTGGATGTGGGCACGGATGGCGGCCATGCGGTCCCTCGCCTTATACTTCATGTCCGCCACCTTTTTTATTATCTGTTTCTACGTCCGCTCAATTTGCAGGTTCCTGAGCAGGGCCCGCTGGACTTTGCGCACAAAGCGCATCTTATGCAGCCAGGGGTGCTGATGTGGTAACTCACACCAGTAGTCCAGCCTGTCCAGGTAGTCTAACAGCAGGAGTAGCTCTGGCTCTCCCCATGCTGCAGAGCGCTGTGCCGCAGCCATCTTCATGCATGGGACTGGAATCCACCAAGAAGGCAGGGCCTGCTGCAACATGACGTCATGACATCATGGCGCTGAGTATTGGTGCGGTGTAAACTTCTCAGTCCGCAAAGGAGTCGCTCACACATAGTGGCTGAGCACAGGGAACGCCATGCCGTCATATAATATGAAAACCACAACGCTTATGCGTCGCACATGCCCACACATTGCAATAAAAGTGTTTACAGTTTAGATCAAAATTTCAAAGATGTGCGACGTGTGAGTTTGGAGATGAAAGCGGTATCAAAGAGCCCTTTAATATATTGACATGGCACTTTTGCCCAGTATGTTATTATTTTGGCAACGATATGTTCGTAGCGTCGTAAATAGGCGCCTTAAACGTCTTCAGGAATAGTACAGGAGGTGTTTGACCATGATTGCCCTTGTATCCATGCATTTTCGGAACATTGTGGAGATGCAGAAGTGAATACTAGCCACCAATCAACAAAAAAGAAAAATTTCCAGCTCACCTGTACCAGTCCACCCCGTCCACCTTCCTAGGAGATCGGTGCTCGGATTTCAAAAGCTCCCCATCCAGGAGTGGTGTATCATGAGGTAAAGGGGGTTTCCGGCATCACAATGTATTTTAGCCTGACTTGCTTTTATATCCAATGGAAATTGATTTTAAAGAATTTTTGAATAAAGGCTTGTTTTAATGAAAATACATCATGATGCCGGAAACCCCCTTTACTTCATGTAGCCACCAATCAACGTAGGTGGGCGGCGGAAAACACAACCCACAGGCACGCCTACGGCCTTCCTTGTGCAATCATACAAATCGCACACCAAATCGTAGTTGCGCCGTCACACAGCACGATCATGCCAGATCGCATATCCAATATTGCACGGTTGTAGAGCCTGCACAATCTCATTGCGATATCATACTTGCGCTGTTATCGCGTCGCGTTGCCCATTTACACGAGACAACGCACCAACGATAACAACTGCAATGGCCATACCACGTGACTTTTTATCAATGTTGCGTTGCGATATCACGACGTGTAAAGCGGCCCTTATGGCCGCTTTACACATTGCAATATCGTTCCGATATTGCATACGATTTCACGGGAGCGCGCACGTTTTTGGCACTTGTCCAAGATCGCATAGTAGATGTCACACAGGGAGATATCGGCAGGCAACACAACTACGATGTAGTACGCCCCTTTTCCACGCTATGGCTAGGGTCACATTTGCGATGTGCCCCTAGCCTGCCGGATTCCGGTATTATCTTAGAACATTTTCCAGTGCCGCATAGCGTTTCCGCTATGCGGTGCTGGAAACCGCTGCCCTTAGTTACCCGCTGTTTACCTGCACGACCTGTCACACAGGAAGCGGCTCGGAGGGCGTTTTACAGCGCCGCACAGGAAATCGTGTCTGCAACGGTTTCCTGTGCGGCGCTGTAAAACGCCCTCCGAGCCGCTGCCTGTGTGACAGGTCGTGCAGGTAAACAGCGGGTAACTAAGGGCAGCGGTTTCCAGCACCGCATAGCGGAAACGCTATGCGGCACTGGAAAATGTTCTAAGATAATACCGGATTCCGGCAGGCCAGGGTCAAAACGCAAATGTGACCCTGGCCTATGTATGAGCAACCCAGGGAACGACCATTTAACATTGGAGTGAATAGGGGAAGTTGCGCTGTCACACAGTTCCAAATCGTAGTTGCGCTGTCACACTACACGATCCTGCCACGTCGCATATACAATATCGTACGGTTGAAGGGCTTGCAAAATCTTCATGCAATATCGTAGTTAGGTTGTTTTCGCGTCGCATTGCCCATTTACACGACACAACGCACGAACAATATCAATTGCAACGGCCGTACCACGTGACTTTTTATCGATGTTGCGTTGCGATATCGCGACGTGTAAAGCGGCCCTTAGGGTACCGTTACATGTCGCAACATTGCATGCAATTTCACTTGCAATTTACTGGTTGCAGTGAAATCATGGACACATTGTTCTATTTTGTTGCTGTGTACAAATGGAATAATGTGTCCATTATTTCACTGCAACCAATAAGTTGCAAGTGAAATTGCATGCAATGTTGCAACGTGTAAAGATACCTTCATAGGATTCATTTTTTTGCCCATTCACTTTAATGATTTCAGGAAAAAACCTGAAGCAACAAGATTCTACCTGAAATCATTAAAGTGAATGGGCAAAAAAATGAATCCTGTAAGAATCAGGCTTTTTCCTGATCTTCTAGATCAGGAAAAAAACGTAAGGGTATGGACACACATTAGAGTGAAAAAATGCTCCGATTCACTGATGCGAGAGTCAGACGAGTGTGATCCAAGTTTTGCTCAATGTGGCTTCCGAGTGCTTTCCAAGTGCAATCCTTTTTTTTTTTCATCAGCAGCTAGTTACTGTATAATCATTTACAGGTGCATTTTGTACAGTTGTCTGAGCTACAGAATGGTAATGTAGCAATTAAAACTAGCATCAGACTCAGATGGTGCGAGTGCTTTCCGAATGCAATCTGAGTTTTTTGTCGGACCCATAGACTTGCATTGGCGAGTCTCGTCCGTGACTCGCATAGAATCGCAACATGTTGCGATTGACTCGCAATCCGAGAATCGGATGCGGAAAAAGCGTATGAGACTCGGAAATGTGCTCTCGGACATTAGTTAATATTGGTCCGAGAGCAATGCGATTTTTCCGCACAGTAAACTTGGACGAGTTTCACTGATGTGTGTCTGAGCCCTTAGTGTGAGAGCCCCCTAAGGGTGCCTTCACACTGTGGCGTGATCCGGTCTGGGGCTGTCCGAGATGACCCTGACAGCCGTGGACTGGATCAGCACACAGGACAGGAGGGCTAATATGTCCTTTGGTCCGGTGTGCAGCCGCACGCAGTTCCCGCTGCGGCGCCGCGGTCCTGACCTGTCAGCGGCTGCAGCTGCGTGCTGCTGCACACCAGACCGGAGGGCATATTAGCCCTCCAGTCCTTTGTGCTGATCCAGACCTCGGCTGTCAGGGTCATTCCAGACAGCCCCGGGCAGGATCACGCCGCAGTGTGAAGGCACCCTAAGGCTGGTTTCACACTGAAGTTTTTTCCCTTATCAGGTTTGTGTGCCAAAACCAGGAATGGAACTTGCAGAGAAAAATTATAATTGAAAGATTGAGGCCTTGTTCACACATACCAATCTGTTCTTTAAGCCCTTAGAAAAACAAATCCGTTTTTCTAAGGGTGCCAATAGTGCCCCCTGAGCTTTTGAACGTTTTTTGGAACTTTTGGGACTTAGGCATTGTTCACACACAATTTGCGTTTTTTTTAGCACTCCTAAAACCACATGCGTTTTTTTTAAGAGTGCCAAAAAATGTTCCTTGTGTGTCCGAAAGCTGCATTTTTTATTTTAAAACCTGATTCGGTTTTGAGCTTTACAGCACTCAAAACCCTGCATGCAGTGTTTTTTGGGATGCTGAACAAAAACGCATCTGTTGTTAAAAAACGCATTAACACTTAAGTGCACCATGCGTCAACGTATATGCGTTTTTGGACTTTGAAAAAAAACTGTCCAAAATGTTCCCAAAAACGGATTTAAGGCAAAAACCGATGGTATGTGTGAACAAGGCCTGACATCTGTTCTGAGTTTTGGAGATGCTCCTGGTTTTGACACACAAACCTGATCGAACCTGATCAGGGAAAAAACTGCAGTGTGAAACCAGCCTGAGAAATAGTTAGGCCAGCTTCACATCACAGCAGCATCCAATCTGGGGCTGTCAAGGTGGGTTTACACGTTTCAATATCGTTGCGATATCGCAATTCAGCGGCGCGGGAGCGCGCATTTCGTGCTCGTTTCTCCCGCATCGCATCGGAGGTTTAGACGTTGCGATTTCTGAATCCAACGTCCCTGCGATGTCTACGCCCCCCAACCCAGGAACGACCATTTAACATGGGAGTGAATGGGTGACGTAGAACTTCACATCGGAATTGGGCTGTCACACAGCACGATCCGGCTCCAATCTCCATTCAATATCGGAGCATTGAATAGCACGCTCATTCAATCCCCGATATCGCATTGACATCGTTCCTGCATCGTATTGGACGTTCACACCATACAACGCAGGAACGATATCGGCTCCAACGATTGAACCACGTGACTTTTGATTGAAATTGGACTCCGATATCGCAACGTGTAAACCCGCCATCAGGGTTGAATGTTTTTGTGTCCGGGAGAAAAATCTGAATTCTCCTGGATTCTTCCGGAGAGATGGAAACCGAATGGCAGATAGCTGCCATCCGGCTCCATCCGGCCCCATAGGATACTATGGGGCCAAAATCCGGTCCGGGGCTGTCTGGGTTACACCGGACAGCCCCGGATCGCATCTTGCTGTGGTGTGAAGCTAACCATAACTGCTCACCTCTTTCCTCTCAGCTGGTGACAAGCTGCTTCACCTTAGGAAGCTTTCCCAATCATGCATCTTTACACTGCAATTTCAGATACATGTCTATCCGTTTTAGCCACGGATCAGTCCCATGTATCCCTTTGGCTATTGGTCCTATATGGCCATCTGTGTGTGTCAGTTTTGTCACTGATCCGTGTGTGTCAGTTTTTTTCATGAACCCAGAATCGGAGACTGTTACTATTTTGGGCTGCCTTCAAAGTCACTGACATCAACGGACAGACAAGGATCCATAGCTGTCAGTGTCAAATAACATGGATGTCAGGAACACGTACGGGATCCGTGAAAAAAACGGATCCGTGAAACGGATCCATTTTGCTTAACTGAGCATGATCATGAGCAAGGTACAGCTCCTCCCACCCCTATCTCTGGCAACTGGTCCATTGAAAAAACAGTCTATGGACATCCGTTGGCATCCATTTGAACAGATCAGTGCCTCTCCGTGTGGTCCTTGAAATTTAAAGAACCACACGGATGTGAAAATGTGAAAATTTTTCAGAAATGTGTTGTTCCAAAAAACTGTTTTCTCTATGACCCACCCCAGGGCCGGGGTTAAATAAAAATAAAATAAAAAGAGTTTGTGACGCCACCTGTAATGATACCGGTGCTGCTTGCAGACCTCCGGAGTGATGATGAGGCAGCTTTGTTGGTAACGCTCCCTGTAGGTGGAGAAGGGTCCCCGGGGCAGTGATGATGAATTTTGATTTTTCCACAGGGAGGCAGTTCGTCAGGTAGCGATGCTGGCAGGCAGTCTGTTATGATGGAGCAAGAGTATGGCTCCTCTAGCGAAGGCCAATAAAACACAACAAACAGTCTTTGACTCTGAACAGGGCTTTACTGGTGACTCAGGCAGCAAACAGTCTTTATACAGTCAACAGGTATTGCTGGCCTGGGTAGTCACCAGAGAACTAGGACATCTCATTGGCGTGCCTGCCTGATCCTTTCATCTGTCCTTGCTGTGCTCTCCCTCTGTTCCTTCCTCAGTGCTCCTGTGTACAGAGCCGTCCGCTGGTCCCCATGGATCCCTATAGACGATTCCTGTCTTCCTGCCTCCGGATCCTATATGGGGCCTTAGGGGATTATGCCGGGCTTGGCCGCGACTTCTGAAGAAGCCCGTGCCCTCCGGTTCGGCAGCTCAGATATAAACACCCGCACCGCTCCTTCGGTTCTGGACTGGATCCTTCCGGCCAGGATCCGTACTGGTCCGGATTTGGGTGCACCTTAACACCCTAGGATCCCCTTCTCTCTCTGGGTCATCTTTCATGAGGTGCCCTCCACTATGCTTCTTGCAGGGTTCACTCTCCATCTCCTTCTCCTCTCACTAACTTTGCCACTCTCCACTACCCACCTAAGCTCCTCTCACCGGGACCGGTTTCCTAGCAATGGTTAACCCTATGGTCCTCTGACCTAAGTGTGTGGATGTGTGTAATGAGGGTCCCCTATTGACATCCCAGTCCCCTGGTCACAGGGATACTACACACTCTCTTGTGGGTGCAGTATACCTATGTGGCATCCTGACCAGTGGGGCGCCACATTCCCCCTTGGTTAAACTCACTCATCCGCGAGTGCCCTGACCTATACCCAGAACAGGGTTAAATTTTGATATGCTTTTCAACAATAAAATAACATTTTTATTCAGCATTTATCTTCCCATCTGGGAGGCACTTTACTTTTAACGTTACTGGGTCAATGGTACCAACTGTAGTAAAACAGTTCAAAACATTTTCATCCGGCCTCAACGGGGTCGGGTTGCAACAACGGTTAACCTTATGGTTCCAGTTTCCTAGCAACGGTTAACCCTATGGTCCCCTGATCTAAGGTGTGTGGATGAGTGTAATGAAGGTCTCCTGTTGACATCCCAGTCCCCTGGTCACAGGGATACTACACACTATCTTGTGGGTGCAATACCCCTACGTGGTATTCTGACCAGTGGGGCGCCACATCTATATGTAAATACAGTAATAGAAGTGCTGAACTATAACAAAGCACTGATAGCTGAATGTGTTATAATAATAATCTTTATGTAAAAAAACAACAAGAGAGAAGCCACTCCTAGGATTATATCTGGGGGCAGTTTTGACAGGCTAGTTGGGGGGTTTTGAACTAACCTGAGTGGGTTATGCAGCCTGCATAACCCGGTTGTCATAACTCTTGTGCTCTGCGCGCACCGCACGCTGTGTGGTAGCTTCCTGGTTGCCAGGAAGACTGGTCACAAGTGGTATCATGTGCCGCTGATGTCACCGCAGGTTCTTTGGTCTTTGCCAGGTCATTTTCTCTCTTCCCTACAGGCAATTACAATCTCCAATCCTTCAGTGCTGCACCTCACCGCTCGCCATGCCGGCGTGTAGACAACAGAATAAGAGGTAATTAGCGGTTTAGGAGGGCGCTACAAAAGGATGGAGGAGCACAAATGGTTTTTAGTATATCTTACTTTGTTTATTCCAGCATATCACAACATGTTTAAGCAGATACTCCGCCTTCATCAGGTGTTCTGATGAAGACGGAGTATCTGCTGAAACATGTTGTGATATGCTGGAATAAACAAAGTAAGATATACTAAAAACAATTTGTGCTCCTCCATCCTTTTCTAGCACCCTCCTAAACCGCTAATTACCTCTTATTCTATAATAATAATTTTAGCACCAACATATTCCGCAGCACTTTACAATTATAGCTAGGGATGAGCGAGTATTCTATTGTTTATATTGCGTTATTCGTGCTATTCATTACATTGCGAGTATTTGTGTACTCACCTCATATTCAAATCTCCCGCCCAGCATGTTTGACACCTGATTTGCAGCCACTAAACATGCTGGGCTTCTTAACCAATCATAATAATGCCACAGATATTTTGGTTGTGGCATTACGCATTACAGTGATAGGCTGGACGTCCAATGTCATAGGGTCTATATAAGCCCTGCTGCCACCATCTTAGTAGTGGCATAGGGAGAGAGTGAGCTGTGTGTAGAGAGAGTGTTTCAGGCATCTATATAACACAAAAACTCTTTTCAGAACTACCTGGAGCATATAGTAGGTCAGTGTAGTGTAGGGAGAGGGGTGTTTGTGGAGAAGGGAGAGTGTTTAAAGCAGTGTTCCAGTAGCTACATACTACCAGAATATCAGACCTCAAACCATTGTAAACTAGGTCACTATAGTGTAGGGAGGATGAGTTTGTGGGGTAGGGAGACATTAATCTTTTGTTCCAGTATTTCCTTGTTAGAACAGCACTTGTTAGAGCTCCTTTTCCAGCACAGATAGATTAGTAATGTGGCACCCCAGGGGTTAATGTGCCACAGAAACAACACAAAGGGTTAACTCCCCACACAACACCTGACACGGCACTAGCACCTCTAGGCCAGAAGGGGGAGCTAAAGCAGCTCTCTTATAAACTCTGGTGTCAAGAGGATGTAGTTAGTTCAGTTCCTGGGAGAGCTGAGGAAGAGAGACTGTAGTGTAAAGGGGCTGCATCAGGCTTCTCTACAGTATGCTCCTCGATTCCAGACCAAGCCAGGGTCTGAGGGAAGGAGCACAAGAAACAGAGGAACATATCTGGGAGACAGAGTTACCTCATACCTTGCCCCGGAGGAGTGCACAGGCCAGATACCGAATCCAAAACTGTGACATACACACGCAGCACAGTAAACATAGTGTATTCAAGCCGTACTTTCCCTCACAAGCAGCCACCGTCTCCACTATCATCCCTATCCTGCAACATCTTAGCATCCATCATAGACTTTAACTACCACTGCCCCGGGGAACCAGGCTCTACCTGCGGAGAGCCATTCCATCTCCAGCGGTTAAACATCATTTCCGGAGGTTCTGCAGCAGCGGTGGTCACTGTGACCACAACCCGTGGGTGGCGTCACGACAAACTCCCCTGTAAATATCCCCCCATTTACTTGCGAAACCCGGGATATGGTCCGGACCAGGACCTCCGTGACATCCCCAGCAGTACCCCGGTCAGGTACGGAGTACCCCGTCCCAGTGGGCTCCACAGTAACATTTTGTGCTGCCTCCTGTTAAAAAGCACTGGTCCTTTTCCCCTGTCATTATTTGGGTCACAGTTAATTTGGCTTGTGCTGTGAAAAGCATACCAATTTAAAGTCCTAGTGTGCCTGTAAAATCAAAAGCAGTACTACTAGCCTTTTTTTGCTGTCTGGTATAAAGCACACACTGGTCCTTTTTACTTCTGTCATTTTTGGGGTCACAGAGAGTTTGGCTTGCAAAACTCAACAATTTATACTGTCCTAGGGTGCTTGTAAAATCAAAAGCAGTACTACTAGCCTTTTATACTGCCTGGTATTAAGCACGCACTGGTCCTTTTTTAACCCCTGTCATTTTTAGGGTCACAGTTAGCTTGGCTTGTGCCGTGTAAAGCTTACCAAATTCATACAGTCCTAGTGTGCTTGTAAAATCAAAAGTAGTACTACTAGCTTTTTTTGCTGTATGGTATAAAGCACGCACTGGTCCTTTTTTCCAGTCATTTTTCGGTTCACAGCTTGGTTTTTGTCTTCAAAAGCTCACAAATATGTCACTAAAACCTAAAAAAGTCATTAAGGGATAGGGATATGACAGTGGGTGTGGATGTGGTGATAACAGTGGTGCCTGACATGGCACTGAATCTGTGACAGGTCAGAAGAAGCTTGATCCGCTGTGTTCCTGCAAAATGTTCCTGGTCTGGAACATAAACGTGTCTGTAAGCCAGAAGAGCGTGAGCAGGTTCTATCTTGGATGGAGACAAGGTCTATACTCATTTCTCAAGCAGCACCAAATCTTCTGCATAGTCAAGTCTTGATAGTCAAAAGGTTGGCACATCCAATCCTCAATCTGGTCCTTCTTCCTCCTCCCATTATGAGTCTCAGGAGACATATGACCCCAAGCTTAGCCACTCCGAGGATCTGTTTTGTACTTATCCTTTTGTTAGCTCTGGCCTCTCACAGGCCAGTATTCAAGTGGAACATGAGGATGTGGCAGACCTTGATGTGCAAATATTTAAGCACCTAGGTGACCAAAAGAAAGCCACTTTGAGCAATGTGATCAAGAGGTAGAGGACAATGATGATGAGACACAGTTGCCATCAGGTCAGCCTGCTACAATCTCAACTGATAAAATAGAATAAAAAGGAAGGGATTCTTGACCACTCTACCATATAAACAATCAACATTTATGTTGATAAAATGTGATTTTTATTTTCTACGCGTTTCTTGGCTCACTTGCCACTTTATCAGGAAAAAATTACAGATGTACATTTTATTCTATTTTTATTGGTGCAATTTATTTGGGAAGACTGCAGCAAACCTTCTTACACACTATTATAGTAGTTGTGGCTTTCACAACCAAGCCAGGTAAGTTTAAATGTTGTGAACATCTCCAATTGTTATGCTGGTAACACCCTAGGGTAGCACGATGTTTTTCCCTTCTAGCCTTCCTTCTATTACAATCTCAACTGGGAAGAAGGATGAGATGGAAGACAAGGTGGTCAATGATGAGTCCACCCATTCAACCTGAACCATTGGCACTCATAGTTAGCACAGCAGCACAGAGGAAGATGGATATGTAGCACCAACACAGATGTGAATGGGTAGTAGTTTGACCAAAGTGATTAAGCCCATGCCATTTCGCCTGTGCTCTGTCCTTCACAATCTGCTGTCCAAGAAGCAGGCACTCATTCCTCCTGACCAAAAGATGTGGTTGCACAGATACAGCAAACATCAACCCCGTCCACTTCTTTTTCCCAAGGAAGTGTACAGTTGTCCCTGCCTGAGAGCTTGAAAAGGAAGCATAAATACCCAGCCACGCACCTACAGGTACAATTACTAAGCACTCACATTGCCAAATTGCTAGCCGGGGAGATGTTGTTGTTTAGGCTTGTGGGAACGGAGTCTTTCCGTGATTTTTTGGCTGTGCATGGCCTATGACACTCTGTTCCCAGCTGACCCAGCGTGCCATCCCGCGTTAAACACACACGTGTTAAACAATATCGACCCAACTGCGTTACCATTGGTCAGCCTTGTCTGGCAAGATGGCCACTACATTACGCATTTGCCCTTTCTACTATATCGCTATTCAAATATGGCGCCTTGGCTACGGGCAGCCAATGGGAATGCAGCAGTATCCACCAATCGCCGCCGACGGGGCGCAGAAAACACAACGCTCAGGCACATCTACGGGATTGATTTCAGGATCTCTGAAGTTGCGCTCAACATCGTTATCGCACTGTCATACGGCATGATCCTGCAAAATCATGAGGTTGATATCGCCTGGTTTTATAGCAGTGCTTAAAACCTGTCAACTCGCCACCATCGATTTATCGCCGTCGAATCACCCTGTCACCCTGGTTTCAATATCGACGAACCCATGAGTTGCTTGCAAAGTCGCGGGCGAAATCATGGCCTGTGACGGTACCTTAAGGGTTCAGACACATGGATGTTGAAATGGGATGAGTGCATTGTGAGAAAATCTCAGACCAATGTTAAGAAATGATTTAGATCCAATGAATGTCTTATGCTTTTTTCTCATCAAGATTCTGGATGAGAAAAAAGTAGCAACATGCATGACTGGCGCCAATATCACAGTGGCTGTTGCATGAGTCATTCATTCAGGAGCCGCAATGACAGCAGCCCTGGTAAGCAAGATGTTAACTCCTGCGGCTCCTGTATGATATTGGCGCCAGTCATCGTTGCTATAGTAACCGCTCATTTGGGTACTATGGCAATGGTGTCCTCTGTGGCGTTACCACCCGCAGTCTCTGCTTATTCATTCAGTGATCACAGAGCACGGTGAGCGGATGGACGTGTTCTTCCTCTCCATGCTCTGTGATTTAGCAGAGCTGCATTACTTGAAGAAGAGAGAAGACAGAAGACCTGGATTGTGGAGTGCTTTGAGAAGGTAATAAAGATAGTGTCTCTAAGGGTCCTTTCACATCAGCGTTTTATGCTGATCGCGGACGTTGCGGTGAAAAAACGCAACTGCCGCGATTACCGTATAATAATGGCATACCACTTTTTTTTCGCAGCCGCACCTGCTGCAAGTGCCGAAACCGCACTTGCCGCACCTTCCGCACACTTACCGCAAGCCACATAGACATTGTATGGGGCTTGCCGCAAGTGTGCCGCGATCGCGGCCGTTATGCGGTAATCACGGCAGTTGCTGTTTTTTCACCGCAACTGCCGTGATCAGCGTAAAACGCTGATGTGAAAGCACCCTAAGTCTGTCTGTGTATTTATTTATAATAAAGTTTTTTTTCTCTTTCTGGTGTCTGCTTTTTTATCTCTTTATTGAAGATTCTTAATGGTTGGGTCTAACTTGGCCTGACATTAAGAATCTCAGGGCTTAATACCTGCTGGTAAAACAAAGCTGGTATTAACCCCTTCATATCCAGCATACCACCCGCCACCAGGGCCACTGGAAGAGTCTGGTAAAGCGCCTGGAAATGGCGCTTCTTATAAATGCACCATTTTCAGGGGCACCTGCGGGCTGCTATTCTTTAGTGTGGTGGGGCCCTAAAACAATTGGCCCTCACCCCACTGAGAATACCAGCCCTCAGCTGCCAAGTTTTACCTTGGCTGGCAATTAAATATAGGATGGAGCCCACACATTTTTTTTTGCCAGCCAAAGTAACATTATGCAGCTGAGGGTGGCAGCTCGCAACTGTCTGCTTTCATCGGGCTGGACTTAAAAATACTGTGAAGCCCCACGCGTTTTTTTTTTAAATTATTTATTTATTTAATACTCTATGATGACAGGTTGGTTTCCATATACTGTGTATGGCAGCCAAGCACAATCACTGCCCAAATTGAGGAAATGCAGTCTGATTACAACACATAGTGCGAGTGTCTGTGATTGGTTGTTTGTCTGACAGTGCAGTGAATATGCAAGTAGTTTAATAGGCATCCCTGGAAGTAACAGCAGGAGACTGGCAAGCCTGAACTAGCTATTCTAGCATCTATCTATCCTATCTGTTTACTCTAGTTAATCTATCTATCTATCCTATCAGTCTACACATTTCTAACTTTACACAGCATGAGAAATGCCCTGTTAAAAATGCATTGCACACACAGGGCCGCCACCAGGGGGTGACAGCTCTGCCTGGAGTCAGGGGCCTCAGGCCCCACTTCAGGGGGTGTGGCCATTCGATCAGGGGCAGGGGGGGCCAAGCTGTGACTCCAGGGGGCGTGGCTGTTTGGAGCAGGCTCCTCCGGGCTTTGCCCCCCATGTCTTGCACGGGCCCCCCTCCACTGCTCTGGGGCCCTGAGGGAGGGGGCCCCTACACCGCTTTGCACCAGTCTCCCCCCCGCCTGATATGATGATGGAGTACATTGTATGCGGCTGTGTCGAGTGGGCCTTCATCACTGTGGCCACAATGGTGAGTGACTGCTTATTATTAGTGTAAAGGGCCGCACAGCAACAAGGACAACAGTGAGGGGAGTGCAGGACTTCATGTGTCTTCTGCTTCCTGCACTGTCTGGGCCCTTGTAATGCCAGGAACCCCAGCAGCGGCTCATCAATTGTAAAGGAGGCTCACAGCACGAGACAGCATTTGTGGCACCCCACTGGTCAGGCGTCACAGTTGGGTACTGCACCCATAAATGAGTGAGCGGTTATCCCTGTCACAGTGGAATGTAGGATTTATAGGAGGATCCCATTCTAGCACTCCCACACACCCACCTAGAATAGATGGTTTTGAGCCCGTACCCAAGGGGGGAAGTTAGGGGAGGAGGGAGGACACACGGTGAGTTTTAGTCGTCACTGAGGAAAGACAGTGAATGGGGAGCCTCTGAGAGAGAGAAAGGAGACTTCCAGGGAGGGGGCCTGGAAAGAGAAAACAGACAGCCCAGACTGAAGGAGGGGACCCCCCGAGTGTCCATGCTCAGGGAGGGATCCCTGGTCCATACACAGGAGCGCCGGTTCCGAAGACGTGGCACAGGGAGTTCATATTTTAAAAGATCAATCAACCTATAGTGTGTTGAAACAAGACCCGACGGTAGAATATAAGACAAATTTGAAGGTCCATTGGATAAGGCATACGAGGAGGGTTTGATAAGCAAAAGTGAGTGGAGATTTATGGACATTAAATACCCGGTAACACCTGTTTTTTATTCATTGCCCAAGATACATAAAGGGGTTTCCCCCTTGAAAGGACGCCCAATTGTGTCTGGGAATGACTCATATTCTCAAAACGCTAGTATATATTTAGATAAAGTACTAAGAAATCATGTGCTATCATTACCATCTTACTTGAGGGATACAATGGATTTGTTAAATAGGCTAGAGGACATCACTGTTGATAAGGAGACACATCTAGCCTCAATAGATGTAGAAGCGTTATTCAGCAGTATACCCCATGAATTTGGTCTGGTAGCTGCCAAATACTTTCTCAGCATGAAGGGTATCCAATACGGTCCTCACAACAACTTTATACTGGAAATATTGGAGTACATTCTTAAGCACAGTTATTTCAAGTTCAATGGCAAATACTACCACCAGCTCAGGGGCACAGCCATGCAGAGTTCCATGGCCCCTACGTATGCCAACCTGTTCCTGGGCTGGTGGGAGGATACAATTGTGTTTGGGGGTGAAGGTGACTCCTCTTGGTGGTGTCCCCAGATTCTTTTCTGGGGACGTTACATCGATGATGTCTTTGTCTTATGGTCAGGAGATGAGGGAAGTTTTAATAGATTTATTGAAGACCTAAACATAAACAACATAGGACTCAAATTCACGTCTGAATTCCAAGAAAAAGAACTTAACTTCCTAGATGTCACTATCGAGAAAGGGGTGGATGGCCATCTGACCACAAAATCTTTTAGAAAGAAAACGGCCAGTAATGACCTTTTACATTGGAGGAGTCATCACCCCAAGAGTTTAAGAGCGGGGATACCAAAGGGACAATATCTTCGTGTGAGAAGAAATTGCTCAGACAATCGTCAGTTTTACGAACAAGCAAAGGGACTGAGGGAACGGTTTACTATGAGAGGGTATCCCAAGAACATTTTGAGTAGAGCTTTTAAGATGGCAGAAAATACCCCTAGAGGGGACTTACTAAAACCAAAACAAAAAATGGAGAATGATGTCATGAGGGTTATTGGAAAATATGACACTTGTGCAAAGGAAGTGACAGAAATTTTAACTAAACACTGGCGTATATTAACAGCAGACCCTGAAATCAGTAACTTGATTCCAGTGACACCTTCTATAACATACAGGAGAGTTAGGAACCTCAAGGACCAGCTTGTACATAGCACTTATGAACCCCCGAAAACCAACAAAAAGACGTGGCTAGATAACAGGTCAAATGGCACTTTCAAATGTGGCAAATGTGTAGCCTGTAGATACATAAACACTGGCAAAACTTTTACTAGCAGAAATACAGGTAGGACGTTTGAAATACGCCATTTTGCAAACTGTAGAACCACTGGGGTAGTTTACTACTTCAAGTGTACTTGTAATCTGGAGTACGTCGGAAAGACGAAACGTGAGTTTCGGAAAAGAATTGGGGAACATATAGGCGATATTAGAAAAAATAGGGACACTCCTATAGCATGACATGTGAGACAGGAACATGATGGCCGCCTGGATTGTTTTTCATTCATGGCAATTGAGGTAGTAACGCAACCACCTAGAGGAGGTGATTGGGATAGGAACATTCTTCAAAAAGAATGTAGGTGGATACACCGACTAAGAACGGTAACGCCGGAGGGTTTGAATGAAATACAAAATTACTCTTGCTTCATATAACTTGTACATTGATATCCTATTGGTATATATAAAAACCACCCGTTTTCGGGGAGGTGAGCATCTAATTTCTTTCCCTATATTGGAAACAGATCTCAGAAACTACCATTTCCCAAACCAATCCAGAAGGAAAATGGGATTTATTTGGATTCAGAGAATTTGACTCTGATATTATCTATGAAATACGTGTCTTTCCATGAGACCATACCAGGCATTAAAGGCTGGGACAGATATGGGGAGTTTAGTCAGCAATTGTGAACTACATGCTAGGTTCCCTTATTAATTTTTCACCTTGTTCCATCCCCCTAACTGATTTTAGTAATATGATGACAATTCCAGAGTGCTCTTTTGTAGAATGACTGTAGCCCCGCCCCCTAATACTTTCCCCCCCCCCTCCTCCTCCCCCTCCTTCTCGCCCTCCCTAATAAACTAGACCTCAATATCAAATTGATTACTGCAGGTAAATTAGAGGTATTGGCAGAGATTTGCTGTCACTTGACACTCCGGGCACAAGTTCCTCACACAAGCGTATGCTTATGATGAGGTAAACTGAAAGCGTTGCCATGGAATCCAAGCGGGCGGCGAAACAGGAAGTGCGGGGACCGCGCATGTGCGGTTTGCACTTCTGCGCTCCGGAGCTGGAACGCAAGCGAAGGAGAAAAGTGCCAACTGTTTCCGGGAGGTGTATCCCATGATGGAGGGCGGGGAGGAGAGGAGGGCAATCACGGAGATACTATATTAACCCGCAGTGAAGCCGGCGGCACATACAGCTCTACACATGGGAGCTGCTACAGGATTCTGATGTGCTGACCAGGCTGAGAGTAAGGTATCCTTGTAAAAACACTTTACTTTGCTCTGTGTTCTACAAGGTTAATTATAGTGACTATGATAATACTGCTCTGTGGTAATCTACTTAGGGTATATGGGAAGCTAAATGAGAATCATTTTTAGTCCTTCACAGAAGCCTAAACTAAGAGGGAGTAGAAGGCTCTGGACAACATAGTATAACAAAGGGAGGTGAGACTGTAGACCTGCATGTCTTGTATACAGGTACATTTAAATATCTCTAATATTTTTTATATATGATATATATACACAATAGGGGAATATGTTAAAATATTGAACCAAAATATCCCCCCCTTTATTCTAGATAACTATCTGTTCCTTTTTAATGAGTGTGTGGAGGATTGAAACCATCTAATCCCATAGTGGGTTTCTGGGCTAATACTAGCAGGTTGGTCCCCTCGCATTTTTTAGAGATTGGGCTTAGAAATGTACCTGTTCTATATAAACAATGCTATCTCTCTCTTCTAAGTGAGGGACACCTAAGGAATCAATTTTGACTGATCATCATACTAAGTATTGGAGAAGGCTGTAAGATACGTTTCTCCATCTAATAAATAAGGTTGGGCATACATTACATTTGTATTGTTAGAGAGTGTATATTAATGGGACACTCAAGACATTTTCTCCTTTTTTCCAACATGTAAAAGGAAGAGTTTTTATGTCGCTATAAGGTTACTGAAATCAAGAAACATTTTGGGACAATAGTAAAACCCTGGTAGGTGACTGACTGAACAATCTCCGCACTATTAGGGTGATTTGTAACTTTATCAGCTGGCACCATTATATAATGAGAGATAATAGAGAAATGGTGGTGGGAGATTCTGAGACATTGTTATATGCTCAATCTTAGACCACTCTTTGTTATCCAACAGAACAAGATCTACCCAACACAAGAATCTGATTCCTTAAGCATGCCCGCTTCTCAGCCTACATACCTGGACTTCAGATTAACAATCTGGTGGCTCACATATAACTAGTGTGACCCACACATCTTTGAAATTCTCACTTTGAAAGCCCCTGATGAGCCTCTCATATATTTTGGAGAGACGAAACGCGTCGGGCAGGGAAAAGATAACCATATTTATGGAAATAATCGATGGATACTAGGTCTATGTGACTTTAGGACCTCTGAACAGGAGTTATAGGTGACTGATACAATAGGGCACCAGGAAAAGACTTGAATACGAGACTAACTGACTTAACCAACGACTGGGTTGGGTGGTGGTTCCTTTTGATACGTATTGTGTCTGGGAGGCCAACTCCATAAAACCCGTTATAAAAGAACTACTGGAGTGCCCAACACCATTAGAACTCCGTGGGGTTCATATCACATGGACTGTTGTTTGTCTGTATTTGTATGGGGGGTGGGTTGCACGTCATAAAGCACTGTCTGTATTCACTAATCCACACTTGGATTTTTAAATAACCTTAATAAAATACAACTATAAGTTAAGTTATTTCTTTATTTGCTAGTTCAGCCCCTGAGCCATAACACCGGAGGTCGTGGGTCCGTCTACCGGCCCAGACACTCTGTCAGAAAGGAAACCAGTCACACCAGGATAACCCACAGGGGTCGAGATTCAGTGCAGGAGAGAGGAGAGCGGGAAGCTAGGGTACTCAGGAAGCACCCAAATCGGGCCTGGTACTAAGCGGGATGATCCCAGGCAGGCAGTAGAAGTAGGACATGGGTTAGAAACAAGGAAGGCATTCTACGGGAGACTCCAGGAGATCCTGCAGCCCACTGTGACTTCCCGGCCGGCCATCCTTACTTAACAATGGCTGTTTTCTGTGAACTGTACTACCATCAGCATCATTCTAGTAAAGTACCCGGGTAGAGTGACAGAGTCTCTGTGTGCTTATTCACCGCTGCCCTGCAAACTATTTCTCCATCATCAGCACCTCCATCACTACAGGTACATCCCTGCCCCAGAGGGCCAGCTCTACCTGCAGGGAACTGTACCATCTCAGCTGCTGCACCATTGTCTTCCAGAGGTTTGAAGCGGCGCTGGTGCCACATCACCAGAATCTGCGTTTGGCGTCACGATAAACTTATAAACTTTTTTCCCATTCCAATTACCCCTTTTTAGTTGACCACCAGAGCCACGGATCTGAGCAGGCCACCAGTGACATCCCTACTGCAGCAGAGGGCCCAGATACCCAAGTCCCCATACCCTGGGATATTCACATGCATGGCAGAGGCAGTGTGGAAGGGGCAGAGTGAGTGGCAGGGGCAGTTGACAGAGGCAGAGACTTTTTATTTCCCCTTTCTCCTCCACATTGGTTTCTACAGCCCCTTTCCAAACTATAGCAGACTGACTTCAGTCCAGTCTGGGATGGGGAGGGAGCTCTGTATTGGAAGCTGGGTAAAGAGACTTGATAGATGGCTGACATAGAGGATGTGTGTGTGTGTGTGCGCGTGTGTGACCCTTATATTATCCTGATTATCAGTAGAAGGAGGAGAAGGAGGATGAGCCCCTGGCTGCACCTGTAACGCAGTAGTATCCAGAGAAGATCAGCAGCCTTACCCAGTGGTCACCAATTGCAGTGACCTGCCCTAGGTATGTATAGATAGAGCAGCCCAAGATACGCCATACATTGCTCGGAAGAATGATCACAGAAAACACCAATCTGGTAACAGACCATAATCTAGGGATTGGCAGAGGTCACGGTGTTAACCTTAATGGTCAGTCTGTCTGTTTATTCTTACAGGAGAGCAGTCAGCTAGACACTCATTCTACTGACCACTGCTGAGAAGCTGCAATCTTTTGGACTCCACTGTCCTCTTTTTCTTCCATCCCTCTCTGTCCTCTTTCTTCACCGTCTCCCCCTGTCCACTTTCTCCTCCATCCCCCTCTGTCCTCTTTCTTCACCATCTCTCTCTGTCCTCTTTCTCCTCCGTCCCCTTCTGTCCTCTTTCTTCACCGTCTCCTTCTGTTCTCTTTCTCCTCCGTCTCCCTATGTTCTCTTTCTCTTCCATCCCACTCTGCCCTCTTTCTCCTCCGTCCCACTCTGCCCTCTTTCTCCTCCATCCCACTCTGCCTTCTTTCTCCTCCGTCCCCCTCCTGTCTTCTTTCTCCTCCATCCCCCTCTGCCCTGTTTCTCCTCCATCCCCCTCTGCCATCTTTCTCCTCCATCCCCCTACTGTCCTCTTTCCCCTCTGTTCCACTCTGCCCTCTTTCTCCTCCATCCTACTCTACCCTCTTTTTCCTCCGTCGCACTCTGCCCTCTTTCTCCTCCGTCCCCCTCCTGTCCTCTTTCTCCTCCATCCCCCTCTGCCCTCTTTCTCCTCCGGCCCCCTACTATCCTCTTTCTCCTCCGTCTTCCTCTGTCCTCTTTCTCCTCCGTCTTCTTCTGCCCTCTTTCCCCTCCGTCTCCCTCTGCTCTCTTTCTCCTCCGTCTCCTTCCTGTTCTCCAGATTCCTCTGTTTGACATTCTGCCATCTGTTCACCTCTCATCTGGGACTTTTTGTTGTCAGCTCGGGGGCATAGCAGATGTTTTTGTGGGGGTGGTCCAGGTGCCTCCCCTGATGATGACGTCACAGTCTGTTACCCTCCCTTGTAGTGGTTGGAGTTTAACAGATTATGTTAAAAAAAAAAAAAAGGGGGAAAGAATTAATAATGCCGCTGGTTTGAGGCAATAAGTCGCCTCAAGGTGGCCACTATGTGGCCTCTACATAAGAAATACTAACTGTATAGCAGAGCGACTTATCGCCTCAAACCAGCGGCATTGTTAATTCTATCTCCCCCCCCTTTTTTTTTTTTCTTTTTAACATACTCTGTGAACAGTGAAAGAGCTGTCTATATGCGCTATATACACTATAATAAGTGATCTCTTTAATAGATTAAATATTCATCCAGCAAAGAGAGGGCTCTGGAGAATTTCTAAAAAAACGACTCATTTATAAAAAACACATAAAAAATACAAAGATAAGAGAATAAAAAATGGATCCTTTATAACAGAGGAGGATTCCATTCCTCCATTTTTATTTAGTTATTTATCTAAGAAAGCAATTGTCATGTTTTAGATACAATCTGTTTTTAGTTTACTAGATACAATTTTAGACTGCAGGACTAATTAACCACATGCGTTAACCAATTCAATTAGTATGATTAATTAACTGGGCGGGGCATGACTCTGACTAAGGGCGGCTTCAGACTGCGGCAGCGTCCGGTCCGGGGCTGTCAGAAGTGACAGCCTGGACCGGAGTTTTCCTCCATAGAATCCTGTCGGGCTGCAAGGAGCTGGATCCCGGCGGGTGGTAATTAGCTGCTATCCGGCTGCTGTGTCGCCGGATGAATCGTGCAGAAGTGGGGATTTTCTGCCGATTCCAAAAACGTTGCATGCACCGGTTTTGGAATCGGCAGGAAATTCCCACTTCTGCACGATTCATCCAGCGACACAGCAGCCGGATAGCAGCTAATTACCACCCGCCGGGATCCAGCTCCGTGCAGCCCGACAGGATTCTATGGAGGAAAACTCCGGTCCAGGCTGTCACTCCTGACAGCCCCGGACCGGACGCTGCCGCAGTCTGAAGGCAGCCTAACCAGACCATAGTTTTATCTAATGAAGAGACTCTCTATATGTATGACTATGAAACTGTACCTGATGAAGACTCTGTAATGGATTGAAACGCATTGTACCTGGCTTTTATGTACTTGTATGAATAAATTTCCGGCCGAAAATAATCACCGGGTTTTTTTTGGAAGCGCCGCGACACAAAGAAAACGGAGTTCCTTAAACTGATCAACTGAACAAACAGGATCTTCCAATACGAGGACCTGATCCCTCTGGTAAAGCGTGCTGCAAGCCACAAGGATCCGTATTTTACTAAATGCAAAACCTCAAGACATCTCAAAGGTGAGCAGTTTTCAGTTACCTCACCCTGTTTTAATTGAGATACTGCACTTAGATCTGCTCCGTTCCTTCTTCCCCTCTCTCCCCAGAAGCTAAGAGACAGCTTTACTAAAGTTTGCCAGAGGAAAGTAGCGTCTCTGCCAGAGGAATGATGCTGTGTCTGTAACGCAGCGTCTCCTGGTCATGTGCAGTTAGCCTAATACACAATTGTAATATTGTGCTGATATGATAAAAATTATCGTGACTCTCAAATAGACAACGACTCCTTTGTATCCTGCAGTGACTGCATCCATTGCTTATCCTTTCAGATCTGTTACATATGTGTGTGCCTAAGATAACCCATTAATATTAGAGTAAAGTATTAAAAAGCTTCAGACAACAGGACTTCTCAGGGACTTATCATTCTATGCAAGTTACATTTTATGGAACTTTTTTGTATTTTGGGTATTGTGGGGTTGTCTCAGCATTAATCTTTAGAAGAGTACTACTCCAGTCATTCTGTTTAGCACTTGCCATTATTAGTTCGGATCATGCCACTAGTACAAATTCACTCACCTATGTGCCAAACCGAGACAGCTTTGCCTCAGAGAAGCACAAGGGCATTGAAGTTGTAATCTAGGCAATGAGAAGTAAAAATGAACTAAAAAATCCCTCCATTCCCAAGAATAGAGAGGATTTTAAAACACCACTCTATGGCATTGTTCACACACATGCGTTTTTTTGACCATCCATGCGTTTTTGGGCTGTTAAAAAAAAACGCAGGTGCGTTAACGCAGGGTACATTAGAGTGTACATGCGTTTTTCAGCTCAATTTGCGTTTTTGTCCCCCAGTGCAAAAAACGCTGCATGCAGCGTTTTTGGGTGCTGTAAAAAAACGCATGCGTTTTTTTAACATGGGGCCCTATGGGAAACGCATGCGCAAACGCATGCGCATGCGTTTGCGCATGCGTTTGCGCATGCGTTTGCGCATGCGTTTTTAATGAAAAAATGACTAAGTCCAAAAACGTGGCAAATCTTTTCAGACACACAAGGGACATTTTTTAGCACTCTTAAAAAAACGCAAGTGCTTTTAAGAGTGCTAAAAAAAACGCAAATTGAGTGTGAACAATGCCTATCTTTTTGTTTTTCAATGCTGGAGTGTTGTGATTAATCTACTGTAAAGTCCCTAGTCTTATACTCACCCTCCAGCATTTTCTTCTTTTATTGGCCCCTCTCCGGTCCCTGGCACCATTTTATGACAGCAAATTCTGAATGGCTATAAGTCAAAGATTACGTCACAAGCTCTCAATGCAAGTCTATGAGAGCAAGAAAAAGTATCTTATAGACTTGAATTGAAGATCGACCTCTGACTCTACATGAAACATTATAGAAATCTGGCAGGTCACAAACTACCGGAGATCGACAGGAGCAGCGGTGATAGAAGATAAAGGCAACGAAGGGTGAGTATAAGGCTAAGTAAAAGAAATTTAAATTAGAAGTACCACACCAGTGGTAAGAAAAGACAAAATGGAGTAGTGCTTTAACCTCTTCACTCTTCATGTACCTGACCAGGCCAAACGTTACAATTCTAACAAGTCTGATTTTATAAGAAAATAAATGTGGAAATAAATATTTCCCAGTGATTATGAGAAAGTTTCTTCATGACACTTTATGCTTCATGTTTGTTGAAAATTTTGGTTGATGTATTTATTTTAAAAAATAGTGAACGTTTGAGAAAAAAATTCAAAATGTTGCAATTTTCAAACTTTTAATTTTTATGGCCACTTTACACACACCAACTTATCTGTCCAACTTCTGAACAACTTACCGTATATACTCGTGTATAAGCCGACCCGTGTATAAGCCGACCCCCCTACTTTTGCCCCCAAAACCTGGGAAAATCTATTGACTCGTGTATAAGCTGAGGGTGGACCCCAGCACAGGTATACAGCCCCCAGCAGTGTGGTATACAGCAGCCCCAGAGGTATATACAGCAGCCCCAGTGGTAGTATACAGCAGCAGCCCCAGTGGTATATACAGCAGCAGCCCCAGTGGTATATACAGCCCCAGTGGTAGTATACACGCAGCCCCAGTAGTATATACAGCCCTAGTAGTATATACAGCCCCAGTGGTAGTGTACACGTAGCCCAGTAGTATATACAGCCCCAGTAGTATACAGTCACAGCCCCATAGTTACGCCAGTGGTAGTATACAGGCAGCCCCAGTAGTATATACAGCCCCAGTGGTAGTATACAGGCAGCCCCAGTATTATATACAGCCCCAGTGGTAGTATACAGGCAGCCCCAGTATTATATACAGCTGCTAGGGCTGCCGTCACTGACTCGCGTATAAGCCGAGGGGGGTACTTTTCAGCCCAATTTTTGGGCTGAAAAACTCGGCTTATACGCGAGTATATACGGTACTTGTGGCAGTGAAATCATGGACACATTGCTCCATTTTGTGGCTGTGTACAATGGAACAATGTGTCCATGATTTCACTGCAACCAGAGATCTGTTCAGAAGTTGGACAGATAAGTTGGTGTGTGTAAATTGGCCATTAGGCCCTTAAACCAGATAGGAATATCACACAAATCATTTAGAAATAACATTTACCACATGTCTACTATACATAAGCACCAATTTGGAAACATAACTTTTTTGTTAGGAAGTTGGAAGGTTTAAAGTTTATTCAGGAATTTCTTATTTTTCATACACAATTTTCTCTAGGGACCACATCACATTTAAACTAACTTAAAGAGGCATATGAGACAGAAAATACCCAAAGGTGACACCATTCCAAAAATTGCACCCCTCAGTCTGCACAAAACAACAACAAAGACTTTAAAACATTCATTAACCCTTTAAGTGCTTCACAAGAATTAAAGCAATGTGGATAAAAAAAAATGTAAATTTTAATTGCCCCTATTCCCCAAAAAATAGTTTTGCAATATAAAAGTTGGCAAATTTCTCCTGAGTATAGGGATACCCCATATATGGAGGAAAGTTACTGTTTGGGTGCATGGAAGAGCTCGGAAAGGAAAGAGCGATATTTAACTTTTGGAGCGCAAAATTTTCTGGAATAGATAGCGGTAAAGTATCATATTTACTGACCCCCTGATGTGCCTAACAGTGAAAAACAAACACAAGTGACCCCATTTTGTCATTTCCTGTCCTCAAGGAATTTTTCTAGAGCTGTGGTAAATTTTTACCACAAAAATGTTGCTTCAACCCCAAAATTTTCATTTTCACAAGGGTAAAGGAAAAATACACCATACAATTTGTTGTGCAATTTTTCCTGATGCACTGATATGTGCATCTCCTGATGTGTGATGGAAAACTACAGTTTGGGTGCATGGCGGGGTTCAGAAAGGAAAGAGCACCTTTTTCAATTCGGAGTGCCATTTTGGCTGCAATACTGTACAGTAGATGGTGGATGCCATGTCACATTTGAAGATCCCCTGAAATGCAAAACAGCAAAATCCCCATACAAGTGAACCCATATTGGAAACTACACCTATCATGGAGTTCAACTATATTTCCATTAACAGACGACAGACAGACCTGAATGGGGACTTGTTTTTTAGTGGTTTAAGTTGAATGCTATTGGTGTCAATTTAGGGTACAGAACATTTTTCTGAGCACTTACATTAGGGTTTTCATTTACATCTATGACTGCATTTTTGTGCACATGTAAAAAGATGGACACAGCTGGACCACAAGCCAGGCAAGAGTTCAAAGTGACTCCCTCTGCCTCACTATATCATTTGTCCATTATTGAAGAAAACTTCTCTCGACCCATCCTGCACAAACAACTACAGACCAGTCTCCACTCTCCCCTTCATCTCTAAACTCCTGGAGCGCCTGTCTACTCCCGCCTCACTCATTACCTCCCCACTCACTCTCTTCTTGATCCATTACAGTCTTGTTTCCGCCCCTACATTCTACAGAAACTGCTCTCACCAAAGTGACCAACGACGTTCTGACAGCAAAACGTAATGGTGACCACACTCTACTTATCCTTCTTGATCTCTCTGCAGCCTTTGACACTGTTGACGACCATCTAGTACTCTCTATGCTGCACTCCATCTGCATCAAGGACATGGCTTCTCTGGTTCCTTCTATCTTTCTGACCGCTCTTTTTTCAGTGTCTCATTTGCTGGCTCCATTTCCTCCACTCTTCCTCTCACTATTTGGCTCCCTCAGGGTTCAGTACTTGGACCTCTTCTCTTCTCTCTCTACACGGCCACGATTGGACTGACCATCAGCAGATTTGGCTTTCAGTATCATCTTTATGCTGATGATACACAACTATATACTTCATTCCCTGACCTTACTCCTGCTCTAATAAAGAACACCAATGACTGTCTAACCGCGGCAGGGCCAGACTGGGACCAAAAAGCAGCCCTGGAAAACAAGCCCCACCAGCCCACATACTATAACACCCATCAGCCTCGATCAGTGAAATTTGCTTTTACGTTGTCATGGCCTCATCACTTTCGCAGGCTGCTTAAACTGCGGTAAACTGATGTTTGCGGCCAATCCAGCAGGTGGCACCGCATCTGCCGGATCAGCCGACTTGCAGCCTAGATGCGGCAAGCCCCATGCATTGTGTACGGCAAGTGCTGTTCTGCCAGGTGCGGCAGATCCGCCACTTGCGGCAGCGAAAAAAAAACCCCACCGCTTACAGCCACGTTTCTTGGGATCGTGGGGTCCAAGTGGTCAGATCCAGAGCGAAGGGCAAGTCACCATCTATACAGAAGAGAAGTGATGACTTCCATACTGGGGATAATTAATTTAAACAACAGTTAAATGCTGAAAATCAAAGTCCATTACCACCTCTGACAACTGGACAGGAGAAGTGGTACTGTGCAGTGTATATATACAGAATAATACAGATACTGAGGATTATACCAAGTATACAGGACAGGAGAAGTGGTACTGTGCAGTGTATATATACAGAATAATACAGATACTGAGGATTACACCCAGTATAAAGGACAGGAGAAGTGGTACTGTGCAGTGTATATATACAAAATAATACAGATACTGAGGATTACACCCAGTATAAAGGACAGGAGAAGTGGTACTGTGCAATGCATATATACAAAATAATACAGATACTGAGGATTACACCCAGTATACAGGACAGGAGAAGTGGTACTGTGCAGAGTATTTATACAGAATAATACAGATACTGAGGATTACACCCAGTATACAAGACAGGAGAAGTGGTACTGTGCAGTGTATATATACAGATTAATACAGACACTGAGGATTACACCCAGTATACAGGACAGGAGAAGTGGTACTGTGCAGTGTATATATACCGAATAATACAGATACTGAGAAATACACCCAGTATACAGTACAGGAGAAGTGGTACTGTGCAGTGTATATATACAGAATAATACAGATACTGGGGATTACACCCAGTATACAGGACAGGAGAAGTGGCACTGTGCAGTGTATATATACAGAATAATACAGATACTGAGGATTACACCCAGTGTACAGGACAGGAGAAGTGGTACTGTGCAGAGTATATATACAGAATAATACAGATACTGAGGATTACACCCAGCATACCGGACAGGAGAAGTGGTACTGTGCAGTGTATATATACAGAATAATACAGATACTGAGGATTACACCCAGTATACAGGACAGGAGAAGTGGTACTGTGCAGTGTATATATACCGAATAATACAGATACTGAGGAATACACCCAGTATACAGGACAGGAGAAGTGGTACTGTGGAGTGTATATATACAGAATAATACAGATACTGAGGATTACACCCAGTATACAGGACAGGAGAAGTGGTGCTGTGCAGAGTATATATACAGAATAATACAGATACTGAGGAATACACCCAGTATACAGTACAGGAGAAGTGGCACTGTGCAGTGTATATATACAGAATAATACAGATACTGAGGATTACACCCAGTATACAGGACAGGAGAAGTGGTGCTGTGCAGAGTATATATACAGAATAATCCAGATACAGCGGATTACACCCAGTATACAGGACAGGAGAAGTGATATGTGCAGAGTATATATACAGAATAATACAGATACTGAGGATTACACCCAGTATACAGGACAGGAGAAGTGGTACTGTGCAGTGTATATATACAGAATAATACAGATACTGAGGATTACACCCAGTATACAGGACAGGAGAAGTGGTACTGTGCAGTGTATATATACAGAATAATACAGATACTGAGGATTACACCCAGTATACAGGACAGGAGAAGTGGTACTGTGCAGTGTGTATATATACAGAATAATACAGATACTGAGGATTACACCCAGTATACAGGAGAAGTGGTACTGTGCAGTGAATATATACAAAATAATACAGATACTGAGGATTACACCCAGTATACAGGACAGGAGAAGTGGTACTGTGCAGTGTATATATACCGAATAATACAGATACTGAGGAATACACCCAGTATACAGGACAGGAGAAGTGGTACTGTGCAGTGTATATATACAGAATAATACAGATACTGAGGATTACACCCAGTATACAGGACAGGAGAAGTGGTACTGTGCAGTGTATATATACAGAATAATACAGATACTGAGGATTACACCCAGTATACAGGAGAAGTGGTACTGTGCAGTGAATATATACAGAATAATACAGATACTGAGGATTACACCCTGTATACAGGACAGGAGAAGTGGTACTGTGCAGTGTATATATACAGAATAATACAGATACTGAGGATTACACCCAGTATACAGGACAGGAGAAGTGGTACTGTGCAGTGTATATATACAGAATAATACAGATACTGAGGATTACACCCAGTATACAGGACAGGAGAAGTGGTACTGTGCAGTGTATATATACAGAATAATACAGATACTGAGGATTACACCCAGTATACAGGAGAAGTGGTACTGTGCAGTGAATATATACAGAATAATACAGATACTGAGGATTACACCCAGTATACAGGACAGGAGAAGTGTACTGTGCAATGTATATATACAGAATAATACAGATACTGAGGATTACACCCAGTATACAGGACAGGAGAAGTGGTACTGTGCAGTGTATATATACAGAATAATACAGATACTGAGGATTACACCCAGTATACAGGAGAAGTGGTACTGTGCAGTGTATATATACAGAATAATACAGATACTGAGGATTACACCCAGTATACAGGAGAAGTGGTACTGTGCAGTGAATATATACAGAATAATACAGATACTGAGGATTACACCCAGTATACAGGACAGGAGAAGTGGTACTGTGCAGTGTATATATACAGAATAATACAGATACTGAGGATTACACCCAGTATACAGGAGAAGTGGTGCTGTGCAGTGTATATATACAGAATACAGATACTGAGGATTACACTCAGTAGACAGGAGAATTATACCCAGCATACCCAGGAGGCTGTGCTTTATAGATAGGATGCTGTGGTATATAGATAGCCAAGACTCAGCCTGATCCTAAAGATGGGTAAAGATGAAAGGTGGAGGCAAAAAGTCCAGTGCTAGGCGCAGAGAGAACAGAATTCATGGAGACACCGGAAGAACACAAAGAGAACTCTCAGGAAAATTTTCTGTTGCTGCACATTACAGACTGCGGGCCGTATACACAACACAGACTGTCCGGTGTGTACACACTAGAAGCTGCCTGCTGTATACACATTACACACTGCGGGCTCTGGGCACATTACACAGTGCGGACTCTGGGCACGTTACACGCTGCGGACTCTGGGCACGTTACACGCTGCGGACTCTGGGCACGTTACACGCTGCGGACTCTGGGCACGTTACACGCTGCGGACTCTGGGCACGTTACAAGCTGCGGACTCTGGGCACGTTACACGCTGCGGACTCTGGGCACGTTACACGCTGCGGACTCTGGGCTCGTTACACGATGCGGACTCTGGGCACGTTACACGCTGCGGACTCTGGGCTCGTTACACGCTGCGGACTCCGGGCATGTTACACGCTGCGGACTCTGGGCACGTTACACGCTGCGGACTCTGGGCACGATACACGCTGTGGACTCTGGGCTCGTTACACGCTGCGGACATTGGGCTCGTTACACGCTGCGGACTCTGGGCTCGTTACACGCTGCGGACTCTGGGCTCGTTACACGCTGCGGACTCTGGGCTCGTTACACGCTGTGGACTCTGGGCACGTTACATGCTTCGGACTCTGGGCACGTTACACGCTGTGGACTCTGGGCACGTTACACGCTGCAGACTTTGGGCTCGTTACACGTTGCGGACTCTGGGCTCATTACACGCTGTGGACTCTGGCTTGTTACACGCTGTGGACTCTGGGCTCATTACACGCTGTGGACTCTGGGCTCATTACACGCTGTGGACTCTGGGCACATCTGAGACTGTTGGTTATATCTTGCATACACAGCACTGTACTGTATATACAGGTCCACACTATATATACACAGTATATAGGCACACTAGTACAGCATGTAGTGTGGACCTGTATATACTGTATAGTGTTGTGTAGAGACAGAGAGACACACAGACAGACACTGTCAAACACACAGATAGAGACACTCAGACAGACAGAACAACACTCAGAAAGACACACACAGACATGATACTCACATATACCAGTAGGACCTGTGATGATGTCACATGGAGGGGAGGTATCAGGGTCACATAATCATCTCAGAGAGAGATCAGGAATGTGATGAAGATGATGGGAGGGCTTGGGACCTGCCCCTGTCATCCTGATTGCTGAGAGAAGGGCACTGCTTTGGGGAAACGGCCCCACCCCCTTCATGTCCATGGCCCCACCCCCTGCATGCCATGGCCGCTCGGTGACAGATTTAAAGCAATGCTGAGGCTGGAGGAGCGGGCGGCCCACCTGCATCCCACAAGTGGGCGGCCCATAGGGAAAAGTCCCGCCCCTCCCGCCTGTAAGTCCGGGCCTGAACCACAGTTTCCAATATCATGTCCGCTCTCTACCGTGTTTCCCCAAAAATAAGACAGCGTCTTATATTAATTTTTGCTCCTAAAGATGCGCCATGTCTTATTTTCAGGGGTGTCTTACTTTTATCATCCCCTTGTGGCCCCCAATAAAGTAACCCCTTCATACCCCCAATATGGTATCAGGGACACATACACACAGGGGCACACAGGTGGACACACAAACACACACAGGGGCACACACACAGGGGCAGACAAACACATAGGGGCACAGACACACACAGGGGCACACACACAGGGACACACACACACACAGGGACACACACACAGGAGCGCACACACACAGAGAAAGGGATACTTCTCATTGGTCCCTGCTGCAGTCCGGCGCCGCTCACAGCTGCCCGCCGCTGTCCCGGTGCTCGCCGCTGCAAGGATGACGCCAGCACTCTCATCTCCTTGCCGCAGGTGCCGTAGGTGTATGGTGCCACTGGCCCAGCCATTCACAGGCCAGGAGCCAACTGGGCAATCAATCACATGCCAGAAGCCGACTCATGCAGCGAATGGCCTGTGATTGGCCGCTGGGCAGCTCCTGGCTTGTGATTAGCCAAGACAGTGGCGGGGGCTTGAAAAATAGAGCGGTGCCGGTCTACATGCATCTGCGGCACCGCACTCAGTGATGCGCACCGGGACACGAGCGGGAGGCGGGGTGGAAGTGGGGGCGGGCTGGAGGAGTCACAGCTGCATGCTGTGGTAAAATATTGTAAAATAGAGACATGCCTTACTTTCGGGGGGTGCCTTATATTTACAGCACATTAAACCCCCTGGCATGCCTTACTTTCGGGGGGCGCCCTATTTTTCGGGGAAACACGGTACCTGAAACTCAACCTTTCCAAAACTGAACTTCTTCTGCTCCCGCCCTTCACTAACCTCCCTAAATGTGACATCTCTCTCTGTGTGCGGCACCACAATAACACCTAGTCATCAGGCTCACTGTCTGTGTGTTATGTTTGACTCTGATCTTTTCTTCACCGCATATATACACTCTCTTGCCCGCACTTGTCGCTTTCACCTTAAGAACATCTCCAGAATTCGCCCCTTTCTCACCTTGGAAAGCACAAAAACCCTCACTGTGGCCCTGATTCACTCCTGCCTTGACTATTGTAAATCTCTTTTAATTAGCCTTCCCTGCACTAGACTCTCCCCTCTCCAGTCCATCCTTAATGCAGCAGCCAGGATCACCTATCTAGCTAACCGTTACTCGGACGCTTCTTCTCTATGTCAATCACTGCACTGGCTGCCTATACATTATAGGATCCAATTCAAACTGCTTGCTCAGACCCACAAAGCTATTCACAGTGCAGCACCTCCGTACATCTCCTCCCTCATCTCTGTCTATCACCCCACCCATTTTCTTCGCTCTGGAAGTGACTTTAGACTCACTTCTGCATTAATCGGAACCTCCCACTCCCAGCTCCAAGACTTCTCCGAGCTGCACCAATTCTCAGGAATGCTCTACCACCAGAAATTAGGTGTACGCAAAACTTACATAGTTTCAGGTGATCCCTAAAAACACATCTTTTAGTGCGGCCTATCATGATCCCTAGTCAAAGTCATCTAGACATAGCCTATCTGCTCCACCAGTCTCAAGTGGATCACAAATAAGAATTGGTGGCCACTTATACTGCTCCGATCTGTTTCCCATTTCCTCAAGTTGACTATACCATCATTGTGAATAAGCACCTGTACTTTGTGTCACCCCCACCACATTGTTAGATTGTAAGTTCTTATGAGCAGGGCTGTCATTATTTTGCTTTAATTATTGTATTGTATTATGCTTTGTATTGTATTGTATTTTCTGATAATTGTTTCTTATGATTGTTTAAATATGAACCTCTGTATTGTGAAGCGCTGCGGAATATGTTGGCGCTACATAAATAAAGATTATTGCTATTTGCAAGGATGTGTTAAAGGTTTTTTCACTTGCCATTTTTTAATAATTTTTTCCCTTTTTAGTGCTAGCGTTAACGCATGTGTTTCCTATAGACTTCCATGTTAAAAAAGCATGCTTTTGGAAAAACACCTAGCGTCAAAAGTGTTGCACTTTCATCATGCGTTGTTTGCATGGGAACCTATGGAAGCGTTAACGCTAGCGTTTTTCACAATTTGGAATTGGGAAAAATGCTAGGTTTTAGTGCTTACATGGCTCAAGTGTGACCCTAGCCTTACTACGATCTTTGGGAGGCAGAATGAAGAAATCAATAGCAGTTACAGAGATGGCTTTATTACTATTTTTATATGCCATTCACCTTGTGGTATATGAGATAGGGTATCTTTAATTCTCAGGACAGCCCGATTATAGTGATATCAAATTTATATAATTTTTTATGCTTTTTTATAATGTAATGTTTTTTTTAATCCAATATTTTTGAAGGCGATCCTTTTTTAGTTTTCTGACCACAGACTCATGTGAGGGCTAGTTTTTTGTTGGATGAGTAGTTTTTATTGGTACTATTTTGATGCCACATATTTTTTTGATCGCTTTCTATTCTCTTTTCAGTGAGGCAGAATCAAAAAGCTCCTGTGCCCAGTAATCACTCTAATGTAAGTTTACATCATTTTGCGGGAACCTCTTCCTACTATGATGTAAACTGATGTCAATTGCCATGAAGGTGTAAATACGGTACAATTTAAGAAGGCGAGACAACTCTCTACATATACATATTTTTACTTCTTTGAAATCAGGAGAGTACTAATTTCTTAGGTAATTATTTTATATTTTTTTTATATTTTTATTTTTTCTATTTTTCTGACTAAAGTGTAAACTATGTCAATGCATGAAAAATTGTAAATACAATATTAAGAATCGATGACAACCCACATATACATATTTTTACTATCTTATGAAATCAGAGAGATTACTAATTTCTATAATTATTATAGATTTTTTTTAATTTTTATTTTTCTATTTTCTATCGAAACCATCTAGTAATTATTGTCCATGAGGGCAGAAAATATTAAATACAAATATCATAATTGAACGCATGCAACATATTTATATTTTCCCCTAAAATAAGTTTAGGAGTGAGATGTTGGAAATATATCATATTATAAAATTAATTCAGTAAATTAAGATATCACCATAGCAATTTCTTAAGACCATTAACTTGAGTAACGTGCACATTGAAGCTTAGGATAAATACAAGCTGAATCATAATAACCTTGCACAATAAACATTTTACTAATATAGTAGTTTAACTGTTCATTGGGAAAGTGGCTGATAAAGTTATATCAATTAATTCAGAATAAGAATTGACCATAAATTTCTTACGCTCAAATGTTAATGTGGTAGAATATACATTAATTTTTGCTTCACACTAATACAGCTTTTCAAATTACAATCTTTTTTGCTACTTTTATTAATCTTGTTCATGAATGGCTGGAAAGATCAAA
The DNA here is from genome assembly GCA_033576535.1 of Allobates femoralis. Taxonomy (NCBI): domain Eukaryota; kingdom Metazoa; phylum Chordata; class Amphibia; order Anura; family Aromobatidae; genus Allobates; species Allobates femoralis. The sequence goes on from JARQOC010000005.1 coordinate 283,337,590, forward strand.
GCAAATGCACACAGTACAGTACTTTCATGCTGGAAATTGTAAAATAGCATATTACAACTACCAACTATGAATAATTCCAAATTTTACTATTTTCATAGTGGCATAATTCAGTGTAAGTGACCTAGTGGTCTATTCGATGACAGAGAATATGCAGTTTCTGTTTGAGTTTGGATATTCATTCGTATATATATTACTGGTTTGGAATAGTTTAGGAGACAATGATATTCAGTAAATAATGTATGCTCTCTAAGTATATTTAGTGGATATAAAAAGTCTACACCCCCCCTGTCAAAATGTTAGTTTTATTGTCATGTAAATAAAACTCATGTCAAGAAGAAGAATTTCAGAACTTTTTCCACCTTTATTTTGACCCATAAACAGTACAATCCTATTGAGAAACAAATGGAAATCATTTTGAAGGGGAAAATAAAACTAAAAGAAAGTAATGTGGCTGCAAAAGTGTGAACACCCTCTTTAAGAGCGATATGTTTGAGTTCAAAATTAGCCAATCACATTTAAACTTGTGTTAACAGTAGTTAGTCCATAGCTGCCATCATTTAAAGTGATTCTGATTAACCCCATATTATTATTATTATTATTTATTTATAGAGCACCATTGATTCCATGGTGATGTACATGAGAAGGGGTTACATACAGACAAGTTAAAAAAACAACAAGCAAACTAACAGTGACAGACCGATACAGAGGGGAGAGAGGACCCTGCCCTTGCGGGCTTACATTCTACAGGGCAGCGGGGAGAGCGACAGTAGGTTTGGTCTGCTCTGGTGGTGGTGGAGTACCGGGTCCAGTGGTGGTGGAGCACCGGGTCCAGTGGTGGTGAGGTGGCACTGTGGTCATTGCAGGCTTTAGGCTGTTCTGAAGAGATGGGTTTTCAGGTTCTGCTTGAAGCTTCCAAGTGTAGGGGATAGTTGGACGTTTTGGGGTGCAAAATTCCAGAGAATGGGGGATGCTCGGGCGAAGTCTTGCAGGTGGTTAGATGGGGAACATAGAAGTGTGGAGGAAAGAAGGAGGATCGAAGATTACGAGTTGGATGATATCAGGAGATTAGTTCAGAGATATATGGGGGGACAGGTTGTGGGTGGCTTTGTAAGTCAATGTTAGGAGTTTGAATAGGATACTCTGGGGAATTGGGAGCCAGTGATAATAATAGCCAGTAATAATAATAAGTATTTGATTTCCTACCAACTATTGGGAGATCTGGCTCCTACCGACCAGTTAGATGCTCCTAATCAGAGCCATATATAATTTGGCTGTTTCAGGAGGATTTTTCTAACATTTTCTTAATTTGTATTTTGCAGCAAAAGTCATGATCCATAAAAGGCTTGCAACACAACAAACAAATCTCTTTGTTAAAAGTTATCAATCATGAGAAGTATACAAACATATTTCCAGCGCATCGGATCTACTGTACCATGAAGCACACTGGAGATGGTCAAGATGAAGTGGCTTAAATATTGCACAACAGTGACATTACCTAGAACTGAATGTCTCTCAAAAATTGATGAAAAGAAAATTGGTTCAAGTGGCTACCAAAAGGCTTAAGGCCACGTTACACACACAGATATATTGGTCACAGATCTCTGGTTGCAGTGAAATCATAGACACATTGTTCCATTTGTACACAGCCACAAAATGGAACAATGTATCCATGATTTCACTGCAACCAGTAAGCTGCAAGTGAAATTGCATGCAATGTTGCGACATGTAAAGGTACCCTTACAGCAATATTAGAGGAACTATAGGAATTTCTGGCATATACTACAATTACTCATATTACTTCCTTTAGCTGGCCTATGGGGTAGGACTGCAGGAGAGAAAAACATCTAAGCATGGCTAGGTTTTGGAACATATAGAAAAAAACTCACCAAATTTTGGCCTCTTATAAATATCATTGCATTTAGCAGGATACAATCAGCCACCTCAGAAGCAACCCATGTCTCTCAACACCGATGCACCATCCCCTACAACCTTGACACGGGGGCGGTTGTGGCACCAGCGACCAGCCGTGCCACAAGGAGGAGACAGGTGGTATCACTGGACATGAGATCACTACAGGGCGGCAGCCACTTCAAGAGTGAGGCATAAAGTCAGAAAGCAGCCTATTAATGACGCCCAGGTGTTAGACAAGGCGGGCCGCTCTGCAACAAAATATGCAACACAAGTGACTGATGCCCCCTAGAGGACACAGCTGTAGACTGCAGATGGATAAAAAAATGCAATATAACTCTATAGATGAGAGTGAGGAGTTAGTTTGATATTTTGGACCAAAATAGCGTAAGCTCGTAGCCCCCGTCACGGACCCTCACGCCTATAAGTACCTATCCACATGTATAACACATGTATAATTTAGCTTTAGACAAAAATCACCGAATTGGTACATAGAATACATATATAGAAAAAAACTCACCAAATTTTGGCCTCTTATAAATATCATTGCATTTAGCAGGATACTAAACAGCCACCTCAGAAGCAACCATGTCTCTCAACACCGATGCACCATCCCCTACAACCTTGACACGGGGGCGGTTGTGGCACCAGCAACCAGCCGTGCCACAAGGAGGAGACAGGTGGTATCACTGGACATGAGATCACTACAGGGCGGCAGCCACTTCAAGAGTGAGGCGTAAAGTCAGAAAGCAGCCTATTAATGACGCCCAGGTGTTAGACAAGGCGGGCCGCTGTGCAACAAAATATGCAACACAAGTGACTGACGCCCCCTAGAGGACACAGCTGTAGACTGCAGATGGATAAAAAAAATGCAATATAACTCTATAGATGAGAGTGAGTAGTTTGATATTTTGGACCAAAATAGCGTAAGCTCGTAGCCCCCGTCACGGATCCTCACGCCTACCAGTACCTATCCACATGTATAACACATGTATAATTTAGCTTTAGACAAAAATCACCGAATTGGTACATAGAATAAATATATAGAAAAAACTCACCTATAGAGTTATATTGCATTTTTTTATCCATCTGCAGTCTACAGCTGTGTCCTCTAGGGGGCATCAGTCACTTGTGTTGCATATTTTGTTGCAGAGCGGCCCGCCTTGTCTAACAGCTGGGCGTCATTAATAGGCTGCTTTCTGACTTTATGACTCACTCTTGAAGTGGCTGCCGCCCTGTAGTGATCTCATGTCCAGTGATACCACCTGTCTCCTCCTTGTGGCACGGCTGGTCGCTGGTGCCACAACCGCCCCCTTGTCAAGGTTGTAGGGGATGGTGCATCGGTGTTGAGAGACATGGGTTGCTTCTGAGGTGGCTGATAGTATCCTGCTAAATGCAATGATATTTATAAGAGGCCAAAATTTGTTGAGTTTTTTTCTATATATTTATTCTATGTAGGCTACCTTCACATTTGCGTTTTTGTCTGCCGCGTATGCTGCGCATGCGCAGTAAAAAAAGCATGTATAAGCAAGCATGCGCAGGATTTTTCATCAGCATGCGCATACGCATGCGTTGAATGTAAGCTGCGCATACCTGCGCTCATATGCATTTATGACCATGCGCATGCGTTTTTCATGCGCATGCGTTTAATAAATTTGGCAAGATTTCACTTGTCCCACCTACTGGCACGCCCATGGTTAAGTCACTTGAGACCACATAAATAGACATCCTTCCCAGTGTCATGCCTCTTTCTTGGCAGCTGTTTTGACAGGCACGATGGATGTTGCATTTAAGTGCTTGTACCGTGATCTTGATTTGAGCATGAAGTTGGCAGTGTCATACGCCATATATTGCGAGGAACATCGTCGACGAGAAAGGGAGAGAAGACATCGTCATCGTCTTCGTTTGTGGCAGCACCCAATTGTTGACCTTCGATCCACACGTGGAGTCTACCACTGCCTTTATTTGAGCTTCGAGCGGACCCAGCGAAGTTTTACGACTTCACCCGGATGAGCGTGTCTAGCTTTGATTTTTTGCTGCGCCATGTTGAAAGAATCATCAGCGGAGTGACACTCAGCTTCGTAGATGCATTCCTGCTGAAGAGCGTCTTTTGGTCACCCTGCGGTAAGCATTATTGTTGTAAATCATTGTTTCTGTTCCATCCTGTGTCCGTCTGTACTCTGTCCTCCTGTGTCCTCCTGTGTTCATTTTCCTCAGTGTTGGCCTCTGTCTACATTGTCCTCAGCTTCCTGTGTCCTCTGTGTCCTCCTCTCCAGTATTTTTTCTGTGTCTCGCATTGTGCGTCCACTGTCCTTGGCAGCTGCTGTGCTGTGTGTCCTGTATGTCCTCCTCTCGGATCATTAACATCTGTGTCATCCTCTTCATCCAACGTTTGCCGCGTCTTCTGTCTACCCTTCCGCGTACACTGTAAACCTCTGCGTGCACTGTTCCCCCTCATTGGGCATTTTCCTCCTTCCTACGACAATTTATGTGACCACTGTCCTCCTCCCTGTCCTTACACCCCTGTCACACGCCACGATATCGCGGGGCTGTTTGGCTGCGATATGACGTAACGGTGATGATGCCCCGCCAATCACTGTGTGTGACATGGCTGGCGAGGGGAGGGTTGACGCCGGAGGGCTGGACGCCTCGTTGCGTTTGTGCCCTTGTGGTGTGTGATGACCGTTGTTATGCGACGAATCACGTGCCCCGGACATTGCAAATTGAGGCATCACTGCGGCAAATTCTTGGTGTGTGACTGGGCTGTTACTCTTCTACCCCTGCATTCCCTGCCTTTTAATGACTAGTGCTATAACCTTTTCATTGTATATTTGCAGATTCCTGGCTGCAGGAGAATCTTTGTCCTCACTGCACTTCCAATTCCGAATTGGATTGTCGACGCTGTCAGGGATAGTGCACGAGACATGCCAGGCAATTTGCGAGGCTCTCCGGGCTGAGTTTCTCCCTCCAACTACCATCGACCTGTGGCTTCGGAAAGCAGCACGATATAAAGAACTCACGCAGTTTCCAAACTGCGTTGGTGCAGTTGACGGAAAACACGTAAGGATACAGAAGCCCCCAGGAACTGCTTCTGAGTATTATAATTATAAAAAATTCTTCTCGATCGTGCTCATGGCCATTGCTGATGCGGACTGTTGCTTCACTGCTGTTGATGTCGGTCAATTTGGTCGAGCTAACGACTCATCTGCTTTTAAGGATTCAGACATGGGCCACAAACTGTACAGCAACACATTCAACATTCCCCCGCCGCAACCACTTCCACAGTCTGACGGACCACCTATGCCTTTTGTGTTGGTGGGCGATGAGGCTTTCCAAATGTGCACCAACCTGCTTAAGCCATATTCCAGCCGGGACTTAAGCCACATCAAACGAATCTTCAATTATCGTTTAACCCGCGCAAGGCGCACAGTGGAGTGTGCTTTTGGTTTGCTTGTTGGAAAATGGCGCATTCTATCAACCACAATTAACTTGCGAACCGAAATCATCATTGATGTAGTTAAAGCCTGTGTTTTGCTACACAATTTTGTCCAAGTGCTGGAAAAACAACGGCTTGACCTTGATGAAACGCCATCAAGCAACTTGGTCAGGGGCTGGCTGGAGCCTCTATACCTGGGTGCAGATTTCCATTGCCGGCCCCGTCTTGAGGAGCGGGGGGGGAGGGGGGGATTTGCTGTCAGCCTGACTTGAGGACCGGGGGGGGGGGGGTGCTGTCAGCCGGACTTGAGGACCGGGGGGGGGGGGTGCTGTCAGCCTTTACTCATCCCGGACCTCCAGCATCATGTGCTATCGCCGCGCCGGCCGACTCCCGACTCCCGCGGCCGTTTCTGTAGGGGCGGCCCGAAATGTGGACTACACCACCAGCCCAGGGCACCTGCCCCCTGCCACCTGGCCAGCCCCCCCTGAACTTGGTACAATTACAGCAAAGGAACCTTAGAAGCAGTCGAAGGTGCTAAACATGAGGACGGGTTTGCCTGATATTTCAATTCAAACAATGGCCGTGTAGAGTGGCAGGATGACATGGTGTAGTATGTGTTTCATCAAACCATCCATCGGTCTGACACCACCTTCATGGTATTTACACCTACAGTTGTGTTATCTTCAAGTCGTCTTTGTAAGTTATGTTACTGTGGATTGTATTGTGCTACCTTTTTGAACAAAATGATGGCTACCTTACGTAACGTGTTTTTTTTTTTTGGTCCGACATGTTACAAAATGGTAAACCTTGAAGTTGCCCTTATTTGGGAGTTCATTATGTATGAGGTCAAACCATTAAACAATATTTTGTTTACAATAAAAAAATCGTGTGTCAATCTTTATACATCTTTGATTAGTTATTTAGTACAACATGTGTATTTGAGGTTTATATCTGAAGTTGGAAATGTGAGAGCTAGAAGGTGACTGATGTCAAACACGGTTTTGGCAGGGACACATGTGGTACCTGTGGCAAAACGGATAAACAGGCAACATCCTTGATCACACTCACACACTGAAGCACGCACCCTATGTCTCATACGTCTAAGCAGGATCCCGCTGTAACATTACTGGCGGTAAGTACATGCCTTTCATCATTGTGACGTCAGGCAAGGTCCTGTATGAATGGAACGTCACAACCAAGGGACATGTGCTTTACAGTGGCAGGACGAACCTTACCTACACAGGGGTATCTATAGTGTTGGTGTTGAGTTACTCTTCTGGGGTTTGGAGTCCTCGCTTTTAGCTCTATGTGTCGCTATTTCTTCCTCCTTAAATACACAGATAAAGTTGGATTTTGTAAGTTCCTGGTGCTAGAACATTCCAACAAGAAGGGAAGGGGGTTACCTTTTGTGTGGTGCTGATTAAGATATTCCGGAAATGAGTATTCGCTTTGAGTCTCCAAATATGACTCTGCTGCCTGGTTCTAGAGTGAATACATCTGGTTAGTAATATATTGGGTTTTTCTCTTTTAGTCTATCATTCTCTAACGGCTGGATGCTGTGTAATACTGAGGTGGGTTACCTTTTTGGTAATGCAAAGTGATAGACACACTTGCTTCTTGTATGTAATTCCACAAAATTCCTCCAGACATGTGCGCAAACTTCATCATCAACTGCAAGAAATGTCTGACTGCTGAGCTTGCCCGCAAGGGTTTTGTCACCATGTATTAAGTCTTGTTTGCCAGAGGGATCAAATACTTATTTCTCTATACAAAATTCAAATCCGACTTGACCTGGATCACTTGAACGATGTTAAATGATCGCTGGTGAGGTGTCACACGTACAAATATTGTGAATGACGCAGCAACGATTCCGCGACCAGCGAATGATACTTTCGATCGTTTGATCACTCCCCCATAATAAGAACCATTTTATTACTTACTGCCTTGTTAATTTATTGCAGCATTTCATCCTCTACCTGTTCAGCTATATTAGAAGGATTATAGTGATATACATTTACCAACTTTCTACTGTTGCCATCTCCATGTACTTTATATTATCCATACTAACTCTACATTGTTGCATCTCCCACCAATATCATCATTGAGCACAGTTGAATTTAATGAAAATACACACATTTCCACCTCTTTTGTCTTTCTTGCTTTATCTATCCCCTTATTTGAACAACTAACCTCCCTCTATTTGCTAGTTTAAAACCCCTTCATGACCCTGGAATTTTTGTTTTTTGCTCCCCTGCTTTTAAGAGTCATAACGTTTTTATTTTTCCGTCAATATAGACATATGACAGCTTGTTTTTCGCAGGACGAGTTGTACTTTCAGATGCAATTATTTATTTTACCATATAGTGTACAGGGAAATTGCAAAAAAATTTCAAGTGCAGTGAAATTGCAAAAAAAGTGCAATTACACGTTTGTTTTTTGGTTTTTTTAGTCGCCATGTTCACTATATGGTAAAACTGACATGACAGTGTGATGCCTCGGGTCGGTACGAGTTCGTAGATGCCAAACATGTATAACTTTACTGGTATCTAAGTGGTGAAAAAAATTCAGGAGTTTGAAAAAAAAAATCACACTTTTTGCGCCATGTTCTGTGCCCTGTAGCACCCTCATTTTTCAGGATCTGGGGATGTGTGATGGCTCATTTTTTGCGTCTTGAGCTGACGTTTCTAATTATACTATTTTTGGGGGATCCGCAGTTTTGATCACCCACTATTGCATTTTATAGCAATGTTGAGGCGACCAAAATAATGTAATTTTGGCGTTTGGACTTGTTTTTCCGTTACGCAGTTTATGGCTCTCATTAATGGATTTCATGCATTAATAGATCGGGCGATTCTGAACGTGGCGATACCAAACATGTGTACTTTTAAATTTTTTAATACTTTTATTGTGAATGGGGGAAAAGTGGTGTGATTTGAACTTTTTTTTTTTTTTTTTTTTTTTTTACATTGTTATAAAAACTTAATTTACTAATTCATTCTTATTTTTACACTGCCCTATAGAGAGGCACCCTGCTGCACCGTCCAATCGCTTCTTGCAGATAATGATGAGCTGCAGCTCATCGGTATCTGTCAGAATTGCGAACGGTGAGTGATTGGCAGTGCCTGCCAACCACTCACTGGAAGTGCTCCATGACAGCTTCCGGGGTCAAGACAGGACCCCAGGCTGTCACTTGAGCACCGGAGATCCCTCAGTATTACGTGAGATCTCCTGTGTAGGCGGGGAACTGAGCATTCCCCGCCGCAAAACCTTCGGATCCTGCTGTCAGTGATTGACAGCGGGATTGAAAGGGTTAACAGCACCGATTGGATCCCGGATCCGATTGGTGCTGTTAGCCCGATATCTCAGCTGATGAGATCAGCTGAGATGTCAAGTGTTTGATGTGAACTCCGCGCTGTCATGGGTCGTGAAGGGGTTAAAAACTACACCATCCATCATATCATTTTTCCCCCAGCACAGCTGCCTTCTTCCCACTGAGGTACAATTCATCCATACTGTAGAGCCTGTAGCCGACAGAGAAGACAGCTCAGTTCTCCATGAACCCAAACCCTTTCTTCCTGCACCAATTACTAAACCACTTATTTATCTCCCTAAGTTCTGAAAACCTTTCTAGTGGTGCACGTGGCATCAGTAGTATTTCTGAAAATGCCACCTTGGAGGTCCTGTAATTCAGCTCCTCTCCTAGTTCCACGTAACTATTATTAATTATTATTATAGTGCCATTAATTCCATGGCGATTTCATTTTTAAGAACCAAATACCTCCTCCTACTTTGTTTTTGGTACCAATGTGTATCATGATCGCTGGGTTTTCCCCAGGCCCACCCAGCCATCTGTCTATCTGATCCACAATATACCAATCCCGATTATCTGGCAGACAACACACTGTTTGGCATTCATGGTCTTGGTGGCAAATGACCCTGTCTGTCCACTATGGCCAATGATGCCCTCCAGTTTCCCTCCTTCCTGGAGCAGTCATTTTCCTGGTTGCTAGGAGCAATGTCCCGCTGTAGTGATCCTAGGCCTGCATCCCTAATATCAGCTAAACAGGCATATTTACTAAGTTGAGCAAGATCAGGAGTAGGCTCCTTGACACTTTCCCCCGAACCCCTAACTAACTGATACCCAGTTACCTACTTCTGGGTCCTAAATTTCATCAACTAAACCTACCTCTACAGGTGCATCTCAATAACTTAGAATATCATCAAAAAGATAATTTATTTCAGTAATTCAATATATAAAGTGAAATGCATACATTATATAGAGTCCTTACAAAGTAATCTATTTCAAATGTTTTTTTTGCTAACGTTGATAATTATGGCTTACAGTCAATGAAAACTTAAAAGTCATTATCTCAGAAAATTTGAATAAACAACACAAAACACCTGCAAAAGCTTACTAAATGCCTTAAATGGTCCTTTAGTTTGTTTCAGTAGGCTACACAATCATAGGGAAGACTGCTGACTTGACAGATGTCTAGAAGGCAGTCATTGACATACTCCACAAGGAGTCCACCTGTCCCGCATTCCAGCGATGCCTCCAGCGCTCAATGCTTCTAGAACCTGGCGTGACGTCAGTCACATGACCGGTTACCGCGGTAACCGGTCATGTGACTGTGACGTCACGCCAGGTCCTGTGGATCAGAAGAAGACAGCTAGAAGCACCACGGGAGTCGTGGATAGGTGAGAATAAAGATTTTTTTTATTTTTTAAGGTCTGGAAAAGGGGGACAAAGAGGGGGAGAAAGAGGGGACAACAGAGGGGACAAAAGAGGGGACAAAGAGGGAGCAGAGAGAGGAGGGGAGAAAGGTGACAAAAGGGAGAGGGAGGAGGGGAAGCGAGGTGACAGGAGGGAGAGAGGGGGACGAGGTGACAGGAGGAGCAAGGAGAGGAGGAGAGAGGATCCATACTGATGCTGCAGACAGCGTTTCCTGTTCGGTGCTGTAAAGCGCACTCCCAGCAGCTGCCTGTTGACAGGTTGGGAAGGTAAATATCGGGTTACTAGGAGCAGCGATTTCTAGCACCGCATAGCGGTAACGCTATGCAGTGCTGGAAAAAGTACTAAGTTTAAACCACAATCGGGTAGGCTAGGGTCAAACCGTAAATGTGACCCTAGCCAAAGCCTCAATATTTAAAGTGATACAAAGGTTTGAATGCTCCACCACCACCAGATCTTCTACCTTCAATATTTAAAGTGTTGTCCCTCATGCAATTCAACTTAACATGCTGGATATGTTTTTTTGTTTGCATCCCACATTTCAGCTTACCAGGGGTTCTCAATGTGATTGCAATCTGGGAGTTTCCTAGCTATAGAACCAAAATGTATTATATGTTTTGCCTTGTGACATGGTGCTCCATCATACTCGAAAAAGCCCTGTTCTAACCTGTTCCTTAATTGTTGGGAGAAATGCTGTTGGAGGATGTTTAGATATCCTTCTTCTCTTGGATGAAAAGCAACCCCACACGTGAATAGTCTAAGGATGGTTTACTTTTGGCATGGCACAGCACTCAAGGTAGCTCTCACTTTGTCTTCTCTGGAAAATAATTATTTTAGATTTCCCAAACTGTCTAAAGGTACCTTCACACGCCGCAATCTTGCCTGGGAATCCTAAAGGCGATTTGTCGCTCCGGAGCAATCGCCGTGAAATTGCCTCACAGTTGCGGCGTGTGATTGGGGAATTTCGCGGCAATAAATCTCCTCTCGGCTGTTGCCTGATTCCTGAGCACTGCTCTGAAATCATCCGCAATCCTGGAGGCGCTATTTGCGTGTTGTGGCATGTGATAGGGCGATAGTGATGGAAGCAGTGTTGCCTAGATTTCCCTTAGGTGTGTCTCAGCGTGCTGGACTCCGCGCCCTGTCTGACCTGATTGGTGTTGGCTAGTGTGTTCTCATTGGCTGTCAGTTGACATCGCGCCATATTTGAGCTTGTATTGGTGCCAAACTCCGATAGACAATGGCGTCATGTATTAGCCAGCCTTCCAGAGCAGGCTGCAAAATCGTAATGCTGTTGCATTGTCCAATGAATGTGTATGGGGAGCGGTGTAAACCACTGTGGCACGCCTATCTACTCGCCGCACTGAACATGTACGCCCACATTGCCTTTGTAAAGAGGTGATGGAATGAGGCAAGATTATTTCCGCTGTAGGTGAGGCGACTTCCGGAGCGACACATCGCCTTACTTTCAGGGCGAGATTGCAGCATGTGATGCTGCCATCGGCGATCTGAGGTGACCATGAAAAACGTGCGCATGCACGTTAGATCGCCTCATATCGCCAGGCGAGATTGCGGCGTGTGACGGTACCGTAAAGTGACCTTCATCAGAGAAAATAACTTTAATCTCTACAGTCCAATTCTTATGATTACTTACAGAATTTCAAGTTGTTCATAACATTTTTATTCGCGAGAAGTGGCTTCTCTACTGCTTTCTTTAACACCATGCCAGCCTCCGAAACCCTTTTCCACACTGTGCCTACAGATGTCCTGACTGCTGGAAAGCACTGACTGCCGCAATTCATGCGCAAGCTCTCCAGAGGTTTTCAATCAATCCTGTAGTTGAGTCCTCTTTAGGAGAAGGTCCTGACATTTAGTGGTATTTTGAAGCCTTCTTCACAGCAGTTCCACTTCTCTCTTTGAAGCACTTGATGACCTGATAAATGGGTGTTTTAAGGGCAATTTTACAACCATCAATTTATTTGCCTGTAAATCCATTCTGATGCAAAACAACAATGATGGCGCATGTTTCCGTGTAGGTAACTATTGTTAACAGACGAAGATAATGATTTCAGGTACCAGTCACCTTTTAAAATACAAAGTCTGATCTTAGAATTCCATCATCATTAGAGAGTGAAATCAGATGCCTTGTCTTTATTGTCACATTGCAGACTCTAAGGATGAGGATGCTCCAGTGCAGGCACTGAGAGCAGCTGGCTCATGACCCCAAATATGCAATTTGCAGACTTGCAGTCACATGCCGACTAGATGGGGAAAGTCTCATTCATAGGGATGAGTGAGTACTGAAATATTCGGACTCGCTAGACTCGTAACAAGTAGGTCCCGATACTTGGTACTCGTTACGAGTCTAGCGAGTCCAATGTAAGTCAATGGGGAAGCGAGTATTGCGAGTAATTCCTCTGCTGCTGGACCCTATAAAGAGGTCTGGCAGCAGAGGAAAACCTGCAATTCCCCACTTCATTGTTTAAAAGCCAGCGGTAAAAAGCCGCCGGCTTTTAAACAATGCTGAAGCCCCCTACTTGCTTCCCCGTAGCCTGACAGCAAGATCCTCTGCTCCCCCCACCGCCTCCCCACCCTATCCTAACTTAGGATCGGGTGGGGAGGCTGCGGGGGTGCGGAGGATACTGCTGTCAGGCAGCGTGGAGCGCAGAACCGACCTCGGCAAGCAGGGAGCTGTTTGCAGTTGTGAACTCAGTTAAAACCGGATTCTTCCGGATTGCCCCGGTCCGGAGCAATCCGGCACCACAGAGCCCCATGTTATGGGGCGCCGGATTGCACCAGACCGGTGCAATTCAGGAGAATCTGGTTTGATCCGCTTTTCTCTGTGCCGCCTTCCTGCCTGGATTTTCTATTGAACAGCTGATCTGAGTCAGCTGTTCATTTGAAAATCCTGGCGGGAAGGCCTCACAGAGAAAACCAGATCAAACTGGATTCTCCCGGATTTCACCAGTCCGGTGCAATCCGGCACCATAGAGCCCCATGTTATGGGGCGCTGGATTGCACCGGACCGGTACAATCCGGGAAAATCCAGTTTGATCGGGTTTTCTCTTTTAGACACCTTCCTGCCAGGATTTTCAAATGAACAGCTGACTCAAGTCAGCTGTTTATTTGAAGTAGCACAGTGCTGTCAGGTTCATGTGAGTTCATGCTTGCCTGCATGGACTCACATGAACTTTCTCACGCCTGGGTGCACAGCTCTGCTACAGCTCTGGTGGAGGTTCTCTACCAGAGATGTAGCAGAGCTAAAGAAGAATTGGACTACGTCGGATGGAAGAGGATTTTTTTAAATAAAGATGGAGTCCCTAAGTGTGTTTTTGTTTTTTTTTTCAAATAAAAATTTTTTCTTGCTGTTGTGTTCTTATTTAAACAATTTACTAGAAATTCATGGGGGGCATATCTAATATTGGCGTGACCCCATGAATTTCGGGCTTAGGGCCAGCTGATAACAAAAAGCTGGCCCTAACCCCTTTATTACCCAGTGAGCCACCGCACTAGGGCCCTGGAAGAGTTGGGTTCAGCGGCAGAACATGGCGCTTCAATGAACGCGCCATTTTCTGGGGCGGCTGCGGGCTGCCATTCGCAGTGGGGGTGCCCAGAAGGCTTGGGCCTCCCTGTGCTGCAAATTCCGTCCCCCAGCTGCCTAGCTGTACCTGGCTGGACATAGAAATCGCGTGGAGCCCCACGCATTTTTTTAAAATATTTCATGAAATTCATGAAATAATAAAAAATAAGGGCTTCCCGATATTTCTGTGTCCAGGCAGGTCCAAAGAGTCAGCTGGGGGTTGGGGGCAGCCCATTGCCACCTGCTGTATCCGTCTGGCATACAAAAAGACGGCGAAGACCACGTCAAAATTTTTCTGAAAAATCCATTAAACAATCCTATAAAAAGAGACTGCATCTATATTGACCCATCGACCAATGGTCGAGGGGTTAATAAAGATGCAGTCCCTTTCATTCATATTGTTTTTTGGACTTTTCAGAAAAAAATTTGACATGGGCTTCGCCGTATTTTTCTATCCAGACGGATACAGCAGGCAGCGACGGGCTGCCACCAACCCCCAGGTGCCTATTTGTACCTGGCCGGACACAACAATATAGGGGAGCCCCCTTTTTTTTCATTATTTCATGAATTTCATTAAATAATTTTAAAAAAATGTGTGGGGCTCCGCGCTATTTCTATGTCCAGCCAGGTACAGCTAGGCAGCTGGGGGCTGGAATCCACAGCGCAGGGAGGCCCAAGCCTTCCGGGCACCCCCAGCTGTGAATGGCAGCTCGCAGCTGCCCCAGAAAATTGCGCGTTCATTGAAGCACCATGTTCTGGTGCTGAACCCAACTCTTCCAGGGCCCTGGTGCGGTGGCTCACTGGGTAATAAAGGAGTTAGGGCCAGCTTTTTGTTATCAATGTAAGCTCGAAATTCATGGCAGTCAACAGTAGACATGATTGACCAGGAATTTCTAGTAAATTATGTAAAAAAAAAACACAACACAGAGAAAAAAAAAATTTTTCTTAGAAATAAAACAAAAAAGACATTTAGTGACTCCATCTTAAAAAAATCCTCTTCCGTCCGACTTAGTCCATAAACGCAATCTCAGCACTGCTACATCGATCTGCTTAGACACCCATGTCTATGCAGAGCAAGTGCAGTCTGAGAAATAACTACAACAGTCATGGCCTCTTTACACGTCACGATATCGTTATCCAACAACTATAAAAAGTCACGTGGTTCGGCCATTACCGCCGAGATAGTTTGTGCGTTGTGTGGTGTAAATGTGCAATTCGATGCAAGAACGATGCCAAAACGATATTGTTGGGGAATTGTGCAGGCTCTCAACTGCCCGATATTGGAATGGACGATCTGGCAGGATCGTGCTGTGTGACAGCCCAACAGCGATTTGGAGCACAACTTGCCCTATTCACTCCCATGTTAAATGGTCGTTTCCTGGGTCGCTAGTACAAGGGGGCGTATACATCGCGGTTGTGTTGCCTGCCGATATCTCCCTGTGTAACATCTCCTATGCGATCTTGGATTACTGCCAAAAATGTGTGCACTCCCGTGCCGTGGTATACAATATCGGGATGATATCGTGACGATATCGGGACGTGTAAAGCGGCCATCAGGGTTCACCTCAGGTCATAGCTCAGGTTATGACCGCGGGTGAACCCTGCTGTCACAGCCGAACTCTGCCACCGGCCGCTGGAGATTGCCGAGGGCTGGCAGAGCAGTGATAAGAATAATCCGGTTTATTCACTGCTCTGCCATGGTCGGCAATCTCTGGCATCTTCAGGATGTGACAGCAGGGTTCACCCGCGGTCATAGCCCAAGCTATGACCTGAGGTGAACCTTGACTGTTGGCTATTTTCCATGAAACACTTCATTGTTTGATCACGCTTCAAAAGTTTGGCAGTTTCAAGACTGCTGCATCCCTCTGCAAGACATCTCACATTTTTGGACTTTTCAGAGCCCGTCAAATCTCTCTTCTGACCCATTTTGCCTAAGGAAGGCATTTGCCTAATAATTAAGCACACCTATATAGGGTGTTGATGTCATTACACCACACCCCTCCTCATTACAGAGATGCACATCACCTGATTTACTTAATTGGTAGTTGGCTTCTCAAGCTTATACAGCTTGAAGTAGGACAACATGTATAAAAACTATACATGTGATCAAACAAGTTATTTGCCTAATAATTCTGCACGCAGTGTATATATATATATATATTTTTTACTTAGTCCCTCTATGGGACATTCACTTTTATAATACTAATCACTGGTATAATCCATTGCAATGCATATGCTTTGACACTGACAGCAGCATCTTGCACCATGCTTCTGGTGTGATGTTAGAGGTTTACCATAGGTGAGTGACCCAGAGGTTATCATGATGATGACCTCAGGTTGCCATGGCAGTGATCAGGCCCCCATGATGCTGTGGCGGGGATTCCGATCGCCTTTGTTATAGGAGAATACTCCTGTCCCAGACTCCTAAGTGATGTGATCGCTACCGATCGTAGCATTTAAGGGGTTAGCAAGCCAGGGGCGGTGTACAGGCACTGCTCCTTTCACATAAGCCGAATACCCAATGGAGATCAAATGGGCACAGATACTGTGCACACATAATCGCCTTGACATACCCTGAAGGGGTTAAAAAATGTTTTTACCATTAGGGATTTTCTTAGAAGCCCAAATAAAATTACAAGGATTTTCCTACCCATTTCTATATTAAAATCAGACAGCACTGATAGGACACAATTGACATCAGTGTGCTGTCCTTGATTTTCACATCGCTATTTATTTGAATGGCTGATTTTATTTCATGCCTTGGATCATTAATGGAATTGTCACCACCATAGACTATAATTAGTGCAAGACACCGATGGTGCATTTACATGAAAAACAGACATCTGATTAATTGTCTATGGCTGTGTTCACATGTTACAGACTCAGTGCATTTTTATTTTTTACTGCAACATGTGAATCTGGCCTAAAGCTGTTTATAGCAGGATTGATGGAGCTGCTAATGGTGAGAGTGTAAGGATACTGAAATGTGTTTCTAATATTAAGTTCAACACTGTTAATATAAATGATCTGTAGTAACTCAGTTCGGCCACTGGAGGTCATCAGTGGACACGAGTAGAAAGATCTGGAACCAGCAAGTAATTTTTAGTCAGTCTCCTGAGGTAAATTGATGAGACAGATGCCTGTGCAGATCCTACACAGAAAAGAAGACGTGTCGGCTGTTCTGAGGGGCTCGTGGATCTATGGAAGGACGCCCTGGCTTGAACAGTGTTAGAATTATTCAAGGGCTTGATCTACACTGTGGACTGAAAGATAAGCCGTGTTCTGCGAGTACATAAGATTGACCGGTCAATATATGGGATAGTCAGACAGGGTGATAGCCAGAAACTACAAAGGACTATTATTGTGTGTACTCATGAGGAGAGACCGACCAGGCGTGATCTATACAAGATATTAAAATGGAGACTTCCACGAGTGTGAGATGCAAAGAGAAGCCGAATGTGGATGACACTGTAGAACTGAGAGAACTATCACCATCCCTGTTATACTGGGTTGTGCCCAGTGTGAGGAAGATCGTATACACCTCAGTGGCTGATTGTTAGGGTGAAATGACATACACCCTGTAAACTGTCTGTACATTACCAAGTTAAAGTGTTTTCACCTCATGCAGGAGGCAAAACTGCATTTGCTGTAAATAGGTTGTAGGATAGATTTATATAAGGGAATCAGGGATCCTGAAATATTTTGTACATAGCGTGGGAGGGGGGTGTAAGATTATATCCTGAGGGGAATACGTGCCGCGGCTGCAGTAACAGCCTGGGTAGGCCCTGTACGGAGTAAGGGTGGACTTGGTTTAGTCTGGGATAGTTGTGCTCCCTCTCTACAAAACAGGTACGTGAGTTCCCTCAGGCTGCATAAATTGTACACTGTGATCGGGCTGTTGGGGCCCATATCGTTTTTGCAAAGTTTGAATTTGTTATCTTTTTGAATCCATTAAAAAGAGTTAATTTACCACTATTTTTGGAGTCATTGTCATTCATAGCAGCACCATATCGCTCACACACAAACGACTGGCATCTCGGTCGTTAACAAGAGAACCTAGCCTAATAGCTTTCTGACCTTAAGAAACATGTCATAATTTCACATAACTGTAAAAACAAATTTACAGTAATATACTTAGCTTTTAAAATTTACAGCTGTTGCAGAAAATGCAGACATAAATTCTGTTTTAAAAATGCTCAGAATGTATTACAATGATAGTGAACGAGGGTCTATAAATTCTCATTGACATGTGGTAAAAAATCACAGCTTTTGGAGGACTGTAATAACTTCTAAATATAAAAACGGCCTTATATGTTTGGGATTTCATTAAGTATATGTCGATTTATGGATTCTGTTACAAGCGGATCTGTAATGGAGAAGCTCTGTCAATGGTAAACATACTCTTAATGTATTGAATACTATATAGTTTTTTACTTTTTAAAGGGTCAGTAATATTGTGACACTGCAATTACTTTAGATTGTGTGGGTTTAGGCATGGAATTACAAAAGTATAATTTGAGAACGAAAAGTATTACGGTACTGCAAATAATGGCATAATAACTAGTTTAATGACATGTGCATGTGTGAAATCAAAAATTTTATAAAAGATGCAATAAATACACAGACAAAACCTAAGAATTAAACAGGGCACTATTACATCTTAGTAAATGTTTTCATTTATATGTAAACCTCAGTGTTTTAAATTATTTGCTTTCCAGAATAAGTCATACCACAAATGATTTCCTGTTTGGGTATTTCCTGGAACCTTTTAGCCAGATTATGAACTAATGGCTTCAGACATAATGGTTTATAAAGTAACCGAGGCCAAACCAACAGAAATGTAATAGTTGTCTCTGCTTTATTGTTATACTGATGCTATGAATAGCCATAGTTTACATTAGTTTATTGCTTTGTGTAATTTTACATTTAGTGAAATCCTGCTGTTAAAGGGAACCTGTCATGTTGAAAGTGCTATCAACCTGGAAATATGGGGTTAATCTACAGGTTAATAGCATTTTGAACCTGCCCGGTGCCTGCACATTACACTCCGCTGCTGGGATGAAATGAACTTTAATCCTTGCATTTTGGTTTCAGTCATGGAGGATTCAGTGGCACGGGTTCAGTCACTGCTCTATGTCTGGAGAGTGACAGCTATAATTGAGCCCCTTACACAAACTGACAGCAGATGCTAATGCTGAGCAGTTGTCAGTCAGTGCAGTGGGAGGAAGACAGTTACTTTTGCTATTCATTAATTGACAGTTTTCCCTGTATGACTGTGAATGCAGAGATAGCTGTCAATCATTGCGTAGGTCCCTTCACACATACACCAGGGACATTTCAATGAACAAAATTCAAACTATTTTGAATAATTTCCAGCAAACCTATATATCATTCTGCTTGGCTTCTCCTTCTCTATATCTACAGTAGCTGTACACAGATCTGACAGTATATTCTATGTGACAGGTTCACCTTAAGGATTTGTAACCGGGGTGGTTGCTTCTCAAGTGGAAGCTACAGCCCACAGAGTTCCTCACATGAACTACTTTGAATGAGCATAAGTTTATTTTTTAATCTTCTGACAACTGGCTGTTAATCACACAATTCCCCTTTCAATGATTCAGGGAGCATGAGAGACTATTGGGGAAGCTAAACAGACAAGGAACAGTTAAGGATTAGTGTGCTGCACTTTCTTTTTTTATTACAAATTATTGAATATATAAAGAATAATTTGAATACAAAATGAAATACATTTATTTACTATTTTTTTATAATTTTTTTTGCAGCCACTGGGGGCTGCGATTTGCATCAGCTGGTGTGTAAAGATAGTTATACACATCAAATATGACAGCCTCTGTACATAGTAAAAAATTACACCTGAGGAAGACGGTGTAATACCGTTGAAACATGTTGTGGGGACGGAGGTTTTGCCAATAAAGGATTTTTAACTGGATTGGAGTCCGCGCTGTGATTTGAGCGCCCACGAAAGACCGTGCTGCATTTATAATTTATTCCAGTATCTCTAATGGTACCTTTACACGCCGCGACGGCAGGCTGGATACATCCCGCTACTTCCCGTGCACGAGCACGCTCAAACGGCTACAAACGGTCAACGCACCCTCTTTACACGCCGCCATAAGGTGCGCTACGCCATGCTACATCTGTAGCTAGCTACATCACCGGGTGTGTCAAGTAGCCAGCTGTAGCTTAGCGTACCACGTTTACACAGCGCTACAATAAGCTAATATGGGCGGACCTGGTACAGCAGGGACAGCACATAGGCGTGCCACAATCTTGGATTACGAGCCGTCCGTACGATGATAGGACAGCGCAATATCATCATGATTGGCCAGGCATCGCAGGAGGCTGGTTAATACAGCACGCTCGAGCGATTGTGTAGTGTGACTGGTCAGCTCCTTAAATATGCCGCCCTAGGCAGCGACTACCAATCGTCATGCAGGAGCTTCCACCAATGATCGGTGATGGGGCGCGGTATCCCAGAGCCTGGGTCACGCCTTAGCTACATTGCAGCTACAGCCCCGGGTGTCCAGAGTCCCCTTCCGTTGCCTCTTTACACGCCGATACAGCTCGCTACAATCGGCGTTGTAGCCATCAGTTTTCGAGCAGACCTAGGAAACAGATGTATCTGTTGCCGGCTGCAGCGTCACGTCTTCAGACGCCGCTACGACGGGCTATATTGGCGCTACAAGCTACATTTGTAGCCTGTAGCGGGATGTATCCAGCCTGCCGTCGCGGCGTGTAAAGGTACCATAAGAGAGCACGGCAGGAGCAGCTCGGTCGCAAAGTGCAGGACCTTCGGTTAACTTGGAAACCGCTAAACAGTGGAGGTATAGGATCTGTCTGATGTAATCACGCCGGGTCACGTGAGGAGGGGGAGCCTTGTCGGCACAAGGAAGTGAGCGGAGATATTCCCAAGCAGCGCAGATCTGGAGGTCGCGGGGCAGGAGGCTCCCAGCCCACCATAAGGAGAGGACAACCGGTGTGAGCCATTATAGAGGGGAGGACCTCTAGAACCATTCTTAATTCTCACCAGTGTTGTGCATGGACTGCACAAGACTAAAAGGTTAGTAAGCACAGGTCCATAATTAAGGAAATTCAGTCACAGGCGATATTGCACCATTGCGCCCCCTTTTCTTCTTTTTGTCTTTTAGCCTCTATACATAGGACACAATAGTCCGTCTCCGATCCTGTGTCCTGCATTGTGCTGTGTCCTGCAGAGAACATGGCACACCCTATGGGCTGTCCATATCACAGAAGAGGAAGGAGAACATGCCATCTTTGTGAAGCCATGTGGGTGTCGAGCCCACTGGGACGGGGGTACTCAGTACCGGACCGGGTCTGCTACTGGGGAAGTCACGGGTGGTCCGGGTCTGGACCGTGTCCCGGGCCCTGGCAATAATAAGGGATATTTACAGGGGATGTCAGTTGTGACGCCACCCACAGTGTGTGGCCAGTAATGGGGCCACCGCTGCCGCAGAACCACCGGGGATGATGTAATGGCAGCAAGGATGGAATAGTTCTCCGTGGGCAGAATTGTGTTCCCCGGGGCAGTGTTGATTAAAGTCTATGGTGTAATGTGCAGGCCTTGTGCTGAGTGCAGTACACTTACTGTCCAGATGCTGCAGGAATCCTCCTTCAGTGATGGTGGAGTACTGCTGCAAACCTGTATGGGAGGAGTCGTGTTCAGGCAGAGAGATACAAGGGAGTCGTGTTCAGGGTTCA
This sequence comes from Allobates femoralis, assembly GCA_033576535.1. NCBI lineage: Eukaryota > Metazoa > Chordata > Amphibia > Anura > Aromobatidae > Allobates > Allobates femoralis. The sequence goes on from JARQOC010000005.1 coordinate 283,358,983, forward strand.
CCATGTTTACTTCTCAAGTTCTCAAGTTCAATTCACAATTCAGTACAGTTCTTACAGTTCAGTTCAGTACACGGGCACACTTTCTCCCTCCGGGTTCCCTTTGCGTCCTGCAGCCAGGTCTTTCCTACTGTGACCCCTCACTCTGTCTCTGCGTCCCTTCCGGGCTGTTGACTCTGTCTTTCTCTGTTCACTTTGATGTGCGTCTCCGGACAGTATGGCGGTGACTTGGGCCCCTGTGGGTCCTCCAGGTTGTCACTGAGCTGCCTGTCCTTTGGGGTAGGGACCCTAACATGTAATTGTGGTCCCCCGTCGGTTGTCCGGGGATGCCGGGTGAAACCACGGTCCCCTCAAGAGCTGACACCCTACCCCAGCCCAGCCTCCAGCAGTCCTCCCGTGTGAGGCTCTACCAGGCTCTCTTCACTGTGTCTTCGGGTATCATAGGAGGGCCACTCTGCCTGCAGTCTGGTCATCTCGGCTGTAGTTCTAGGGCCCGGTATCACCGTCCCTCTCTTCCCTCACACTCCCGGGGTGTTGGCTTCAGACATGCTTTCTCTCTGCGGCTCTCACTGGCTCTGTTCAGATTCTGCGCTCCTTACACCCCACTTGTCCAGGACGTGTGATTCAGTCTTTACTGCTCAGCCTACCTCAGCCTACTAACTCCTTTCTCCTCCCCCTTCACTATTTCTACCTTCTGTCACCTGACTACGTGTTTGCCCACCCACTGCTCTAAACCCACCACCCCTCGCCTGCCTAGAGTTCCCAGGCTCCGGGTTGGGTGCTGCCCTCTACTGTACGTGAGTTGTGTGGGCTGTGAGGGTGTTGGTGTTCAACTGTCGTCCTACCTGCCTGGCTGCAATTCCCTTTGTGGCCTCCTGAACCCAGGGGCGCCACATGGGCTCCACTTTCCCCCTGTAACCACTCTGCCCAGCGCGAGCTGAACAGTGACGGAAGGAGATGGACAGACTTCAGGGAGACAGGAGAAGGCGCAGGCAGTGGAGGTCCAGGATGAGGTGAGTATCTATGGCAGCAGTAAACGGTGATCAGCAGACTGGGTGCAAGACCTCACTACTGATCACTACTCCCCGCCACTGTAAGCCTTCAGTTCAGAGCACAGGAATGTGATATTCACACATTGTGCTGTAAACAATATCTATCTATCTACAGGTGCTTCTCAATTAATTAAAATATCATCAAAAATGTTTTTTTTTTCAGTGATTCTATACAAAAGGTAAAACACATATATTATATGGAGTCATTACAAACAGAGTGATCTATTTCAAGTGTTTATTTCTGCAGCAGCAGTGATATGCTTTTATGTGGTTGTGACTAGTAATGAGCGAACTTTGCTCGAATGTGCTCGTTAATTTCAAATTCGGCGAGAACTCGGTCAATTCGGTTCAGTGACCGCAAACATGAACATGTCCACCAAACGTTGGCGAACACGAATTTGTTCGACAAAAATTCAGAATTTAAAATGGCCCTAAAACTTTTCCCTGCTGGGGAAACTCCCAACCTATGGCTGTAGAATTTTTGGGAATTTTTTGGATTTTTTTAAGCTCCTGGAGTTTGCAGGTGTTTTTACACCTGCAAGGTTTGAATTTTGGAAACAGTGCCAAATGTGTCAGCAGCTGGGAAGTCCAGGAGGCTTACAATGTCCTTAAAACATCAGTTTAAGAGAGCTTTATATTTTTAAGGGAATTTTTTGTGATTTTTTTTTTTATATTATTTTTTTTTTTATTGGAGAGCAAACCTTTATTATGCAGATGGTCACAAGCATGCGAGACCATCTGTTGTACACTTATTTAAAAAGAATATATGAAAAATTAGATTATCGCCATTATATGCTTCACATCCCTGATTTTATAGCTCTGTTCATACTAATGAAACCCCATAGTATGGCTATTGCTTCTTAAAAATGTGCAATCACTATTTATTGTCATAATAATCATAGCACTAATACTAATAATATGTATTCATTTATATAGCACTTTACATCCATTTGCAACACCGTTCCCATTGGGGCTTGCATTTCATGTACTGCATAATGCATATTCCAGTTGTCATGGCATTCCTGCAGTGCCCAGTGCCCAGTAGTCTAATTCAGTATTCCAGATTAATTGGTGGTGAATGTTGACCTGAATAAAATTATTTATTTTCATCATTATGTTTCATAGTAACATGTCACGCTACAATAATGACTGCAAGTAAATATCTGCAACTCAGATCATATACATTTTTGCCTGACATAAAGGTGTTAATTAGCAGCTTGGTTTTAGTCAACAATAGTGTGCAAACATTTAACTCCAGTACTGATTGCTCGGGTCTGAATCATGGCACTCAATCCAAGAGGCGGGGCTTCTTAGGGAAAGCAAACAAAACACACCAAAACCGCAGAACTTTAACAGCGTCTCTCACCATCTTACCTGAGTCTGCACTCCCATAGGAACGCAGCTCCGCTGCCTCTGCTGTCTGGATCCCGCACTGCAGTTATTTGGTTTCTTTATGGATCTCCTGCAAGGCATGGCTGACCTCCACTGAGAGGATGATATCATCTACTTAAGCAACCCGGGGGTAAAGGTGGGTCAGCCGAACCAGACCCAGTGTGGCATCATGGAGAGGAAATGGAGAGTGAGACCTATGTCACCTGGAGCTCCACTGCACTTCCAGATTTGGGCATCATTTGTAATGATGTTCGGATCCAGTTCTGGGTTCCGATACAAGCCGCGGACCCAGGAGCGAGTTTCCGCAGTCACGTGACTTTTACCATACGGCATACGGCATTGGGAAGCAGCCTCCCAATTTAAGAAACATCATGGTCCGAAATTTGATGCCCTCGGATACACCAAAAGGAACTTATCCATGCAATGTGAAGAGCTGCAAGACCTGTGCTCACATAGAGACCAGAGACAGGATACAGATCTCCAACGCACAGCAGGATTATAAGATTCCTGGGACTTTCACATGCTCCTCTTCCAATGTGGTATATTTAATTATGTGCACCATATGCCCAGTGGGGTCTTTTTATGTTGGCGAGACTGGCAACGTCTAAGAGCAAGGATGAAGTCTCAACGTCACACAATTACACACGAAAAAATCCATTTTCCAGTAGCGGAGCATTTTTCTGCCAGGGACATAACATTGATAATATGAAGGTTTTAATTTTGAGAGGTAATTTCAAATCCCAAAAACATCAAAGAGTATATGAATCCAAACTAATTAGAAGTTTCAATTGTATACAGAACGGACTGAACATCGCTGATGGTTTTATGGCTCATTACCACGTCTAAACAATGTTGTTCAAAGACATGGAAATCTTAGGCACCAAGTTTTCTTATAAGTTAGTGTCCTAAAGACTTTATGACCACTAGGCCTGCCTGATTGAAGATCCTCTCCAAGGCTGCTTTGTTTATTTTGCTAAATGTCCAGTCCCTGTAATGTTTATTCAGTCAAATGTCCAATCATTTTAGTTGTGCATGCATATACTTTGAGTTTCATTCAATATCTTGTCATACCATGCCTGATGAAGAGACCTGAGTCGTCTCGAAAGCTCGCCGTATAACATCATTTATTTTATTTTTGTTAGCCATTAAAAGGTGTCACAACTACAAGATTTTTATCTTGTTTCTCACACTGAGAGCAATCAACATTTTCTCAACTGGCTAACACGGTACCAAACCTTTTTCTTCCATTGTAAACTCAAAAAGACAAAATGAGGCATGAGCAGAGAAGTAAAAAGCGATAGGAAAGTCGAAGAAAGTGGACGAGGGGGAAGGGGACAGGGTGAATCATTGTGGAAAACAGAGCAGGGAGGGGGTGAACAAATAGCTAGGAGAGGAGAGACAGTGTCACTCCTTCTGTTTCCAACAGTGAGGCGTAATCATCCGATCCTTTAAATTTTGACCAGTAATACCAGGTTCTAATGAACCGGTCTTGGGAATTGTGGATGATAGAAGTGAGGACATCTCATTTATTCTAGCAAACCACTTAGTCATCGTGGGAGGGGTATTTTTTTCCACAAGATTTCTTGTATCATTTCTTGTATCGTATCATTGGGATGTCACTGTGGTGAAAAAGGACGAGGGCCAGTTCTAAGTCAGTGGTCAATTCAGTGACTTTATGGATTACTTTTTGTACATTCTCCCAAAATGGGCCAAGATGTTTGCATGAAAAGAAGATATGTATCAAGCCACCCCCGTCTTCACCGCATCTTCAGCATGAAGGGCTCACCTCTGGGAAGAAGCGTGTAGTCTGGTTGGGACTCTATACCATCTAGAAAATAACTTGAAACTTGCCTCCTGTACACACGAGGAAATGGAGGATCGATGGGTCAACGAGCATTCCTTTTCCATTGACTCTGAAAACTGGAGTTGAAAGTCTTCCTCCCACTGTGATTGAGATTTAAGTTTACTGCTTTCCGAAGGCGCATTAATTAAATGGTAGGCTCTAGTGAGAGTGTATCTAATTGGGCCCGTACCTAGGCAGTCCTCCTCAATGGGTGTCGTAGGTCCCAAGAAGTGCATCTTGGGAGGCAAGGATTTCTGGAAGTGGGTCAACTGGTTTGCTCTCCATTAGTCGAATGCACTGGGTGCTCAGGGGTCCATGAGTTCCTCCCTCATCGGCCAGGCGTTCCCTTTGCTAAAGTGTAGTACCCTATAATAGCCATCTCGTGTGAACCTGTGAAAAACTGGATCATCTATGCCTGGGGGAAAAAGAGGATTTCCCAAAATCGGGAACAGTGAAGATGATTGGGGCAATATGTGAGATCTAATGAATGGGTTATCGCAGCATGCCAGGGTTGCTACTATCGTGGGGTGATCCCTCAAATGCCTCACTCTGCTGGAACCCATCCATGGAATGCTCGATAATTGGACATCTGTAAAGTCCTGTTTCACTTCTACCCATGCCTTCATCTCACCGTTCCTGTACCAATCCAGCATTCTGGAGAGATGAGCAGCGAAGTAATAGGACCTGAAGTTAAGAAGGGCAATCCCTTTGGCGGGTTTGGAGCGGAACAGTATTGTTTTACTGATTTGCGATGGTTTACCTCCACAGTAATTGACATGAGATTTTTGAAGAAGGATTGAAGTAACTGTGATCGGGAGACCTTGAAAAATATACAAAATCCTCGGGAGGATATTCTTTTTAAAAATTGCAATTCTCCCAAACCACGTAAAAGTGTTCCTCTTCCACTTCGAACAGTCGTTCTAAATTGTTTGTAGCAATTTAGGAAAATTAAGGGAGAAGGTCAGGCGGGTATCTTTTGGGAGTAGAATGCCCAAGTACTTAATCGAAGAGCTTGCCCAATTAAATATGTATGAACTCTTCAGCGATGCCAAGGCACCATGGGAGATATTGATGTCTAACGCCTCTGATTTTGCTAAATTAATTTTAAAATTAGATAGACTCCCATATAATTCAAATTCAGTCATGAGTTTCGGCAAAGAAGAGGGAGGGTTCCCAATAAAGAATAACAGATAATCGGCGTAAGCCGTAATTTTGCATGGTGCACCCATGATGCCCTGTATGTCCTTATTAGCCCTAATCCTCTGAAAGAACGGTTCCAGCGAGAGTATGAAGATCAGGGGGGAGAGTGGGTATTCCTGTCTTTTTCCATTAAATATAGAAAACTCCGATGAGAGGAGCCCGCTCACGTTCACCCTGGCCGACGGTCTCGAATATAATGCTGTGATCCATGCAAGCATGTTAGATCGCAGGCCAATTATACCGAGCATCTCGAACATAAATGTCCAATTCACCCTGTCGAATGCCTTTTCGGCGTCTGTGGAAAGCAACAGCAGACATTTCAATTTTGCTCTGTAACATATATTCTGAAATAATAATAGGGTGTGACTCTATACATAAATAATAATAATCTCCAAAGAGTGCACTTTAAAATGAATTCTTTATTTAGTCATTACTAAAATCAGTCAATAGTGTGTGTGACCCTACACCTGTATCTAGTAAAACAAGGAGATGACAGTTGTAGGGGAGGATCCCTATGTCTCTATCCTTCTCCTACCAACTGTCCCTGCCTGACTACGGAGATTTAGACACGTTATGTAAATGGTGTCCCCGTTCCACGGCGGCTCACCCTGAGTGTCCCTATATCCTTACTCAGGGCAATTTGCTACCGGCAGGGTACCTGTCAATTATATCTTGAATGTGCTCGAATATGAGCCTGGGTCAAACCCCAGTGCCCTTCCTGCGTGTGTGTGTGCAGCTTGGATGTATACGTTTTTTAGGGGAGAGTTCTACTTGATATTACCATAAACCCAATGTAGCAGATCTCAAGGTGGGGTACCATCTATCCCTTGAGACCTCCTCACATCACCAGCATATGTATATACACACACACACAAATTCACCCCTATTTTGCTCAAACAGTGGGAGATAACGCAGGTTCAGCAATCATCACAAGTAGGCAGGTTAGTGACCCATTCAAGCAGAGTTAGAACTTATCATTCCACTTATCTGATGTTATAGATGTTCCATCAGTCCCAGTCTCTGTCATACAGCGTATGACCTCTCAGTCTCCGTCATACAGCGTACGACCTCTCGACGCGTTTCTGCCCGCTAGTTCAGCTGGGCGTCCTCAGGAGCGACTGTGCTGTGTTGGTTACCAGGTGGTTCCATATAAGTCACCCGGTGCGCTGTAAGAGGTGGTATGGTAACCTGCCCTCTACTCCTCAGTGGTGTCAGCAGCAAGGGGCGCCTCCAGGAAGCACCTTATATACCCTAGTGTCCTGCCATTAGTGAGGACAGGTGTCCCAGCCTGCCTCCCCGCCTTAGAAGCGCTACTTCCGGTTCCGCAACGCGAACCGGAAGTGCGTCATTCCCGGTATTAGGGCGGCCGCAGCAATGCTTGCGTTCCACAGGCTGTCCCCCGCGACTTCCGGTGTGCGTTCCACACACCGGAAGCGCGTCATCTAAAGCTCAGATGCGGCCCGCCTCACAGAAACCCGGGTTAAACAGGACGGTGCAGCAGTATTTACTGCCCGCACTTCCTGTGCACCCCGGATAGGGGCTGGATGGGAAAACAAATATGGGGATACATTGGTTCCACCACAAGGACCCTCACAATCAGCAGAGTCCAGGGTGAAATCCTACCTGCAAATATCGGTACAAAGGACACATATATACATATATGGATGATATTACCTCTAGATTGAGTGATTGTCATGTCCCTTTCTTCTATTTTACATTTACAGGTGTCCTGCTGCCCCATACATTCCCCATCAATCATTTTAAATCACATTTGTACAGTTTTTCTGTCTTGGCGGTGATGAACCATTACACACAGTTAAATCACCGCGCGTCATTCATCTCCATCATAGTTCAATCATGTGAATAAAACGATATAGTGCCATATACATATATAATATGGTCACCTTTCAATGCTCAGCTATACTTTCATTGATACCTTCCTCACGTGTGTCTGCACTAAACATCACAAGGGAAAGAGTTTCATTACAGTTTTACCAGACGTAGTTTAGATGATTGTGTCACCTTAATAGGAGACCAAGATAACGTAACCTTTTGGTCCATTTAGGACTAATAGTTCAGGTGGAATCCTGTACAGATGCCCGGGGTCAAAAGAAATAATATCAAAATATAGACTTGCGCCCCCTAGAAACGCAAGGATGTAACAGGTGGTTAGGGGATTACAAGAACGGAACATAGGATATCTGTTCATTTAGACCTCCCCTTCCGGTGGAATCCAATCTGTATATCCATTTGCATTCCCTCCTGAGGATTTCACCATCCCAATTACCTCCTCGTTTGGGCTTCTCCACCACTTCCAAAATCTGGAAACCAATGCCTTTTACGTCTCCCCCATGAACCTCATGTACATGTCTGGATATTGGGGTATCGCGCTCATTCCTTATATCGCCCATGTGGTCCCCATTTCTCCTCCTAAACTCCACTTTCGTTTTCCCACATAGTCCCTTGGGCAACCACATTGGAACAAGTATACAACTCCTTCGGTTTTACAGTTGCCAAACTGTCTGTTTTCATATATGGCACCTGTGGTACTACTTTGAGCTGTCTTTGTCACCCTTACGTGGTTGCAGAATGAACACTTCCCGCACCTAAATGTGCCAGATTGTCTCTTTTCCAACCATGTACCTTTTCTTTTGGGGGGGCAGTATTGGCTGTGGACAAGTTGGTCTCTTAGTGACCTCCCTCTCCTATAGGTAATGGCTGGTCTCTCAGGGATCAAGGGTGCCACATCTTTATCTGCCTTCAGGATATCCCAATATTTCTGGATGATATTCCTCACCTCACCAGCCCTATCATCATAGGTACCTATGATACGAATCGTATCATCTCCTGATCTATGTTTGTTGGGTCTCAGTAAAGATTCCCTATTGCTGTCTCTCGCATGTTTATAAGCTTGGTTTAATACATGAGGTGGGTAACCTTTCTCGGCGAACCGTACCTGCATCCGTCTCGCCTCAGTTTGAAATTTAGTAACATCAGAACAATTCCTTCTGGCCCTTAAGTACTGACCCCTTGGTATCCCCTTCCTCAGTCCCCTTGGATGGTGACTGTCCCACCTCAGGAGATCATTTGTTGCAGTTGGTTTTCGGAATATACTGGTCTGGAGGCCTCCCTTTCCATCCTTATAGATATTGACATCAAGGAAATATAGAGAATGTTCGTTTATTTCTGACGTAAACCGTAACCCTAGGTTATTGACGTTTAGCTGCCTGATGAAGTTATTAAATGATACATCATCCCCCCTCCACAATACCAGCACATCATCGATGTATCTGCCCCAATAAACTATTTGGGGCTCCCACCATGATGTGTCCTCATTCGTGAAGACGACCGTGTCCTCCCACCAGCCCAGGAGCAAGTTAGCATAGCTTGGGGCACAAGAACTCCCCATAGCTGTGCCCCTGAGCTGGTGGTAAAACTTCCCATTGAATTCAAAGCAGTTATGCGTCAATACGTAATTCAGCAGATCCAGGACAAATTTGTTGTGTCTCATGTACTGGTTCCCACGTCCAGATAGATAGAACTCAGTGGCACGCAGCCCCATCTCATGCGGGATGCTGCTGTACAGGGCCTCCACGTCTATGGAGGCCAACTGTACATCAGCCCCCACAGATACACCATCAAGCTTACTGATTAAATCCAAGGTATCACGGATATATGATGGTAGACTCGTGACGTAATTGCGAAGTATCTTATCAAGGTATATCCCGCATCTTTGAGTTACTGAATTGATGCCTGATACTATTGGTCTCCCCTTAAGGGGACCAACCCTTTGTGTATCTTGGGGAGTGAGTAAAAAACTGCTGTCACCGGGTGGGAATTGTACATGAAGTCCATCTCTTTTCTGCTGATTACGCCCTCCTCAAATGCCTCTGTCAGTAAGGTGTATAATTCACATTGATATTCCTCTATTGGGTCGTTGTCTAGTTTCCTGTAAGTGGTTTGATCATCCAATATCCTGGCGCACATTGATTTATAGATGGTATGATCCATTAATACCAAATTGCCGCCTTTATCCGATGGTTTCAATATTAGATCATCTTTTGCAGCGAGAGCATCAAGGGCCACCCTTTCCTCTTTTGAGAGGTTTGGTTGGTAATTGCCCCTTCGCTCTCGTAGTTCTCTCAATTCCCTAGTAGCCAGACTTAGAAAAATATCAATGCTCCTGAGGACGCCCAGCTGAGCTAGCGGGCAGAAACGCGTCGAGAGGTCGTACGCTGTATGACGGAGACTGAGAGGTCATACGCTGTATGACAGAGACTGGGACTGATGGAACATCTATAACATCAGATAAGTGGAATGATAAGTTCTAACTCTGCTTGAATGGGTCACTAACCTGCCTACTTGTGATGATTGCTGAACCTGCGTTATTTCCCACTGTTTGAGCAAAATAGGGGTGAATTTGTGTGTGTGTGTATATACATATGCTGGTGATGTGAGGAGGTCTCAAGGGATAGATGGTACCCCACCTTGAGATCTGCTACATTGGGTTTATGGTAATATCAAGTAGAACTCTCCCCTAAAAAACGTATACATCCAAGCTGCACACACACACGCAGGAAGGGCACTGGGGTTTGACCCAGGCTCATATTCGAGCACATTCAAGATATAATTGACAGGTACCCTGCCGGTAGCAAATTGCCCTGAGTAAGGATATAGGGACACTCAGGGTGAGCCGCCGTGGAACGGGGACACCATTTACATAACGTGTCTAAATCTCCGTAGTCAGGCAGGGACAGTTGGTAGGAGAAGGATAGAGACATAGGGATCCTCCCCTACAACTGTCATCTCCTTGTTTTACTAGATACAGGTGTAGGGTCACACACACTATTGACTGATTTTAGTAATGACTAAATAAAGAATTCATTTTAAAGTGCACTCTTTGGAGATTATTATTATTTATGTATAGAGTCACACCCTAATATTATTCCAGAATATAATTTCAAGTATACTCTATGGCAGGATTTCTGTCGGGACCAATTGACAGAAGTAGATGGGCCCTGGAAGCGAGGGATGTTTTTTCAGGGGAAGTGGGGAGTAGTACTGGTACCAAAACCTCTGATGCTTTGAGAGACCTTTTTCATGAAATAAACACCACTTATAAGGAAAATGTAAAATCATGGTGGGAGATAGAGTGCCTTGAAAAATATATCACCCACCAGATAGTCCCCAAAGGTGTCCGTTTGAATATCATTCCCGCCCAAAGGTCTAGGACACCGGCCCTACTAGAAATGTGGGAGGAGGAATCGATAAATAGTTCCCTTAGGTTCATGAAACTGCTTTTGGAGGGAGAAAAAAAGTCATTTGAAACCACCTCAAAACAACTAGTAAATCTAACTGAGGAGGCGAAGAAACATAAAGAGGATCCTGATTTCGGTAAACGTGAAGCCGCATTAGAACACAGTGTAGGACGCTTACAATCGTTCATTAAGGAAAGGAAACACAAGCAATTTGTGAGAGATCTGGCGGAATTTAAAGAAAAGAGAGCCTACCTCTTTATTCAGAGAGGGGACCGAAATATTACCAACACAGATACCTCAGCCTCCGAACCAGACCCTTCTGATAAAGAAGGACAAGGGGGTGATAAGCGACCTAACCCAGGAGGTTTCAAATCCGAAACCTAAAGGGAAAAAGAAATGGAGAAAGAAGGGAGGAAGGGGCAGGGGTGGCCAAGGCAGGGGTGGTTCAGAGGATCATGGATCAGGGGATCGGGATCTAAGTCCTGGTGGAGGGGATCGATATGGTGGTGGGCCACGGTTTGGATCTTACTCATCGAGACCAACCCTCCTGGGGACGGTAGTTACTGGTCCTTTTTTAGGAAGAGACCCTTACCTACTGAGAGACAAAACACCAACAACATCCACAGGACTAGCATAATAGATGAGAATCGGATAATAAACCTGACTAACCATGTTCTCTCTGATATCGATAAACACGTTCTATCTAAGGGCCCTTTCACATCTGCGTTTTTCGTAATTCGCGGCAGATGCGGTGAAAAAACCGCATCTGCCGCGTTTGCCGCATAACGGTTCCACTTGCGGCACGGTTGCGGTTTTTTCCATAGGAAGTATAGGGGGACTTGCGGCAGATGCGGCAAGTGCGGTATTGCACTTGCGGCAGGTGCGGCAGCGAAAAAAACCGCAGTAAGCCGCGGTTTTTTTCTCTGCCGCACCTGCCGCAAGTGCAATACCGCACTTGCCGCATCTGCCGCAAGTCCCCCTATACTTCCTATGGAAAAAACCGCAACCGTGCCGCAAGTGGAACCGTTATGCGGCAAACGCGGCAGATGCGGTTTTTTCACCGCATCTGCCGCGAATTACGAAAAACGCAGATGTGAAAGCACCCTAAAGGTTTATCATTCGTTCCCACCAACCACTTCAGCGATTTCGATTGGGTTAAAGACCTGAAACTTTTTGCGAGAAAGCTGAAGTGGAAAAGGTTTTTTAAACTTAACGATGAGACTAGGTACCGGGATATTGACATAGAGGAGGAGGATTTAGCTACCTTTGGGGTCATGATAGATTTACACAGAGACACCCTTAGAGTGGAAGGGAAGGGACCATTTACTGATTGTAGACCACCCAGTAAGAAGATGCCTCCTGTCGGTGAGGTGACAAGCATTGATATTTTTCTAAGTCTGGCTACTAGGGAATTGAGAGAACTACGAGAGCGAAGGGGCAATTACCAACCAAACCTCTCAAAAGAGGAAAGGGTGGCCCTTGATGCTCTCGCTGCAAAAGATGATCTAATATTGAAACCATCGGATAAAGGCGGCAATTTGGTATTAATGGATCATACCATCTATAAATCAATGTGCGCCAGGATATTGGATGATCAAACCACTTACAGGAAACTAGACAACGACCCAATAGAGGAATATCAATGTGAATTATACACCTTACTGACAGAGGCATTTGAGGAGGGCGTAATCAGCAGAAAAGAGATGGACTTCATGTACAATTCCCACCCGGTGACAGCAGTTTTTTACTCACTCCCCAAGATACACAAAGGGTTGGTCCCCTTAAGGGGAGACCAATAGTATCAGGCATCAATTCAGTAACTCAAAGATGCAGGATATACCTTGATAAGATGCTTCGCAATTACGTCACGAGTCTACCATCATATATCCGTGATACCTTGGATTTAATCAGTAAGCTTGATGGTGTATCTGTGGGGGCTGATGTACAGTTGGCCTCCATAGACGTGGAGGCCCTGTACAGCAGCATCCCGCATGAGATGGGGCTGCGTGCCACTGAGTTCTATCTATCTGGACGTGGGAACCAGTACATGAGACACAACAAATTTGTCCTGGATCTGCTGAATTATGTATTGATGCATAACTGCTTTGAATTCAATGGGAAGTTTTACCACCAGCTCAGGGGCACAGCTATGGGGAGTTCTTGTGCCCCAAGCTATGCTAACTTGCTCCTGGGCTGGTGGGAGGACACGGTCGTCTTCACGAATGAGGACACATCATGGTGGGAGCCCCAAATAGTTTATTGGGGCAGATACATCGATGATGTGTTGGTATTGTGGAGGGGGGATGATGTATCATTTAATAACTTCATCAGGCAGCTAAACGTCAATAACCTAGGGTTACGGTTTACGTCAGAAATAAACGAACATTCTCTAAATTTCCTAGATGTCAATATCTATAAGGATGGAAAGGGAGGCCTCCAGACCAGTATATTCCGAAAACCAACTGCAACAAATGATCTCCTGAGGTGGGACAGTCACCATCCAAGGGGACTGAGGGAGGGGATACCAAGGGGTCAGTACTTAAGGGCCAGAAGGAATTGTTCCGATGTTACTAAATTTCAAACTGAGGCGAGACGGATGCAGGTACGGTTCGCCGAGAAAGGTTACCCACCTCATGTATTAAACCAAGCTTATAAACATGCGAGAGACAGCAATAGGGAATCTTTACTGAGACCCAACAAACATAGATCAGGAGATGATACGATTCGTATCATAGGTACCTATGATGATAGGGCTGGTGAGGTGAGGAATATTATCCAGAAATATTGGGATATCCTGAAGGCAGATAAAGATGTGGCACCCTTGATCCCTGAGAGACCAGCCATTACCTATAGGAGAGGGAGGTCACTAAGAGACCAACTTGTCCACAGCCAATACTGCCTCCCCAAAAGAAAAGGTACATGGTTGGAAAAGAGACAATCTGGCACATTTAGGTGCGGGAAGTGTTCATTCTGCAACCACGTAAGGGTGACAAAGACAGCTCAAAGTAGTACCACAGGTGCCATATATGAAAACAGACAGTTTGGCAACTGTAAAACCGAAGGAGTTGTATACTTGTTCCAATGTGGTTGCCCAAGGGACTATGTGGGAAAAACGAAAAGGGAGTTTAGGAGGAGAATTGGGGACCACATGGGCGATATAAGGAATGAGCGCGATACCCCAATATCCAGACATGTACATGAGGTTCATGGGGGAGACGTAAAAGGCATTGGTTTCCAGATTTTGGAAGTGGTGGAGAAGCCCAAACGAGGAGGTAATTGGGATGGTGAAATCCTCAGGAGGGAATGCAAATGGATATACAGATTGGATTCCACCGGAAGGGGAGGTCTAAATGAACAGATATCCTATGTTCCGTTCTTGTAATCCCCTAACCACCTGTTACATCCTTGCGTTTCTAGGGGGCGCAAGTCTATATTCTGGTATTATTTCTTTTGACCCCGGGCATCTGTACAGGATTCCACCTGAACTATTAGTCCTAAATGGACCAAAAGGTTACGTTATCTTGGTCTCCTATTAAGGTGACACAATCATCTAAACTACGTCTGGTAAAACTGTAATGAAACTCTTTCCCTTGTGATGTTTAGTGCAGACACACGTGAGGAAGGTATCAATGAAAGTATAGCTGAGCATTGAAAGGTGACCATATTATATATGTATATGGCACTATATCGTTTTATTCACATGATTGAACTATGATGGAGATGAATGACAAGCGGTGATTTAACTGTGTGTAATGGTTCATCACCGCCAAGACAGAAAAACTGTACAAATGTGATTTAAAATGATTGATGGGGAATGTATGGGGCAGCAGGACACCTGTAAATGTAAAATAGAAGAAAGGGACATGACAATCACTCAATCTAGAGGTAATATCATCCATATATGTATATATGTGTCCTTTGTACCGATATTTGCAGGTAGGATTTCACCCTGGACTCTGCTGATTGTGAGGGTCCTTGTGGTGGAACCAATGTATCCCCATATTTGTTTCCCATCCAGCCCCTATCCGGGGTGCACAGGAAGTGCGGGCAGTAAATACTGCTGCACCGTCCTGTTTAACCCGGGTTTCTGTGGGGCGGGCCGCATCTGAGCTTTAGATGACGCGCTTCCGGTGTGTGTGGAACGCACACCGGAAGTCGCGGGGACAGCCTGTGGAACGCAAGCATTGCTGCGGCCGCCCTAATACCGGGAATGACGCACTTCCGGTTTGCGTCGCGGAACCGGAAGTAGCGCTTCTAAGGCGGGGAGGCAGGCTGGGACACCTGTCCTCACTAATGGCAGGACACTAGGGTATATAAGGTGCTTCCTGGAGGCGCCCCTTGCTGCTGACACCACTGAGGAGTAGAGGGCAGGTTACCATACCACCTCTTACAGCGCCCCGGGTGACTTATATGGAACCACCTGGTAACCAACACAGCACAGTCGCTCCTGAGGACGCCCAGCTGAACTAGCGGGCAGAAACGCGTCGAGAGGTCGTACGCTGTATGACGGAGACTGAGAGGTCATACGCTGTATGACAGAGACTGGGACTGATGGAACATCTATAACATCAGATAAGTGGAATGATAAGTTCTAACTCTGCTTGAATGGGTCACTAACCTGCCTACTTGTGATGATTGCTGAACCTGCGTTATCTCCCACTGTTTGAGCAAAATAGGGGTGAATTTGTGTGTGTGTGTGTGTATATACATATGCTGGTGATGTGAGGAGGTCTCAAGGGATAGATGGTACCCCACCTTGAGATCTGCTACATTGGGTTTATGGTAATATCAAGTAGAACTCTCCCCTAAAAAACGTATACATCCAAGCTGCACACACACACGCAGGAAGGGCACTGGGGTTTGACCCAGGCTCATATTCGAGCACATTCAAGATATAACTGACAGGTACCCTGCCGGTAGCAAATTGCCCTGAGTAAGGATATAGGGACACTCAGGGTGAGCCGCCGTGGAACGGGGACACCATTTACATAACGTGTCTAAATCTCCGTAGTCAGGCAGGGACAGTTGGTAGGAGAAGGATAGAGACATAGGGATCCTCCCCTACAACTGTCATCTCCTTGTTTTACTAGATACAGGTGTAGGGTCACACACACTATTGACTGATTTTAGTAATGACTAAATAAAGAATTCATTTTAAAGTGCACTCTTTGGAGATTATTATTTTTTTTTGCTCTGTAACATAATAACATAGTAACATAGTTTTTAAGGTTGAAGGAAGACTTTAATTCCATCTAGTTCAACCCATAGCCTAACATGTTGATCCAGAGGAAGGCAAAAAAAAACCATGTGGCAACACCAAGCTCCACATTGGGGGAAAAAATTCCTTCCTGACTCCAGATACGGCAATCAGACTAGTTCCCTGGATCAACGCCCTATCAAAGAATCTAGTATGTATAACTGGTAATATTATAGTTTTCAAGAAAGGCATCCAGGCCCTTCTTAAATGTTAGTAGTGACTCACTCACTACAACATCATGTGGCAGAGAGTTCCATAGTCTCACTGCTCTTACAGTAAATAATCCGCATCTGTGATTATGATTAAACCTTCTTTCCTCCAGACGTAGAGGATGCCCCCTTGTCCCAGTCTCAGGCCTAAGAGTAAAGAGATCATTAGAAAGGTCTCTGTACTGTCCCCTCATATATTTATACATTATTATAAGATCACCCCTAAGCCTTCGTTTTTCCAAGTTAAATAACCCCAAGTTTAATAACCTGTCTTGGTATTGCAGACCCCTTAGTCCTCTAATGACTTTTGTCGCTCTTCTCTGGACCCGCTCTAGTTCAGCTATGTCTTTCTTATACACCGGAGACCAGAATTGTACACATTCTAAGTTTGGTCGCACTAGTGACTTGTATAGAGGTAAAATTATGTTCTCCTCATGAGCATCTATGCCTCTTTTAATGCATCCCATTATTTTATTTGCCTTTGCAGCAGCTGCCTGACAGTGGCCACTAAATGTGAGTTTGTCATCTACCCATACACCCAGGTCTTTTTCAGTGACAGTTTTGCCCAGTGTTTTACAATTAAGCACATAATTATACCTTTTGTTTCCTCTGCCCAAGTGCATGACTTTACATTTATCCCCATTAAAGCGCATTTGCATTTGTAGATGAGGTTCAAGGCCTTAGTGATATTTTCTCTGGCCTCTCTACCCCCTAGAAGCCACCTTGATCAGGGTGAATGAGCGATGGCAGGGAAGGAGCTAGTTGGGAGGCCAGCATGTTCGCAAATAATTTAATATCAATACTGAAGAGGGGAGAAGGAGGGGGGGAAGAGGGGGGAAGGAGGAGGGGGTGGAGGAGGGGCGATGAAGGTGGAGGAGGGAAGGAGGAGGGGGAGGGAGGGAGGAGGTGGAGGAGGGGGGAAAGAGATGGGGGAAGGAGGAGGGGGAGAAAGGGGAGCAGAGGGGGAAGAAGGGAAGCAGAGGGGGAAGAAGGGGGGGGGAGTCTGGGAGGGAAGGGGAGAGGTTGGGATCTCGTCTTAGAGGGTGCCCCGGGGAGAAAGTTCGGGGGACATCAGCTCGAAAACAGGAACCCGGATCAGGATAAGTCTGGAAAAGAACACATCAGGGATGAGAAGAAACCACATCCTTCTGTGAGGGCTGTTGAGAATGACGAGCCCATTGTTCTGGCTTATGCCCAGGTGGACGGAAGTCCTCTATTGCCAGCCAATCTGGAACCGGGAATGGCACCACATTTAGAAGGTCAAATAGAGCAGGGAGATCACCCGGAGTGTAAAGTTAGAACATGGTGTCTTCTTTCCGGGTGATGAGGTGGAAAGGATGTCCCCATCTATAAGACACTCCAACATCTAGGATCTTTACTAGAAGGGGTGAAGAAGACGTCTAATATACAGAGTATAGGCAGAGCATCTGGAAAGATCCGAAAGGGAGAGTCGTTGAAGATGATCACGTCATACTTCCCCAATTACACCACCCTCTGCCTCCCTCCTCTCCTTCGAGGTACACTCCGTATGCAGCTTCTCCCACTGCAACCTCCAGCTGGCTGTCATCTACTGCCCCCAAGATCTACCCTCACCTTTCTCGAACCATTTCACCACTTGGCTTCTCCACTTCCTCTCCTACGACATCCCCATTATCATCATGGGTGATTTCAACATCCCCATTGACACCCCACACCCCGCTGCCTCTAAACTCCTATCACTGACCACCTCCTTTGGGCTTTCCCAATGGTCCTCCTTAGCCACTCGTAAGGATGGCCATACGCTCGACCTTGTCTTCACCCGCCTCTGCTCCCTCACTGACCTCTCAAACTCACCCCTCCCACTATCTGACCACAACCTTCTGTCTTTCTCATCCCCTCAGAAACCTCAAACTTATTGATTTCCACTCATTATCTGAATTCCTTCTCCCTCTCACAGACTTAGCTTCCTCACAGGACGCTGACGCCACTCTCTATAACACCACATTAACGACAGCCCTTGATCAGGCTGCCCCCTCACATACAAAACCCTCACACACAGGCAACGGGCGTCCAGGGCACTCGAACAGAGATGGAAGAAATCCCACTCCGAGGTGCACTTCGCCATGTACAAACAGTCCCTCACTAATTTCAAGACAGCACTCACCGCCGTAAAACAAGCCTACTTCACTTCTCTAATAACCACCCTGTACACAACCCCAAACAACTATTCAAATTTCAACTCTCTACTCTGTCCCCTGCACTCCTCACTCTCCCCTCATCTCTGCCAATGACTTTGCCGCCTTCTTCAAACAGAAGATTGACAAAATCAGAGAAGCTTTGACCCTCTGTCCCCTCTACCCTTCCCCTTGCTGCCCAGCCCCCTCCGTCCAAAGGAAGCTTCTCCGCCATAACAGAAGACCAACTCTCCTCCCTTCTGTCACGATCACACCTCACCACCTGTGCCCTTGACCCACTCCCCTCCCACCTCATCCTGAACCTAATCCCGCAGTCCTCATCCCTACCCTAACCCATCTCTTCAACTTATCACTCTCTACTGGCGTCTTCCCCTCATCTTTCAAACACGCCTTGATTTCATCCATTCTCAAAAAACCCTCCCTTGACCCTGCATCTGTCACTAACTATCGCCCCATATCTCATCTCCCCTTCGCCTCAAAACTACTTGAACAACACGACCATTCCGAACTGTCCTCCCACCTCTCCTCCTGCTCTCACTTTGACTGCCTACAAACTGGTTTCTGATTCCACCACTTCACCAAAACAGCCCTATCCAAAGTCACTAACGACCTACTGACCGCTAAGAGCAAGCGACACTACTCCATCCTCCTCCTCCTTGACCTATCGACCGCCTTTGACACCATTGACCATTCCCTCCTACTTCAGAATCTAGAATCTCTTGGCATCACTGACCTAGCCCTCTCCTGGATCTCCTCATACCCAATGGACCGGACTTTCAGCATCACCCACTCCCACACCTCCTCTTAACCCTACCCCTATCTGTCAGTGTCCCCAAGGCTCGGTTCTGGGGCCACTACTCCTCTCTATTTACACCCTCTGCCTAGGACAACTTATTGAGTTGACAAAACCCAGATCTATCTGTCTGGGCCTGACATCACCTCCCTACTATCCAAAATTCCACAATGTCTGTCCGCCATCTCATCCTTCTTCTCTGCTTGCTTCCTTAAACTGAACATGGACAAAACTGATTCCATTGTCTTCCCCCCCCAAGTCGCACTCCTCCTCTACCAGACCTATCCATCACTGTCAACGACTGCTCACTCTCACCAGTCCCCATGCCAAGTGCCTCGGGGTAATCCTAGACTCTTCCCTCTTCTTCATGCCTCACATCCAAGTCCTCGCCATCTCCTGCCGCTCCAGCTCAAAAACATTTCCTGAATACGCTCTTTCCTTGACCACGACACTGCCAAAACACTAATTCATGGTCTTATCATCTCCTATCTTGACTACTGCAACCTCTTGCTCCCGGCCTCCTCGCTACCTTCCTCGCACCTCTCCAATCTGTCCTAAACTCCGCCACCCGACTAATCCACCTATCTCTCCACTACACCCATATCTCCCCCCTCTGTCAAGCCCTTCACTGGCTCCCCACTTCTCAGAGAGCCCGGTTCAAAACCCTAACCAGACATACAAAGCCATCCACAACCTGTCCCCTCCATACATCTCTGACATGGTCTCCCAATACCTACCATAAAACAACCTGCGATTCTCTCAAGAGCTTCCTCCACTCCCCTCTCATTACCTCCTCTCACAACCGCATACAAATTTCTCCCGTGCACCACTATACACTGGAACTCTCTCCACCAACATATTAGACACTCATCCACCCTGGGAACCTTCAAAAGAACCTTGAAGACTCACCTCTTCGACAAGCCTACAACCAAAAAAATGAGACCCGTCCACCGCACCGTCTCACGTAGGCACTTCCCCCCTCCTACTGTATCCCAACCCGTCCCTCGTAGACTGTGAGCCCTCGTGGACAGGGTCCTCTCCTCTCCTGCACCTGTACGATTCGATTGTCCATGCATACTGTACTTGTCCTCGTCTGCCCTTTCAATATGTAAAGTGCAATGGAATCTAATGGCGCTATATAAATAAATAATAATAATAATAACTTGCAGACATCTCGTAGAATGTTATCTTTATCAGTGAAGTAATGAAGTCTACACAAGGCATCTTTCGACTTGGCAAGGATCCACGGACCCCTCCTGGTGACGCAATGTACCCTGTCAATCTGGTAGTGATCCTCAGGAGCCCGGCATGTCACACTTTTGAAAAGCGACTGTACCTTAGACTGCAGGTCATCTCTACCCTCACCCTCTTGGAGCCCATTTATACAGATGTTATTTCTCCTCCATCTATTCTCTTGGTCATCAAATAGGAGAGCCATGTCTTGCAGTAGTGAATGCATAGTATCTTGTCTCGCTGTGAGGCTGAGGACTTGATCTGAGAGGTCACTGATGTCTTGGTCGTAAGCTCCACTACATCTCCTTTAATGCTGTCAATGGCCTGCTGGTGAGAGGTTTCGATTCTTTGGGCAAGGTCAACAAGGTCCTGCTTTGTAGGAAGAGCTTGGATCAGGTCTTTCAGTACTTGAACGTCTAGAGTAGTCTGCGTTTGTGCGGGTCTGGTTTCTGAAGGCTCCTTATTGTGAGGGGACAGCGGTATTGTTGGCCTAATGCATATTGATCTGTATGTATTGCAACAACTATTGTTTGTTCAGATGTCAACAAAGTTAAAAAAAAAAAAAAAAAAAAAGGTCCTCAGTCAGAGACAGGATGTCCCTTCCCCTGCTCCCTGCATGCACATTCTAGTGTGGAGCTGAAAGCTGAAAGTCACAGCAGATTTCTCTCTCCCTCTCCAGAAACCAGATTGATCCTATTCTCATGTTATATGCTGGATGTTGTTAATTCTGAATAAATGAACATTCTCTGTTGCTCGCTGTGGACATCACGCTGATTAACGCGCTGCTAACAGGTATTTAAGAAGTTGGATTAGTAATGTCTTGTGCGTTGCAGATCTGGTGTGGAGTCTTTAAATGTTGGTGGCGGCAAGCTCCCCAGAAGGGAGGCAGGGGATGCCATTTTAGGAGTTTCTCTATTCTTCCTCGAGGGGCCTCCAGTAGCCAGGGTTGTATTGGGCATGGATATATTTGCATTCTGAGGCGAGGTAGCATTTGTTGTGGAAGTCAGTGTAAAATATTGTCCAATAAGTTTGAAGAGCTTACATGTAGTTTGGGGGATGAAGGCTGTAGATCTGTGGTGGACAGGCCTGCGTTTACCTGGCATTTCACTGTCAGCTGGCAATAAACTAGAAAGTCATCGGGTGTCTGCGTGGCTTGGAATGAGGAGGCTGCGGATCTATGTTGACTGTGCATTCCTGGTGCTCCACTGTGAAATGACAGTTAATTAGAGAGTAGCTGGTGGGCATCCACGTAAGCCCCACTTGTGCATGTTGTCAAATCATGCTCGTCGAGGAGGAGGGGGTATACATGATTCAGGTTGCAGCAACGATGGCAGTGTAATGCTATAAGGGTCTGTGGAGCGCACTGGGACGGGGTACTCGGTACCGGGTCCGGGGTACTGCTGGGGATGTCACAGAGGTCCTGGTCCAGACCATGTCTCGGGTTCTCACAAGTAAAAGGGGATATACAATGGATAATGTTTGTCGTGATGCCACCCATGGGTTGTGGTCAGTAATGGGACCACCGCTGCAGCGCTGCTCTGCCAGAAGGGTCGATGGATGATGGGGCTGCAGCCAGATGGATGAGCCCGCCACGGGTCGGGCTGCTCCTGACAGGATAAATTGTATGATAACAGTTCTTTATACCTGGAATCAGACACGGACACTCAGGCAGGGTTCACTGGGTTTACTCGTCAGCTCTTCAGACAGTTTACAGCAATTCTCAGTACAGTTCTTAACACAGTTCACTGTCAGTTAACTCTGGTAACACTGAACCCTCTGCAGCCAGGCTGTCACTCTGAGACCCCTCACTCCTTCTAAGTGTCCTTTCAAGTTGTACTCTCTCTTGTTCTTTCTCCGGATTGTATGGCGGCAGCTCGGACCCTTGTGGGTCCTCGTGGTTGCTGCTGTGCTTCCAACCCTTGTGTTAGGTACTCCAACCTGGAATTGAAGCTCCCCGTCGGTTTGTCTGGTAAGCTGGAATATTGCTTCAGTTCCCTCAGAGCCGACACTCTGGTGTTGCCTAGCCTGCAGTAACCCTATCTTACAAGGCATTACCAGGCTCCATCTAACCCGTGTGATTCCAGCCCAAACTAGGGAAAACTACTCCGCCGGTAGTTGGTCGGTGTTGCCGTGTTCCTCGGACCCGGTGATACCTGTCCGGTCTCTATCTTCACACTCCCCTGGGATGCCGGCTATGGACGAGCTTTCTCTCCATGGTTTCTGTGACTCTGTGGATTCTGCATCTCCAGGAAGCCCAATCTCACCATGATGTGTCTGTCTTTCTGATGTCTGTGCTGCTCGGCTCACTCTGGCCTACTAACTCCTTCCTCCGCTTTTCCTCTACTTGTACTATCTGTCACCTGATCTGCATGCTTCCCACCCACTTTCCTCTAAACCCACCACCCTTGCCCGCCTAGAGTCCCGGGCTCCGGGTTGGGTGCCATCTCTAGTGGGTGTGTGTGTCCGTGAGGGTGTTTGTTGTACAAACTGTCTGTCTTCCTACCTGGCTGCAGTTCCCTATGTGGCCACCCTGGTCGCAGGGGCGCCACATTCCCTCGGAGTTAAACCGGTGTGTCCCCACGCCGTCCGGCATGGATCCCCCTGATAACATTTTATTTTATTCAAACATTTAACATTAATCAGCACTTTTCATCCACTTAAGGAGGCACGGGTCTTTTAATGTTACATTAACTATATGCACATTGGTCCACGGGTGTTTCTGCTTAGGAGGCCTGGATTTGCTACACCATCCCCAGGCACTTGCTTTCCCTAACTTAATGTGCATGGGGGTCAATCCAGTTCCTCCACCCTGTTGGACACGGTCTACCGGGTTAAGTGCAAAACTTCACATTTAAATATTCACATTATTCTCTAAGACATTACTTTTCAGCATAAAAGTATAAAAAGTCTCAAAGTACAGTACTTTCTAGCAAAAAGTATAAAAGTTTTTCAAAAAGTGCAAAAGCATTCCAAACAGGCACTCTGCAGTTCAGTTCAAAGTTCTATGCACCAACTCAAAGTGCACTTTGGTCTTAAAATCAATTGGGAGCATACCGGGTGCTCAACTATGTACAGCGAAAGTTTATACCAAGTCATTGTCCATGGCATCAATGTCAATCAACATATAAGACAGACAGGGGACAGCTATCATTCACTCAGGATTGGGATGGGGCCAATAAGGAACACATCACATTCACACTTACTGTCCTTGCAGCAGGATCCGGGTCTTCACTCTTGATCCTTCTTCTCCACCTTCCACGGAAGTACTTGTGGAGCTCTCCTTCTAGGAAACATTTCCAGCTCTTGCAGAGCTTGGACTAGCAGGTAACTGCTGGCCGTCTTGGTAGCTGCATCTGCCGTGGACTTTGCGGTAACTGTCTCTGTTAGAATTGTAGAACCCGTGTTAACAACTGGATCTGTATAATCACTTGAATCAGGGTAAACAACTGGATCTGGTTCTGGATCCTCCAAGGCTGGGAGTTCATCCTCTTCCGATGTTTCTAGGGATAGCCTTCTCACTTGAACCACATATGGACCTCTTTCTCCATGTACCACGTTGTAGGAGACCCATTCTCCGATGGTCACTTTCCTGTCCGGGTGTTGTGCAGGAACATGCGCTTCTACATGACGCCTGTTTATAAAAATGCCTCTTGGCGCACCGGGTTCAGGAGCAAAGGAGAATCCTTTTCCTCAATTATTTTGACAATCTGCCCTTGGTGCCGTGGAGAAATTGCAACCCCTCTATCGCGTCGGGCCTCTGCTTTCGCCTCTAAAGTGCGGGCTAACATAATTTGCTTTTGAACTTACCGCTCTATCTCCTCCTTCTACCACTTGCGAATGCAGAGTCGCAGGTACTCCTCCCGGGTGATAAGCTCTGCAGGGCCTACTGGGCCGCCAGGGTCCCCAAGGAAACCCATGAGGTCATCGCTAGCCTCACTCCTCACCCACCATGTCACGCTGGGAGTGGGGAAGACACCCAGCGTAGGATAACGACGGGGGGGGGGGATCAGGAGTCCCTAATGCTAAGGGCACAAGAAGGAGACGGTGACCCCTAGACTTCCTAGAGCTGACCCTGTCTGCCCTGACGTCCCTATACAGTCTCCTCAACTGTCGCCGACCACGAACCTCGTCCCTCTCTGATCCTAGATCTATCTTATCTAAGGATCAGATGGAGAGGTTCACTAGACCCCTCCACTATCAACTAAAGACAAACACCAGGGAAGACAGACATTTGGGAAAAGGAAACACTTATCTGACAGCAGAACACAGCAACCTCCAACTTCTCAGCTTCTGCTGGAGCAAGGATAAAGTGTGCACAAGGAACTATCACCTGCACCGAGGAAGGGTAATGAACCTCCTTATAAAGGTGGAAGGAGTCTGCTGGGTCCTAGTGACCTACAACATTGGTGGATAAAACCAGACCGAGCGCAAGACCTCCACAGCCGTTCTCCCATAATAGAGAGATCTCATCACACCTTCTTTCCATCAACACAGAAGGTAAATGCTCCTGAAAGAGACGGACCATCCTCCACCATTATGGCTGGTGGGCCAACCGCTGGGATCGTCTGCGCGTGGCCTCCACCCTGTCATCCGTGCCACCCGTGACACACCAGCATCGGAGCTGTTCTCCTCTCACCTCTGATGTTACAGGCGCAGGTATCAGGGGCTCCGGCAAGGGCAACCATCCCTCTTCCAGGGCTCCGAGTGAGTCAGTTATTCTTGGGATAGGGCGCGGTGCAGCCTCAGGAACACAAGTCAATCAGGGTCGTGGTCCTCGCTCCGGGTATGACTCTTAGAGGCACCAACCCAGCTGGGTTGCGCAGACCAAGACTGCAGGTTTTGTTGCACGTCGATTCGAATCCGGGTCCTCTCCTAAACTTGGGCCCGGGTCATCTGTAGGGGCAGCAGCCGCATTACACCCCTCCGGATGTCTCGGTTCTCCGGACATCTCTCTCCGCCTTCCGCCATGCTGCCTCGATCACTGTTGTTCTCTCCCTGGCCAGGTTCCTCCACTGGTACATTCCATGGGCCCTCCGGGATCACTTCAGTTCTTTCGACCGCAGCACACTCCTCGGCGTCCTTCTCTTCCGTTCGCATGTACTGTGATAGCGACTGCCCCACATCTGTTTTTCTTGTCCCGCTTTTCCGGGGCGATGACTTCCTCTTCAGCTCCTGCCAGCTTCTCATTGGTAGGTGCACTTGGGGGCAGAGGCTCTTCTTTGGGATTGATGGCTGGCTCCCCTGGAGTTAAGGGGAGCCAGGGCGGGCCTTTCTTTTCCTGCTTTGGACCGGGCCGGCCCACAATGGGGGGTCTGGGAACGCCTCCCCTGCACATGGCTTCAGGCTTCCATGGCCTCCATTAAGCCCAGATTTGGCAGGAAAAGTCCAGAACATGTTTCTAGACACACGGGGTCCGGTTCTTTTGGACCGGGTCCATCCTCTTCATGACACCAAGTTGTGGAGCCCACTGGGACGGGGTACTGCTGGGGATGTCACAGAGGTCCTGGTCCGGACCGTGTCCCGGGTTCTCACAAGTAAAAGGGGATATATACAATGGATAATGTTTGTTGTGACGCCACCACGGGTTGTGGTCAGTAATGGGACAACCGCTGCAGCGCCACTCTGCCAAGAGGATGGATGGATGATGGGGCTGCAGCCAGATGGATGAGCCTGCCGCGGGTCGGGCTGCTCCTTACAGGATAAAAGGTATGATAACAGTTCTTTATACCTGGAATCAGACACAGACACAGGGCCCTGAGGTAGATGCAAAATTGAAAAGTGCGTAGGCGGTATAGTGGAGGCACTCTGCAACACAGCGTGGATCAATCTGAGGCAAGAGATATATAGGTAAGAGGTGCAGCAGTAACCTAATAATTAGAGGTGGTGGAGGTTATATGGTAGAAACACCTAGGAGTGCTGTTACAAATAGCTAAGCACCTTACCTGAAAGTTAATATGAGCACATAGTGGTAGATCACTGGTAAGCGGCCGTCACACGCTACGATATCTTGAAAGATATCGCTCGAACGCGCCAGATTTAACATCGCTTGAACGATGTCTGTGCGTGTGACGGCAGGATACGATGAACGATAGCTGATCAAATCGCAAGATCGCGATCTGAGCCCCGGACCTCAGATCTGACGATGTCGACTCATAAGATGAACAGAATCGGCGTGTCTAAACAACCAAGATCGTATGCACGTGTAGGAACTGCGCGATGCCTAAATCCAGCACGTAGGCGTGCCAGGAGTTTCCCATTGCCTCGCCTCCTCAGTTGTGATTCGTGCACCGTAATGGTTTTGGATTGGCTGCTTCGCCACTAGCTCGCATTGGTGGAGGATGATGCGTTGCCATTGGCTGTCCTCACAGGGCGCCATTTTTGCAGAGCTGTCTTCAGCACCACACATAGGCGTCGGCTGCACAATTTCACATGTAGAACTGTGCACCCACAAGTGCGTCGACTTGATAATAGAACCTGCGTGGTACATGACCCTGCTATAGTGTCCACCTTGTCATACACCCAATGTTGCCAGGCGCGGCAGACACAACGCGGCGCTACATCACGCCCATGGGATATTGTCCCGTAGGTGACACAAAAAGTGGTGATTGCCCTGTTAACGCCGCGTAGGTCGCCTTTAAGTCTTCTTACGTCACGCAAGGGGCGGTCCTCACGGAATGAAGTTGGTTTCATTTTCATTCCGCATGCAAGGTGCTAGCTCCTCCCCTGCACATTGCAGCTCAGTTATGGCCGCAACACGCCGCGCTGCCACGTTGGGGATGGCGGAACTCATGATCTTAATCGATCATTGCGATTGATTAGATTATTGGGGCCACCACCCCCACCGGCATCCGAGGCTGCGCAACCGCAGCACTGTGCTTAAGATCCAGCGGGCCCTGCGGCGCCAGCTGTGTGTGGAGAGGGCTGTGAAGGCGATCCAGCACAAGATCGCCGATCTTAAATATAAATGCCCGGGCCGAATTGTGGACATCCGTGCCCGGATTGCCAGGCTGCGTGGTGAGTAAATGTTGGGGCCCCACACACACCTGCACATGTACATGTATCAAAATACACAGCAATGTCTCACAACAGATTCAAAGGATAGTGTGTTCCCCGGCCTGTCCCCACCAATGTCTTACCATATATTCTGGCTAATTTGGATGCAGGGCCAACACTCCGGCCTGGTTGTCCAACCTCATAAAAGCTGTACATCCAAATGTAACTCAGGACCTAAAATTAGTCACAAGCTTCATTGTGCAGTTGTAAAGACATTCAATGCAGGTCACAGGCAGCATGGCAAGTAGATGGACTGGGGAGTACAGGTGACATATAGTCCAGGGGACTGTACACTCCCTCCCCTTGCCATGCTGCCTAACACCTGTCAGTATAAGAAAGTGTTGGCCACACTGGGAAATCACACACATTTTCCAAAGACCAATCCCTAAAGAATGCTCCTCAAACAACATTTGGAAACTGTGTTTGGACCCACCATGTGGATGTGCCAACAATGTGTCACCTGGTGGTGTGCCCACTAACACGAATAGTGCGAACTCCTGGCCAGCACAATTTGGGACGCAGGACTCCGGCGTAACTCAATATTTTATTAGATCACGCTACCTTCACAGTTCAATACCGCAATCAATGAGGCTGACCAATATTAAACAGCCTGCATTGGATCTAACTGATCCCTGCAGTTGGATCCAAAACATCCATCACAACCGACATTCACCAGGATCAGTTGATGTGACTGTCCCAGCTGGTCTCCCCTGGTGCATCCCCTCAACACCCCAATGTTGGCCCCTACTGACACCTCTTGGCCACCCATGTTCAACCCTGTGTGTGATACCCTCAAGTCCCCTGTGTTCAGCCCTCTTCTTGCGTGTGTGGGCACCTCATGTCCCCCATAACTTGGCAGCCTATTCCCTGTTGTCCCGCTTTGCTAACTAAAAATTGTGCGTTCTCAGGTGTTCACGAAACACCTGCCGGTTGCTGGGCCATCATGTATTTGCCCTAGGTGTGGATCCTGTGGCCAGGACCTGCGTTGATGTCACAGTCACATATCCGCTGTTGAAACAATGGTAAACTGTGTTAACGTGACTGTCACGGCAGCACAGGTGGTGTACTGCAGTGGCAGACCTCTTCTCAAACCGTGAGGCCCTGCCAAATGGCGGGTGCTCGGTCACAGTACTTGCAACCTTTCGCTAATTTTAATAACAATGACCTTCCAGTTTGGCCAAGTGTTAACGTATTGACCATGGTCTGTTCATCCAAATCGGGCCCAAGGACACCGCCAATGTCTTCTCAGAAGCTGGTCCATAGGGCCCCATGTCATGCATATTGTTGAATACAAATTATGGCCAAGGCGATGGTGTGCCCTAGAACTCAAACAGCCTAGTCTCCAAATATGGCAACATGCTGGTGTATGGGCAAAATAACATATTGCCAGTCAATAAATGCCATCCATTAGGAATCCGGCAATGTGTCATGCTGGTTTAGGGTGACGCCCCCGGAAGAAGCTCTATAGCGAAACGGCGTAGGGGTAGGAAGCCTAAGCACAGCGTTCCCTCTTAACAGGTAAAACAACATTGACTTGTCTCTCTCCTGTTACCAGTTTACCCTTCCATCTTATTGATACTCCATTAACTGTGCCAGCATCTGGACCTGAATTTGTAGCCTTAGGAAGTTGATAGGCACTACATAGAGATACTTGATAACGCTGGCTAATGTGCGTGTGGATGTACTTGGATGTATTTTATGAGGTGTATTTCTGTTTTATTGGTCTGGACTGCAATGGTTTCTTGAGCCTGTATTCCTTGAAGGTTTACTAATGTGCTATTTGGTGTTTCCTGTATTGTAGCTCTGTGTTTTTACTTTTTTGACAATAAAGAATCAAATATTGATATATACTCAGATCTTATTGATTAATTCATTCCTTGAATGAGACCTTCGGTTTTATTCAGTTAGTAAATGGTTGTTTGGAGTGACATATAAAAAATTGAGGACTGGTTGTTATTTGGTTTAGGGTGTGGCAAAGTATTGTCCATCCTCCAATTCTAGGCTGCATTTTAAACTGATAGACATTTGGATTGTGTAAACTGGTATGACATTTAGTGGCCATCCAATTTGGCACAATTGCAATAGGGATGGATGGGTCGCTATATCAAAGCCCTGCAGTTTTTATGTTTCGGGGGACAAATTGCCGTCGCCAACATGCGTGTGTGAAAAATGAAAAGACAACACAACATATTACGGACCATCATACACTAAATAGGTACCATCTAAAGCCCACACATGCCACAATGGCCCACAGATGTTGCACCATACACAGGTCAAAATGAACACCCAGCCTGCGGTTGCACCCCTAACTACAAGATTACTTGAAATGTATGTTAAAGCAGCCATGCAGCAAGCCACATTGGCTAATGTGTCCAGTATGCATACCAAAAACATACATTGCACATGTGTTTTTTTTTAGTAACCATGGCCACATATGTTGCCAGTGTACTGTCCCTCGTGTAAACAATAATTTTGTGTCCCACACACATTCCATGCTTACAACATTAGTCCATGCATCCAACCTGAGGTTGAGGCATTCATTAAAATGGCCTAAAGACAAGAGGCACACAATGAAAAGTTCCAAAAACTATGTGGAAAACCTGTCTGTTCCAAACGTTGACCTTGTGCTTTCAACCAGATGCCAAGGAATCGTCTTCTGAGGATGATCAACACCCTGGACCATCTGGAGTTGCCCCCCAGAACCCACCCCTACAGCAGCCAGCAGGGACACCCTCGGCCAGCAGCAATGAGGAGGAGGAGGAGGCTGATGCAGCATCATGGGAGGACTGGCTGCACTCCGATAGCGACCTGCCATCACCACCCTCAACACAGGATGCTGCGGAGGAAGAGGATTTGCCTGGGAGGGATGATGGGCCACCGTCCAGCCCGGGCCCTCTTTTGCCAACAGGCCACATCATCTGGCCACAGAGCCCCAGCCCGCCCGTTACACCACCCCCAAGCATTTCTAGCTCTGTGCCCAGCCCAGGGGTGGACATGTCCCCAGAGCCAGCCGGGGATGATGTGCGGCCCCCAACTGGCCCTGTGGAGGAGGCGAGGGCTGAGGAGGATAGGGCCCCAGACTTACCAGACTATGGTGGTAAGTGTGTATTGATAGGGTCTACACCCTGCATAGTGGAGTTATGATTGTGTTAAGCGACAGAGTTTTGTTGGCAAGGGTGTAACTGATATGTTTTCCTAAATGTTTGTGTAATGAGGTGTACAATTCAGACTGTATCATAGAAATGGATATGGAAATGAACTGTGCACAGTCCGCACTTGTCCACCAGGGGGCATCA
Source organism: Allobates femoralis (assembly GCA_033576535.1). Lineage (NCBI taxonomy): Eukaryota > Metazoa > Chordata > Amphibia > Anura > Aromobatidae > Allobates > Allobates femoralis. Next base: position 283,389,740 of record JARQOC010000005.1, read on the forward strand.
GTGGACTGTGCAATCACAGAGGGTGGAAAGCCCCCACCATCTCTGTTATTTACCCAGGAAGTGAGAGGGCGGGAGATGATTCCAGACACAGAGTTGAGCCAGAGAAGATCTCCCTGTGGATGTCTGCTGAAAGTGGACTACTTTGCTACACCGTGCCGGAAAAATCACCCCGCAGAAGCCCCTGTGACTGATCCTGGGCCACTAGACTTTGGTGCTGTGACTCTGGCCGCTCTGCAAAACCTTGCCCGCCGAGCACCCAGGGTGCATGTCCAGGGGCCGTGACCGACATAAGAGAGACTTCTGTGCTGCTGTGATCTCCCTTCTGCTGTTGCTCTGTGTGCCCTGAGACTGGGAGAGACAGACTGTTATCTGCAGAAGGAGACCGAAGAAGAAAACTGAGGAGATCCCCAGGCCTGCTACGTGGGAGCGACATCTTCTTCTGTGATAGACTGGTACGTGATTTTAGGGAAAGTTAGGGAAAGATACCTTCATTGTTGTGTTTTTTCTTGCTGCGTACCCGGCAGAAGTGAAGATCCAGAGACTCTAATATATACAAGTGCGCATATAGTTCGGTTGACTGTGATATAAATATGTTTTACAGTAAAGAAATGTTATTACCGGTTAAACCTGAGTATGGGGATTCTGTTGAGAAAGATCATACACACACACCCGCGGCCTTACCACCGGTCGCTTCATCTGGCGTAGTCGGCAGGATGTGTGATCAACAGAATCTCCTCCCGGTAGTAGCTTATAACCAGACTTATACTACGGCCTGCAGGTCCATATCCGGTGCCAGCACTCCGAACAGTGACACGGAGGAATTGAAGCAGATAGTAGCAGAGTTGCAGAAACAGATACTACAGCTGCAGCTCATGCTAGACCAACAGGCGGACAGGCAAGCGAGACAGCAACCCAGTCGGCCTATGGGAAGGTGCTGGACATGCGGCGACCCCCGCCATAGGGCAAACCGTTGTCCGCAGCCTCCACCCGTGCTCCGATATACTAGAACCAGCAAGCCATGCCCCAAAACAGCAGCCACCTTTAAACTAGATGCCCCAGCCAAAGCGGTTCGCTCGGCAGGGGAGATCAGGGAAAAGGGTGTGAAGAGACAGAGCCAGACCAATAAGCAAGTGCTGGCCACTCGGGTCCAGGGGACGGTGAAGTGGTTTAATGTCCGCGATGGGTATGGCTTCATCAACAGGAATGACACAAAGGATGACGTGTTTGTACATCAGACTGCCATAAAGCGTAACAATCCTCGTAAGTGCCTCCGCAGCGTTGGTGATGGGGAGGTGGTACAGTTTGATGTTGTGAAGGGAGAGAGGGGTACAGAGGCCGCCGACGTCACCGGTCCTGGGGGTGTTCCCGTTAAAGGAAGCAGATTTGCCCCAACCGGCGCCGCTACCGCCGGCGATCCTACTCTCCCCGGGTAGAAAACGTGACTGAGTTTATTGGAGATATTGTGAGCCCTGAACAAGGGAGCGAAGGTGAACGGGGGGATGATGGTTTCCCCCAACAGAGGTCCCTACTCCGCCGGAGATCAATCCCTGTGATATCAACGGCCATCACTGCCCTGGAGCCGATGGTTGTTGACAGGGACTGTCAACCTTTAAGTGGGGGGGTATGTAATGAGGTGTACAATTCAGACTGTATCATAGAAATGGATATGGAAATGAACTGTGCACAGTCCGCACTTGTCCACCAGGGGGCATCAGTGGACTGTACAATCACAGAGGGTGGAAAGCCCCCACCATCTCTGTTGTTTACCCAGGAAGTGAGAGGGCGGGAGATGATTCCAGACACAGAGTTGAGCCAGAGAAGATTTCCCTGTGGATGTCTGCTGAAAGTGGACTACTTTGCTACACCGTGCCGGAAAAATCACCCCGCAGAAGCCCCTGTGACTGATCCTGGGCCACTAGACTTTGGTGCTGTGACTCTGGCCGCTCTGCAAAACCTTGCCCGCCGAGCACCCAGGGTGCATGTGCAGGGGCCGTGACCGACATAAGAGAGACTTCTGTGCTGCTGTGATCTCCCTTCTGCTGTTGCTCTGTGTGCCCTGAGACTGGGAGAGACAGACTGTTATCTGCAGAAGGAGACCGAAGAAGAAAACTGAGGAGATCCCCAGGCCTGCTACGTGGGAGCGACATCTTCTTCTGTGATAGACTGGTACGTGATTTTAGGGAAAGTTAGGGAAAGATACCTTCATTGTTGTGTTTTTTCTTGCTGCGTACCCGGCAGAAGTGAAGATCCAGAGACTCTAATATATACAAGTGCGCATATAGTTCGGTTGACTGTGATATAAATATGTTTTACAGTAAAGAAATGTTATTACCGGTTAAACCTGAGTATGGGGATTCTGTTGAGAAAGATCATACACACACACCCGCGGCCTTACCACCGGTCGCTTCATTTGTGCAGATGGTGAACGTGCAGGGTCAGCTGGATGGAGTCTGAGTCCATCCCCATCCACCCCTGATAGTGGTGAGGGTGAGGAGCAAGAGTGTAAGTACCATACATTGATTTTGACTTTGGACAAAAAACCATGTACGGTCCCACAGTAAAAGTGTTCTTCCTCAACATACAGGTGTCCCTACTGTCGTGGAGGATTTGGAGGCCCAGATCCAGTTCCTTCAACAGCTGCAGTCAGCCATTCACCAGCATCTGCGAGAGCTGGGCCGCCTACTTTATATGCTGGGTGGCCGCCAGCAACAAGATGGTGGGCTCCCATAAGGGTGATGGAATGGGACCCTCTAACGCTCCATGCGGACATGAGGGAGTGTTATCCATGTTGGATACCAAAATATTTTTGTTCTGCCATGTTGACATTATTTGTTTGTTTTTTTGCCCCTGTTGGGCTCTTTTCTTATAGTGTCCAACATTTGGACCATATTTAATGTGTTGGGGCTACCATGTTGGGCTCTTTTCTTATAGTGTCCAACATTTGGACCATATGTAATGTGTTGGGGCTACCATGTTGGCCTCTTTTCTTATAGTCTCCAACATTTGGAGACTCCCAAGCCAGTTGTGGTTCTTCCTACACTGAAACACAAATGCGTCCTTGTTGTGCTTGGTATTGGCCCTTTTAAACAACCTAATAAATGTCTAAACCCAATCTGTTAAGTCAGTGTCTTTCTGAATGGACACAATTATTTCCATGTTATGGGAGGTTCCTGCAGGTCTTTAAGGGCATCATGGCCAAATATTTGGCTCAACCGGTTGAGGTAGAGGAAGGGATCCATAACACATGTTGTAACACAAGGTGCACATTGTCAGCATGCCGTCTGTCGACCAACCACCCAAACTTTATTAGGAACGTGATATAAAAAATTTTGCCAATGCTGTTACACCATCAACCATAAATGTGGATGTAGACTTTCATATCTGCCAGCTGTTGAATCCTGCCACCATTAATATTGTCCCATGTTTTAGACCACATACAATGATGTTAAGGACACCTCTGCGGCCTTGTGGGTACACCAATAAGTAGTGAAGGCTAATGCTGCATACCAAAGGTTTAAGTATAATTGCCCTCTACATATATACGTGTTGCTAGATCCAGCATGTGGCCTACTATACCAGGTCAGCGGCAAACAATTTTTTGGTCACCTTGCAAACACCATGCCAAAATCAGGGACAAGATATTTAAGGTATGTGAACATAAAATATATTTATTTTAAATCAAATCAAAAGCCGGAAACCCCGTTCACAACAATGTGAGAAATAAAATACTGACACTATTTGGTTAACAGAAATAAAAGTGCAGTTGTTGCAATATGGACACAAACAACAAAAAAACCCAGAGTGGGTAATGGCAAATTAGCCGGGACAAAAAAAACCAATAACAACCGGGAAAGAAGCCATGAAAAAAAACAAAACTATAAGTTGTGAAAATGGGGCTGAAAATAATGATCCCCTTCTGGGTAGAAGCGGTTGTCCGGCCGCTGGTCTTGGTTCAAAGGCCCTCTGCGAGGCATGGCCTGGGCTTGGGCAGGTGGTGGTGCTTGCAGAACATGGGCGGAGGGCCCATGTACTGCCAGGCGGGTGGGTTGGCTGGTGGCTGGGGAAGGGGAGCAGGGAAGGTGGAATCTGCGGTCAAATTACCCAAACGGGCCTGGTCCATTACCAGCAGGATCACGCGCTCACAATGCTCCCTTTGCTCCATGGTAAACGTGGGGAGACGCTCAGCCACCACCGCAGCAAAGGGGCATTGTGGCTCACGAACCTGCTGGGTCAGGACTTGCTCGGTCAGTGCGACCAGGTCAGGGCCTGAGCTTGGTGGTGCATTGCGTGGCCGGGCCCGGGCCCGGGAAAATTGCATAGGGGACGGCTGGGCGCGGACGCACCCTCTTCATGCGGCTGAGATGGAGGCTGCTCCGGCGACTCCGACACCGACCTGGAAGAGGGACCTTCAAGCGGATCCTACAAGTTGAAAGGAAGAACACATGAGCACACATGCAATTACACTTTAGGTGTTCATTTAGCCAGAAAGGATCAAGTTACATGTATGTCACTAACCCACATTGTGCCTGATCTCCTACCAAAGTCCATGACAGGGCCTTACAGCTTCTGTAAATAACACAACACTCACTACTTGTGTGCTAATCGATTGCTTGCTTAAATTGTAGGTGGTTTGAAAAGCCTTAATCAAGATGGGAGGACCATCGGGTCTATTGTTGCCTCTCTACATTTAAAACTTGCCTAAGATTTTTTGAAAGAATGTTTATGAAGTGAGCATTTGGAAAGATTGGTCTAGGTGACCGACTTACATTTGCCCCCTCCACGGCATCCACAACATTGGCCTGTTGGGGCTCGGCGAATTCATCGCTGTCGAGGGGTAGCCGTGGCTCCTGCTGCTCCATGGTGAAGAGGAGCTGGTCATAGTACCACAACGCTGGGGTGTAAACATCCCCCGCTGCCATGCCTGACCGGCTAACTTTTTTATGCTCCTTTCCAAACACAGTCTTGAGGTGCTGGATTTTTTTTTTAATGTAGTCCACGTCGAGTTCCTGGCCTGGCAGATATTGCCGGGCCACCACCAGGAGCCTCTCATAAGCTGCATTGCGGAGGGCCCTGTTGGTGTACCCCACCGCTCGAGTTTGCCACAGGCAGGGGTTCTCCCTGTATGCCTCAATCAGGGCACTGATATATTCCCTATTTGGGCGGGGCATCTGCAAAACAAATAATAAATGCAATCAGTAAAAATCACTGTGGCACATGGTCCAAACCATGTGTAAAATAACAGCCACAGGATGAAAAGTCACCTGGCATGATCAATGTGAAAAGCCCCAGCTCAATAACACAACACCACACTTGCTTAGACCAACAATGTTGGTCAAGTCACTGGGATGTGTGCTGTTGTGACAGTGACAGTCCAAACTTTGTGCCTGGAGTACCATATAATAACCTGAAGTTTAGATGGCTCAGTCTCATCAAATGATGTGAACATACCTTGACTAAATCCAACACAGTGTGTAGACTGTTTACACTTTTGCAAGCACAAAATATGCTGGCCGGCTGGCTGCTGTCACTCCCACTTGTGTCAAGGGACACACAAAACAGCAGGTCCAACACACATGTTCACAATGCACTATTTATCCAAATTGATCCGACAGCTGTTGGACATGACAGGTGCGATATGCATAGACATCGCAATTACCACGCCCGGTATAGAACGTAACTGCTGCGCTGGGTGTGTTCGTGCGGTTTCTGCCACGCCTAACGTGGAACATAGCCCCGGCGTTGTGTGTGGCACAATGGTTCTCCACGCCTGTTTGGAGGGCGTAACATCGTGTGGGTGTGTGGTTTATCGTTGAGGAGACACGCCTGGTAGGGGGACGTCTCGCCTTGTCATTGGCTCGGGCGTGTATATATAGATTTTCCTGGAGATGCACAATGTCTTTGCTGCGGAGTTGCTGCCGGTATGTTCTTGGAGAGTCAGCATGTGAAACATTGTGAATGGGGGTCACTATAGCGTTGTCAAAAGAGATATGACGGGGTTTGTGTTGTTGCCCCCCCTCTGCTGTTTCCATGATGTTTTTTTGTTTGTTTTGATTTACATTTATCGTTATATAGCAAAATACAAGGACTGAATCATTACCTTGTGGCATTGAAGTCATCGGGACATAGTTCGTATTTTCGGTGCCTTGACATTGGAGTGACACCCATCTCTGCGGCCACTGCATGTGAGTTATTATTGTGTGTCTGTAGTGTAGCTTTTTCCATACATATGGTCCTCCATGTGTCTGATGTTCATGGTGTTTGCGTTGTTCATGATGTAGAAAGTGTGATGTTGGTATTGATCTCAATGTGTGTAGGGCTTTTTGTGTATTGTATTTTGTTGTGCAAGGCATTTATCCGTGTAAAAACGTGTGGCCTTCCTCAACACCTTCATTGATACTGTAGGTGTTGTTGGGTTTTAGTACATGTTTTGCACATGTGTACTGCACCTGTACATATTTTGGCAATGTCATGCTCATTAGTGGTTTCATTTTGGATGTTCACATTGTCGTAAAACAACCTTTGTGCGTAGGCAGCATAGTAAACATAGTTTTGCCTCTAAACAGCATGAATCCAGATCAACGTGCCGTGTTGGGGACTGCTTTACTGGTGCAGGCAGCACGTGTGGAGGATGAGAGGGTGGAGAGACGCCGGAGGAGACCACGACGCATCTGGGCCAGGGAGTGGCTGCAGCAGCGCGATCAGCATTCCCACATTCGCCTTCTGCACCAACTTCGGGACGACTTCCCACGTGACTTCCAAAATTTCCTCCGGATGACAGATGAGACCTTTCAGATCTTGTTGGCAGCAGTGTGCCCGCTCATCAGACGGCAGGATACAGTTATGCGTCCAGCAGTGCCTGCGGAGGAGAGGTTGGCCGCCACACTGCGGTTTCTCGCAACAGGTCGCACCATGCAGGACTTGGTCTACTCGTCTGCTATATCACGTCCCCTCCTTAGCCAACTCATCCCGGAGACATGTGAGGCTTTACTGCGGGCTCTAGCTCCGACTTACATGCGTTTGCCGCAAAACCCAGAGGAATGGCTGGCCACTGCCGCAGAATTCAGCCAGAAGTGGCAATTCCCAAACTGTGGTGGGGCCATTGATGGGAAACATGTTAGGATCACCCAACCCCACAACAGTGGCTCATTTTTTTATAATTATAAATGCTATTTTAGTATTGTTTTGATGGCAGTGGTGAATGCGAATTATGAATTTGTGTCGGTGTCAGTGGGCACAAATGGGAGGGTTTCTGATGGCGGGGTTTTTGACCAATCGTCGTTTGGTCAAAAACTGAAAACTGGACGTCTCAATTTACCACCCACCAATCGCACCTGTGGAAACATGAACTTTGTGTTCCTGGCAGATGAGGCCTTTCCGCTACATCCTAATTTGATGAAGCCATACCCCCAGAGGCACGTAAATGCCGAACAACGCATTTTCAATTATAGGCTTTCCCGGGCACGGCGAGTGGTGGAGAATGCCTTTGGCATCATGGCTAGCCGTTTCCGCATTTTCCACACGGCCATTAATATGAAACTCGAATCGATTGACCTTGTAGTTATGGCCTGTTGTGTGCTCCACAATTTTCTGAGACGCCGGGATCGCCAGGCCTACACACCACCAAACTTTGAGGACCGCATTGACTCCAGCAATGGTGAGGTGGTGTTGGGGGGCTGATGCCCCACAGATGGCAGGACTACAGCCATTAGGGGGTGGAAGCAGCCGACAGGAGGCACAGGAGATGAGGGACCGGTACTGCCAGTACTTTAATGGTCCAGGGGCTGTGAGCTGGCAACACAACCTCCCCTAATTATTAGTGTGCCATGGGGACTTTTACATTGCACAGTTTCACTGTCTCCTGCAGCTCCGGCTTGGAGGCAGGACATGTGTGCATTTTTTTTTTGGTGAAGAGGTGTGTATTTTTTTTTAAATACCCAGATTTAGGGATATTTCAGTTAATGTTTTGAAGAGGGCCAGGCCTTGCCCATTTAAGGGGAGCTATGTGTTGCAGACTTACCTCTTGTCTGTGACATGAGCCAGGGATTTGGCTTCTTGGTGCTTGTTGGCACTATTTTTGTTATTTGTGTTGAAGGGCCCGGCTTATGGGTCCTGTGAGAGACGGGTGGGTCCAGGACCCACATACCTCCCCAAAGGCCCTTGTGACAGTGCTCACATTTTGGTTTAGGAGCACCTAGGGACAGAGTTAGGACTGTCTCGACCAGGGCCTACCGTGACGTTGGTGAGGCAGCTTAATGTGCGTTTTGTGGCAAAAACGTATCAACCAAAAGGCCCTGATTTTTGACCCAGAACTTGTTATTTGCTACATTGTTTTTGTTGGAAAACGGATTACATGCACACACGCATATCTTGGACCACATATATGGTGGTCACAACACAAGTGTTGCAAAGCATAGTACAGAGTACACAGACATTAGGGCACCAGGAACAATGAATGTTCAGAGGCGCTTTGCCTCCTTTGCGTTGTCATACATTTTCCCCACAATCCCGCTTGACAACACATGCGCTTTCTCACACACTTTCAATCAAACATCAGCAACAGCACACAGCAAACACACATGCGTTTCACAGGCGTTTGTAAAAAAAAACACTCATGCCGCACACACAGCTCGCTACAGGGTGATTAATTAACGGATCTTTAAAACTACAAGAATTGAGCAACACATAAGTGGTCGTATTCTGCACGACGCACCAAGGGGGATAGCGTTTTATACCTTTTCACCAATCAAAATTATTTCAGGGGTACAGCACATCGTGATTACACATGTACATTGCGACCAACATCACAGGACATTCTGGAGATGAGGCCGCCATGTTTCAAAGGACATCTGACCAATGAGGACGCAGTACTGACCACCAATGGTGTAGTGAGGGGCGCAGCTTGGAGACCATGTACCACGCCTATGTGCTCCAATTAAACATTGGAAGACGCCCACATTTGCAACAACATCGTTTAAGAGATTTCTGTGTGACTCTTTGCTGAACGATGTCCACAGAGGATAAGTGCATCGCTCAGACGACCGCTGGATCACTGCATCGGAGAATCGTCTGAGCGATGTCTGTGGGTGTAGCGTTGTGATGAACGATCTCACACGTCGTTCGGACGATGTGCAAATCTGACATCGTCTACGACATCGTTAGCTAGATCTTAACGTGTGACGGCCGCTGTAGAAATACTTATTGACCTTATTTAAGAGCTACCATGTGCACATAGCCCAGAATAGTACCATAGGCTGGTGTCAAACTATAAAGGTGGAGTAAACCCACGTAATTCTTTTATGGTAATTATTATTATTAATTGTAGCTTGTAAATGGTACCTGAATAAACTGTAATTATATAAATTTTACAAATAAACCTGAATTTTTTATGAAAAAAATTGGTTCAGTTTCATGTATCATCGGTGTACCTCAGGTGAAGCAGCACGGATAATTTTGGGGATATATTGATGTAAAATGAAACGAAAGTTATTGGACATATGATTTTAATGAAATATTAATAGTAGCTGTGGGCAACATGTCTCTAGGGGGTGCCCACCCTCCCTAGAGACATGCTGTCCACTCCTGTGGGCATGTGAGGGGTTAATGCGGCAGTTATACTATTGTTGGCTTTTGTCGGCTTTATACAAATTTGTGAATGAAGGCGCGGCTCCTCGGAGTAGAGGAGATACTGTACGTAATGTACATATAGTATCAGCTGATGTCCTTGGTCCTGTAACCAATAACATTAGGTCTATGGGCAGCGCACCGCCATAGACCTAATGTTAATGCTTACAGGACCCTGGACAGCGGCTGATACTATACGTACATTACGTACAGTATCTCCTCTATTCTGAGGAGCCGCGCCTTCATTCACAAATTTGTACAAAGCCGACAAAAGCCGGGAATAGTATAACTGCCTCATTAACCCCTCACATGCCCACAGGAGTGAACAGCATGTCTCAAGGGAGGGTGAGCACCCCCTAGAGACATGTTGCCCACAGCTACTATTAATATTTCATGCTTTAATAACATTTAACACTTTGTTCATCCCTAAACAAAGTATACGGTAACCGCATTGCTCAGGATTACACATCCGGAGCAATCCGGTTACCACATTGCAGTTTGCAAAATCACTCAGAAAACTGCAGCCTGCATGATTTTTACCGCAGACTGCAGATCCGGATGCGGTAACCGGATTGCATGTAGAGCATAATGGGCTCCTATGGGGAGCGGTTCCTGATCCAGTTTTGAGCTTTTTTACAGCTCAAAACCAGATCAGGATCTCAAAATCCTGCCGCATTTGTGACCCTAGCTTAAGGCCGGACATTGTCCTAATGAAGGGAATTTTTGAGATTTAGGATACATATGTTTCCTCAGCCAAGGTTCCTAGGTCTTTTAATGCCTCTTCCTTGTTTTGCATAAACCGGGAGAACCCTAAGTTAGTTGGAAGAAACATACATTTAAAAACACAGTTTCTGTGCAAAGAGGTGTACATCCTTTATGGCAGTAAAGGTATCCAGTTGCATGGTAGAAGAGGAGGTAAGACCTCTCTCCAAGATCTGCACCTGCATTTCAGATAAGACATGGTCAGATAAGTTGATTACCTAATGGTGTTGACCACGTCCATATTTGTTAGGAGGGGGTGGTACATTACACATTGGTACATTACACCTTGTAGACAGGAGTGAAGTGCATCACACAATGACTGACAGCCTTGTAGACAGGACTGAACTGTGCCACACTATGAGCGGCAGCCTTGTAGACAGGACTGAAGTGCGTCACACTATGAGCGTCATCCTTGTAGACAGGAGTGAACTGCGTCACACGATGACATGCAGCCTTGTACTACGTCACACTATGAGCGGCAGCCTTGTAGACAGGAGTGAACTGCGTCACACTATGACTGACAGACCTTGTAGACAGGAGTGAACTGTGTCACACTATGACTGACAGACCTTGTAGACAGGAGTGAATTGTTTCACACTATGACTGACAGCCTTGTAGACAGGAGTGAACTGCGTCACACTATGACTGACAGACCTTGTAAACAGGAGTGAAGTGCGTCTCACTATGACTGACAGCCTTGTAAACAGGAGTGAACTGCGTCACATTATGACTGACAGCCTTGTAAACAGGAGTGAAGTGCATCACACTATGACTGACAGCCTTGAAGACAGGAGTGAAGTGCATCACACTATGACTGGCCATGTTCACACTCACCTGCGTTTTTGGCTTTCTCTGCGTTTTTCTGCAGTTTTCCAAAAACGTAGGTGCATTTAAGTGTACATGCGTTTTTTCAGCTCCACTTGCGTTTTTTTCCTCCAGGCCAAAAAATGCTGCATGCAGCGTTTTTTGGGTGCTGGAAAAAAACGCAGGTGTTGTTTCCAAAAACGCATGCGTTTTTTTAACATGGGCCCCTATGGGAAACGCATGCGTTAACGCAGTGCACATATAGGCACCTGCGTTAACGCATGCGTTTCCCATAGGGCCCCATGTTACAAAAACACATGCGTTTCTATAACATGGGGCCCTATGAGAAATGCATGCGTTTTTAAATGGCACATTTAGGCACCCTGCGTTAACGCTAGCGTTTTTGCCTCCGTTTTTGGCCAAAAAATGACTAAGTCCAAAAAGGTGTCAAATCCTTTCAGACACACAAGGGACACTTTTTAGCACTTTTAGAAAAACACAGGTGGTTTTTTTCCTGCTAAAACAAACGCAAATTGAGTGTGAACAATAACACTGACGGCCTTGTAAACAGGAGTGAAGTACGTCACACTATGACAGACAGCCTTGTAAACGAGTGAAGTGCGTCACACTATGACTGACAGCCCTGTAAACAGGAATGAAGTGCGTCACACTATGACTGACAGCCTTGTAGACAGGAGTGAACTGTGTCACACTATCAGCGGCAGCCTTGTAGACAGGACTGAAGTGCGTCACACTATGAGCGCCATCCTTGTAGACAGGAGTGAACTGCGTCACACTATGACAGGCAGCCTTGTACTGCGTCACACTATGACGACAGCCTTGTAGACAGGAGTGAACTGCGTCACACTATGAATGACAGACCTTGTAGACAGGAGTGAAGTGCGTCACACTATGAGCAGCAGCCTTGTAGACAGGAGTGAACTGCGTCACACTATGACTGACAGACCTTGTAGACAGGAGTGAATTGTGTCACACTATGACTGACAGCCTTGTAGACAGGAGTGAACTGTGTCACACTATGACTGACAGACCTTGTAAACAAGAGTGAAGTGCGTCACACTATAACTGACAGCCTTGTAGACAGGAGTGAAGTGCATCACACTATGACTGACAGCCTTGTAAACAGGAGTGAAGTGCGTCACACTATGACTGACAGCCTTGTAAACATGAGTGAAGTACGTCACACTTTGACAGACAGCCTTGTAAACAGGAGTGAAGTGCGTCACACTATGACTGACAACCCTGTAAACAGGAGTGAACTGCGTCACACTATGACAGGCAACCTTGTACTGCGTCACACTATGACGACTGCCTTGTAGATCGGAGGGAACTGCGTCACACTATGACTGACAGACCTTGTAGACAGGAATGTAGTGCGTCACACTATGAGCGGCAGCCTTGTAGACAGCAGTGAACTGTGTCACACTATGACTAACAGACCTTGTAAACAGGAGTGAACTGCGTCACACTATGACTGACAGCCTTGTAGACAGGAGTGAAGTGCGTCACACTATGAGCGGCAGTTCAAATTGCGTGCGGCGACCAATCAACGCACTTGGCGCCGGCGATGACCAATCAGTGAAGCGGCGCAGCTTGACGGGAAATATGAATCTTTCGCCGCTGATTGGTCGCCGCTCTCAGCGGCGACCAATCAGTGGCGTGGGATTCAAAACTCCTGCCAAGATGTGCTCCGGTTCGCTGATTTGTCACCGCCAGCCGCAGCGACCAATCAGCGCACTTGGTGCGTGTTTTAAAACACGCTTCGCTGATTGGTTGCCACGGCTGGTGGCTAAGAGCAGCAACCAATCAGCGACGCACGATTCATATTTCCCGCCAAGCTGCGTCGCTTCGCTCATTGGTCTTCGCCGGCCGCGGCCACCAATCAGCAAAGTGTGTTTTAAAACACGTGCCAAGTGCGCTGATTGGTCATCGCGGCTGGCGGCGACCAATCAGCGCAGTGGAGCACGACTTGGCAGGGGGTTTTGAATCCCGCCAAGCTGATTGGTCGTCACTGAGAGCAGCAACCAATCAGCGGCGCGTGATTCATATTTACCGCGAAGCTGCGCTGCTCCGCTGATTCAATCAGAGAAAAAGTACGGCTTGGTGGGGGATTTGAATCCTGCTCGGGGTACTACTGCTGCGAGGTCATCCCGGCTGGCACTATAGGACCTCTGTGCGGCAGGTAGCTGCAGCTCATCTACTGCCGCACAGAGGACCTATAGTGCCGTTGACTCGCCGAGGACCTCTGTACGGCAATACATGAGCCGCGGCACGAATTTTGAATACGCATATTATAATTATGTTATTTTGCATACGCTGCGCTCATTGGTCGCCACAGCTGTCAGTGACCAATGAGCGCTGGTGCGCGATTTTCGTGACAGACGTGATTAGGCAATTATATAGTAGATTATCTATCTAATCCTGATCAAACTATCGTATTTACATATCATGTATAATCTAAACTATCTATGCCTTATTTATGTACTTTATCTCGCTCCTTCTCTATCCACAATGTGTAACCCAGCTTTTCCTGAGGCCTGACATTGGGAGCGAGCTGTGTACTATGCAGTGCTGACTCCTAGGTATTTCAGTCAGAGCAGAGTTGCAGCCATGATGTGGGATGTATGTGTGAATATGTGCAGACTTGGCTGTCTTCCAGGCTATAAACATGCCGGGTGTTTCCCTCTCCCCTCCCCAGGCTCAGAGCACATAGCCGGCCATACCCCAGAGACCCTCTCCTCCCCGTATAGTGATGTGTGCCGAGCAGAGCTCCTGAGGTACAGCGGGGTGAGGTAATATGGACGCCTGACGTGAGGCTGGGAGGAGAGGAGGGAGGAGAGGATGCTGCCTGAGGGAGGACTGCTGCCTGCCGGTCCTCCCACCTCTCTCCACAGGGGATGGATGCTGGGACCGTGCAGTGCCTGCTCTGGAGGGAGAGAGAGCTGCCGGCATCACCGAGCAACAAGTATACTCCGCTGTGGATGTGACTGGATTACTGGAATGGCCGGGCTCTGATGAGGGATGGAGAGGCTCTGTATTGTCCCCGCCTATGGAGGGCGCTGTGTGCTCTGCCCGATGGAAATGTTTAGTGTCTGTGGGATGAGAGCATGAAGTCTACAGGATGGGAGCGAACAATGGCAAGTACGGCAGTGAGGGTGATGAGTGCTCCCCGGAGCTGAGGGTGGGATGGGGCATGAGGGTGAGTGAGTGCTCCCCGGAGCTGAGGGTGGGCAGTGAGGGTGAGTGAGCTGAGGGTGGGCAGTGAGGGTGAGTGGGTGCTCCTCGGAGCTGAGGGTGGGTCAGTAAGGTGAGTGAACTGAGGTTGGGCAGTGAGGATGAGTGGGTGCTCCCCGGAGCTGAGGGTGGGCGGGGGCTCTTCCTCTACTATTGTTCTGTACAAAGTTCAGCCCATTGTTAGGACTCCAGGAAGGGCAGCTCTATGAAGTGGTCACTCGGTCCTGACAGACCTGTCATCCTGCAGCTGCCAGACTGACTGACAGCGAGCGGGCTGCCTCCTGTCACCCTGTGAAGATCCCATTATCAAGGAGCCCACAGAGCAATGATATGTAGGAGCTCCCTCCAAGATCCCCACTGTACACCCACTTTCTCCATTGCAGGTATTGGCTGATGGCTGCAGTTATCCTCCTTGACCTCCTATTGTAAGGAGGTTATATCAGACATTCAAGGATGTACATCCATCAGTAACACTGCCAAGAGGAGAAGGAATTTACTAGCAAAACTCAAGTTACCTTATACTGTAAAAAGTTTAGGTGTGTCATGAAAAAGATCAGGAGATGTGAAAGAGACACAAAGAAAGGGAATCTGGGGGAGACAGGGAACCCGAGAATGATAGGGACAACTAATCTGGAAGGGGGGGGGGGGTGGAACAGGGTGATGACAGTGACAGGACATCTGAGAGATGGCAGGGATTCAGAGTGATGACAGGGAATCTGATAGATGACATGGAATGTGGAAGATGACAGGGAATCTGGGGAAAGTAAGCAAATCTGGAGGTTGACAGGGACTGGAGATCCTAGGGGATGATACAAACAGACAATCTGGAGAGGAGGAAAGAAGATAGGGAATCTGGGCATGACAGGGAATCTGGGGAACAATAGGGAATCTAGGTAATAACAGTGACAGGGCATATGAGGGATAGCAGGGAATCTAGGTGGTGACAGGGAATCTGGGAATGGCAGGGCATCTGAGGATGACAAGGAATTTAGGTGATGACAGGGCATGTGAGGAATGACAGGGAATCTGAGTGATGACAGAGCATCTGAGGGGTGACAGGGAATCTGGGTAATGACAGGGCATATGAGGGATGACAGGGAATCTGGGTAATGACAGGGAATCTGAGGGATGACAGGGAATCTGGGTGATAATAGGGAAATTGAAGATGAATGGGAATCTGGGGGATGAGGGAATTTGGGTGATGACAGGGAATCTGGAGGATGAAATGAAATCTGGGTGATGACAGGGCATCTGAGGGATGACAGGGAATTTGAGGGATGACTGGGAATCTGAGGGATGACTGGGAATCTGAGGGATGACAGGGAATCTGAGGGATGACAGGGAATTTGAGGGATGACTGGGAATCTGAGGGATGACAGGGAATCTGGGTGATGACGGAATCTGAGGGATGACAGGGAATCTGAGTAATGACAGGGCATCAGAGGGATGATAAGAAATCTGGGTGATGATAGGGCAATTGAAGATGACAGAGAATCTGGTGGATGAGGGAATCTAGGTGATGACAGGGAATCTGGAGGATGACAGGAGTTGACAGGGAATTTGGGGGATGATATGAGCAGACAATATGAAGGGGAGAGGGGGGACAGAATGACAAGGAAATTGAGGGATTACAGGGAAACTGGGTGGGGGGTGGGGAGGATAGAGGGACTGGGAAACTGAAAGATGTCTGAATCTGGAGCTAGGGGTTACAGAAGGACAGGGAATTTGGATGGGGGATATCGGAATCGGGTTGAGGGAATATGTGGGGCAACAGAGAATTTTGCGGGAGCAAATGACACTAAATCTGGGGGTGACTAAGACAAGAAATTTGAGGGTGATGGAATCTGAAAGATGACAAAAGGACTGGAAGTCCTGGGGGGTCATAGTAGGACAGGTAGTCTAACTATTGATGGAGAGAGAACATGAAATCTGAGAGGTGATAGTGAAGGAATCTTGGGAGCAATTGAGGGACATTATCTAGGGGGTAACAGAGTGACAAATGAGATGAGATTTAGAGATAGGTAATCTAAAAATGAAAAATAATATGGATTCTATGGTAGGCATTACCAAAGGAAGGGAAACTTGACTTTAGTTTTACATTGTTAGCAAGATAACTGTCCTACATAATGTCAATCTGTTTTCAGTTTTGGTAGAAGCCTTAGTTTCAGTCACGCAATTTTCCTTTCAGCCATAAATTAAGCTATATTTCTTGTCTTGTATAATACTACTGACTATGATGCTGCTATATAAATATATGATAAGCTAACAGTTTGATGTAACTTGTGCTTTGTAAAGGCAAAGAGATCTGAGTTCTTATATAGAGGCACTTTTTTCATTAAAACATAAGAACCACCAGAGGGCACATATGCAAAAAATGGTGTCTTCAGTTTGTGATTACTGTACGAGTAAATGACAAAGTTATGAAGACAGATGTAGTATAACACGGTGATATGTTAGGCCAGGGTCACACTTGCAGATTTTACATGCATTTTTCAGACATGTGTTTTTTGAAAAACGCATGTAAAAACGCATCCATAGGTACACATGCAAAAAACGCATGCCCCAATAGCAAAAACGCATGTCTGAATGTACCATGCGTTTTTTGGGTGCGTTTTTGGCTCAGGACCAAAAAATACTGCATGATGCATGATTTTTTGGAAATAAACACCCAAAAACGCAGCATGCAGTATTTTTTGGTGCCTTTTCAAAAACGCATGCGTTTTTTTAACATAGGGCCCTATGGGAAACGCATGCATTTTTATATGGCACTAAATGGTACATGCGTTTTTGCATGCGTTTTTGCATGCATTTTTGCATGTGTTTCAAGGGTCCCCCACACCTATCAGCAAAAATGCATGCAAAAACACAGGCTGCCAAAAAGCACCTTAAAAAACGCATGCCAAGTGTGACCCTAGTCTTAGGCTGACATGATTCTTGCTGCTTCTTATCTATTCATCTTCATAATAATTATTTCATGTCCAAAAATATTTGCATGTTACGAACATTACTTTTTGTTCATTGGTGCTAGAATATTAAAACCAAAGTTAGAGAGAGGTTTGAAGCTCCTGTTCTCAATTGAGATTTGTGCACCAGTTTTCATTTCCCAGAATGACATTCTGTTTTGTGTAGGAAAATATTTAAGCTTTTGCAAACCTATTTTTACATATCTTGCTTTTTGCATGGAATCTTTGTTATACTGATACAGTAAGTGGGGTCATTTAATTTGCTGTCACAAAAAAGGAACTTCATTAATCTCTGGCATGTCATAAGTGCTGTAACATTATTATTTATCTGCTCAGGAACTAAGCAGCCCAAACCATTCATCCAGTTCTAGACTTAGAGTACACAAATTGGACAGAAAATACAATTGGACACAAAACAAAGACTGGGCAATATTCAGTTGGACAGAAAATGAATGTTCTAGCAGAAACCAGACCCAGATTCATCAGTGCGACTGCTGGGTGTGGAAGTGTCATACCCTATCATGTTCAGTGATCTTGTGGCCGGACCAAAGTTCATCTGCCAACTGCATCTCCATGAGCGCAAAAATGTGACAAAATTATGTGTAATTATTGTATAATGCAAAATGAGGTTGTTTAAGCAAAAAAAAAAGTGTTCATGCTAATCTTCATCTATGAAAATTATATGATTATATATATATTGTGAGGTAGCGCATGCTCAGTGCATATGGAGGACTAGCAGCAAAATTGAAACCAACTAGTGCTTAAAAGTAGGCTTTCACAGATATACAATCCATACGAACAGATCATCCTAATACATCCATGGTCTCCATACACACACAGTCCATCATACTACATCCATGGACTGCAGCCTTTTGCAGGCACAGACCAGGGTTTAGCAAACCTGAGCTACCAGGTAAACCAGGCGTCCCCAAGGTCTTCTCACCACGTATTTCCAGGTCGCCAGCCGCCACCAAACCTCCATACCAGGCAAGTCTCCATGTCCATGGTTGCACCCCATATCCGAGTCGAGCACCCTCCAGGTTCGGCGGAGGTTCCCCAACTCCAGGAGCCATCTTAACCCCTGCATCTGGCCATAGGCTCACACACTCATGTCAGAGGGACAGGTGCCTCCCGCATGGAGAAGGGCAAGCTTCCCTCCGCGTCCTAAAGGGACAGGATTCCTCTGACTCAGATCCACACATTGTGAATCTCTCAACTGAATGACCCCTGCTCACACTGAATAGGATGAAGTATCACTCGATCCGCGCTGCTGCCAAAGAAAACCAGAAGACCGAAGTATCTGGATACAGTGTACTCGAATCTGACGCATTTCGGAGCCAAAACCCAGCTCCTTGTTCAGGGACATTTGAAGAAGGAGCTGGGTTTTGGCTCCGAAACACGTCGGATTAAAGACTACACTTTATCCAGATACTCCAGTCTTCTGCTTTTCTTTGGCAGCAGCGCGGATCGAGTGACACTTCGTCCTATTCAGGTTGATTTTTCACCGCGGATGTGTGGATCCTGTGGCAGCTGGCCTTTGAGAGCTCATACTTGGTTGTGGGTACACACAATCTTACCAGGTGAGCAGATTCCGTCAGTTTCACATTGCCACTTTCCTAAAGAGATAAGACCCTATTGCGAATTTATCTCACTTTCTAGATCCCTGCTCACACTGGCCAGGCAGGTTATATGCTGCTTGACACATCCACACCAGGAACCCAATGAGCAATCAGCACCACACTCAGCCACAGACCTAGCTGCAGTTAAGCCCTTGTGTACCACTACAAAGCTAACTCACACTTAACCCTGTGTGTACTACTAGGTCCAGCAATCGCCCAGATTGCAGCATGCAGCAGGCCATGTGAGTCATACCGGCCACGTGCTATAGCGCCGACATGCCTCACTGCAAAGTGTATATACATACATATATTTGATGCTTTCAGAAGTCCAATGAGTCCAGTCTTATCTTTTTTTTTTGGTTTATTCTTTTTTAGATCTGTCAATGGATGCTCTAACTATAATTGGTCCTGGGTCTTATTGCATACTGGCAATTCCCGCTTGTGCAGTTAAAAAAACTATTGCTGTTGCACGTCATCTACCTATGTTGTAGTTTGCTAGGCTTCTAGTTTGGATGGGTGTGCGTGTTGTGTTTCTTTTGCGTTTTATAGACACTAGGATTTCTTGGTGCTTAAAGTGAATGAGATTCTTGAAGTCTCATGCACATGCTGCTTCATCTTTCTTTGCAGATTTAGAGCAGATTTATATCTGCATCATGTCAATTCTCATAGCATTTTTGCAGCATTTTTCCCTCATACTAATGTATGTGGAAAAATCATTAACAAAAACGTGCATATTTTATAATGAATTTTTCTTGGAAACACATCTTGATTTGCAGCAGAATTTTCTGCTGCAAATGCTGAATGTGTTCACATAACTTTGTCATTATTGTTGTGTCTGATGATACATTTAAAGGGATGTCCACTACTAGGACAACCCCTTCTGAATCTACTTGTTTTCCCCTGTTAAAATACAAACCCTGTACTAACCTGCCATACTACCAGATTCAAGTGCTGTCAGTAACTGCGGCTTGGGGCTCATGTGTCATTGTGACATAATGTGAGCCATGCATCGAATTACTGTTGGCTTCCTTCTCCCTTTCCTTGGGACATAGAAGCTATCAACAGGAAGTGAGTTCCGCAGCTGCCGCTCACTTCCTGTTGACAGCTTCTATGTCCAAAGGCAGGGAGAGGGGTGAAGTCAGTGGTGATTGGACTCGGGGCTTGTGTGACCTACAATATCACGTGAACCCCGAGCTGCGGTTACCAACAACGCCAGAATGGCGGCAGTATGAGAGGTGAGTAAATGATTTATTATTTTAACAGGGGAAACAAGTCAATTCACATGGAGTTGACCTAGTAGTGAACATCCCTTTTAAAAACAAGGAAAACTGAGAGAAATTAATTGGAATACAAGTTTGTACACATGCAATATGTGGGAGCATGTTCACACTGTCCACCGAACAGCAAGTCAAGAAAAAAGCAAAGTGAGTGTGCTGTTCCCAGTTTATCTATTGACTTTCAGCCATACATGGACATTTGTAATGTTGTGCTTTAATTGTATAATCTATGCATCTGCTATCCTTTGCTGCCATCTACTGGTCATTGTGCATTTCACTGTATGTCGTACTTCCCATAATTCTTTTCTGTCTGTAACTCCTCCTTGGGAATGTTTCTCTTCCTGCTTTGTCTTTCTCCACCATTCTGACCTCATGCTTCAGGACTGGAGGAAGGATTCTCTTGTTACCTGTAATCTGGTGCATCTATAACAGCTCTAATCTACAGTGCTAACTCCTACCTCATCTTCATCCCTTCATCTTCCCTGGCATCTCATCTATTCAAGGTATTGTAAATAAAGACTGTTAACTTATCACTGCATCATCCTTCCGGACATCCACGTAGCTGATAAGACCTAGGAGCACCGATTAGTGAGTAACGCTATCCGCCATTGTTTATATACAGATCGTGATCACATCCCTCAGACACATCTCACCCACATATATCGGTGGAATAGTGAGCATATACCCTAAAATAAGTAAAATATTAGCATAAGTGTATGTACATAAAATAAGGTAATTCGTTAACATTATTTTGATCAAAACACCATTAAAGTCATCCCACCACATTAAGGTGACCCATATTGGGACAGTTCTAGCATACAAATATTTAAAACATTACCATATGTCTAGTAACATATACGGTATGAATGAGGATTGAACAGTACAAGGGCTCAACTTAAACACCCAGCAATGGGAAGCTGTAGAAATGTTTTGTCCAGCTAAAAGAATGGAAGGCCACACATGCTTGTTTGCATTACTGCAAGAAACCAAAAAAACAAAATTGAAGGAAATGAACTGGAATATAAGATTGCACGATAAATGTATAAGTGCATGTTCACACTGGCCACCAAACAGCAACACCCATACACGTTTCTGTCGCGTTTTATAGGCCAACACATCAAGATTCGCAGCAGAATTTTTTCAGACTACAGTAAAAAATGTCACAGTCCAAAAAGACGCATAACAGGTGCACTTTGTCATAAACTCCAATTTTATTTCTTCAACACATTCAGGTTAAAAGAAGCGAGAGGACAGTTGAATCTGTGGCGCTCCTGTGGGTCCAGTCGCCACAGATGTATTGCACCTCAGCCAAAGGTGTGATACCCCACTCTCGGGTAAGGAGGGGGCACTACCTGATACCCCCACATCCAACACCACTCCAGGCCAGGGGATTTGAGCAGACCCTATTTAGGGAGGGCCCCATCCCAGGATGGAGGGGGAGCTAGAGAGAGGGTTTGGGTGGAGGAAGTAGAAAAGGGAAGGACACCCAGAGGTGAGAGAGTAGTGGAGACATGAGGAGAGAGACGTTGGAGAGACGTTAGTAGTGAGAACGAGTGAGGCATCCTGGGGACTGGAGCCGCGGAGAGGCTCATCCCAGGGAAGTGGAGAGAGAAAGGTCTGCTGGAGGGAGCAGAAGTACCAAGGAGGGATCCCAGGGGCATGGTAAGTGGGGAAGTCACTCGTGGCGCCTGCATCCACATTGAATGAAGTCGGGTGGAGCGACCGGGGTCGCAGAGGGGACCGGACCCAGACTAGCGGAGAGACTTTAGGCCTTAAAGAGGACCTCTCAACCCCCCATCCATGCTGATTTAATAGCAGCACTTTATGCAGCATGTCTGCAGCATTCAGGCAAGGGGTCCCCCATCCCTTAAGCCCCCCTGTAACCTGAGAAAATTGAATGTAAAAACTTACAATGTGGAGCCAAATAGGAGGTAGCTAGAGGCTGGAGCCATCGCTCTTCAGAGGGCAATTTCACGCCCCCTGGATATAATATCCTCCTTCCGCCGCCTCCTCCTGCCAATCATGTTCTCCCTTGCCTGCTTGCCTGCTGTATGAAACGCAGAACGCAGGCGCAGAGCCAGGGATCATATTCCTCAGTGCTGTTCAGCTGCCCCGCCTCCTGTGGTGACGTCACCGCCTTTCCCCGCCCTGCTCCATTCATAACATGGAGCAGGGCGGGGATAAGCTGTGACATCAAGGCAGGAGGAGGGGCGGCTGACCTCCAGTGGTGATGTCACCACTTATCCCCGCCCTGCGTTGTGCAGCAGCCAAATCTACACACACTTGCTAAAAAGGCGGCCACATAGGGCTAAGGGGACAGAGAAGACATCGCCCGACAGGGTCCGAGGCCGCTGGCTTGGGACACTGTATGTGAGGTGCAGGGCAAGAGGGCGAGAGCCAGTGCAGAGAGACGACCCGGGAAGATACACCAGAAGGGGGTCCAGGAAAAGTGCAACCAAGCTGCCTGAGGGTTGGCTGGATCACCGACCCGGAGGACACAGCACCCGACTGGTTGTTGTAATATGGAGAACCGTGGGTAAAGTGTGAAGACTGTACCCTGCTGTGTCCTCAGATTATTTCTTGCATCCCCTGCAATGTGCTAAAATGAATACAGTCATCAAACAGACTTTATATCTACCCTGGGCCCCGCTCTACCCATGGGGAACTATCATCTTTGCTGCGTCACCAAACACCCAGTGGTCCTGGACCGCAGCATCATCCATCTCTTGCCGAAAACTACAGGTGGCGTCATGACTCAATCCCTTATAAAACATTCCCCCCATTTTTATGACACGGCCAGGCCAGGGCCACGGAGCCGGGTCACAGCCCCGTGACTACCCCGAAGAACTATCCGGCTCGGTTCAGAGTACCCCACGACCCTGGCGGGTGTGTCAAATCCACATGGCAAATGTCATTTCACATGCATGCACATACGCACTCTCACGACCTCAAAGGAACAGCTCGGTTCCTCCCCTATATTTACAAGTCTCATTTCACTGCCAATAATATATTCATTCTTATAAGCACATTTACAAAAGAACATACCATAATTCCACCAACGATACATAACTTATTCCCAGGGCTAAACCACCAACTCCCAACTCCTCAATTTCCCTGAATCCAACTCTGACTCCACGACTCCGACTCTGACTTGCTCATACATGGCTCATCTGTAAGTCATAAATTTATTGTAGTACAATGTGAACATCAGGTTTTCATCATTATTATGATGCAATATTCAAGCTATTTAGATAGAGCATAAAAATAATTCATAATAATAATATTCAGCAAATACTGCATTGAACTACTGTATCTGATTACTTATTACCACTTTTTTACGGGCGCTTTTCAAAAATGCGCAATGTGCCTTTTGTCTGCCGGCAAAGTGAATGTGAAATTCACTTTGCCGTACAGGCACAGCGTAATTTTACGCAGTGCTTTTATGGGAAAAAGCGACAGCGTAAAAAGAATTGACATGTCAGTTCTTTACGCAGTAATGCTGGTGCTGTTTCCCATAGGGGGCGGCGGTGGTGGATCTGACATCACAGAAGGGAGAAAGAATCCTGCTTCCTCCTTCCCTCTGTGACATGTGTGACGGCCCCATTTGATTTTGCAGTGTATTAATATACACTGCGAAATCAAAATTAAATAAAGCCAAATGTATTAAAAATAATAAAGAATGAATACTTACCCTTTCCGACGCCTTTTCACGCTCTCCGGTGCAGAGCCAAGGCCAGGTACCGATCAACAGGACCTTGCATGATGTCATTGATGACGTCTTGGGCGCTGATTGGTCATGTGATATGTACTGGGCTGGCAGACATGTCACAGAGGGGAGGAGGAACCAAGATTCTTCCTCCCCCGCTGTGACATCACTTCCCCCCCGGGCCGTAAAAAGCGTGCTTCTTTTTTTGTGCTTTTTTGCTTGGGTGCAAAACGCTGGTAAAAACGCCCGCGCAAAAAACACAAAAAAGTGCTATGTGTGAACATAGCCTTATACTGACTCCCAACTCCAACTCCGACTCTACCAAAATGGTCCCCAACTCCGACTCCACAGCCCTGCGTATTCCCTAAGAAGGCTTGTCTTTGTTTAGTCTATATATTAATAATTAATTACAGTGATTAAAGTATATGCATTTTAATATAATATCATATATTATTTATTACAATCATATCTCATAAAAAGAATGACAGATGGCTTTTCTCATTAAGACCTAGGGTACCTAATGCATTGCATTTTATTATATATTTGATTTTCAGTTGTAAAATAGTTTGAAACATGTCAGCAGATCTAGCAAAGCTATGATCTGTTTTTATTTTGTACTGCATGATGAATTATAGATTGGAAAATCTAAATAAAGCAAAAACCTTTTTATCCCTAGTGCCGGATTTTTAAAACTTTCAACATATCGTTACCAACTGTAACACCTGTGCAGAGGATTCAAACGTGGTTGGTGGGTAACTACTAATCCTGTCTAAAGGTCATGTTACACACACACATATATGTGACCAACTTCTGAGCAGATCTCTGGTTGCAGTGAAATCATGGACACATTGTTGTATTTGTACACAGCCACAAAATGGAACAATGTGTCCATGATTTCACTGCAACCAGAGATCTGTTCAGAAATTGGTCATTGATATCTGTGTGTGTGTAACGTGGCCTTAATGCTATTTAGGCGGCCGTCACACGCACAGATATCTTTAGCGATATTGTAAGCGATCACGTGCACGCGCAATCGCTTACAATATCGCTCACATCGCTGGTGAGATGTCACACAGACAGACTCACCAGCGATGCGGAGCCGCGATCTCGCTCGTTACTATGGTACACATCGGGTTACTAGGGCCGCGCTTCGCTTAGTTACCCGACGTGTACCATAGTTACCATCTCCCAGCATAGGCTCTGCCGCTGGGAGATCGTTCATCGTGGTGTCATACACCACGATGAAGGAGATCGTGAAATCGTTCATCGCTAGATCTGAGAACCGGACCTCAGATCAGCGATGTCACGATCAAGCGATTTAACATCGTAAATCGCTTGATTACATGCATCGATTTTAAGCCCGATATCGCTTAAGCGATCAAAAAGGAGATCGCTTAAACGATATCGGGCAAGATATCTGTGCGTGTGACGGCCGCCTAAGTTATACAAAAAATAGCTAATCAGTAGTAAATTTAGAAAATAGAGACACCTTAAAGTAAATCTGTTAGCAGATTTTTGCTATGTAATCTGAGAGCAACATTATGTAAGAGCAGAGATCCTGGTACAGTGATGTGTTACTTATTAAGCTGTGTGCCAACGCTGAGTTTGTACTGGTAACATCAAAATTCTGCACCTTCTGTCAGAAATGGGCAGCACGGTTCAAGTGGTTAGCACTGCAGCATTTGCAGCACTGAGGACTCGAGGTCCTGGGTTCAATTCCCACCAAGGACAACATCTGCAAGGAGTTTGTATGTTCTCCCTGTTTTTGCATGGGTTTCCTCTGGGCACTCCAGTTTCCTCCCACATTGCAAAGACATACTGATAGGATATTTAGATTGTGAGCCTCAATAGGGACAGCATTACTGATGTATGTAAAGTGCTATGGAATTAATAGTGCTATATAAATGAATAAATATTATTATTAGAAATAAGCACCCAAAACATCCTTGTGCCAATGGTGCGTTCTTGCCATGTTTTTTCATGCAAATTTTGCTGTGTTTTTTTTGTTATGTTTCTGGACCTCACGGGGCTGTATGGTCCTAGTAAAAGGGATGAGAGGGAGAGAGGTGCAGATCTAAGTGTAGATGTATATACGTCCAACCATATATTTGTAGATAATCTCCTCACCTTTCTATCGTCTTGTATGGCATATATCCTCAAGGTGCTGGAGCTGAAATCAATTCTTCCTGGTCTGCAGTTTTGTGCCGGATATTCAGAGCCTCCATCCTGTGGGCTCTCTCAGCAGTATTCAGATTCAAAAAGACATCCGGTGGAGATCACAGGCGCTCCCAGGAAGAAATAATTTGTCTGTACCTGAGGAAGGCTATGTTTTAAAATTTTTAGCCGAAACGCGTAGTTTTAATGTGAATAAAAATAATTTGGAAGCAAGAACAGAGGCTTCTATTCCTTCCTGGGAGCGCCTGTGATCTCCACCGGATGTCTTTTTGAATCTGAATGCTGCGTTTTTTTTGCAATTGTTCACTGCTGTAACTGTAACCCCCCCCAGCTGCCTGTACATGGCTGGTAATCCATATACAGCAGAGCCCTTTTTTTAAAAAAAAAATATTTCTTGAAATAATTTAAAAAAACAACAACGTGGGGCTTTGCTGTATTTTTGGTTTCCAACCAGGTACAACCAGGCAGAAGAGGGATGGAATCCTCAGCATGGGGAGGCCAAAGCATTCTAGGACCCCAATGCTGCGAATTGCAGTCCGCAGCCTCAACAGAAAATGGTGCATTTATAAGAAGCAACATTTTCTGGCTCTACCCTGACTCTTACAGTTGCTCTGGTGTCAGTAGCAGACTGGGTAATAAAGGGGTTAATGCCAGCTAAATATTACCAGCTGGCACTAAGCCCAAGATTCATAATGTTGGGCCAATGTTAGACCCGTCCATTATGAATCTCTAGAAAATAATAGACCACACACAGAAAAATTATTTTATTTGAGCAAAAAACACAAACATGTCTGAGCTCCATCTTTATTAATCCCACAGTAGCCCTCCACAATCCTCTTCGATGACCAGTTACTGCGGGACCCAACATTGACTGAGTTTTGGCTCTAGCAGTGAACGGGGTGGCGTCTGGGTCACCTGAGGTCAGATAGAGTGATGCTGCTCATCTTTGTCCTCGTGGACCTTCTCGCTTCACAGCGGGACCTGAAACTCAGTTTCAGGTTCTGCAGTGAATGGTCATCGCAGATGATCTTGGAGGGTTTGTGTAGGATTAATAAAGATGGAACTGAGGTATGTGTGTTTTTTATGCAAATATAATTATTTTTCTGTGGTGTATTGTTTCCTATTTACTAGAGATTCATAATGGCCGGGTCTAACATTGACATTATGAATCTCAGGCGATTACAGCGATTTCCAATACAAAAACGCTCCAATACTCATCCTTCCCGGCAATCCTGGTGGTTCTTCCTCTGTGCATCAGCAGTAGATGTGTTTATCAAGCTTCCAGAACTTGCGCCATGTGACTTGTCATGTGATTCAGGCTGCCACATGATATGCAGGATCTGGAAGCTCAATGAACACATCTCCTGCTGGTGCACAGAGGAAGAATCACTGGGGATCGGCGTGGGCTTGCTGGGGAGGGTGAGAAAGTGTCTGTCTGTCTGTATGTGTTTGTTTGTCTTCTTATTTGTGCTATCTTTTTGGACATCGCTTGTGCACAAATGTTGTTCGCTTGCGCTGCTTTTGCTTATACACAGTTGCCTTTATGTAGCTGACAAACACAGCCCAAAAAAATATGCACAATGGGCACATAGCCTTAGGCTTTGTGTTGACGCTGAGTACTTGGTACAGACATTTTCTGCATCAAAAACGCTGCTAAACTGCAACCTGTGGCAGGAAAGCGCACCACAAAACATGCATTTTTTAATGCATTTTTTGTGTGTTTTTGGTGCAGTTTTAGGTGAAGTTTGTGGTCAAGCGTTTTTTCACTATTGTCAATGGCTGGGAGGGCTACAAACGCAGTAAACAATTGACAGGCTCATTATTTTGTCCCGACCACAAACTGCGCCTAAACTGCAAGAAAAATAAAAGCATCCTTGGCACAACACTTCAGAATTCTCATAGACTTTGCTGGAGGAAGGATACATATGCAGTGTTATGACAAAAGGTGACATAAAACTGCAGCAAAAACGCATCAAAAAACGTACCAACGACACAGTGCCTTAGGCTAAATATATAATAATCACATTGAAAACAATCCGTGACTACTACAGTATGGGATCAGGAGTTCCTAAATTCACATTTACATACAAGGATTCCAAGAACAAAGTAAATTAAAAAAAAACCTCCTCTAAAAGTAGATGACCTTGTGAGTGTAGCCTGAAGAGAAGTGAACATACGGTATGTAAAAGTAGCTGTGATTTACAGCATGGAAAAGTACTCTGTATTCTACCTTGGCTAGTGTGCGCCTAGTCCTGTATATTCATTTCATATACCAAATTTGGAGCGAGATATTTCAGTGGTCTACTAAGAGAATAAAAGCAAATCTGTGCCAAAAAAAGTTTCTGAGGTGATTATATATCCCACAATTCCTAAATATAATGCACAGATCCTGACTGCATTCCTTCCAGGCAGCGATAGACAAAACCCCTGGAGAGTGAGGGTGGAAGTAATGTTTTCCAGCTGCTTTGTGTAAGCGCTACCAATGTCGTCTCTGCTCACTTTAGGCATACATTTTTTGGGGGGATCAAATGCACATTTCACTTTTTCGGAGAAGTGATCTGTAAGATCTGCAGAAAGTAGATGTCTGACTTTCTTCTATTTTCATTCAAACTTTCCCTTTTCTAAGTAATCAGGTGTATGTGTATACATTTATGTGTAGCTTGAAGAAAGAGATCAATTTACTTATTTGCACTTTTAATTTGATTAAAGATTTCAATATTCTACTTCAACCCCAGGCACTTCCTGTATTTGTAACTTTGTGAATGGCAGGCATTTATACTGGCATCATCTCTGCACATAAATTAATAGTTTAGTACAGTATTAACATAACGGTACACAGATGGATTGTATAGTATACATTAATATACAGGAGCACACACATAAATAGAAGAACATAATTAATTCATCTGTGTGTTTGTGTAGTTGTGGATGAAGAATAAAGCACAGCTGATGAGGTTTGTGGTTTGTCGCTGTGAGGGACAATCTTTCATTTGGCCAATGCACAGATGTGTTTCATTAACATTATTATGGTATGAGAAAGTCTGGCAGTAGTTGTGAATGCATGGATAACACGACCTATCAAACTACATACATACACTTTAGTATTTGGCTCGCTTTACATTGCGTAAATGGGTACTTAACCCCTTCATGACCTTACACGTACCTATGCGTCGTAGATCGGTGTTACTTACATAACTTGCATGTATAGGTACGTCCTGCCGATTTTCCAGAACAGCAGCTGTGCTGGCCACAATCGCTGCCGGGTCTCCAGGAGATGTCAGATCCAAGACTCGATTCTCACTGCCAGGAATGACTCCCTAAATGCCGCTATCCTGCCCCCACGATGTAATCACAAGGGCCTGATTGTCACCATGGTGACCTGAAGTTGTCATGACGACTTCTGGGTCACCTGGCTACAGGAGGCCTTAGGGTATGCTCACATATGTGTATCTTTTCTTGCCACGGATCTTGGCGAGAAAAGTAACAGAATGTCATGCGGATGTCATGCGTATGATATGTTGGTGTGCGGTTTTCTCACACCTAGCATCTGTATGTCATGCGCATGTCATAAGTATGACATGCGTATGAAATCTTTTTTAACACAGACTTGCCTGCAGGAAAGTTAGGATAGATAGACATATAGACAGATAGATGGAAAATCAGTTAGATAAATAGATAGGATAGATAGATAGATGCTAGAATAGATCGAGCTTACCAGCCTCCCACTGCTTGCTTCTAGGGCTGCCCGTTAAGCTTCATACATATTCACCGCACTGACTGGCAAGAGTGTCTGTGATTGGCTGTTGCAATAAGACTGCATTTCCACCATCTTGACGGTGATTGTGTTTGGTGGCCATAGTGAAATGCAGTCTAATTGCAACAGCCAATCACAGATGTTGTCACAGACGGTGAGCGTCTGTGATTGGCTGTTGCCGGTAAACTGGGAATATCCATGGGCAGCCCCGGAACCAAGCAGCGGTATACTGGTAAGCTCAATCTAAATATCCTAGCATCTAATCTATCTATCTATCTATCTATCTATCTATCTATCTATTCTGACTTTTTACTGCATGAAAATGTCCATGCTAAAATCACTGTATGAGTACTGTGCGTATGATGTGCTATGTTTTCATTGCACCCATACGCTTGCATTAGCTGAATGTCAGCAAGATCTTAAGACATGCAGCATGCGGCGATTTTTTTCCTCAGCCAGTTTCACGATGAGGTAAAACTCACAGATATGCCTGACACTATGTTTATCATCAGGGCAAGTGCAATCCGATGTTTTATTGGATTGCCCTCGCCGAGTTTGTCTGCAGATGAGAGCGCACCCTTATGGCCACTTTACACGTCCCAACGTCAGTCTGATATTGGATACAACGCCGCGGGAGCACGCATTTTCTGGGCAGAATTCCAAGATCGCATAGGAGATGTTACACAGCGCGATATCGGCAGGCAACGCACCAGCGATGTCTACGCCCCCTTGTACGGCCGACCCAGGAACGACCATTTAACATGGGAGAGAATAGGGGACGTTGTACTTCACATCGTTGTCGGGCTTTTACACAGCACGATCCGGCCACAACGTCCATCCAATATCGGGTGGTTGGAGAGCACGCTCATTTGATCCCCGATATCGTTTTGGCATCGTTCGTGCATCGTATTGGACATTTATACCATACAACGCACGAACGATATCGGGGCCAACGCACGAACCACGTGACTTTTGGTCGGAGTTGGACGCCGATATCGGGACGTGTAAAGTGGCCATTAGGATTCATGCCTACAGCATGATCTCTGAGGTTTCTGACAATGCAGCTCTGTTAGTTGCACTGTATTACAATGAGCATTGCAATACAGTGCAGCTGAGATCAGAGCTGTAAAAGGTAATGTTCCTTAAAGAGACTAAGTAAAATTTAGAAATTTTTAAAAGCAGAAAATAAAGAACAAACATAAATATTACTATTTATGTAAAAAAAACTTACACATATTTAGTATCGCTGCATCCGTAACAACCCGCTCTATAACACTGTCACACTAGTTAACCCCTTCAATGAACACCGTAAAAAATAAATAAAAAAACTTACCAAAAATGATGTACTTTCATCATACAGCTGACAAAAAATTAAATAAAACGCAATAAAAAATTCATATATTAATAAAAATGAAAACATAATTTTGTCCTGCAAAAACCAAGTCACCATAGAGCTATAGCTCTCAAAATACAGCAATGCAAAAACGTTTTTGTTCTATAAAATAGTATTCATGGTATAAAAGCGGCAAAACATAAAAGAGTATATAAAGGTGGTATCACTGTAATCGCACTGACCCAGAGAATAAAACTGTCTTATCACTTTTACAACATGCTAAATAGCATAAAAAAATTATTTCTTGCAGATTCATCTTGATTCTGCCCCACAAAAAGAAGAATAACAGGTGACAAAAGAAATATTATGTGGCCCAAAATGGTACAAATAAAAACTCCAAATCATTCCACAAAAACAATCCTTTATATAAACTGTTGGTAGAAAAATAAAAATCCTATAGCCTTCCACATACAGTGTTGTAAAAAAAACTTTATTCTGTAAAAAAGAGTTTTTAGTGTAATATTAGCCAAACCTAGAAAAACTATATAAATCTAGTATTGCTGTAATTGTACTAGGGATGGGCGAACCCGTAGATGTTCAGGTTCGGCATATCTGGCCACACATTAAAAAAAGTCAGGGTTCGGAACTAGACTTGACCCAAACTTGGTACGGAATGCCATATAAAACTATGGGGATCTGAACGTGTCTGCTTTAAAATTGTTTCAGTAAGAGCAGTAAGCAAAATGTGGAAGTAAGCGAAACGTATTAGTATCTGCACTGCAGTCACACTACTTCTGTGTCAGCTCATGAAGGTTCATAAATATTCATTGCATCCCCCCCCACCCTCTGTGACAAATTCTGTGATTGGTTGTTGCAGTCAGATTGCAGCGCCACCCTCTGTATTGGCGTCTTTGATTGGTTGCCATACACATTAATCTATAAGAAGAAAGCAGCTGTTATATTAATGTATAAATAAATATATGAAAAAAATGGCGTGGAGTCCCTGGTATGTTGATACACAGTACAGTTAAAGCACACAGCTGTGAGCTCTAGCCCCCAGCCATGTGCGTTATGTTGGCTGGGTATCAAAACACAAAGGACCCCACGCAGGTTTTTTTTTATTATTTAATAAATAATGTTAAAAAACAGCAGGGTCCCCTCTAATTTTGATACTTCACCAAGATAAACAAGATAAAGCACACGGCTGTGGGTTTGTATTCTAACCCTGGCGAGGCCCATCATTATTGCCCCCCCGCCAGGCTAAGAATAGCAGCCCGCAGTCACCCAAGATTTTGCGCATCCATTAAATACGCCAGATCTTGCGCTTTACCCGACTATTCCCAATTTCCCTGCTGTGGTGGCAATCAGGTGATATAAGGGGGTTAATGACAGCTGTAAATTCACAGCTGACATCAAGCTCTGGATTGGTGATGTCTATGAGACCTCCACATTACCAATCCTGTAGTAGTTAAAAAAGACACAGAGAAAAATCTTTTATTTGAAATAAAAAACACAGACACCCTCTTTTACCCATTTATTAATCACAAACATACACTTGCAGCTCTAACAGTAATTTGCAACACCAGGTCCTGCTAAGTTCTCAGGCTCTGCTACTTCAAGACCTCATGCTAAGCGGTGACATTAAAGTGAGTGCTCAGCGTGAAGTCTGGCACACAGTGATAGCTTTAATAGCTGCAACTGTGAGAGTGCTGACATCACCTGAGTTGACAGTTAGGGACTGTGGCCACTGATTAACTTGGGTGATGTCTCCTCTCTTAAAACCATTGCTGTCAGAGCCATCCTTGTGTGCCGGACCTCACCCTGAGTGGTCACTTTAATGTCACTGCTTTGCATAACGTCTTGATGAAGCAGGGCCTGAGAGCTTTGCGGGACCTCGTGCTGAGGATTACCAATGGAACTACAAGGGTGTCTGTGTTTTTTATTTCAAATAAATGATTTTTCTGTGTCTGTTTTTTTAAACTATTTACTTACAGGATGGGTTATGGGGTCTCATAGAGACCTATACATCAGCAATCCCGGGCTTGATGTCAGGTGTCAACTCACAGCTGCCACTAACTCCTTATATTATCCCAATTGCCACCATAACAGGGCAATCAAGAGGAGCCAGGTAAAATGCCAGATTTATATAATGGACACGCAAAATCTGGGAAGACTGTGGGTTACTATCCTTAGCCTGGGGAGGGGGGCAAAGACTATGGGCTTCGCCAAGATAAGAATACCAACCCCCAGCTGTGTGCTGTGTGCTTTATCTTGGGTAAGTATCAAAATTAGGGGGGACCGCATGTTGTTTTTTTAAAATTATTTAAATAAACACGCATGGGTTCCCCTATATTTTGATATGTAGCCAACATAACACACATGGCTAGGGGCTGCAGCTCACAGCCATGTAGTTTATCAGTGCTGTGTATCAATATGTTGGGGGTCTATATGCCAATTATTTGTTTATTTTTACACTAATATGACGGCAGCTTGCTTGCCATAAACTAATGTACACTGGCGATCAAAATTAGAGAACAATGTATGACCACTTGATTTTTTCAGACAGAATGTAATCTACATTGATCAACATTTGAAGGTTTTTAAGTAAGGGGTACACCATGCCACTAGAACAACGTTTTACAAAATAATCAAAGTTTATCAACTTAAAACCTTTGTTTTTGCTGAAAATGTGATGAACATAATTAGAGAACAGTAATGACTAGAATAGAGAAAGATACAAACTAAATTTTGTGAACGTTTCAACAGTCACCAATCAGTAGGAAGTGTACAGGCCTTTGCTTTGAATGACTTCAGCACATCTGCGGCCACAGGACATCACTAGTCTCTCAAACTGCTCTGGTGTGATTTTGGACCACTCTTCTTCCCATCTCTTCCACAGTTCTGTGACTGCTGTAGGTTTCTTGGCTATGACTTTGCCACCAAGGATTTTCAGAAGTTTTCTATTGGGTTTAGATAAGGACTCTGTGCTGGCCATTTCATTGTTTCATTGTTTTCTGTTCCAAAGAACTGCTTTACCCTTTTGCTTTGTGACAAGGGGCATTGTCCTGCATGAAAATTGCTGGCTAATTGAGTGCTGAACACAAATAAGGAACCAGATGTTGCAGAAGAAGTTTCTGATACACACTTGCATTCATTCTGCCATGTAGCTCTTTGAGAAGTCCAACCCTAGCTGCAGAAAACATTCCCCAAACCATGACACTTCCTCCATCACCTTTATAAACATAATCTTTCCCCTCAAACCCAAATTAATTTAATTTACTTTAATTACAAAAATGAACTGTGGACTACTTATCCTCTGTCCACACAACATGCTCCTCACTAAAAGTGAGTCTAGCCTTTTGATTTTTTTCTGCTAATGAGAGGTTTGGTTACTACAGAGTGGGCTTTAC
Organism: Allobates femoralis; assembly: GCA_033576535.1. Classification (NCBI taxonomy): domain Eukaryota; kingdom Metazoa; phylum Chordata; class Amphibia; order Anura; family Aromobatidae; genus Allobates; species Allobates femoralis. Next base: position 283,424,419 of record JARQOC010000005.1, read on the forward strand.
GTCCAAATGCTCTTAAACATTGTTGTATTGCCCTCAGGGCTATGGGTTACTCAGGACTGATCCTTATTTTCTGCTCACAGGGGGATGTCACGGTTGTGGCCGTGGACCGGTTCCGTGGCCCTGGAGGGACCGCAATTAAAAAGGGAAAAAATAAAAATACAAATAAGAGTTTGATAGTGACGCCACCTGTGGGATGCGGCTGGATATGACCACCGCTGCTTATCTCAGCTTCAGGGGATAATGTTGGGATGCAGCAGGATGATAAACCCTCCACAGGTAGGGCTAGGATGATCCCTGAGCTGGTGATAATAATTGTTATTGGTGTTGATGGGGATGCAGGAAATAGCTCAAACAATGATGTGGAGACACAAGAGTAACAGTCTTTTCTTTAGCTTTAATGGTGGAACTCAGGTAGTACCGGGTACTGTTTTCTAAAGTTGACGGGGTCCGGAGCTTGGAGGTAATTTTAGGCTTTCCACGCCAGGCAAGTCCTGAGGCTTTTCTTTTAGATTGTGTCCGTTGGGCCCTGGCTGCATAAAGCAATGCTGTGACCCTCTCTGTTCTGTACTAGCTGTAGGACAAGCAGCGTGAACCCTTCTCTTGGCTATATTTCTACTTAGCTCTTCTGGGCTCTGTAGTGCGGCTGTGTCTCTTTAGCTTTACAGTGAACGGGGCGGTATATAACTATCCGTTCTCCGGATTTGGCCGCTGGGCGTATAATCCCTTACCATCTCGGTCTCCGGTGACCGTACTATACTTAATTCTGGGCTCGCTGGCACTACTACCACTCCCAGATCTTCCTTCTATCCTCCTCAGGCCCTCACTATGGGCTCCAAAACCACTATCAGTTTCCTTGGACCGGCCTAACACGGCTCCTGTCCCCAAGATCACTTTCCTCTCCTTCTGCTCTGCTCAACTGTCACCTCAGCTCTCCTGACAGGAACTGACTAGCTCCACCCCCTGCACCTGCATATCTAGGGGACCTCTACTGACGTCAGCAACTGACCTGACCTCAGCTGTTAGAGCTCCCCCTACAGGCCCAGGTTGGGATATGTTATATTTGTGCTTCACCTGGTGGATGCCTTGCCTCCAAGCTTGTAATGTGATTACCGGACCCCGGAGCACCACATTGTGACACTGTATGATGAGAAAAGGTTGTTACCCTCTTCAGTGGTGAACTGGCAAACTATTCTAGCAGCAGTGTTGAAACGATTACCCATGGAGATTCTCTGCATTATCCTGTCCTCTCTTGCATTTGTCTTTTGAGGGCGACCAGCCTTCTTGGGGGGCTTGAAAGAGTTTGTGATGTTGTAAAGGTGCAATTTTCTAGAAATCACAGACTTGAAATGACCAACCTCTTTTGCTATGGCTGATAAGGTGACCCTTTTGGCCTTCATCTCGACAACCTGCTGCCGGAGGGTTTCAGTCACTTTGGAACAGCACACCATTTTTGCAGTGTGAGTGCAAACTGGTAAGTTAGGCTGACAGTTGAATAGGGATTGTCAGATAATTAAAAAAATTTGCACCAGGTGCCAGATTGACACCAATAACTTGCAGGTATCTGAAAGTGTTCTCTAATTTTGATCAGTGTTCTTTTTCATTTTTCTCCCTTACATTTTTATTCTGTGCTTTAGAATATATTGTGAGGTATACCAGCAATGCTGTAGGTGGTCAGAATCTGTGCACAGATGGAGATCTGATGCGATGTGAAGCCAGACAGTTTCGCATGGGACTTATAGTCTTTATTCTAAAGGCTGGTTACACAGAATGGTCAGGAAGTGATGGCCGGGGCTGAGCATCCACATACCTCCAATATTTTGTCTCAGGGATATAGTGAGACTGTTTTGTATCACATGACGATGATGTAAAGAAGGTACTGCAACTTTCTGTTTGGACCACATGGAAGATAAGCCATGGTCCAGAGTGGAGCTGGCTAGAGCTCCTGGAAGTCTAGGAAACAACCATAGCCCTGGAGGATCTGTACTCATGACAGATGCTGATACGGAGCGAGTCCAAGGACCTGGTGGGTGATCCCAGTGCGTAGCTTCCTGGGTGGCAAGACTGGCCTCAGTGGCGTGCTTTAACTACTGAGCAGGTCAGCCTAGAGTGGGACTTTATATACTGATGGTGGTCAGTGGCATAAACTGTGTGGACATATCCGCAATTGAAACTGACTAGTGGGTCACAAGGTTTCTGGGGACTATACAGATGAGTTTGCGAAAGAAGCTGTCGGTACGTGAATTGATGTTCTCTATAAACACTGAAGTATTGTGCTTACTATATGCTGATGCTTGGTTTGTGGGTGATAATAAACCAGATTGACTATCTTTTAAAGAAACTAAGGCTGTGTTTCTGAAAACTGTGGCGAGTGTACCCCAATGTAGTAAGTCAGCGCCACCTCACAATATTCAATTTATGAAATAAGCTTGAAAGACAATGGGGCACAGAGCGCACAGGGGGCACTGAGAATGCACTGGGGGCACATAGAGCACTCAGGGGCACAGAGAGTGCACTCCCCCTGTGTGCTTACCCCTCCCCTTTGCAGAAACCCCTCTCACTGTGCGCTCTCTTCCCCCGTGTGCTGTCTCTGGCCTCTTGTGTGCTGTCACTTCTGCCCTGTCTCTGCACCCTGTTCATTCTCTCTTGCCCCTGAGTGCTGTCTCTGTCCCCCTGTGTACTGTCTCTACCCCCTGTGTGCTGTCTTTGCCTCCATGTGTGCTGTTTCTGCCCCCTGTGCGCTGTCTCTTCCCCCTGTGTGCTCTCTTCCCCTTGTTCGCTCTCTTTCACAATTGTGCACTCTCATCCCCCTGTGCGCTATCTCCTCCCTATGCTGTCTCTCGCCATGTGCTCTCTTTCTCCCACCCTGTGCTGTCTCTCCCCTGTGCTCTGTCTCCTCCCTGTGCTGTCTCTCAACTTGTACTGCCTCTCTCTTCCTTGTGCTGTCTCTTCCACCTGTGCTTTGTCTCTCCCCCATGCTCTGTCTCTTCCCTGTGCACTCTCTGCCCTTGTGCTCTCTGTCACCCCAGTGCTTTGTCTCCTTCTGTGCTGTATCGTGCATGAGTACGTGCAGGTGCAGTTACTGTGGCCGCCACCATCTTTGGACACCCAGGCATCCAGTAATAGTGTGAGTAACTGCGCCTGCATGCCGGAATCACGCAGGCGCAGTTACAAATTCAGCGATGTGGGGAACGGTGATGTCGGGCGAAGTCTTTGGTGGGGCGGCAGGTTCTTGGTGTCGGTTTCACGTGGCATCAGGTTCAAGTGTCAACGGCAGTTCTGCGCAGTGAACCACTACCGCTAGCGGGTGCCATATTTTCACACCAATCACTTGGGTGAGCAAATATGGCTGCTGCCGGTGCGTGATTGGAGCACATTGGGATGAAAGTTGAGGACAGATAGGACTTTGCAATTAAGTAAGATTTCATTCGTTGCTGTCTTGCGTGTAAGCACTGCACTGAAGCAGGCTATGTATTAGGTGACTTTACTCTCCAGGGATCTTGTCCAACTTCAACACTGCTATCAGCAGTGGTTGGTCTCCAAAACAATGAGCTACAAAAAGAATAGTGCTAATATCGCAATAAAGGCTGAAGATTTTAACAAGCAGTAAATTCTAAAATTGCTTGTATTTGCAAACACTCTTATCAGTACTCATTTATGAAAATGAGAATAAAATAACCTGTCAAGGATACTCTTTGTTAGTTTAGTGTAAGCCATTAATCATGAAGAGAAAAAAAGTAACATATTTTTAGACCAAGGCTCTTCCTTTTCCAAACCTTTTACTTTATGTCCTGGTGTATCATTGTTCATGTAGCTAAGAGGACTGCAACTGCCAATATACTGGGGATATTATTCAATTTCTCTATGTCAGTTTGCTTGTGATAAAAATTTGCAAAATTTTGTGCACGATCCAGTCAAATTTTATTTTTTTCTAAAAGGCCTGTGGTTGACCACTGCTCATTAAATTTCGTTTTCTGGCACTTGGAAAGCCTAAAAGACCAAAAATTTATAAAAAGATTTACACTTCTCAAACAATTTGTAGCATCATAGTGTAATCTGATTTTTCTTCAAATATAGCTTATGAAATGCTATTCTTGGTAAACAGCCTTCACTGTGTTAAATAGATACAGTCGCTGGCATTGTTCACACACAATTTGCGTTTTTTTTAGCACTCCTAAAAGCACTTGCATTTTTTTAAGAGTGGCAAAAAATGTGCCTTGTGTGTGTGAAAGCATTGAAAACGTTTTTGCAAATAGTCATTTTTTTCACCAAACACCCAAATAACCAAAAACGCATGGCATAAAAATTGGTGTTTTTGCTGAAGGAATATTTTTTTTTCTTTTCCTGCCGACCAAGGGGGGGGGGTGCTATCATAAAAATGTGTATTTTATTTTCCTTCTTATATAGGGGGGGTGCAATTGTAAAAATACAATTTTTTCATTTTTGATGACCCCTTTACAAAACCGCCACCGTTAACGCAGGTGTCTGCATGTGCCCTGCGTTCCGTTTGCGTTTCCCTTAGGGGCCCATGTTAAAAAACGCATGCGTTTTTGGGGAAACACACCTGCGTTTTTTTCTAGGGCACAAAAACGCTGCATGCAGCGTTTTTTGGGCTATGGAAAAAAAACGCAAATGGCTCTGAAAAACGCATGTACACTCACATGTACCCTGCGTTAACGCACCTGCGTTTTTTTTCACACCCCTAAAAACGCAGGGATGGGCAAAAAAAACGCATGTGTGTGAACATGGCTCTTCAGTGATGGGACAATCTATTCAAGGCGGCCGTCACACGCTGAGATATCTCGAGCGATATTGTAAGCGATCACGTGCACGCGCAATCGCTTACAATATCGCTCACATCGCTGGTGAGATGTCACACAGACAGACTCACCAGCGATGTGGAGCCGCGATCTCGCTGGTAACTATGGTACACATCGGGTAACTAGGCGCCGCGCGTCGCTTAGTTACCCGACGTGTACCATAGTTACCATCTCCCAGCATAGACTCTGCGCTGGGAAATCGCTCATCGTGGTGTTATACACCACGATGAGACAGATAGTCAAATCGCTCATCGCTAGATCTGAGAACCGGAGCTCAGATCAGCGATGTCACGATCAAGCGATTTACCATCGTAAATCGCTTGATTACATGCAACGATTTCTTGCCCGATATCGCTTAAGCGATCAAAAAGGAGATCGCTTAAACGATATCGGGCAAGATATCTGTGCGTGTGACGGCCGCCCAAGATTGATTCAAAGACCACTTGCTAAATAGCACAGGAATTTAACAGACATAGAAGACAAACGCTGAGATTAATTAGAGGGAAACAAAACAAGATAACGTGGTTTTGATCACAAGAGATATGTAATTCTCATTTGGCATACATATGAATTATAGAACATATTAGAGGAATGAGATGCATTTATACATACTATCTGAGGCTGTGATCACAGTTGCCATGCGTTTTTTTTAGTGATTTCACAAAACTCATGCGTTTTGTCATGTCAGCATGAGTTTTTTAAGGTGTGTGATGGCTCCCTGCGTTTTTGGCTGCGTTTTTGAATCTGCACCTAAAAATAGTGCATGTAGTATCTTTTTGAGCGTTTTGAAAAACGCATGCGTTTTTGTAGAAAACGCATGCGTTTTTATAACATGGGTTCCTATGGAAAACGCATGCAAAAACGCATGTACAATTAGTACCTTTTAGTGCCATTCAAAAACGCATGCGATTCCCATAGGAGCCCATGTTAAAAAAACGTATGCGTTTTCTGAAACGCATGCGTTTTTTTAACATGAGCTCCTATGGGAAACGCATGCGTTTTTGAATGGCACTAATTGTACATGCGTTTTTGCATACGTTTCCCATAAGGCCCCTTATTAAAAAACGCATGCGTTTTTGGAAAAGCTCCAAAAACGCATGGGACAGTCACACATGCTTTTTGGCTATTAGGGCATGCGTTTTTTAACATGGGGGCCTATGGGTGCGTTTTTTACATGCGTTTTTGAAAACGCAGGTCTCCAAAAACGCATGTGAAAAATGGTACTGTGACCCCAGCCTGACACAATGATGTCATAGTGCCTGTACTAGTACTCATGTGACATCATTCATGCACCTGTTATAGTTTTATAATGTATAAGATTAGATGAATTCTTTAAAAAAACACCTTGTTTAGCATTTTTATAAATTGAGTTACAGTGGGGAAAATAGTATTTAGTCAGCCACCAATTGTGCAAGTTATCCCTACTTAAAAAGATGAGAGAGGCCTGTAATTCACACCATAGGTAGACCTCAACTATGAGAGACAAAATGAGAAAACAAATCCTGAAAATCAAATTGTCTGATTTGGAAATTCATTTTTTTTAATTTTAGTGGAAAATAAGTATTTGCTCACCTACAAACAAGGAAGATTTCTGGCTCTCACAGACCTGTAACTTCTTCTTTAAGAGGCTCCTCTGTCCTCCACTCATTACCTGTAGTAGTGGCAACTGATTGAACTTATCAGTATAAAAGACACCTGTCCTTAACCTCAAACAGTAACACTCCAAACTCCACTATAGTGAAGACCAAAGAGCTGTCGAAGGACACCAGAAACAAAATTGTAGCCCTGCACCAGGCAGGGAAGACTGAATCTGCAATAGGTAAGCAGCTTGGTGTGAAAGAAATCAACTGTGGGAGCAATAATTAGAATATGGAAGACATAAAAGATCACTGATAATCTCCCTCGATCTGGGGCTCCATGCAAGATCTCACCCTGTGGGGTCAAAATGATCTCAAGAATGGTGAGCAAAAATCCCAGAAACAACCGAGGGGAACCTAGTGAACGTCTTGCAGAGATCTGGGACCAACATTACATAGGTTACCGTCAGTAACTCACTACGCCACCAGGGACTCATCCTGCAATGTCAGACGTGTTCATCTGCTTAACCCATTACATGTCTGGACCTATCTGAAGTATTGGGAGAATGGCATATGGTCAGATGAAACTAAAGTAGAACTGTTTGGTAGAAAAACAACTCGTGTTTGGAGGAGAAAGAATGCTGAGTTGCATCCAAACAAAACCATAGCTACTGTGAAGCATGGGGGTGACAACAGTTTCTCTGCCAAGAGACAAGGACGACTGATCCTTGTACATGAAAGAATAAATGGGGCCATGCATCATGAGATTTTGAGTGCAAACCTCCTTCCATCAGCAAGGAGATTTAAGATGAAACGTGGCTGGGCCTTTCAGCATGACAATGATCCCAAGCACACTACCAGGGTAACAAAAGAGTGGCTTCGTAAGAAGCATTTCAAGGTCCTGGAGTGGCCATGCCAGTCTCCAGATCTAAACCCTATAGAAAACCTTTGGAGGGAGTTGAAAGTCTGGATTTCCCAGCAACAGCCCCAAAACATCACTGCTCTAGAGGAGATCTGCTTGGAGGAAAGGGCCAACATACCAGCAACAGTGTGTGCCGACCTTGTGAAGACTTGCAGAAAACGTTTGACCTCTGTCATTGCCAACAAAGGATATATAACAAAGTATTGAGATGAACTTTTGTTATTGCCCAAACACTTATTTTCCACTAACATTTGAAAAACATTTCTTTCCCAATCAGACAATGTGATTTTCAAGATTTGTTTTCTCATTTTGTCTCTCATAGTTGAGGTCTACCTATGATGTCAATTACAGACCTCTCTCATCTTTTTAAGTGGGAGAATTTGCACAATTGGTGTCTGCCAAAATACTTTTTTCCCCACTGTATGTATCAAGGAACTCAAACTCCAGGCCTTGAGGGCCGCAAACAGGTCAAGGTCATGTTTTAAGTACTTCCTTAGTATTGCACATGTGATAATATAGTCAGTCACCTGCACTGGTGATGATTACAACCCCTTTGCAATGCTAAGGAAATACTGAAAACATGAACTGTTTGTGGCCCTCGAGCCCTGGAGTTTGAGATCCCTGGATTAGATACATCACAATTCAAAATCACTGGTGCATCCTGCTTTGGGTATAGACAAACTAATTTGCAAGTAGCACAGTTTTTGGAAGAGCAAACTTTTACTGTATACTTATAAGCAAATAGGTGCCAGATTAAAGGTGAAGAGAATTGCACTTTTGTGTGTTCATGTGCTAGGATTTTTGTTCTTGGGAAACCACAGAAATGTAATACCAACTCAAATGATATACCATAGTCATATCTCATGTGCCTAATATAGTAAAGTATGCTCAGAAATATGGCGGTCATATTATTGCACTAGGAGATTTCTGTGGAACATACAAATTAATTTGGAATTATATTCTGTTTTCATCTCTACATGCATACAATTATAGAAGTTATCCGGGATTTTTATTTTACAAAAAAAAATGTGCTCAAGCGCTAACAGGCAGATAGCTGCCACTTACCTGCCTGTTGTGCCCAGCACCGTTCACCTCTGTGAACCACTCCACTCCTGACGGGGACTGCATGGCGGGTTAATAGAGCAGAGTCGGCTTTTCCACTCTGGCCTGTGAAAGTGGGAACATAGCTGACATCACTTTGACAGCCGGCTCCCCACTACCTGATTGGAGGAGGCGACTGTCGATCAGTGTGACATCGGCTATGCACCCATCTACAGAGGGGAGAACCCGCCCCTCTGTAGACGTGAAGTGAGCGGAAGTGGCAAGATCGCCAACAGGAGTGGTCTAAGACCTCTCTGTGTTGGTGGTGAACGATGTCGGCCACAACAGGCAGGAAGGTGCCAGCTACTTGCTTGTTGGTGCTTAGGCACATTTTTTTTTTTATATAAATTTTGGATAACCTCTTTAATCATCAGCCTTCCCCTTGAACAAGTGAAATAATAAGAGGTGTAGATCAGGCCCTTTATACTATCCACTTGTCAGATCCAGGAGAGATCGCATGAATTATAGATCAGCCCAAACTTCTGCAGTGAACCCTCTACCCAAAACACTCATTGATTTATATCTAAGGGCTTTCTTCATCCTTTTTTTTATTTTGTACCGTTTTTACCTAGTGTGTATGTCTTTTTATTATTTATTTTTGTCATTTTTGTAGGCATTGTAGTTTTTCATACATTAAATCTAGAAGTCATCAAAGCATCGAGTAGTTGCAACAAAAAGAGTAGTGTGGATGTGTGAACTGATAGTGGGTTGTGCTGAGCGCATTGTCAGCTTATTATGATAGATGGATGAATGACAGTGAGAAGACAAGTCCCTTTTTACAGTCCACTCCCAAGTTATGTGTGCAGTGAGTGGGAGTTCTTCATGACAACATTGGTGTGACGTGGGGACAAAATTGTTTTGTTAGAAAAGTAAGTGCCTGGATTATTTTATTAATCCTCACACTTGAAGGGAATCTGTCAACAAGTTTTTGAGGTTTTTGCTATTTAATCTGAGAGCAGCATAATATAGAGCTTGAGACCTTGATTCCAGGGATGTGTCACTTTTAGGCTGTGTGTTGTAGTTTCAATGCAATCAGCATTTTACCAGCAGGATATTTTCATCGAACTACAGCTCACATACATCCCAGACCAGCTAATTTTAGTAACTTCACCCCCACCAATGAGTAGCAGCTTGCTCACAATGCACAGGGTTCACAGGAAGTCAGGGCTGTTGGTGGTGTTATACGCAGTTTAACTCTTAGATCTACTACATTTCTTCCAATAAAACAAGTACTACTATGAAAACTACACCAAGCAGCCAACTAAGTGGTAAGTCCCTGGAATCAGGTTTTCTTGCCCTTTCTTATGCGGCTCTCAGATTATATAACAAAAACCTGCTGACAGATTCCCTTTAAGGACTGGTAAAATCCTTTTGAGGAGCACCCCAGTCAACAAGGACAAACAATGCCTAATTTAGTTTATTAAGACATACCAGCGAACATTCCTGCCTGGATTGTTGTTTTTTTCACTTATGTTTTATTTGGCAAGTAACAGTTAAAGGGAACCAACCACCTCAGATCACCCTAATACACAGTTAGTACATGTCCCTGCACCCTAAGGATACCTTTCCAGCACTGTTTTTGTGTAAAATCTTGCATTAGTATAACTCATATAAAGAGTTTATAAACTTACTAGCCTGGTGACTTCTGGGCGTATCCCTCCTTCTGTTATACTTCAGGGCTGTGCATTCATTGAATGGCTGTGCTCCCCCTCCCTCTGTGCAGAGGAGATAACGATCACGCCCATCAGGGCAGGGCAGCAGGCACGGAGGGAGGGGGAGCACAGACATGCAATGCACAGCCCTGAAGTATAACAGAAGGAGGGATACGCCCAGAAGTCACCAGGCTAGTAAGTTTATAAACTCTTTATATGAGTTATACTAATGCAAGATTTTACATAAAAAAAATCCTGGAAAGGTATCCTTAGGGTGCAGGGACATGTACTAACTGTGTATTAGGGTGATCTGAGGTGGTTGGTTCCCTTTAAGAAGGCAGGTACTTATAAGAAGTGAGCAAAAATTATTTTGATTTACTTTTGGTAAGATAGAGGTGTCTTTGGGATGGATAAATCCAAAAAGATTCGTGCTTGGTCAAGGATGATGCCAAACACCATCGCAATGGATCACAGCCAGGATATCCAGACATGTATCTGGTTCCAAAACTGATCAACCTAGAGAGTGCCAACAGCAACTACATCTCATGTAATGGAATCAACTCTTGCTTGCGACTAATTCCACAGCAAATGGTAGAATGTAATTTTTCCAAAGTGCATAAAGTGTATATGCAGTTTGTTTTACGCGAACACCAAAACGGTGAGAGTTTGCAGAATATCAGTTAGAACAGCAGGGCCAGACTTGAGAAAAAGGCTGCATGAGTTCCAAGTAAATGCAGCGTCCTACCACACTGAACAGTGAGTCTAGTGATTCAACACCTTGTTTGGAGTAGTTTCCTGGTATGAAAAACATGCGGACCTGGATATTTTCCTAAGATTATTTGAAAGACCTGCAGCCAGTACTAGTTGACCAGTGAGCCAATTGGGCAGTTACCCGGCAGAAGGGTTTAGAGAAAAAGCCTTGGCACTGTTTGTAACTTTTCCCCACACTTGGAGGCCATTACACAGACTTGAAATGGGAATGTAACCTCAACTCAGAAAAATATACCACAAAACATTTTGGACATTCCAAGGAGGACCTAATCATAGCTATTTTGATGGGGTAGAAGTGCTAACCTTTATCAGTGGATATAAAGATTGTCCATTTCTACCTTTGAAGATATGATGGTTAAAGATCAATTTTTGCACCATTGAAGTGCTACATTTTGTTATGGATTGGAAGCCCAATCATTTAGCACAGACTGCAGATGCCTTATGTTGCCAGTTCCACACCTCTGGAATGAAAGCTTGTTGCTTGCTGAAAAGGTGGTAAACTGATGCCAAACATCCTTACCCCTTTTTCCATCTCCCACCATTAAGCCTGCATTTGATTCCTGCTGGTGGGTTTTTGGTGTGCAACAAAGTGCATCATTTCAGCACTTCTAGCTCTGACAAAAAGAAGTGCACTTTCTCTCCTAAACCACCTATCTTCTCTTCAGCTGTTTTTTTTTTGTGGGTTGGATGGAGAAGAAATCCAGTGATAATTTAAAGTCTACAGTTTCACTGTTGGCGATACTGTTAGTTTGGGCCTGAGAGACATCAATGCTGAGAGGACCCGAGTCCATCAGGCACTGGTTTTGTCCAAGGATATTACCCCTGTAAATACCTTGAGTCTTAACACAATGAAATAAATTAACAGGACCTGTCCTATAGCACTGGTGTATCCTGAGTGGGGTGCAAGCCTAACAACAGATGACAGTATCAGAAAATTATTCCTACCAATGTCTTATTAGGTTCTGTTCTTTGGTGGTTGGTATCCTAGTATGTTGCTGATGATCCTTCAAATCATCTGTTGTTATTCATAATGACAATATAATTTGTTCCTCTGTTAAAGGGGTTGTGCCACGAAACATTGTACATTTTACTTACCGTAATAGATTTTAAAACAAAAATAGTTCTGCAACTGGATGTGTTAAAATTTTTTTTGCTTTCCCGAGATATTCTTACAAATATGCCCCTGTGTAATGTATGGGTTTGACCATGAAGGAACAGGTGGGATATACCACAGCTCTTTGGCAGGGGATATAGACATTTAAGCGCAGTGCCCGAAGTCTCATGAGATACCACTGCACAGGCGCAAGACTTCGGGCACTGTGTGGCTTCAATTGGGCAGAGTGAGATGCGCCACTGCACAGGCACGAGACTTGTGAATGACATTGCTGTCATTCCCCTGCATTCACTCAGGAGTGGGGCAAGTTAGACCACAGTGTGCTGCACCTGCACCCCTTCTGACATTTAACAAATAATTTACATACAGCGCCGGACAGATTAAAAGTTATTTTATGAGGTATGCAGGGGCACATCTGGAGATATAAAGGGGTTACAAATACCCCAATTACAGGTGGTGGAAACAGTTTATAACGCCCCAAACTGGTGACAGGTTCCCTTTAATGTAAATGGTGCCATAAACTGTGTCACAGCAAGCTTAATGTTTTTCTATTTTTTCCTCCCATTGCGCTTTGTGTTAAATAGTTGTTTATCATTTGCTCTATGGTGTTGAACACGACTGCTCTATAAAACAGAACTATCACTTGATTTAGTTTTTTTCAGGAAATGTTCCATATTATGTACTTAAACTCCATGGGTGCCAATAACGTTGAGCAGGACTGTATCTCAGTAATGGGAAAGACTTCACTGAATATAGATTTTACCTCAGAATTGAGAATTTTGATAATGACTGATCAGCAAATTTATCTGATAAGATTTATTACGATGTTGCTTATTTCCATGTGTACTATTAATTTTTGGCAAACAACAGTTACACTTCATCTTTTGTTGTGAACTTGCCTTTAGATGTTTCTTTTTATTCCTAAACTGCATTTCTTTTTATGTTTAAAGAGGACCTGTCACCCCGCCTCCTGGATTGCAATCTAAATGCAGCACTGAATGCAGCATGTATGCTGCATTCAGGCAAGGGGTCCCTCATGTGTCTGGCTGCACTGTACCCCAGATATATCGTTAGGAAAACTCACTGAAGTCAGGAGGGCATTCTCTGGGGCTGGAGTCAGGTCTACTCATGGGGGACATTCCCACCCCCTGCCTCTCTGTGCTGCCTCCTTCTCCTTGCCGCCTCCCTCCTGTCTGTTATGCCATCCTCGCCTGCTCCTGCACCTACTTGTGCTCATTGACGCAGGCGCAGAGCGAGGTATTGTTTGTTTTGGTCCTGCGCACCTGTCTCTCCTCCTGCCTCCAACATCAGCGCCTTTGCTTACCCTGCTCCATGTTATGCTGTATACATAGAGCAGGGCGGGAATCTGGCGCTGGCATGCTTATAAGAAGCCCTGCTTGCGGAGGGCTACTGCGCAAGCGCTAGATTCCTGCCCTGCTCTATGTATACAGTATAACACGCAGCAAGGCAGGCAAACAAAGGTGCTGACGTCGGAGGCAGAAGGCAGGGCAGGCGCGCGGGATCAAAACAAACAATACCTCGCTCTGTGCCTGCCTCAAGGAGGCGCAGGCGAGGATAGCACAACAGACAGGAGGGAGGCGGTATATCTGGGGTACAGAGCAGCCAGACACATGGGGGACCTCGTACCTGAATGCAGCATACATGCTGCATTCAGTGCCGCATTTAGATTGCAATCCAGGAGGGATTTTGAACAGTATTTTCATGTTCCAGTGTTAGAGCTCAACATGTAGCACTTAACAAGGAAATGTCAGTATTAAATCTGTTGCTATGTTTATATAACCCTCACTGATAATCAAGAGTTCATTCCTGTTCTTTGCATTCTCTGCCCCAGATACATGGTCTGACTTTTAAATAGCTGGCATTTTTATCACTTTGTAGACTGTACCTTGCATTCTAAGCTATGCAACCATTTTCCTTATTAAGAGCATTGCTTTATAATACACAGAGATACCCACCCAAAATTATATTAAAAAATTACCCTCTAGAAAGGTGGCCCTCCTTTAAAGGGAACCTGTCACCTCCCCTTCCCCCCAGGGCCCATTAAACTAAAATAGCCACCTCCAACAGCTGCATTTTGTGAAGGTGGCTCCTATTCCCCTACCACCCGGGACACCAAAATAGTGACTTTATAAGAAACTAGCTGTACTACCCGGCTACGCCCGGGTTAATAAATAACTGCTGTCAGCTATAACAAAATAGAATTTGAATATGTCATATTAATGACCTGTAGGAAAATAGAAGCTGAGCTGTGATTGGTTGCTATAGGCAGCCTAATAAATCTCCAGCCAACAGTAAACCCTTCCCCCGGCCGGGCAGTGTATATTACCTCACACATACACATAAAAGACAGCTCATGTGACTGACATCTGCCTTAATTCCCTACATGGCACATGTGTTGCACATTGGCTGTTTTTAATCAGATGTTTATTTTTGGAAATTAAAGATACCAGACGTGTGAGGCGAGTTGTGTGAGGCGATTTGTGCACATCTATGTATGTCTGTGTGGTGTGTGTGTCATTGGGGTGTGTGTGTCCGTGGGTTGTGTGTCTGTCCCAGTGGTGTGTGTGTGTCCCTGTGGGGGGGGTCCCTGTGATGTGTGTCATTTTGCGGAGAGGGGTGCCCCTGTGGTGTGTGTCCTTGTGGGGGGAGGGGTGTCTGTGGTGTGTGCCCATCTCTATGGGCTCTGTGTGTTCCTGTGGGGTGTGTACGTGTGTATGTCCCTGTTGTGTGTGTCCCTGTGGGGTGAGTGAATGTGGTTGTGGAGTGTACTTCTGTCAGGAGGATGGATGGATGCTGCAGCCAGGTGGATGAGCCCTCCGCGGGTCGGGACAGCTCCTGACTGGGTAAAATGGTCGATTGACAGTTCTGTATACCTGGAATCAGACACGGACACTGAAGCAGGGTTCACCGGGTTTACTCTCCAATTCTTTCAAGTCACACAGTTCACGGAAAGTTCAGTTCTTAACAGCTTTACACAATTAACTCCGGTAACACTTGAACCCTCTGCAGCAAGGTTGTCACTCTAAGACCCCTCCATTCTTTGTATATGTCCTTTCAGGCTGATTCTCTCTTCTCTTCTGGGTGGATTGTGGAGCGGAGCGGCAGCTCGGTCCCTCAATGTAGCTTCCCCCTAAGTATATGGACCGTAAGCCAGGTCCTTCTAGTTGCTGCTATGCCCCCAACCCTGTAATGGGAATACGGATCTGAAATCTGTGTTCCCCGTCAGTTAGTCTGGGGAGCTGGTATGAGACTTCAGTTCTCCCTCAGCCGATACTCAGGTTCCAGCCCAGCCTTGGATGTCCCTATCTTGCAAAGGATCACCGGGCTCTTTCCTACCCATGTAACTTCCTGGGTATGTCAGGAGAGTCTGTACTGCCGGTAATTTGTCAGCGCTACCGTCTTCCTCGGACCCGGTGGCACCGGTCCGGTTTCTGTTGTTCCTGTCTTTACTGGTCACTCTGTCAGCACTCGCCTATTCGTCTTGGTCTGTTCCTCTCAGCCTACTCCGGCCTACTTGTCTTGGCTGCTCGGCACTCACCTACTGGCTAACTACTTCCTGTTTCTCCTTTTTATACTGGTCCGTTACCATGACTACGCCTCACCCACTTATATCTAGCCCTACTACCCCTCTCCTGCCTAAAGTCCCAGGCTCCGGGTTGGGTCTTATGTCAGTGGATGTGAGTTTTGGAGGTGTTTATTATACAAACTGTCACTATCTCCTGGCTGCAGTTCCTACCTGTGGCCACCCTGGTCGCTGGGGCGCTACATGTCTCTATAGGGTGTGTATGTGTGTGTGTCCCTGTGGCGGGGGTGTCTGTGTGTTGTGTGTCTCTGTGTTGTGTGTGTCTCTTTGTGGTGTATGTGTTTGTGTTCGGGTGCGTGGTGAGTATCCAATGTTGGGGCTCCACCTTAGCTGTTACTCTTTGTGTGCATGTGTGTGTATACATGTCCCCATGTGTGGTGAATATTCCATGTCAGGGCCCCACCTTAGTGACATATATGCTGTTAGTCTTTGGAGCTGTCATTAAGCCCCTCTCATTCACAACTGTCAACTGGTAACTGTCACGTTCTCTCCATTATGTAGATAGGGCCAAAATTGTTTGGTGAATTGGAACGCGCGGGGTTAAAATTTCGCCTCACAAAATAGCCTATGACGCTCTCGGGGTCCAGACGTGTGACTGTGCAAAATTTTGTGGCTGTAGTTGCGACGGTGTAGATGTCAATCCCGAATATACACACACACATACACACATTCAGCTTTATATATTAGATATGGTACATTTGTTTCTCTTGTAGTTTTGCTGCTTTAAATCAGATTTATGTTTTTGAAGGATAATACCAGACTTGTGTGTGTTTTAGAGTGATTACGTGGCGAGGTTAGTGTATGTGTGGTGAAATGTGTGCTGAGGGTGGTATATGTGTTCAAGCACGTGATAGTGTGTGGCGCATTTTGTGTGTGTGTTCATATCCCCGTGTGTGGTGAGTATCCTATGTCGGGGCCCCACCTTAGCAACTGTACGGTATATACTCTTTGGTGCCATCGCTATCATTCTTTAAGTCCCCCTTGTTCATATCTGGCAGCTGTCAATTTGCCTCCAACACTTTTCCTTTCACTTTTTCCCCATTATGTAGAAAGGGGCAAAATTGTTAGGTGAATTGGAATGTGCGGGGTTAAAATGTCACCTCACAACATAGCCTATGATGCTGTCGTGGTCCAGACAATGTGACTGTGCAAAACATTGTGGCTGTAGCTGACAGTTGTCGATTTTCTTCCAACACTTTTCCTTTCACTTTTTCCCCATCATGTAGATAAGGACAAAATTGTTTGGTGAACTGGAACGCGCAGGGTTAAAATTTCGCCTCACAACATAGCCTATGACGCTCTCGGGGTCCAGTGTGCAAAATTTTGTGGCTGTAGTTGCAACGGTGTAGATGCCAATCCCGGACTTACATACACACATTCAGCTTTATATATTAGATTACTTTAGGTCCTGGAGGTATACTCCCCTCCATGGACCTAAACGCCTTGCTGCTGTTACCCCTCCTCCTCGACCCTCTGTGACCCTCCTCCTCTCTTTCTTGAGAGTGGCATAAGCACCTGCGTGGATCCCTCAGTTCTCAGGCATGTCCATGAGCTCTGCCCGAAAGCTTAGATCACATGATGTCGGAGCATTGCAGGTGTGTATAATGCAGGCACCACATCCTGCCATGTGTTGTCTTATACTGTATGCAGACTGTCGGGCAAGGAATCTGGCGAGGAGGGAACAGGCACAGTCTTGCTGTTTGCGCAGGTGCCAGATTCCCAGCCCCGCAGCCTGGATATAGCATAAGACCACACAGGGCAGGATCTGGTGCCTCTGTTATACCATGTGACCTCAGTTCTCGAGCAGAGCTCACGGAGCATGCCCAAGAACTGAGAGAACTGAGCAGGCACCGACGCTGCTTGCAAGGAAGAGAGGAGGAGGGTCAAGGAGGAGGGGTAACAGCAGCAAGGCGGCTAGTTCCAAGGAAGGGAGTATACCTCCCGGACCTATAGCAATTTCTTATAAAGTCATTATTTTGGTGTCTCGGGGGGTAAGCATAGGGGGATAAGAGCCATCTTCACAAATGCAGCATATGCACTTCTGAAGGTGGCTGTTTAAAGGGAACCTGTCACCAGAAAAATGCAGTGCAATCTGCAAGCATCATGTTATTGAGCAGGGGGAACTTAGGCGATATATATATAGTTTTGTGAGAAAAGATGCAGTATAACCTGTGATTTCATCATGTAAACCCCTGCTCTGCCTGGGATTTTTAGCCCTGAGGGCAGTGCTATCAGTAACTGTCAGCTATTCTTGTATAGATGTGCATGCAGAAAAAGTAGTCACTAACTAATAGGACGGCCTACTAGACCCAATATCCCAGAAAGAGCAGGGGTTTTCATGATGAAATCACAGGTTATACTGAATCTTTTCTCACAAAATTATATATCAATCTACTCAGTTTCCCCTGCTCTATAACATCCTGCCTGCACTGCATTTTCATGGTGAAGGGTTCTCTTTAATTTTAATAGGCCCTGGGGGGTATAGGTTCCCTTTAGGGACTTTGACAGCGATTATTACAAGGCGACATATCGCCGTCAATATTTCTCGCCACGGTTGCGGCTTGTAAAGATACCTTTAAGGAAATGGATAGAATGCATTGTACATGATCGAAGTGAAATCGGTAATAGTAAATGTGGTTTGAGTAAAGATGTGTCTAGTCAAAGTGATGCTTTTAAAGAGGTTTCAATCTATTCAATATTTGTATAGTGATTTTAGTTGAATGATGATTTTAGGTTTGTGCATATGAATATAATGGCTTTTCTTACTTTATACAGCTCGTGTGTTAAATTTAGAACCCCTTTTATACAGTTAAAAAGCAGCATTTACCATTGATGATATCTGTTGTACTTTGTGTTTCTGACTATACAGTCATGGCCAAAAGTTTTGAAAATGATACAAATATTCATTTTTACAAAGTCTACTGCTTCAGTTTTTCTAATGGCAATTTGCATATACTCCAAAAATGTCATAAAGAGTGATCAGCTTAACAGCAATTACTTGCAAAGTCAATATTTGCCTAGAAAATGAACTTTAACCCCCAAAACACATTTCAACATCATTGCAGTCCTGCCTTAAAAGGAGCAGCTAACATCGTTTTAGTGATTGTGCCATTAACACAGGTGTGGGTGTTGATGAGGACAGGGCTGGCGATCAATCAGTCATGATTAAGTAAGAATGACACCACTGGACACTTTAAAAGGAGGCTGGTGCTTGGTATCATTGTTTCTCTTCAGTTAACCATAGTTATCTCTAAAGAAACACGTGCAGCCATCATTGCACTGCACAAAAATGGCCTAACAGGGAAGAGTATCGCAGCTACAAAGAGTTCACCTCAGTCAACAATCTATCGCATCATTAAGAACTTCAAGGAGAGAGCTTCCATTGTTGTCAAAAAGGCTCCAGGGCGCAGACGAAAGACCAGCAAGCGTCAGGACCGTACCTTAAAACTGTTTCAGCTGCAGGATCGGACTACCAGCAGTGCCGAGCTTGCTCAGGAATGGCAGCAGGCTGGTGTGAGTGCTTCTGCATGCACTGTGAGGCGGAGACTCTTTGAGCAAGGCCTGGTTTCAAGGAGGGCAGCAAAGAAGCCACTTCTCTCCAGAAAAAACATCAGGGACCGACTGATATTCTGCAAAAGGTACAGGGAGTGGACTGCTGAGGACTGGGGTAAAGTCATTTTCTCTGATGAATCCCCTTTTCGATTGTTTGGGACATCTGGAAAACAGCTTATTCAGAGAAGAAGAGGTGAGCGCTACCACCAGTCTTGTCTCATGCCAACTGTAAAGCATCCTGAAGCCATTCATGTGTGGAGTTGCTTCTCAGCCAAGGGAATCGGCTCACTCACAGTCTTGCCTAAAAACACAGCCATGAGTAAAGAATGGTACCAGAATGTCCTCCAAGAGCAACTTCTCCCAACCGTCCAAGAGCAGTTTGGCGCCCAACAATGCCTTTTCCAGCATGATGGAGCACCTTGCCATAAAGCAAAGGTGATAACTAAATGGCTCAGGGAACAAAACATAGAGATTTTGGATCCATGGCCTGGAAACTCCTCAGATCTTAATCCCATTGAGAACTTGTGGTCAATCATCAAGAGACGGGTGGACAAACAAAAATCAACAAATTCTGCCAAACTGCAAGCATTGATTATGCAAGAATGGACTGCTATCAGTCAGGATTTGGTCCAGAAGTTGACCTTTCCCAGGCCTCCCTGAATGATTTAATGTGTTATATAGACTTGCTTAAAACATCTCCTTGATTGGACTTGCCATAGACTTGCCTTTTACAGCATCTCCAAGCAGGGTCGGACTGGGGTGTCTGGGGCCCACCAGGGACATTGACTCCAGGGGCCCACTCACCCTCTATATGCAAATACCTGTTAGCCGTTATACCCATTATAGCGGTTACTCCTGCATATCACTCTGCGCTCACCATTACTGCGATGTACCATTACTGTAGTGTACATTAAAGGGATACTTTGGTGAAAACAAGTTACCAACAATCGTCAGGTTCGGCAGGTGATCACTTAGTTATTGGTGGAATCCGACCAATCAAAACCACATCGTCGGAAGAATGTGGTACTTTTACCCCTTTTATTAACTGCAGCGGCCGGTAATGATGTGACTGCGGCTCCATTCATTATCATTGGAGCTCCCAGAAAAAGGCAAACATAGGCTAGGGTCACACTTAAAACTTGAAAGGGGCGGGGCTAAGTTCACGTCATAGCGATAGCCCCACCCCTTTCATGACGCGGCCTCCCTCTCAACACAGAAGCCAAGCCCGAGGGGGGGCGGCCATAATTAATTAGTGGGCGGAGGCATCAGGCCACAGCCCCGCCCATGGAAGGAAAATGAAACTGAATGGGAGACACGTAACTATAAGCATCTTTCTTAACTTTAATACTTAGGTTTTGCTAAAAATAGAAATAACTGCAAAGAGGGGTGCAGGGACCCCTCAATATAGATAGGGGGGGGGGGGGGTTTGGGGGTCTTGCGCCAGCTATGGGGACAGTGGCGCATTTGAACTTTGCAAACAAAGCCCACCTGAGTGGGCGTCCGGTCTCTAGGGGGACTAAGCCCCCCTAGAGACCTCAAGCATTCTTTTATTTATTAAATTTAACACTTTACAATTGATAGTACAGTTTGCTCATGCCGGCAATAGCCGGGATCAGAAAACTATGCAGTAGCCGCATTGCTCAGGATTACACATCCTGAGCAATCCGGTTACTGCAGAGCGGCTACTTAAACCGCTCCGAAAACTGCAGCCTGCATGATTTTTAACGCAGGCTGCAGTGCCGGAGACGGACACTGGATTGCTTGTGAAGCAATCCAGCGTTTAGCATTGGCTCCTATGAGGAGCGTTTCCTGGTCCGGTTTTGAGCTTTTTGAAAGCTCAAAACCGGATCAGGATTTAAAAAAAAAAACGGAGATGTGACCCTAGCCATAGCGCTCACAGCCACTGAGGGAGTGAAGGGATCATGGGCGAGCTGTACATCACCTCCAGTCTAATGGAGACAAAACAAACCTATGACTAAGGACTGTCTTTAAGGACATTGATTTAAATGTGCTTTTTAATACTTTTCTAATATAATGAATATTTAAGGATCTAGATCTCAAGACTCTATGCTGGATATTTTTCTATTTTTTGGACACATAATGGGCATAAAAGCTGCACATTCAGCAGTCCCACCCCCAACAACTAATACCTTATCACATCCTTAGGCCATGTGCACACACTGAGTATTTGGTGAGTTTTTTACCTCGGTATTTGTAAGACAAAACCAGGAGTGGAGCAATCAGAGGTAATATGTTCTGCATTTCTCACCATCTCCTGCTTCTGTCTTATAAATACTGAAGTGAAAATCTCACCAAACACTAACGTGTGAATGTGGCCTTAGACGAGATAATTACTTGCTTTCTCTGGAGAACCTCTGTAAGTGCATTTTGCTGCTGCTGTGTCACAGGACAGGAAGGGGTTAAGCAACCAAGTTTTTAATATCTACTGGAAATAAAAATTTTCCCCTTATTGATATCAGAAAAAAACTAATAATCAACCACAATCCACTATACTAAGACCAGTAATACCACATATAAAGGAGACATACCACCACACTGTGATCAGAGCACATATTACTGCTAAACTGTGATCAAATACTACCATGTGCAAGGTGTAAATACTGCCACACCATGATAAGACCACATATAACCGACATATTGTAATTGAATAATTCCACATTCAAGGGACAAATACACAGACGCCATGGACCAGAGCACATAATGCCACTACATAGTGACCAATAAAATCCGGTCAACCCATAGAAGCACCACCCAGCTCAAAATGGTTTGCCGTCATCTGCTCCTTCCCCTCTCCTCTTACCTGATAAACCACAAGTTTGGTGCCAGACCCACTACTAAATGTCAGTACTCTGTGGTGCCCAGCTGTTTCTTCTTCAGTGTGAATAGTGACCAATAATACTATAATAATGAAGATTAAAAAAAGCTCTGTATATTTGGTCAGTGTAAATACACTGATTATCAGTAACATTATACACAGAAACTCTGTATATAGTGTCAGTGTACAGGTGATGCAGAGAACACCAGTGACATTATACACAGGAACTCTGTATAGAGTGTCAGTGTACAGGTGATGCAGAGAATACCAGTTAGAAAACAAGCGGTGTCAGAGGTTTGGAGCGCTAAAGAAACCACGGGTTGGTGATTAAATTACCAATAATTTATTGCACGAACATCAGGGGTCCAGTATGCCACAACGCGTTTCGACGCACAGATGCGTCTTTCTCAAGTGGATGATCCCTGCGTGCTGCACGGGACCCCTGTGTGCTGCACGGGGCCCCCTCCATGCTGCACGGGCCCCCTACGTGCTGCACGGGACCCCCTGCGTGCTGCACTGGGCCCCCTCCATGCTGCATGGGGCCCCCTCCATGCTGCACAGGACGGACCCCTTCCATGTTGCACGGGTACACACACATATTGTTGCTGCTGGGGGGACAGCACACTAATTGTTGCTGCTACGGGGGGGGCACATATTGCTGATGCTAAGGGAGAGACATATGGCTGCTGCTGGGGGAGGCACACTGATTGCTGCAGCTTCTTCTTGGGGGCACACATATTGTTTATTGCTGCAGCTGAAGGAGCACAGTGATGTTGCTGCTAAGGGGGGGGGGGGCACATATTGCTGATGCCAAGGGGGAGACATATGGCTGCTGCTGGGGGAGGCACACTGATTGCTGCAGCTGTTGTCGCCGGAAGGTAGGTCTTAGCAGCCAGACGTTCTCCACCGCTGCTCCAGGGGGACCCGTTTGGGCCTGTTTGGGGGGCGGGGCTAGGGGGGCAGGGCCACAA
This sequence comes from Allobates femoralis, assembly GCA_033576535.1. Lineage (NCBI taxonomy): Eukaryota > Metazoa > Chordata > Amphibia > Anura > Aromobatidae > Allobates > Allobates femoralis. The sequence continues at coordinate 283,447,336 of JARQOC010000005.1, forward strand.
TGCCTGGGGGCCCACCATGACTTTTAACCGGTTACCTGGTGGCCCAGACCGAGCCTGTCTCCAAGTGTAAACTGCGCTTTATAGACTGCTCTGCTGATTGCATGTTCCTGTCAGGTTTTTCAACAGACTTTTCCGTAAGAGTTCATTCAATATCTACACTGTGTGTTTACTGATTTTGAGTTTTGCTATGCACTTGTTGTTAATCACTGTGCATTATAGTACAGACTTTTTAACCTATAACCTGTGTTCAGTTGTGTCTTTGTTCCATGCAAAAACATTCCTGAGTTATCCATTATAATTATTACCGTTATGCACAATCTCTATTCAGAGCCTGGTGTGGGCGGGGGCAGCCCTCTCAGCGCTGCTGTGTTCCTGAAACTAAATTCTGTGCGTGAGAACAGCTTCAGCCAGTAACCTATGTGATACATCATATTTTGCATACATTATAATGTTGTCAGATGAGATAGCAAAAACCTGCAGACAGATTCCCTTTAAAGCATCAAGTCAGCGCTTTAAATGTCAGCACTGAATAAAAAAAATTCTGGAGTGGTGCTTGAACAGAAAAAGCTACTGTAAATTTCATGATGTTGTTTTGCAGAGATATAGCTAGGCTTTCTTTATCCTAAAGTAAATGTTCAATTTACCGTATTTTCCGCTTTTTAAGACGCACTTTTGCCTCCTCCAAACTGGGTGGGTAAAAGGGGGTGCGTCTTAAAAAGCGGATGTGAAAAAATAAACAATTAAAAAAAAAAATTAAATATTACCAGGGGGGGGGGGGTGCGCCTGCCGAGTGGGGGTGCCGGACGCAGGTTCCGTAGGGTGAGGGGCACAGATTCACTACCGGAGCTGCAGGGGATGACCGGTGGTAGCGAGCGGTGGGCGCCGCCATCTTCTCTCTACCCGGCTGCATTCACTAAGCAGTGTGCAGCCGGCCGGTAGAGGTGCAGACTCCAGAATGGCCGCGGGTCTCCGTTATGGCCGCGGCCATTTTGTTGAAGCCTTTCCTGACTGGCTGCACAGTTAGTAATACTACTGAATGCAGCCAGCCAAAAGAAACATGGCGGCGCCCACCGCTTGCTGCCACCTCTCATCCCCCGGTACTCCGCTCCTGTCCCCGTGCCCCCACTGCAGCGTCAGCCCTGCTACTGTGCCTCTCACCCTCCTGAACCTGCTCCGGAGCCCCACTCGGCAGCCACATGTCAAGTAAGCAATTGTGGTCCGGGGGGGAAGGGGGGATAGGGAAGACACAAAAGGGGCAATACAAAGGATGGGGACATATATACAAGTTTCAGGATGGGGGGACATATATAAAGGATGGGGGGGCATAGTTTCAGGATGGGGCATATATACAGGTTGGGGGACATTTATACAGGATGGGGGACATTTATACAGTTTGGGGGGCATATACACAGGATGGGGGCATATATACAGGATGGGGGGCATATATACAGGATGGGAGACATATACACAGGATGGAGGACATATATACAGGATGGGGGACATATATACAGGATGGGTGGCATATATACAGGATGGGTGGCATATATACAGGATGGGGGCATATAGATAAGATGGGGGAATATATATGCCAGAATGGGGTATATATACAGGTTGGGGGGCCGTATTTACAGCATGGGGACATATATACCAGGATGAGGAACATGTATACCAGAATGGGGGGACATATATACTGGAATACCAGGATGGGGGGGTTTATGTACCAGGATGAGGGACATATATACTGATTTGTAAGACGGACACTGGCATTATAAGACGGACCACATTTAACATTAAAAATAATTTATTTTCTCTTTTCCTTCACCAAATTTGGGGGTGCGTCTTATAATCAGGTGCGTCTTATAAAGCGAAAAATACGGTACTTCCCTTTATCTAATTACCCTTAATAAGGCTAAGTGGTTGTTAGCCTAGGAGGCCCCCAGATACACCTCATCCTTTTGGTGTTTGCTTATATATGTTATGATCAGTTACTCCTTGTTATAATGTACTTAACGGTGCAGAATGGTACACGACAACAAAAAAGTGCAATGTGTTCACTATAGTTTTCCTGATAGAACAGAAAACTAAAGGCATTTTCATAAAAACTGAGCACAAAAGTTAAAAGCATAAAGTGTACCTGTCACCAGATTTGGGTGTTTTAACCCCTTAATGACCAAGGAAGTATATAAACTACCCTGATGTCAGCTGACACACTGGGCTTGCATCTTCCCCCACACATCTCAGCTGATCTGATCAGCTAAGATGTGTAGCTAACAGCACTGATCTGATCGGATCGGTGCTGTCAACCCTTTGGAGTGATTGACAGCGTGATCCAAAGCACCAAGGCGGGGATCGTGCCATTCCCCATAGCTATTGGAGGTCCCATGATGTGGTCACAGGAATTCCACTGTTACATTAACATCCTGTGATGTCTCTGGAAGCTGTATGCAATCACTTCCTGCCGGCGAGCCCTGACCCCCGACGCTGGAAGAAAGTGATGATTTCTCTTGTGTTCAGATGTGCAGCAGCTCATCTGTTCACAGGAGAAGTGATTGGTCTTCAGAGTACTGAGGCCCCCTAGTGCACAAAGTAAAATAAAGAAAAAATAAAAAAGTTTTTGAAAATATGAAAAAACCCACAAAAGTTCAAATCATCCCCCCTTTTGCCGCATTGAAATAAAAAAAATATATATATTAAAAAAATACACATATTTGGTATCGCTGCTTTCAGAAATGCTAGATCTATCAAAATGTAAAATCAATTAATGAGATTGGAAAAATGCGTAACTGAAAAAAAGTCCAAATGCCAAAATTAAAGGGGTTGTCTGGGCTTTTCATAAAATCTCAGTGCATATCTAGGCTCCAGAATGCTGACAGTTTGTAATTAATCTCCTGTCAGCATTTTGCAGGGTTTCCTACATATCACTGTTTTGTATCTGGAGCAGAACGACCAGGGGCCAAGTCTTAGAGCTTGCATGTAAATGATAACTGGTCATTTACACCTACTCTTACTACAAGAACACCCCAGACTGTCCCACACAGCAACAAACCCTTACTCTATAGCAACAAGATCTCCCTAGTCCACAGCAGAACCACCCCATCTCTAGCTGCTCCTCACCCCACCCAGACACCACTAAACATCAATCTATATAAAGTCTGCAGTGAGGAGGGAAAATCGTCATGTAGTCATGGCCAACTCCGTGCAATGAGTGGTTTATTCTCCTGCACTGTCCCCTGGCTGATGATTGTACTCAGCTCTGTATGTCCCAGTCATGCAGTGTATGCACTTTCTAATGTTGGCAGGGGTCAGCACTATCACTGATGCAATCTTTCTGAGACACTGTGCCAAAGCTGCTCCTGAGTGAATGAGATATCTCTGTGTCAGTACTGTCTTCGCACAGGGGCAGCTTTGGCACAATGTTTCAGAGACACAGTGATGGCCCCTGTGAAGGAGTTGACCATCTTCACACTAATGACACAAATACTGATTGGACCAGCCTGTCCAATCAGTAATTGAAACAGTGTGAAGTGTTAGGGGGGTGTATCTATTGAGATGCTGCCGCTTACACAAAAAACAATAAACTGAGTAACTTACCTGTCTGTTGCTCCCCTCATTTCTCCCTCTGCAGCAGTGCGGTGCCTCCTGTGTGTGCCCGGCATCTGACCATGCAACTGGGATGTGCAGCGATCTACCCAAAAATAAGTCATCACACAGTCTCAGATCCCGAAAAATGAAAACGCTACGGGTCATGGAACATGGCGCAAATGTTCAATTCTTTTTCTCTAAAATCTTCAGAATTTTTTTTCACCACTTAGATAACAGTAAAAGTACACGTTTGGCATCTATGAATTTGAGTATATATATCTAATATATAAAGCTGAATGTGTGTGTGTATGTATGTGTGTATGTATGTCCGGGATTGGCATCTACACTGTCGCAACTACAGCCACAAAATTTTGCACAGCCACACGTCTGGACCCGAGAGCGTCATAGGCTTTCCAGTTCACCAAACAATTTTGCCCCTATCTACATAATGGGGAAAAAGTGAATGGAAAAGTGTTGGAGGAAAATCGACAGCTGTCAGCTATAGCCACAAAATTTTGCACACTCACACGTCTGGACCCCGGGAGCGTCATAGGCTATGTTGTGAGGCGAAATTTTAACCCCGCACATTCCAATTCACCAAACAATTTTGCCCCTATCTACATAATGGGGAAAAAGGGAAAGGAAAAGTGTTGGAGGAAAATCGACAGCTGTCAGCTATAGCCACAAAATTTTGCACAGTCACACGTCTGGACCTCGAGAGCGTCATAGGCTGTGTTGTGAGGCGAAATTTTAACCCTGAGCATTCCAGTTCACCAAACAATTTTGGCTCTATCTACATAATGGGGAAAAAGTGAAAGGAGATGTGTTGTAGGCAAATTGACAGCTACCAGATGTGAACAAGGGGGACTTAAAGAATGAGAGCGATGCCACCAAAGAGTATATACCATACAGTTGCTAAGGTGGGACCCCGACATAGGATAATCACCACACACGGGGATATGAACACACACACAAAATGCGCCTCACACTACCACGTGCTTGAACTACATATACCACCCTCCGCACACATTTCACCACACATACACCAACCTCGCCACATAATCGCCCTAAAACACACACAAGTCTGGTATTATCCTTCAACAATAAAAATCTGATTAATAAGCAGCAAAACTACAAGAGAAACAAATGTACCATATAGAAAATACGGCAGCTGTCAGTCACATGACCTGTCTATTATGTGTATATGCGAGCTAATATATACTGTCAGGGGGGAGGGTTTCCTGTTGCCTGGGGATTTATCAGGCTGCCAATAGCAACCAATCACAGCTCAGCTTCTATTTTGCTACTGTTAATCTGAGCTCTGATTGGTTAGTATAGACAACAAAGGACATTCTCAGTAAAGCTTCTTTGAGGTAATAGGATGTCTGTGAGGTAATAGGATGTCAGTTAGGGTGTGTTGTGGAAAGGCTGATGTCAGTCACTTTACCTCTATGTGAGAGGATATAGAAACTGCCAGTTACAGACTATTTTTACCACAATAATGTCTCATAAGAAAAGGAGTTCCTTGGCACGAATGTCAGCTGATGCAAAAAGAAAAGCTGCATTACGGGTGAGTGAAAAATGTGAAGACCGAGAAACAAGGCTGACACACATGAGAACAGCAGCTGCTTCCTCAAGGGCCAATGAACTTTCTGAGGAGAGGGAAGCAAGGCTTGCAGACATGAAAACAAGAGCTGCTTCCTCAAGGGCCAATGAACTTTCTGAGGAAAGGGAAGCGAGGCTTGCAGACATGAAAACAAGAGCTGCTTCCTCAAGGGCCAATGAACTTTCTGAGGAGAGGGAAGGTAAATCTGTGTGGAATATCTGTGGTGTTGAAATATATGTTGTGAAATGCTTCTATTAACTTAGTTTTTGCCTTTTAATAATTAAATTTCTATCGATTTATTTTGCGGTTTTTGTGTGCTGAATACATTTTTGTTAACACATTCTATTTTGTTAACAGCAGTTATTAACCCGGGCGAAGCCGGGTAGTACAGCTAGTCTAATATATAAAGCTGAATGTGTGTATGTGTGTGTGTGTGTATGTATGTATATCCGGGATTGGCATCTACACCGTTGCAACTACAGCCACAAAATTTTGCACAGTCACACATCTGGACCCCGAGAGCGTCATAGGCTATGTTGTGAGGCGAAATTTTAACCCTGTGCGTTCCAGTTCACCAAACAATTTTGCCCGTATCTACATAATGGGGAAAAAGTGAATGGAAAAGTGTTGGAGGAAAATCGACAGCTGTCAGTCAGCTATAGCCACAAAATTTTGCACACTCACACGTCTGGACCCTGGGAGCGTCATAGGCTATGTTGTGAGGTGAAATTTTAACCCCGCGCATTCCAATTCACCAAACTATTTTGCCCCTATCTACATAATGGGGAAAAAGTGACAGTTACCAGTTGACAGTTGTGAATGAGAGGGGCTTAATGATAGCGCCAAAGAGTAACAGCACATTCCAGCATATAGTCACTAAGGTGGGGCCCCAACATGGGATATTCACCACGCCCGGGGACATGTATACACACCACACGCACACAAAGAGTAACAGCAAGTGTATAGTCGCTAAGGTGCAGCCCCAACATTGGATACTCATCACGCACACACACACCACAAAGAGACACACACAACACAGAGACACATACCACACCACAAAGATACACACACAACACAGAGACACACACACACCCCACGGGGACACACACACACCCTATAGCGACACATGCACTCCCCCCTCAGGGACACACACACACAACACAAGACACACACACCACACAGACCCCCCCCCCCACAAGGACACACACACATAGCCACCCTATAGGGACACATGCACTCACCCCACAGGGACACACACACACACCACAAAGAGACACACACACACCACACAGACCCCCCCCACAGGGACACACACACATACACACCCTATAGGGACACAAGCACTCACCGCACAGGGACACACGCACACACACACACCACAAAGAGACACACAAAACACAGAGACACACACACCCCCCACACAGACACCCCCCCCACAGGGACACACACACATACACACCCTATAGGGACACATGCACTCACCCCACAGGGACACACACACACACCACAAAGAGACACACACAACACAGATACACACACACCACACAGACCCCCCCACAGGGACACACACACATACACACCCTATAGGGACACATGCACTCACCTCACAGGGACACACACACACACACAACAGAGACACACACCACACAGACCCCCCCCACAGGGACACACACACATACACACCCTATAGGGACACATGCACTCACCCCACAGGGACACACACATACACACACCCCAGGGACACACACACCACACAGATACAGATGTGCACAAATCACCTCACACAACTCGCCTCATACGTGTGCTATCTTTAATTTCCAAACATAAACATCTGGTTAAAAACAGCCAATGTACAACACATGTGCCATATAGGGAATTAAGGCAGATGTCAGTCACATGAGCTGTCTATTATGTGTATGTGTGAGGTAACATATACTGCCCAGCCAGGGGGAGGGTTTACTATTGGCTGGAGATTTATTAGGCTGCCTATAGCAACCAATCACAGCTCAGCTTCTATTTTCTTACAGGTCATTAATATGACATATTCAAATTCTATTTTGTTATAGCTAACATCAAATATTTATTAACCCGGGCGTAGCCGGGTACTACAGCTAGTACATATATATTAGTAATATGGTAAAATAAATTATTTAATTCAAAATAACAACTCGTTCCGCAAAAATCAAACACTCATATGTCTATATTGATAAAAAAATAAAAAAGTTATGGGTCTTGGAAGAAGGGGAGGGAAAAACGAAAACCGGAAAATGGAAAATCGCCCAGGGGTGAAGGGGTTAAATTAAAAGCGCCACCTTCACCAACACCTATGAAGCAGTTTAAGAAGGTGATTATTATGCCTTGACTACCCTCAGTAGGGCAGAGCACAATGCACAGGTGCGATCTGGAGAATCCTCTGTGCAGGCGTGTGATTCGGATGTGACTCAGAAGCAGATGCTGTCGGACACTGAGAAGAGGCGGAATGGAAAAACTTAAAATACACCATAGGTGCTGCTAAAGGTGGTGCTTTTAGTTTAAAACACCCAAATCTTGTGAGAGGTTCTTTTTAATAAAGTTTCAGCAAAAAATGTGTAATGAAAAGTTTAACGCTCTATAATTTTCAGTTAGTTTGTATGCAAATTCTAACTGTTTTCAGGAACTCTTGTTAGCAGTCTTTTATTAAGAATCTATATTTTATACTTTTCATGTAATGGATGCACATCCATAGGACTTAGTACAGATACTTCACATGTAGCAATGATAGTCTTGTAATGAGCTTTGTACTTGCATGTAAGCAGTGATCTAGATGAGCAAAACTGATTTTAATATATTTTCTATACGTTTTTATTGCTCAAACTAATAACTTGGCATTTGTCAAAACATTTGTCTCCCTGGAAAGACTAAACATATAAGAAAAGTTGTGCATGTAAATATGTAGAGTTGTTTCTGATTTGCTGAAACATAGAACAAGCAGATTTTACACTGATTCTTCCATGCAATAATACTGTAAGAAAGAATACATGGACCAGGCCATGGAGTATTATCATTTATTATTATTATTTATTTATATAGCGCCATTAGGTTCCATGGCGCTTACATGAGGATGAGGGAGACAAGAACAAGTACACTAAATCTAGGCGATCAGGACGTACAGGTACAGGAGGGGCAGGGACCCTGTCCATGAGGGCTCACAGTCTAAGAGGGGCGGGTTAGGATACAGTAGGATGGGGGAATGTCAGGTATGGGGCGGTCGCCTGGGTCTCATGGCAGGTTGTAGGCTTGACGGAACAAGTGAGTTTTCAGGTGACACTTAAAGCTACTCAGGGTAGGAGAGTGTCTGACGTGTTCGGGCAGGGAGTTCCAGAGTAAGGCAGATGCCCGGGAGAAGTCCTGGACTCGGTTGTGCGAAGAGGTGATGAGGGGGGAGCGGAGAAGGAGTTCTTGGGAGGACCGGAGGTTGCGTGAGGGTAGGTATCGGGAGACCAGGTCGGAGATGTATGGTGGGGCCAGGTTGTGTATGGCTTTGTACGCCATGGTTAGTGTTTTGAATTGGGATCTCTTGGAGACGGGGAGCCAGTGAAGGGCTTGGCAGAGGGGGGAGACAGGGGAGTAGCGGGAGGACAGGTAGATTAGTCGGGCAGCGGAGTTGAGGATAGACTGGAGAGGTGTGAGGGAGTTAGCTGGGAGGCCATTGAGAAGGAGGTTGCAGTAGTCAAGGCGGGAGATGATAAGAGCATGGATGAGTGTTTTAGCGGTGTCATGGGTGAGGAAGGAGCGGATCCGTGAGATGTTCTTGAGCTGGAGCCGGAGGGATGTGGTGAGGGCCTCGATGTGGGGCTTGAAGGATAGAGAGGAGTCAAGGATTACCCCGAGGCACTTGGCTTGGGGGACTGGGGAGAGGGCGCAGTCGTTGATGCAGATGGATAGGTTGGGAGGTAGGATGGAATTTCTTGGGGGGAAGACTATGAATTCAGTTTTGTCCATGTTGAGTTTAAGGAAGCGAGCAGAGAAGAAGGATGAGATGGCGGAAAGGCATTGTGGGATTTTCGAGAGTAGGGAGGTGATGTCAGGGCCGGACAGGTAGATTTGGATGTCGTCGACGTAGAGGTGGTACTGGAGGCCATGGGACTCAATGAGTTTACCTAGGCCGAGAGTGTAAATGGAGAAAAGTAGGGGTCCCAGGACCGAACTTTGGGGACTCCGACAGAAAGGGGGTAGGGTGAGGAGGAGTGGGAGTGCGAGACGCTGAAGGTCCGGTCCACTACGTATGAGGAGATCCAGGAGAGGGCAAGGTGGGTGATGCCAAGGGATTCCAGGATCCGGAGAAGAAGGGAGTGGTCAACCGTGTCGAAGGTGGCAGACAGGTCAAGGAGTAGCAGGATGGAGTAGTGGTGTTTGTTCTTGGCGATCAGTAGGTCGTTGGTGAATTTGGTCAGGGCTGTTTCGGTGGAATGGAGGGGTCGGAAGTCAGACTGTAGGCGGTCGAAGTGGGAGCACGAGGAGAGGTGAGAGGACAGTTTGGAGTGGACGTGCTGTTCAAGTAGCTTAGAGGCGAATGGGAGAAGAGATATGGGGCGATAGTTAGAGACAGAGGTAGGGTCAAGTGAGGTTTTTTTTAGGATGGGCGTGATTAGGGCGTGTTTGAAGGCCGAGGGGAAGGTACCAGTGCTAAGTGAAAGGTTAAAGAGGTGGGTGAGGGCTGGGATGAAAATGGAGGTGTGGTTCGGAATGAGGTGGGATGGGAGTGGGTCGTGGATGCTGGTTGTGAGGTGTGATTTTGACAGGAAGAAGGAGAGTTGGTCTTCAGTTATGGGGGGAAGTGACTGATGGAGGAGGAGGGCAGTGTAGGTGGGAAGGGGAGTTGTGGGGATAGTGGACCGAAGCTGTTTCTGATCTTGTCGATCTCCTTGAAGAAGGTCACAAAGTCTTCAGCAGAGATGAGGGGAGAAGGGGGAGGAGCAGGCGGGCGAAGTTAGGAGTTGAAAGTTTTAAAGAGCTGTTTGGGGTTGCGGGACAGAGAGGTTATAAGGGATGAGAAGAACACTTGCTTGGCAGTAGCAAGTGTCGTCTTGAAGTCAGTGATGGATTGCTTGAACAGAGCAAAGTGCTCGGGGGTGTGAGACTTTTTCCATCTCCTCTCGGCGACTCTGGACACCCATCTCAGGTTTTTAGTGAGGGTGGTGGTTGCCAAGTGGGTTGCCTTAGGTTTAATGGCTGTGGATGCAGTGTGGAGTAGTGAGGGGAGAGCGGCTAGGTTTAGCAGTCTGTTCGGTTTATGGTGTGGGGGTGTGTGATATAGGGGGTAGGTTGGGTCGGAAGTGTGCAATGTCGTCAGCGCAGGGTATGTCGGTGAGAGGGAGGAGTGATTCAGAGAATAAAGGAAGATCAAGCTCTTTTAGGTTTTGGTGAGGGTGATCAAGTTTGCGGAGAGGGGGTAGTGTGGCAGGGGCAGAGGGCGGAGAAGGTCAAGAGATGGTGGTCGGACAGTGTGAGTTCCGAGGTTGTGAGGTTAGAGAGGGAGCAAAGGCGGGTAAAGATGAGGTCAAGCGTGTGGCCTTGTTCGTGGGTGGGAGAGGAGGACCATTGAGAGAGCCCTAGGGAAGTGGTCAAGTAAAGAAGGTTGGAGGTGGCTGAGGAGGACAGTATTATCACTGTCCTAAATTTTAATATTGTATGAAAGAGTGAAAGTGACAGAGAATTGAACATTTTATATATAGCAGGAAGCTTGGGGTGTGTGATAGGAGATAACTTTATTGAGGTGGTTGGAACAGCAGTTTTTGACACTGTTTGTTTGCTTGTATAATCTGTTTCACTTACGGTACATGACATGACATTTCCATGATGCTGGAGACTTGCTTAAATGACTTGTTTTCCTTACATGATACTTATTTCATTAACCCTTTCGCGTTGGAGCCTGTTTTTGCCTTTGTGATCATGCCATTTTTTACAGTGTCACTATATGATGTAATGACTCTGGAATGCTTCAATGGATCCCAGTGATTTTTAGGATGCGTTCACACACTGCGCATTATTTTACGCGCGAGCTCATCACAAACTAGGACTGGAACAATCAGAGGAAAAGTCTAAAGCTGGGGTTACACATAGCGATGTTCCAGCAACCTGATCAACGATCGGGATCGCTGGAACATCGCTATGTGACCGCTGGTAAGATGCCAGACAGGCAGATCTCACCAGCGATCACCCAGCGATGTGCCGACACCCAACGGTCGCTGGAACCGGTCAGGGTGTCGGGTGCATACTGGGTGTCGCTAGTTGTTCACCCTGTCACATATGCCGATGCATGCGTGACAGCTGGTTACCAGCAACCGAAAAATGGTCCCAGCCATTCCGCAACGATCAGGAGCTGATTGCTGGTCGTTGCGGCATGTCACACGCAGCGACGTCACTGGCAAGGTCGCTGCAACGTCACAAAACCTGTGACGTTGCAGCGACATTGGGAGCGATGTCCCTGCGTGTAACCCGGCCTCAATAGAAACAAGTGCTCCACTTCTGGATTTTTCACCCACTCCTAGTTTGTGATAAGCTTGTGCATAAAAACGTGACATCATCAGCTAAGAGTTTAAACCGAACCTTTTTTGCGGGCTGTTTAATCCGCTCAGCTGACGTGTCAGTTGACAGCATTAGCTGCTAAAGTGAAAGTACACAAACATGTCGCACGGGAACAGGATTATTCTTTCCCCGTGTGACATCACTTCCTCCTGCGCTTTTGGTGGAGAAATGCGGCCGTGAAAAAGTGAGGTGTGTGAATACACCACGTTTTTTCACTGGCGCTAAACAGCGCAGCTGCAAAACGCGGGAAAATCCGCACCCCCCAATAAGCACTGGAAATACGCAATTTGTGAAAGTAGCCTAAAAAGATGGACACCACTGAATCATAGGCAGACTCACTCCAAAATAACTCTCTCTGCCTCATTAAAGTGATTCTTCTGTTAGGGGTTTCATCTATTTTGATTTGCCTCCCAATTACTTACACGGAAAACACGGTGTAAGTGCTCAGCATAGAGTGCAAGATAATTGTGAATCAAGCCTAAGGCGGCCGTCACACGCTACGATCTCGCTAGCGATATTGTAAGCGATCACGTGCACGCGCGATCGCTTACAATATCGCTCACATCGCTGGTGAGATGTCACACAGACAGACTCACCAGCTATGTGGACCAGCGAGATCGCTGGTAACTATGGTACACATCGGGTTACTAGGCGCCGCGCATCGCTTAGTAACCCCACGTGTACCATAGTTACCATCTCCCAGCATAGGCTCTGCCGCTGGGAGATCGTTCATCGTGGTGTTATACACCACGATGAAGCTGTTTGTAAAATCGTTCATCGCAAGATGTGAGGTCCGGAGCTCAGATCTCGATCTTGCGATTTGAACACTTCTCGCTCGTCGTATCTTGCCGTCACACGCAGAGACATCGTTCACGCGATGTTTAATCAGGCGCGTTCAAGCGATATCTTTCAAGATATCGTAGCGTGTGACGGCCGCCTTACTGCGATCTTTGAGAGGAAGAAAGAATAAATCAACAACAGGTCAAGAATTGGTTTGCTGCATGTTTTCTTTTTGCAGGACAAGATAATGTTTTCAGAGATAATATTTTTTTTCACACTTAACTTTTGATCACATTTTGTTCCACATTTTTTATCAGCATTATGATGATAAAGCATCTTTTTTTGCCACTTTTTTATTTGGCTGTTCACGGAAGGGGTGTAATAGTGTAAATGTTTTATGGATCTGGCCATTCTGGACGTGGCGATATGAAATATGTGTATTGTGTTTTCTTTTTTTTTTACATAAATAAATGTATTTATTGGTATATTTTTTCATAATATTTCCTTTATTTGTAATTTTTAAAAAACATTTTTCATGATATTATTTTACTTTTTATTAACCATGCATAAGCACAATACATTACACCTGTCAGTGTCACTGACAGTTCACATGTAAGATCCTTTTGGAGAGGTTTGAACAGGAACCCCCTCCCTCTCACAAATTTCTATACTCTATGATCGCTGTTGATCGCGGCATATGGAAGATAAAGGGTTTACATCATTGGGACCTGATGTGTCCTGTCAGAACTACCATTCTGCACTGAGATCACAGTGCCTGCAAGACTAGGGTTTGTAATTCCCTTTTGACCGAAGTTCATACTTAAATATTGGCGCTGCACAAAGTGAGCAGTCGGGAACAGGTTAAACAAACTTTTCTTATAGACACAATATAAGATAAAAACTATTTTACTAATACAAAATAAAAAGATTTTTCTAACCCCCTCCCTGTCAATAATTCGTACATCCTTGCAGGGTGGCAATTTAGTAGCTAAGAATGTATGAGATACAACCTGGCCATTAATGGTCATATCTCAGCTTGGATCACAGCAACAAAAATTCAGAGACTATGGGCTTGAAAGTGACAACAGAATCCCAACTGTAATCTCAAGTCAGCATAGTGGTTAAAGGGGTTAAAGTGAGAGCAGCAGTGAACTTGCACTATAAGATCTCTTTCATACATCCATATAAAAAATCAGTCATGTGCACTGCCTCATGATTAACATTGGTCTGAGTGTTGTCTGTTTTTTTCATGGACAGCACTCAAGACTGAAAATACAGTCGTGTGAACGAGCCATAATCAGTGATATCTTGCTTGGATCACAACTAAAGCGGTAATTCTTTTGTTATTTTGAAGCTCAGCGTTTCAGAGCCTCTGTAGCTTTGATCCAAGCAGAGATATGACGATTAGTAGCCGGGATGTATCTTATACATAGTTGGCTATTGAGTTCCCACACTGAAAGGGCATATAAGAATCTTAGCTTCAAAATGTTATTATTACCTCTATAGTTGTGTTCCAGACTGATAATCAGCCTGCTAATATGGCCCCTCATGCACACACACCTTTAGCCAGGGTAATAAAGAGTGGTAGCTTTAGGGGATTATGACAGGTTATAGCAGGCACAGAAGAACAACGGTATGTGATCTCCTCCAGCCCCTGTGTAAGAATAGATCTGTATCATGTGTGCAAGGACATAATGATAGGGGTCACGACTGCGACGGGGCCCAGAGCTACAGGGGCCCCTGCCCTAAGCCCACTGCCTGCCAACCACAGCCCCTGCATCACGTGGATGTGTTTCCCCGAGGACACACATCCATGTCACTGTGCAGCACCACACAGCTGCTATGGGGCCCGTGTGCCAGGGACTGTCCTGCATCCTAGGGGTGGGCCCATCTATCTACTGCCCCTGCCCCGGCTGTCACTTCCTCTTACCATGGCTGTCTTTCCATGTGCGTTCCACTGTGGAACGCATATCTGGTGCCGTGTTCTCTACACTATGTGTAGGCGGAACTTCCTGCTTTATGCATTCCACAGTGGAACACACACTGGCACTGCCTCCTCCTCCTGTGTTTTCAGTTTTCGCAGGGAGACTGAAGCAGCAGGGAAACTGTTACATTAAGTACAGATTTATTTTTTTTTAATAAATGAGTACACAGTGGCCAGAGGATTTTGGGGGGAGGAAAGGGTGGATTATACTATAATGGAGTACTATGAGGCTGCATTACACTATAATGAAGGATTATGAGGCTGCATTACACTATAATGGAGGACTATAAAGCTGCATTGTACTACAGGGTGGGCCATTTATATGGATTCACCTAAATAAAGTTGGATCCAAAATGGCCAACTTCAAATGGCTGCCATGGTCACCACCCATCTAGAAACGTTTTCCCCCTCCCATATACAGTCATGGCCAAACGTTTTGAGAATTACACCAAAATTATATTGTCACATGATCTGCTGCCCTCTGGTTTTTATTTGCGTTTGTCTGATGTTTATATCACATACAGAAATATAATTGCAATCATATTATGAGTACCAAAAGGTTATATTGACAGAATGAGTTAATGCAGCAAGTCAATATTTGCAGTGTTGACCCTTCTTCTTCAGGACCTCTGCAATTCTCCCTGGCATGCCCTCAATCAACTTCTGGACCAAATCCTGATTCATAGCAGTCCATTCTTGCATAATCAATTCTTGCATTTTGCCAGAATTTGTTGGTTTTTGTTTGTCCACCCGTCTCTTGATGATTGAACAAGTTCTCAATGGGATTAAGATCTGGGGAGATTCCAGGCCATGGACCCAAAATCTCTATGTTTTGTTCCCTGAGCCATTTAGTTATCACCTTTGCTTTATGGCAAGGTGCTCCATTATGCTGGAAAAGGCATTGTTGGGCGCCAAACTGCTCTTGGACGGTTGAGAGAAGTTGCTCTTGGAGGACATTCCGGTACCATTCTTTATTCATGTCTGTGTTTTTAGGCAAGACTGTGAGTGAGCCGATTCCCTTGGCTGAGAAGCAATCCCACACATGAATGGTTTCAGGATGCTTTACAGTTGGCATGAGACAAGACTGGTGGTAGCGCTCACCTCTTCTTCTCCGAATAAGCTGTTTTCCAGATGTCCCAAACAATCGAAAAGGGGATTCATCAAAGAAAATGACTTTGCCCTAGTCCTCAGCAGTCCACTCCCTGTACCTTTTGCAGAATATCAGTCGGTCCCTGATATTTTTTCTGGAGAGAAGTGGCTTCTTTGCTGCCCTCCTTGAAACCAGGCCTTGCTCAAAGTGTCTCCGCCTCACAGTGCGTGCAGAAGCACTCACACCAGCCTGCTGCCATTCCTGAGCAAGCTCGGCACTGCTGGTAGTCCGATCCCTCAGCTGAAACAGTTTTAAGATACGGTCCTGGCGCTTGCTGGTCTTTCTTGGGCGCCCTGGAGCCTTTTTGACAACAATGGAAGCTCTCTCCTTGAAGTTCTTGCTGATGCGATAGATTGTTGACTGAGGTGCAATCTTTCTAGCTGCGATACTCTTCCCTGTTAGGCCATTTTTGTGCAGTGCAATGATGGCTGCACGTGTTTCTTTAGAGATAACCATGGCTAACTGAAGAGAAACAATGATACCAAGCACCAGCCTCCTTTTAAAGTGTCCAGTGGTGTCATTCTTACTTAATCATGACTGATTGTTCGCCAGCCCTGTCCTCATCAACACCCACACCTGTGTTAATGGAACAATCAATAAAAACGATGTTAGCTGCACCTTTTAAGGCAGGACTGCAATGATGTTGAAATGTGTTTTGGGGGTTAAAGTTCATTTTCTAGGCAAATATTGACTTAGCAAGTAATTGCTGTTAAGCTGATCACTCTTTATGACATTCTGGAGTATATGCAAATTGCCATTAGAAAAACTGAAGCAGTAGACTTTGTTAAAATTAATATTTGTATCATTCTCAAAATGTTTGGCCATGACTGTACTAATGTGCCACAAACAGGAAGTTGATATCACCAACCATTCCCATTTTAAGTGTATCCATATAAATGACCCACCCTATAAATGACTCACCCTATATAATGGAGGATTATGGGGGCTGCATTATACTCTATGGAGGACTATGAGGCTGCATTATACTGTATAGAGGGCTATGGGGCTGCATTATTCTGTATGGAGGACTATGAGGCTGCATTATGCTGTATGGAGGCTCAAATAGCTTTGCTCAAGGCCATGTGAGCCTACTTTAGCTGATAAAATGGTAGCAGCCATTTTTGGTGATTTTTGCAAATTGAGTAGTAAATTGTTTGTATTTGCATGGCTTAGTGAAATCTTAAACATAAAACATGAATTCAATTACATTAAATCAAATCTCTCTTTTCTAGTTGCAAACTAATTTTTGAACTCATCACCTCTCATGGCAGCCTGTTCCACTCATTAATCACCCTGACTGTCAAAAAGTTTGTCTAATATCTGATCTTTGTCTCCTCCCTTTCGTCCCATTGCTTCTAGTCTTTCCTTGTACAAATGAGAATAAAACTGATCTCTCTACAGTTTGATAGCCCTTAAGATATCTGTAGACAGAGAAATCAGAGGCATTGTGATGTTTTGGCCAATGTGAAACAGGCCCTGGCATATATGTGGAGCAGTCTTCATGAAGCTCAATGCAACAGTACTTCCTCGATAAAGTTGTCCATACCTTAGCAAATCAGAACTTTATTTTCAAAGCAACAGAGGAATGTTAAATAAATTAAAATAGTTTAGCATTCAATAGCATTTGCCATTCATGGGAGGTACTGTAGGATGATACAATTTGTCAACCACAGAGATTATAGTGCAGAGGTTAAACCAGAAAAAGATCATCTCCATTTGTTTATAGCTCATAAATGCTGCAATCAGGGGTGCATCTAGCCACCCTGCCGCCTGAGCCGATTGGAGGCCGGGGGGGGTGCTGGCGGGTCTCAGCCCCGCCGCCCCTGCAGCGTCCGCTCGGCCCCGCCGCCCTGCAGCCTACAGTGCCACAGCGGCCGTCTCTCCTGAGGCCGCCGCTGATGTTGGTGGCGCCGCCCCCTTCTGTCATGCCGCTCCCCTGGCTGCCGCCGCTCTGGACTCAGGGCTCACACTGTCCAATGGACGGTGCGGCCCTGGCTGCAATCAATATTGATTTATGTGATGAAATGTCCCAAACAAGAGTATAACTGATCTTAGATGTTCCAGCTGGAGTGTGGATGTCAGTATTGACTTCTTGGGTGACTGTGCCAGGCAGAGTTTCTCTTGTAAGAAACATGGCGTTTAATCTTCTCAGGTAAAGCAAGTAAAAATAGTTCACGTGGCTTGTGAAATATCTAACATACAGCAAATGATAAGATTTACGTGCCATTTCTTTTTACTTTTACAATGGTAGAATACTGGTAAAGTTATGCCTACAGCAAGGGCAAAAAGTAGTGAGGTTCTCATTCCTGATCTGCTTTGTCACTAGTTGTGCTATGCTAAGACAAAGCCTAAGCAAACAGGAAACCTTTTCTCCTACACATGATTAAGCCAGGAAATAGTTGCGAAAATGTGACTTGGATATCATGTTTGTGTGACCTTCTTCATTCTTAGTGCTTGTGGAAAGCACTTCACGCTGGCCAATGTGGGAGACCTGGAGAAGCATCAACATTCTTTCTTTGTTTTCTAGCTTAAGGGTTGATTTATTAAATATGGTATGTATTTTGCTGGTGGCAGTTTTCTTTCTACTTCACTGGTCTTGTGGGTGTAATCTACTCTAATTCAAAATCATCCGTTACAATTTATTTGTTTACATCTTTTGTAATATTTACTTTTCCCACGTTTTATTATGTTATGATTTCAGGAGAGATTTGTGTGTATGAGTGAAATTCTTGGAAATTATCAATCAAAATATTTATGAATATAGAGTCTTTCTGAAATCTTTGGCGCCCTCTTACACAACCTAAGTAAGGCTGCTTTCACATCAGCGGTGAAAAAACTGCATCTGCCGCGATTATCGCATAACCGCTGCACTTGCAGCACAGCTGCGGCAAGCCCCATACAATGTCTATGCAGGCTTGCGGCAGGTGCAGCAAGTGCGGTATCGGCACTTGCGGCAGGTGCGGCCGCAAAAAAACCACGGCTGACAGCGTTTTTTTTCGCGACCGCACCTGCCGCAAGTGCCAAAACCGCACTTGCCGCACCTGCCGCACCCTTACCGCAAGCCCCATAGACATTGCATGGGGCTTGCTGCAACTGTGCTGCAAGTGTTGCGGCTATGCGATAATCGCGGCAGATGCGTTTTTTTCACCGCATCTGCCGCGATTTGAAAAAAAACGCTGATGTGAAAGGGCCCTAAGGCTGCTTTTACATCAGCGTTTTTTGAAAAATGCGGCAGTTGCGGTTAAAAAAACGCATCTGCTGCATTTACCCGATAACGGCCGCACTTGCGGCACACTTGCGGCAAGCCCCATGCATTGTCTATGGGGCTTGCCGTAACTGTGCTGCAGGTGCGGCAAGTGTGGTTTCGGTAGATGCGGCCGTGAAAAAAATGCCGCTGACTGCGTTTTTTTTGCGGCCGACTCTGCCGCAACTACCTAAACCGCACTTGCCGCACCTGCCGTACAGTTACCGCAAGCCGCCTAGACAATGTATGGGGCTTGCCGCAAGTGTGCCGCAAGTGCGGGCATTATGCAGTAAATGTGGCAGATGCAGTTTTTTGACCGCAACTGCCGCATTTAAAAAAAAACGCTTATGTGAAAGGTGCCTTACTCACCAACATAAACAGTGATGTTTTAAAGGGAACCTCTCACCCCCTTTGGGCATTTTAAATTGTGCCCACTAGCTTAACCACAATGTAAATGGAGTTCTTGTAATCCCCTCCTGTGACCGGCCACTGAGTGACAGGCGCACTTGCACCTGTGCAGTGGACTCGGTCACCATGCTCCATTGAAGTTAGTGACAAAGTCTCACGAGACTTCACAAATCTTGCGAGAGGTCGGATGATAAGAGCCATCTTCACAAAATGCAGCATAGGCACTGCTGAAGGTGGCTTTTTAGTTTAATAGGACCTGGACAGGTTCCCTTTAAAAATCAAATTAACCTGATGTTTGTAAAAATGTTAAAGTGGATCTGGTATTTATAGAAAAAAAAAAATTAAGCACCAACAGGCAGGTATTTTCCACTTACATCCCTGTTGTTCCCGCCACTGTTCACCACCACTCACTGCAGACATGGAGTGGTCTTAAACCGCTCCTGTCAGCGATTTTGCCACTTCCTCTGACGTCATGTCAACAGAGGGGGTGGTTTCTCCCCTCTGTCAACTGGCATCAGAGCCGACATTACATAATGGTTGACAACCGGTTCCCCCAATCAGGTAGCGGAAAGCTGGCTGTCAATCTGCAGGAGATCGGCTGTCCCGTACCATCCACAAAACAGAGCAGAAAAGCTGCTTCTGCTCTGTTTACCTCGCTATGCTGTCACCAGCAGGAGTGGTCTGTGACCGCTTTGTGCCGGAGGTGAATGGTGCCGGGCACAACAGGCAGGTAGGTGGCAGCTACCTGCCTGTTAGTGCTTGAGCACATTTTTTTTAATTAAAAATCCCAGATAACCTCTATTTGCCAAAAAAAAGTCACAAAAATAATTTTGACAGCTCAACAAATAAATTATAACTGAAAAAATAACTTATACTAAAACTAAAATTGTCTAAATTACATCTGGTCCAGAAGGCCCAAAATATCTTGGACCTTAATCAGTTAATGCTTAGGCATTGCTATATTGCTTGCCCTACCATTTGAACATTAGTACAATAAATTACTGCTGGCACATGGGCACTAATGCATTGGGTATCATAGAGCTCAGAATATCCTTTGTATCTTAATTTTTTTTTAGAAAATATCCCCAGATGTTATTGAGCATAAAAGAAAGTAATACTTTTCATAGTGTGCTGTACAATAAATGAAATCGGTAAAACTGTTAGGCTACCTTCAGGCACGGCGTAATTGCCACATATTCCTGCGTTTACGTGGTGCTTTTGAACGCTCGCGTAAAAGCAGTGCCAAACAAAGCTTGATACGCCTTCCAGCAAAAGCTATGGCAGACACCGAATTTAGTCTCTTATTTTTGCGCACATTCTTTCACTGCAAAAGCGCACGCGCAAAAAGAATTGACATGGCTATTCTTTGCGCTTTTGTTGGCACGCTATTCACATAGGCTACATGTTAAAATGGCCTCAGGAAAAGCGCGCCGGGAAAAGAGTGGAGTCTACATGCAGTCGCGCTTTTTTTGCACATAAACACGTGCAAAAAAGCGCCAATGCACATTACGCGGCCAAATACATCGTGTCTGGACACAGCCTTAGTCCCTTTTGGCAACATGTATTCTATTAGTAAGTTGTTAGTTCTCAACCAGTAAAAGGAATGGAATGAATTTAAAGTCGACATGTGCCACATAGAAATGTTTTGGAAGTGAACATAACTAAAATAAAATAGCAAATCTCACATTCTTGAAATTAATGTTATTTTAAACGTAATGGTCTATGTGTTCAGATGTCATAAATTCCACTCTTTTAATAAAAGCCAAGGGATTGTCAGAGTTTTACATCTTTACGGAATTACCATAAAGCTCAAACCACTCTTTATTCACCAGTTGGCTATCAACATGAACATGAGCCAGCATTTTCATAGGGTCAAAAAGCAAGCCCAAGATTCAACATACAGTCAGTTTTATTATTTTATATTCAGTCTATATAGAATATAATTCTAAGGTTTTTATAGTGTTTGCACTTGATCCAGAAAGTTCTTTAAGGTTATGCTTTGGTGGTCTACAATTAGCATGAAAACTCTCTTCAGTGAATATGTTGTACTGATAGATACAATGTTAGCAATGTAGCCACTATGCACAGTTATTCTATACTTTATCATCAAAAATGCTTTCATGTATGTAAACAGACAGCATAAAAACATCCTCTGATTTTAAGTTCTGGTAAACTGATAGCATAAGGACTATATTCTCTGATTTCAGGTTCTTTAGAATTATATTCTGGTTACTGGTAGGATTATTGCTGCAAAACAGTACTGTAGTCGCTAATTTCTGTATAATTCTGGCAGGTAACGTATAGAAAAATGCTATATTATCAGCTTTTAGGTTACGGTACTTAGGATATTTCAGACAAAATTGGGATTGCATCCTTTAAATTTAGGTTCATTAGAATGTTGGGAAGCCAATATCCAAAAAAACCCTGCAGCAACTATAGTAATTCTAGAAAGTAATAGTAGGTTCCATTGTATACAAATAATTATATATAGAGAAAAAAGACAGACATAAATATATGTTGGTGTGTAAGCCATCAACGGAACTCCCATGATAAAATGATTCCAGTCACCATTATGGAACACTCTATAGGCTCGAGAACATATGATGGCCAATAAGAAAATGCAGCATCAAGCATCCATGGTACAAATACCCATTGAGATTGGAGTGCAAAGAAAAAATGATTCCCTGAAAAGTAAATCACAGAAAGTACAAGTAGTGCAACTAGTGGTAGCAAAGAGGTGGTAGGGCTTGTGAGGAACAGAATTACAGCCACCACTATTTTGGCACCGTCACCACATGCATGCTAATGTCGTGGATGCTACTGTAAAGTGGAACTCTACTTCCTCACACTTATTAGTCCACTCACCTAGCGCAATATTTTGATAACAAGCTAGGTGCACCCCATAGTCTGTTCACACATCCACACCACATTTTTCACATCCACTACTCACCATATTGATAGGCCAGTGAGTTGCCTAACCTGAAATACATAGTGGCACATACGCCACACAGCTTTCTTGAGCATGTGCTAGGTTTTCCTCTTGCACTCTGACATACACTGGGTAACACAGACAAGTTATTCTTGCCCTCCTCAGGTTTTGTGGGTATATTTAGAGCAGCACAGAACAAACTTATTTCATTTTTTATTTAATATACAATAAAAAATACAGTGTTTAAAAAGGTTAAAAAAGATGGAATAATAAAGGGCATACGTACAGGAAAAAAATGATAAAATAAAGGGGATTAAATACAGATACATTTTACAAATTGGATCTTTAAGAGCTTCTGGCAGAGGAGAAAGCTGTGAAAAATACTGATAGATGTGCAATAGTCCTTGCTTAGCCTGTGTCTGACATTGATATTCATTAGATATGATGTTATAAAGGATCTTAACAGACCCCTCACTCCTCCCTCCACTGAGGTCAGAGGAGGACAACTGATTGGTTACCGAAGAATTTCTAAACTGAAGGTTACAGTGAGCACTGTTTGGGCCATAATTTGGAAGTGGAAAAAACATAATTTCCTCATAAACCATCCATGACCAGGTGCTCCCCACAAGATTTCAGACAGAGAAGTGAAAAGTATTATCAGAAGAGTTGTCCAAGAACCAAGGACCACCTGTGGAAAGCTACAAAAGACTTGGAATCTTCAGGTACAATTGTTTAAAAGAAAACAGTAAGTAAAGCAGTGAACCTCCATGACCTGTATGCACTCTCACCATGCTAAACTCCGTTGCTGAGCATAAGCATGTACAAGAGTGTTTAAAGTTTACTCAACAACATTTAGATAAGCCTATGAAATGCTGGATGAATATAGTCTGGTCCGATGAGACCAAAGTAGAACTATTTGTATGCCAAAATACACACCATGTTTGGAGGTCAAAATCCACTACATATCATCCCCAAAACACCAACTAACAGTGAAGTTTGGAGGTGGTAACATCATGATGTGGGTTTCATTTTTAGCATAAAAAAATTTCATGTAATTGAAAGAAGGATGAATGGGTTAATGTTCCCGAGGCAGTCTTGATAATCTGCTGTCATCTACCATCATAATGAAAATAAAACGAGGATAGACATTTCAGCAAGACATTGATCCCAAACACACAGCCAAGGAAGCTTTCAATTACTTTCAAAGAAAGATAATAAAGCTGCTTGAGTGGCCCAGTTGATCACTGAAGCTGAACAGAAAATGTATGGAAGGAACTAAAGCTCAGAGTTCACAGAAGGAGCCCCCAAAATGTTAAGGTTTTAAAGAATATTTGTGTGGAAGAATGGGACAAAATCACACCTGAGCAATGCATGTCTCTGATTTCTTATTACAGGAAACATTATGAAACTGTCATCATCAACGAAGACTTTTGTATGAAGTCAGTGTTTTCAATATTTTTTATCTGTTTCATTTCCAATTACTAAACATCTCTAAATATATGGACATCTCCTCGTTCAAAATCGCAAATGGGACCAGACAGGGATGTCCATTATCACCCCTGCTATACATTATTGTAATGGAGCATATAGCCACAGCAATCAGAGCCAATATTGACATTCATGGAATTGAGCTGGGTCACAATCATCACAAGACGGCACTATTTGCTGACGATCTCCTCCTTTATGTCTCACAGCCCTTGATCTCTATCCCTTCAATACTGAAGGAATTCGAACAGTTTGGGCGGTTGAGTAACTTTAAGGTTAATTGCACCAAGACGGAAGCACTCAATATCTCTTTACCTGGAGATTTGGTATCTCATTTATCCAGACAGTTCCCATTCAAATGGAAGGAGGAAGCTATTAAGTACTTGGGAGTTAGGGTATGTGCACATTGGAAGTTTTGTGAGCTGTTTCTTAGCGTTTTACGCCGGCGTTTTACGCTGGGTTTTATGTAAATTTATGATAATCCTAACCAGCGGTTGGATTAACATGCTAGTCTATGGATTTCAGAAAACGCTGTTTTCATTTTTTTTTTTCTCCTTTCCACTTTCTTCACCGGTTTTCCACCGGATTTCAAAGATTGAGCTTGTGACTTCTTTTGAGCGTTTAGCCAGCGTATCTAGCAAGATTAGGACTCATTGGTGGCAATGGAAAACCGCCAGAAAACCGCCGAGAAAACCTCTGTATAAACGCTAATAAACCGCACACAAAACGTTAAAAAAAACGCTAAAAAAACGATGGACACTGCTGAGGTCAGGAATTTCAGCTCCTGAAATTCTACATCGGTTTTCTGACGGTCTGCAATGATGCAGAACCGTCCAATGTGCACATACCCTAAATATTCCAAAAGATCTTAAGCAATTGTTTAAGTTAAACTATCACCCTCTATTATCTGACATAGAAAAGGCTTTCTCATCATACCGACAATTAAAGATATCCTGGTTCGGGAGAATGAACGTCATTAAAATAGATGTTCTACCTCGAATACTGTATATCTTTCAAACAGTACCTGTCCCCCCAGACAGAATGTTCTTCGCTAAATTACGATCTCTTATTATTAAATTTACCTGGAACTGGAAGAGATCTAGGTTGGGGATTGATATTCTTTCCTTACCTAGATCTAGAGGAGGGTTGGATTACCTGACATTCAAAGATACTTTTTAGCTTCTTCTCTCGCCAGAGCCCTAGACTGGCACTATTGTGCGTCCTCCAAGAGATGGGTTGAGGTGGAGCAGGATGGCCTGGAGATCCCGCTGAGACATCTACTTTGGATTCCTCCAGGGAACATAAAAGAACTTCCCCCCCCTTTCTGACATGACCAAGACCACTCTACAAGTGTGGCATTCAGCGACAAAAACACTCTATACAGATGGCAAACTCAGTCCTCTCGCACCCCTTTTTTCCAGTCCCGCTTTTCCACCTGGGTTCAGAAGGCATAGATTTCTGTGCTGGCAGAGTGTGAACGACACCCGATTGGGACAGACTCTACCCAAAGGGGATTTTCCCTCAATGAGGGAGATCCAAGCTATTGACCCTACCAGACCTCTTAGGTGGTTTGAATTCCTCCAATACAAATCATTTCTATTCCCGACCGGCCGTGAGTGCAGGGTGAGATTGACACCAAATTTATTGGAGAGATTGTTCCAGCAGGATTTCCCCCCGAAGCTCAAAATTTCGCCCTATTATTTGGCTTTAAGTTCCCTGCGTAACCAGGATTCCCTACACTTCTAGCGGTCATGGGAGAGAACAGGACTATCACAGACAACGAGTGGCAGAAAAGCTTTTTATTTACACACAAATTAGCTAGTGCCTGCATCGCACAAGAAAGGAGCTACAAGGTGCTCACCCGATGGTACTTATGCCCTGTTGCCATGCACCGAGTATTCCCTGAAATCTCAGATAGTTGTTGGTGTTGTGGGGCAGCTCCAGGGACGATGCTCCACATTTGGTGGAGTTGTGGTGAAATCCAGCGTTTCTGGTCTGGGGTGTTCGGCATTTACACACGAATAACAGGTAAACAGGTTAAATGTTCTCCTGAAGTAGCTCTACTATCCATCTTTCCAGGTCCCATTGGGCTTCACAAGAAAGATATACTTCGCTTCTGTGTCTCAGCCGCCCGTACGCTAATTCCGAGATTCTGGAAAACTCCTCAAACCTGCTTGACTGGTTCAAGGAGATGACGGACCTATTTAGAATGGAGGAATTGGCGGCTGACGCTTCAGGTTCTCGTGACAAATTCTCAGTGACCTGGACTGAATGGATTCTATACCAAGACTCGATTGAATTTGGGAGAACCTTCTCCGAGGTTGATTAGCTGGTATGATTGAAGGTCGGCACGGGGTTGAGGTATTATTCCGCTCCCCTCTTTGGACCTACTCTCCTCTTATCCTGAACCCGATTATTTCAGTCCAGTCCCCACTTTCCCTTCTACTATCTCTATCTAATTTTCTTCCTCTTTCTTTATACCTACTCTGTGTCATTTAATAGTCTTAGTTTTGAGAATTATTATCTTTTTCTATTGGTTTATCCTTTTATGAGGCTCCAGCAAAACTGAAAGGAGCAATTTTCCTATTTCCACGAGGAACCCTGAGAAGGCAAGCTTACTTCAGATGGACTGGACTTTACAAAGGTCCTAATTTTCACTGATGCACTATAACCAGTGAGGAGTTAATGAGTAAAACTCCAATAGTTATTCGTTCGATTTTGACTAATCTGACAAAGAGGAGTCTGTTACTATAAAATTTTTAAAGGGATTACCAACCCCCTTCAATGCGGTACATCCCTTGACTAGGATGGGGGTCTTTTAATCCCCTTTTTGTGGTTTACGAGTACAGGAATTGATCGCCTTATATCCGAAGAGGATACATAAATCTGAGATTTTACAATGAATATACGGTACTTTGTAATGCTGTTTCTACTGTGAATTCCTCGTTTGTCTTTCTGATCTATACTCACTTGTATAACTTGTAATGTTTTTCTTTTCTCTTTTAAAAATTAATAAAAAAGAGATTAACCATAAATATATGGACATCTATGTTTGATTTCTTTGTGTAGATTGGATAGGATGTTACCAATATCTGGTAAGAAATTCACGTGACTGGCACCTTTAAAAACATATTAAGACTACATTCACTTGTTCAGTTTTTGGTCAACTTTTCACGTCAGCTTTTGTAAGCCAAAACAGGATTGGATGAAAAATACAGAAATTGTGATGTGTTTCTATTATACCTTTACTCTGACTGTTCCAGTCCTGGTTTTGCCTTGAAAAACTGATGTAAAATACTGACTAAATACTCAACGTGTGAACGTGGCCTAATAGAATGAGGTCATCACTGTATTTTTCATCCATTCCTGGTTTTGGATTATAAAAACTGAGGTGAAAGACTGACCAAAAACTGAACGTTTGAAGGCAGCCTTACTTAGAAAATTGGTGACGTGTTGAATACTTGTTTCACCCACTTTTTATGCTCTATCTCATGTTTTGGAAAGTAGTTGTTCTAATAAAACATTTGTTTTATGAGGTACACTTGGAAGGATAAGGCTGGAATCACACTGTCCAAGTGACATGCGAGTTACTCGGACGAGTCTCAGATGACTAACTCGGAATGGCCTCCCCCTGTCAGGACGGGAGTGTGGAGCTGCTTAGAAACACAAGCAGCTTACACTCTCATCCAGAGAGGAGGGAGGCCATTCCGAGTTTCTCATCTGAGACTCGTCCGAGTGACTCCCATGTCACTCGGACAGTGTGATTCCAGCCTAAAGCTGCTCTTTTTTATTACCATAATGCTTTTTAGGTGATCAAATGTAATGATATTTTTCTCAATTGTTAAAACTGCATTGCACAAAGTACCATTGATATAAAATCCCAGTATACTATGGAAGCACCGCTTGGTAATGTCGTTGGAATTGGCCGCATGTGTTTCCTGGAGTTACCGGGTGGGCACATGACTTGCAAGGCTCATGATGTGAGCTGGAACATCTCTGCCATTGGAGCTCTATTATCTTTGTGATGCTATTCACTAACAGGTATAATAGTAGTTACTTTCCGCTTTTGTGTGTAAGTGAGTAGGTGCCATACTACTTTAGAAGTCATTATTTTCCTTGTTTGCCATGCTTGTTCCTAAATCTTCCAATCTTTAGAATCAGAAGCGACTTTACTCACCAATTGTTAAGTGATACCAGCTTCTAGCATTGCTAGCAGGTAAATCTTTAAGGGAAAGTAAAGCTTTATATAGCCTATAGTCAGAGTGAAATGACATGCAGAGTCCATTATTTTTCCTTTTTGCATCATAAAATTGCCATACACAAAGAGTACAACTGCTAGCAATTTATACCATTAATGTTTACCTCTAATGTATAGAGAAAGAAATTTCATATATCCCAGCCTCCACATGTAGTTTCTTTTTCAATTTCTCATTCAGGTGGTTTCAATATTTTAAATGGGAAGGTTTTAAATCATAAGGTTATATTAAGGAATACCATATTTAATAATGTTTAAATTCGTTCCACCTCAAAAAGAAAAAAAATATTTTGGGAGTGATATGCTGGTCTTACTGCGGGTCTTTTGATTTGCATTTTAGATGTGTTCTTTTTAACATAGACTTCTATGGTAATGAATGCCATATTGAAAACTCAACTTAAATTGAAAACTCCATGTAAATTTGACTTGTGTATACACATCCTAAACTAGTAAGTAGTATATAGTAAATATCTGATGTCACTATAGTACGGCAAGTGACTTATGCAGTATATAAGTCACCTATGTTATGTACTGCATTATCCAAATATCCATTTGTATATATATGTGTGTGTTCAGAATTTGTGTCATTAATTGCCTGATGAAGAGACCTCAGAGTCTCGAAAGCTTGCTATTTGATACAATTTTTTCAGTTAGCCATTAGAAGGTATCAACCACTGAGGACTCTCAAATTTTAATATTTTTCTAAAATCAAGGTAAAAAGGGGCTGTGTGCGGCCTCCTGCAGTATACTGGGGGCTGTAGATGGCCTCCTGCAGTATACTGGGAGATTTATACAGCCTCCTGCTATATACTGGGAACTGTGTGCAGCTTCCTGCTCTATACGGGGGGCTGTGTGCGGCCTCTTGCTGTATACTGGGGCTGTGTGTGGTCTCCTAATGTATACTGAGGGCTATATGCCTCTTGTGCTGTATACTGGGGGCTGTGTGCAGCCTCCTGATCTATACTGGGGGCTGTGTGAGGCCTCCTGTGGTATACTGGGGCGGTGTGCGGCCTCCTGCGGTGTGGTATACTGTGGGCAGTGTGCAGTTTCCTGATGTATACTGAGGGCTGTGTGCAGCCTCTTTCTGTATACTGAAGGTTGTGTGTTGCCTTCTGCTTTATGCTGAGGGCTGTGTGCATCCTCCTGCTGTACACTGGAGGATGTGTGCAGCCTCCTTTGGTATACTGGGGGCTGTAGACGGCCTCCTGCAGTATACTGGGAGCTTTATGCAGCCTCCTGCTATATACTGGGGACTGTGTGCGGCCTCCTGCTCTATACTGGGGCTGTGTGCGGCCTCCTTCTCTATACTGGAGCTGTGTGCAGCCTCCAGCTGTATGCTGGGGGTTGTGTGCGGCCTCCTGCTGTATACTGAGGGCTGAGTTGGCCTCCTGCTGTATACTGGGGGCTGTGTGTGGCCTCCTGCTGTTTACTGGAGGATGCGTGCTGAAGTATACTGAGGGCTAGGTGGCTATGTGCGCTACTGTTCTTTTTTTGCCTCTGTGGATCTGTCCATGTATGCTAATATTGTGACCTATCAGATTATCTTTCAAAAGTTGATCATATGACATATCACATAATACTTGAGTTTAGGGGGATCATCGTCTTCTAAACAGTGCAGGGCCCTAGTTACTCTTCTACTCTTAATCTTCAGGGGATTTGAAATTTTACAGGTTGTTAGAAGAATAGCAAAGAAGTGTCTTAAGGCCTTTGGCGTCTGTGTGACTGCTACTTCACTAAGAGTCATGTCCCAGTGTGCACCATTTCCCAGAAGTCCTTGTCTTCGGCAAGCTTTCCTAAATGTTTCACCTACATGCATAAGGTGATAAATATCTAGGATAACTGTCAAAGTAGCAAATGCAGTATCTATTAGCTCACACATACAAACAGTAAATAGGCCTTTTTTTGGCAAATGACTGTAAAGCGGAGGGTTAAAATTTTCCCTGAAACTATAGTCTATAATGTTACCCGTGTCAAATGAAGTGGCTGTGCAAAATTTTGTCATTGTAGATGCAGCAGTGTGGATTCCTTTAGTGGACATACATACACTCAACTTTATATATTAGTTTGATTAGGTTAAACAAGGCTAAACACTATTTAAGGCCCCTTTCACACTGGCGGTTTTTTCAAAATGCGGCAGATCTGGCAGATTTACCGCATATGCTGCCTAATGGCCACACTTGCGGCACACTTGCAGGAAGCCCCATGCATTGTCTATGGGGCTTGCGGCAGGTGCAGCATTGTGATTGCAGAAAAAACGTGGTCAGCAGCGTTTTTTTTTTTCGCGGCCGTAACTGCCGCAAGTGCTGGAACCGCACTCGCCGCTGATCTCCCGGCAGTGGCAGTGAGCGGCGGGCCTCGACCAATCAGCTGAGCAGCCCGGTATTGGTGGCAAATTTAAAGCTGCCTTCCGCTGCTCAGCTGATTAGTCGCGCATCAGGGGGCGCACGACCAATCAGCTGAGCAGTGCGGTATTGGCGGGAGATTTAAAAATGCCCGCCTGCTGCTCACTGCTATCCTGCCAGGAGATCAGCGGCGCCCACCGGCATAGTAGTGAGCGGCGGGCCGCTGGGAGATCAACGGCAGACGCTCATCGCCCGCTGCTGATTTCCCTGCGGAATAGCAGTGAGCGACAAGCGGGCAAGTATTGGCGGCAGATTCAAAGGTGCCCGCTGCTGTTCAGCTGCAAGCTGCATTTTTTTTTCGCGGCTGCAAGTGCCGGATCAACAGCATCTGGCAGAACCGTTCTTGCCGCATCGGACCGCAAGCCCCATAGACAATACATGGGGCTTGCCCGATCTGGGCTGCAATTCAGATGTTAGGCGGCAGATACGGCACCACCTGCCGGATCTGCCGCACATCAGCATAAACCGCTGATGTGTAAGGGCCCTTACACACATTTAATTCATGAATACAGTAAACCACAAAACATAAATTTAGCTACAAAAGCTTTTGTAAATGTTATGTCTTTCCCTGTAGAAATATGGGGTTAGGTTAATAGATGATTTTCTGTGATAACTTTTCTTTATGGGCTTAAAACAAAGGAGTGGATCAGGTGTAAATTGCTTTTTCTCTTTGTGCCCCAGTGAGTTTTTTCCAGGGACTGTAGCCAGTAAAGCCAACACTGTCTTCCCTTTTTGGATTTTAATTGAGTAAAAATATTCAAAATATGTTATTTATTTCTTATGCCTGCTTATATAGCAATACTATAATATATCAAGATATTTATTAATTATAGGGTCTGCCTGCTCTACCCACATTTCTATTATAGTAAATACCACATGAAATATCAAATTGATCTCCTGGATTGTTATATTATCAGTACAAAAAATGTCATTTCTAAATGAAAAATTAGAATTCTTATTAGACCTTTCTGAGGAACTATACAAAAGGCTAGACTCTTAATTTGCCTGTACAGTGTCCCTAATGCCTTGACACATAGGCAAAAATATATAAGTTCTAGATCAGGTCTCAACTCCAGCCTCGAGGGCCGCACACAGTCCAGGTTTTCTGGGTTTCCTTAGTATTTGACAGTTGAAATAATCACCTGTGTAGGAGATTAAATCATCAACTGTCAAATGATAAGGAGATCCTGAAAACCTGGACTGTGTGCGGCCCTCGAGGCCTGGAGTTTGAGACCCCTGTTCTAGATGTTCTTATTTACAACATTTTATTCAATCAGAATATTAAATACTAATACTAAATATGATTTTCATAATTTGAAATGCAAAGGTTGAGGGTCTTTGCTAAATTTACATGAACTTGATGTAGAAATCCACATTGATGTAAATTTTAGGATATTCACTCTTTAGGCGTTTAATCAAGTGTGTTACATCTGTGATTTTCATTGAGTGCGCCATCTCCTTAAGCATAACCCAGGAAAAGAAGTCAGAATAAGACTAAGGAGCACATCTTTCAATCCAGTTATGGAAAATGCCATCCAGCCAATCCCTTACCAAAGTAACGTAATGGGCAGTGGTACCACCCTGTTGGAACCATTTAGGACATCTTTTACCTAAACTTTCAAGTTGGAGCATTAACTGTTCTCTTAGCATGGCGAGAGAAGCCTCACCAGTTTCATGTTCATCAAGCAAGAATGGTCTCAACACATGAGCTTTTGAAAAACCACACCACATCATAATTTATAGGGCTCCTTGCTGTTTTGCATATCAACAAAATATTGAACCTCACCATTCAATATTAACCTTACCATTCACATAGAACAAAACTTCATCACCCAGCACAATCTTCGGTGAAACAAATGTTTTCATCCAGTTTATTGGAAAACCATTCACACGTGTCAAATCTCGAATTATTATTAAATTATAGTTAATGTCTAGACATTTATATGTATACTATTATTATTTCATCATTGTGGATTCCATGGATTTCTCTTAAAAGCTGCCTTTCACCTGTTCTATGCTTTATAATCCCTGCCCATCATCTTTAAAAGCATGTAAACAGGGTTCAAAGGTTCCCCTGCAAACCAACAAAAAAGTGTTTTAGTCATGTATAGTGCTGCATGGAAATTGCATGGTCTGGTCCAACGGTGGAATGCAGATCACTCACGGTACACCTATTTGGTTGAAGTGGGCAACTTCTCCTACATCACCCACACATTGCTTATAGTTTTGCGCTTGTGTAGTGGAATCAGAGATTTGCGCAGGAGAGCCTCACCTTGTCCTATTGAAAAGCCAGTTTGTAAGTGACGTACAAATAAACTCGGCACATGCGCATTACATGACTTACAGTCTATTGGTCTCTGATTCCACTGCACAGGACGAGATTTCATGCACTATGAGGATGATGTAGAAGACGTCATCCACTTCCATCCAGATAGAAGAGGCAGAGTCTGAAGAGACCAGGATGGAGCTGAGCATGATCTGGAGTCGCCCATTGGACTGTATGGCTCAATTTGCATGCAGCGTGGGACACCATGTCGATTGAAACACTTTTCAGAGGTATGCAAGGGGTGCCTAATGGGGTATAAAGGAGTTGTAGGAACCCCATTTACATTATTTTAATTTTGATAGTGTTAGTTTATAAGACAAAAAACTGGTGACGCGTTCCTTTTAACTACAGTATATTAAACTCATTTTTGTGTTTGGGTAACTCATCATAGTGTACATTGTTATGAGCAGACAGTCTTCTCTAATGTTTTCATGCATTCTCCTAGTAATATATACAATATCTTCAGCCTTTATGTTTAGAATATGTTAATACAAGACGTTTGTTAACAGTGCCAAGTTAACGCAGGATCGTTTGCCTGGCCGCCTTTGTTTTCTCAATCTTAGCAATGGAAAGTGCAAAGCAAAAGAGTACAGCTGACTTCTTTTTACTAAGTAACTCAAATATTACACAAGCTAAAGGATTAGAGCAAACAAACAATAGGATTTTGTACACTGAGCTGTATAGTCCAAGAAGCCAAGAAATAACAAAATTAATTTTAATTCTCAGTTAATTAAAATGAGACTATAAGATTGCTAGTAACTAGGTCTTCAGCCACGTTTCATATAGCTGTTGAACAGATCGTATGGTATTATAGTTGTACAAGGTAATCTCTATAGCAATTAAACCAGTGCAAAATCAGTAACAGTAGCCATATCATTGGTATAATTGACATAAAGGGCTTGTTTGGTTTAGAAAACTCATGTTCAAATACTTTATTAAAGAATTATAAAGTAATATATAGAAGTCCTTTATTCTTAAACTAAATTTGTCAGCTTAAAAAGGACCTTTCACTATATTTATTTTATTTCAAATAATATACCGTATATACGCGTGTATAAGCCGACCCGTGTATAAGCCGACCCCCCTACTTTTGCCCCCAAAACCTGGGAAAACCTATTGACTCGTGTATAAGCCGAGGGTGGACCCCAGCACAGGTATACAGCCCCCAGCAGTGTGGTATACAGGCCCCCCCAGTGGTACACAGGCCTCCCCAGTGGTAGTATACAGCAGCCTCCCCAGTGGTATATACAGGCCCCAGCAGTATTACAGCAGCCTCCCCAGTGGTATATACAGGCCCCAGCAGTATATACAGCATCCCCAGTGGTATTCAGCCCCCCCCATCAGTGGTATACAGGGCCCCAGCTGTATACAGCAGCCCCAGCTGTATACAGTAGACCCAGCTGTATACAGCCCCCCCTCCATCAGTGGTATACAGGGCCCCAGCTGTATACAGCAGCCCCAGCTGTATACAGCCTTCCCCCCCCATCAGTGGTATACAGGGCCCCAGCTGTATACAGCAGCCCCAGCTGTATACAGTAGCCCCAGCGGTATACATCCCCCCCGTGGTATCCAGGGCGCCCCTTGCTGCTGCACACCTGTGAAGTAAGATATCATTATACTTATCGCTTTCGCCGCCGCCGCTGCCGCTGCTTGGTCACCGCTCTCCTCCGGGTTTTCATGCTTCCTCCTCCGGCGCACGGACAATGACGTCATTTCCTGTGCACCGGAGGAGGAAGCATGAACACCAGGAGGAGCGCGGTGACCGAGTAGCGGTAGCAGCGGCAGCGACAGCGATAAGTATAATAATATCTTACTTTACAGGTGTGCAGCAGCAAGGGGGGGGCCCTGGATACCACAGGGGGGGGGGGCTGTATACCGCTGGGGCTACTGTATGACTCATGTATAAGCCGAGAGGGGACTTTTCAGCACATTTATTGTGTTGAAAAACTTGGCTTATACACAAGTATATACGGTAATCAGTAAGAAGGGGTTGGTTAAAATTATTTTTTTCTTCACAGCATTGCTGAAATATGAGCTTTTGAAGTTAGTTAAGTTCCCCTTTATTCAACAAACATTTTACCACGGGGTGTTTACTTTTGCCCCTTTACGATTTTCCCTATCCTAAAAAGGAAACATCATACATAGGGAAAAGAAAGTAAACAGCCCCAGGGAAGGACACAACGGCTTCAGGTTCATGGCTAATTGTTCAACATCTTCACTGCTGCAGTAGATCTTGTTTTTTGTGGGGCAAGTATGCCTTTTGTATTGATACCATTTTACGATAAATATAACATGATTGCTTCTTTAATTTTTTTTTGTTTCTGTTTATGGTGTTTTCCAGCCAAAATTTTTTATTTTGATAGATTTGTCTTCGAAGGATGCATAAATATCATATATGTGTATTGTTTAATAATTTTTGTCACGTATTGACTGCTCCGCAGTTCATGTGAAATGCTCTGCTGTAGTTAAATAGGAGTAAATTTTCTTTGGCACATTCAGAGTTAGTGTTGCTGTGTTGCTGTCTATGTTTGAGGCGATTCTGCAGGTGGGATGCTGTGGGTTTGTCAGGTGACCACTCCCCCCCTGGCCTTTAAATAGCTTCCTCTTCCATCAGAATGTGTCGCTGATAGAGTTTTAGTCTCTGCAAGACCTGGAGCTGAGAAGAGTATGC
The DNA here is from genome assembly GCA_033576535.1 of Allobates femoralis. Classification (NCBI taxonomy): domain Eukaryota; kingdom Metazoa; phylum Chordata; class Amphibia; order Anura; family Aromobatidae; genus Allobates; species Allobates femoralis. The sequence continues at coordinate 283,482,725 of JARQOC010000005.1, forward strand.
TTTGTGCTGAAGTCTTCTTGGAGTTTTGCTTTTGAGGGAGTTGCTGTGCTTCTTGGTTTGTGTGTGGAGGTGAGGGAATCTTAGCCTAGGGCTGATCAGGAGCAGAGGGCAAGGGTGGCAGCCCAATATCCTCACCTTCAGTGGTAATTCTGGGAATAGAGAGAGCTTGGGAACCCCAAAATGGTCAGTCTAATTCACCTGATTGCCTTTTGCCCATCTTACCATACTACTTCCTTATCCCCTGAAAAGGGGTGATTTGCATTTTTATGTTTTTAATTTTTTTTTAACTTTTTTTTAAACTTATAATATGTTTGTTAGTTCCCACAAGATACTTGCAGCTTCAATCATCTGATCACTTATATTATAAACAACACTTTAGTTTTTGCGTATGCAGTAAAGATAATTGGCTGGGTTGCAATGGAGGGCTAAAATGGGAGACACAGGGATCTTCGGCAGACCTCTGGCTGCTACAGAAATCCATCAGCTCACTCAACGCTGACAGTGTCCTTATGTGGTGCTGAATGAGTGCTGCTGGCATCAGAGAGCTACATTTCATTGATGGTATCAATGAATTCACAGATGTACTGCTGTATGTCGAAAATGAAGATGCCCTTGGTAGATGTACAATGTACATTTTAGAGCTTTTTTGTCTGTTGTTTTCCCCTTTGTATCTAGAACAGTATCTGAATTTACACTTGAGGAATTTTTAACCCCTTACTGACATTGGATGTACTGTGTATGTCCCGGTTGTCAGTGACTTAACAACCAAGGACGTACCCAGTATGTGCCAGTGATTTTTTACACATATCTGGTATTGTTGCGTATGGAACAACCTGCTCTATAAAACTGTCACACCAGTTAACGCCTTCAGTGAACAACATAAAAAAAAAAAACGTGGCAAAAATACTATGCTTTTTCATCATACCGCAAAAAAAGTGCAATAAAACATAATCAAAAAGTCACATGTAAACAAATGTGGTATCACATGAAACATCATCTTGTCCCACTAAAAAACAAGCCACCACACAGCTACGACAGCAGAGAAATAAACGAGCTATAGCTCTCAGACTACAGCAATGTAAAAACAGTTCTTTTTTCTATAAAATGGTTTTATTGATGTAAAAGCGTCAAAACAGAAAAACAATATAAATGTGGTTTCACTGTATTCATACTTTTACGATATAGTGAACGGCGTAAGAAAAAAACATCCCTAAATTTCTGTTTCTTATTGAAGAAAAGTAGAATAGAAATCAGTCAAAAAACATTATATGGGCCAAAATGGTACAACTAAAAACTCTTACTCATCCTACAAAAAAGCAAAAAACAAGCCATCACTTGACTGTCAGCAGAAAAATAAAAAAATCTACAGCCTTCAAATTTTGGTGATGCAAAATACCTTTATTTTTAAAAAATGTTTTTAGCGTGATAGTAGTCAAACCTAAAAAAAAACAATATAAATCTGGTACCGCTGTGATCTTACTGACTCGATGAATAAAGGCGCCTAATCACCTATACTACAAGGTGAATGGTGTAAAAATAGTAATAAAGCCAATTGTTTAACTGTTGCTAATTAGTTTATTCTGACTCCCAAAGATCCTAGTATGGTGTGGCTCACTTTTATCCTGCGCTCTATGATGAGTACTGGGGATTACGTGTAAACATGATTACGCGATTACATGATTACGTGAAAAACGTGATTCAGACAATATTCCCAATGAAAAATTCATTGTATTGAGGCAGAGGGAGTCACTTTGAAATCCTGTGATCCGGTGGCATCTATCTTATTGCACGTCTTTTAGGCACCGCTGAACAGAGGGCAAACAGAGTCTAGAATAACTCTGCTGCCTCATTGGTGAATGGATCTGTCAGTGGTTTCACCTGAATCATGTATTTTGGAGGTGTATCTGGAAACCCAAATGTAAGTGCTCAGAATAGAGCATAATAAGGACTGATCCAAAATGTTCTGTACCCAAATTGCCACAAATAGCATTCAACTGAACCCCCAAAAAAACAAGTCCCACCAAGATCTGTCATCTATTAATGGAAAGATAGGGGGTTTCAACATTACTGGTAGTGCAAAGGCTCTGGAAAAGCTATGGCTCTTCATCCCCCAAAAAGAAGACCAGCAAAACCTGCACTCCCCTCCCTTCTGAGCTTCATTGTGTCAAAACCACAGTTAAGGTCTACATGTTTGGCATTGCTACAGTGGGCAAGTCCACTTAATTTACCATGTGTTTCTCCAGAGGCTCAGGCTGGGCACAATGTACAAGCACTACATTGTGCTGGGCACTACAAGGGCTTACTTGCAATTTTTAATTCTGCAACATTCACTGTGTTTGACTCCATGGATATTTTCCAGAGATAAAATCGTCATTACACTCCATAGATGAGCTCCCAGAGATGTGTAATTTCCAAATGTGGTCCCTTGAGAGAGTTTCTGCTATTCTGGCACTTAGAAGCTCTGCAAATGTAGTCCGTTAACTGTTTTAGGGGAATTTTTGCTCAAAAAATCAAATGGAGCTCCTTTCCTAATGATCCCTGCTGCGTAGCCAAACAGTACTGTACAGTCACATGTGAGATATTGCCACTTTCTGGAGAAATTGTGTAACAGATTTTGAGACCTTCTTTTACCTATTGCGCTTGTCAAAATCGGAAATCTTGTGTTAAAACAGCATTTTAATGGTAAAAATTTTTATAATTTTTTCTTCATCGCCCAATAGTATAACATTTTTTGACACACCTGTGGTGTCAATATGCTCTCTGCACCCCTAGATTAATTCATTGAAGGATGCAGTTGGTAAAATCAAGTCACTTGTGGCAGATGCCTGCTTTCTGGCAGGTCAGATGCCAATGTAACATGGAGTCCCCAATCTATTTCAGCTAAATCTAAAATCTAATATGGCGCGCCTTCCCTTCTGAGCTTTGCACGGTACCTCAAAAGTAGTTTTCAATCACATATGAGGTATCGGCATACTCAAGAGAAATTGCACAATGAATTGGTGCATTTTCTTCTGTCACCCTTGTGAACACACACAATTTGGGACTACAACAACAAAATTTTGTGGGAAAAATGTGATGTTTTTCCTTTTAATGGCTGAACGTTGTGAAATTCTATGAAGCATTTGGGGGTTCAAGGTGACCACCACACATCTAGATAGGTTCCTTGAAGGGTCTAGTTTTCAAAATGGGGTGGGGGATTTCCATTGTTTAGGCACATCAGAGGTTTTTCAAACGCGACATGGTGTCCACTAATGATTCCAGCCAATATTGAGTTTGAATGATGCGCCTTATCTTCTGAGCCCTGCTGTGTGCCCAAACAGTAGTTTTCCATCATATGTGGGGTATTAGCATACTAAGGAGAAATTGCACAACAAATTATGGGGTCCATTTTCTCCTGTTACCTTTGTGAAAATAAAAAAAATTGCGCTTGAATAAAATTTATGAGAAGAAAATGCAATTTATTCTATTTTCACAGCCAAACTGTAAAGCACCTGGGGGTGCAAGGTACTCCCCACACATCTAAAATAGTTCCTTGAAGGGTCCAATTTCTAAAATGGGATAATTTGTGGGTATGTGTTCCACTGTTTAGGCACATCAGGGGTTCTCCAAACAATACATGGCATCCGATAACAATTCCAGACAATTTTCCACTTGAAAAGTCAAATGGCACATTTTCCCTTTCAAGCCATGCTGTGCGCCCAAACAGTAGTTTTCCACCACATATAGGGAGAGACTGTACAACAAATTATGTGGTCCATTTTCTCCTGTTACCCTTGTGAAAATAAGAAAAAATTGAGCTCAAAGGACATTTTTGTGGAGAAATTCAGAATTGCTTTTTCAAGGCTCAACGTCCTAAAATTGTGTGAAACACAAAGGGGTTCAAGTGGCTCATCACACATCTAGATAAGCTCATTGAGTGGTTTAGTTTCCAAAATGTGGTCACTTGTGGGCGGTTTCCACTGTTTAGGCATATCAGGGGCTCTGTAGACTTGACATGGCATCCGCTGTCGATTCCAGCTAATTTAGCTTACCAATAGTCAAATGATTCTCCTTCTCTTCCAAGCCTTGTTGTGCACCCAAAAACCATGATTAAAGCTTTGTGACAGTTTAAAGGCGTCAGTTCTTTATCCCAGTTTTCCATCATGGAGGTTCTGACTATTTACCACAATTGTTTTTAAATTTTGTAATAAATGTGAAGTTTTATTCACTACATCTCAGTTGCATGTTTCAATTGATGCATAGCTGGACAAATCTGCTTATTTATCATTTAAACAGTAGTTTTCCATCACATAAGGAGTATCTGTGTACTCTGGAGACATTGCAGAACAAATTGTATGGTCAATTTTCTCCTGTTACCTTGTGAAAATAAAAAAAATTGGGGCAAAATTAACATGTTTGTGGGGGGAAAATGAATATTTTTATTTTCACTGCTCAATGTTACTAAATTCTGTGAAGCACCTGCAGGTTAAAGGTGCTCATCACACCTTAAGATAAATTCTGTGAAGGTCTATTTTTCAACATGGGGTCACTTGTGCTGGGTTTCCACTGTTTAGGCACATCAAGGGCTTCTGCAAAGGGGATATCGCATCTACATATTGCACAACAAATTGTATTGTTTGTTTTATACTGTTACTTTTGTGAAAATGGAAAATTTGGAGTTGAAGTAATATTTTTGTGAGAAAATGTCTCACAATCACAGGAATATATTGATCTATTCCAGAGTTATTATGGCATAAAGTGACACTGGTCAGAATTGAAAAAATTGACATGGTTAGGAAGGTGAAAACAGGTATGGGGTGAAGGGGTTAAAGCAGCAGAACTGCTGGGACTTGTTGGTTGCTGCAGTCAGGTGATTTCCGTAGTGTGCCATCAGTTATATCACCTATGAAGAGCTGCAGACCTGACAGCAGCGACCAACAGGCTCCAGTAGTTCCACTGCTTTTAACGATGACAACTTCCTGAAGTCTAAGTATAGCTTATTTTGTTGATTGTGAACTGCTTCCTCTTAAGCCGAAACATTGCCGCTCGTTCATATGTGCCAATAAATACATCGTTTTTTGTTGCATAGAAATTGCTATTAAGTGCTGCTCACTTCTTTTTTTTATTGTACCATGGGTTGCACTTATTTTCGTTGGCTACATTTTTTTTGTCTATCTATCTTCCTATATGCAGATAGGTCCAGAAATATTTGGACAGTGGCTGAATCTTCATGCGTTGGGCTCCGCATGCCGCTATCTTTTATTTAAAATGAAACAATTGAGATGCAATTGAAGTGTAGATTTTGAGGTATAAATATGTGACGCCCTGTGCCAGGTAAGCCACAGAACCAACTAGTACACTAAGGGATTTCTACGTCTGGTACTCACATACACCCAACACCTTCCACTCCAGGCCTGTAGGGGGAGCTCTACTTGTTGATGTTAAGCCAGATCCCCTATAAACATAGGTGCATGGGGGTGGAGTTGGCCAGAGTGTGCAGAGTGTGAAGAACTGTGAAGTTCAGCTCAGAGCTAGTGAGCTAAAACTGGTTACTGGAGCCGTGCTAGGCCCGACACCAGTGCACCTCCAGAGCCAGTGTGAGGTCCAGAGAGAGTGAGGATGACAGGCAGAGGCGAGGAACACTTCTGTGGGGGCAGGGGAGCTATCCCGGCTCACCCCAGGAGACCATCGGTCACTGGAGATCAAGCCTGCACAAAGGGAAAGAGATCAGTCCAGCAGAGAATCCAGTACACGGTGGAGGCTTAGCTTCCCAGACACCCGCAGCACCCAGATTTGAGAACCAGGGACCGCAGGAGAGATAGCGGTAGCCCAGAGAGAGAGCCGTCAGCGCAGCAACACGAGTATAACAGACGCAAGTCAGGCTTGGTTTCACACATGCCAGACGAGAGAAAAGGAACAGGACAAGGAGGCCTATTCCTCACTCGACGTGGAAGTCCCACAGTGTATCCTTCACCCCTGGATGTGTACCGGTTTCCATCAGTAGAGGTACCAAACGAGACTTTGTGTGTGTGTTCATCATTCCAGTCCCACACCACAACGACTGCACTGCCCTACTCCACCATCCGTCCATACAGCCCCATGGGACCCCACTCTTCCTGTAGAGAGTCACAACACCTTGCTGCCGCCCATCCCCCGGAGGTCTCAGCAGCGTCAGTGCCATCACCGGACCTACAAGTGGCGTCACAAATGACAATAACTTTAATCCCTGTAAATATACCCCTTTTCATTATCACCCAAGGGCACAGGCTCAGGCACCGACCACCCGTGACATCCCTGCAACCGACCGCCTGAGACCTGAGTACCCAGTCCCTTGTGGCCCCAGACAACTCAAGATGTTGAATAAAAATATCCTGTGAAACATTTAGAAATTGCAATAATTTTTCTGCAAAGCCTTCTCATTTCAGGAGCTCAAGAAGTAATTGGTAAAGTTAACTTTATTATATTAAAATGTTCATGTTTAATACTTTGAAAAATATCCTTTGCAGCCAATGATGGCCTGAAGTCTGAAAACCATAGGCATCATCACATACTGGATTTACATTTCTGTGATTCTTTGGTAGGCCTTAACTGCAGCTGACTTCAGTTGTTCAGTTGTTGCTTGTTTATGGGTTTTTCTGCTTTAAGTTTTGTCTTAAGCATACAAAGTGCATTCTCTATAGGGTTTGAGAACTGGTGATTGACTCACTTCTGTGCCTTAAAAAACTCCTGGGTTGCTTTCACAGAATGTTTGGATCTGTACTGTGAAGTTCTGTTCAATCAACCTTGCTTTATTTGGTTGAATCTGAGCAGAAAGTATAGCCCTGAACACTTCAGGATTCATTTGGATGCTTCTGTCTTCAGTCACATCATCAATAAACACTAGTGACACAGTGGCTTTGGAAGCCAAGCATATACATGCCATCACACTGCTACCACAATGTTTTACAGAGGATGTGGTGTGCTTTGGATCAGAATGCTTCTCCAGAAGTTAGCTGGCTTCTTTAGATGTTCATATTTTTTAGACAAAGTCTAATCTGCCATTTCTATCATTAACCCTGCTGTTGTGTTCGGTCAAAAATGACCACATTTGAAGTTTTTTATTTCATTTTTCATTTGTTTATGAACAACCATGTTCAAATGCAGTATAATAATGCAACAGGTATTCAAATAAAAAACTTAATTTAGCCAAAAATCAAGACTTTAATAGGTCCAGTCAAAAATGACTGGAACGTTATAAGTGTATAGTAGGCCCAAACAGAACAGCAAGGTTAAGGCTGACTAATGGTTTGTACCTTGTGTTGAACCCTCTCTATTTGTTCTCATGAAGTCTTCTCTTTATACTGACACATCTACTACCTGGAGAGTGACCTTTACATGGGTGGATGTTGTGAAAGGGTTTTTCTTCACAAAATGTATTGAACCCCCTGTATTTGCTCTCATGAAGTCTTCTCTTTATAATAGACTTTGATACAGACACATCTACTACCTTGAGAGTGACCTTTACTTGGGTGGATGATGTGTAAAGGTTTTTCTTCACCATGTAAATGATTGTGCCATCATCCATCACTGTTTTCTTCCATGGATCTCCAGTCCTTTTTAAGTTCCCAAGCTCTTTTTTTACCAAATACATCAAACAGTTGATTTGGCCACTTCCAACATTTCTGCTATTTCCCTGATGTTTATTCAGAGTAATGATGGTCTTTTTCTTCTATTAAGAGCTCCTTTGACCGCATGTAGTGGTTTCACAGCAACAGCCTGCAAAGGCAAATCACAACCCTGAAATCAGCTACAAACCTTTTACCTGTTTAATTGATGATGGACTAATAAGGGAATAGCCCATACAGCCCATTAAAGAGCTTTTGAGATAATTTACCAATTACATTTAGTTCCTTAAAAAAGAGGCAGCAAATGATTAAAGTGATGTAATTCCTAAACCCTTACTACATTTAAGATGTGAATACCCTCAAATTATAGCCGTGTCTGCACTTTAAGCCTGTATTGAATAGATAACTGTATCTTGAATATGTTTTGGTAAATAGCCAAAATGCCAAATCTTGTGTCACTGTCCAAATATTTCAGGACCTAGCTGTACCCATCTCTCTATTTGTCCTATACAATTCTATGTATATAATTCATTCTGCATGCATGAATAGTTACTCTCAAGATACATGCAGTAACGATTATATTGGCCTTGGATCTTTCTGCAGATGTTTTGCATGTGTTATTCTAGCTTTTTAGAATGACATAAGTTTCCAAGACCTCAAGTCTGGGCTCTTTGACAATCTTTTAGTGCCAGGTATCTTCAGGCGTCTGATAGTTAAACTGTATGATTTATCATACATTACAGGCTAACTCAGGGTCACTCAATATAAGACACAAGTTAAAAATAGATTATATTTCCCTGTTTTATGGTGGAAACAATGTTGTAGAGCATGGTAAAAGCCCTATTGCTACAAAATTACTGCAGATAATCTTTGCTGAAATTGTGTAAGATGCTAAATATTTTTTACAACCCCTAATCTTTTGTGAAAGTACTAGAGTTGGTGTTAGGACATCCCTTCTATTTCCTAGTTGATTCCTCTCACTAATTTACTGTGTTTCAAACTCTCAACACTAATCAAAACATCTCTAAAACATTTTGATTTTCATCCATTCTTACAGGGGAAAATGTTAAAAATACATTGGGAAAATAATTCCCCCTTCTAAATAATAGATAGGTTACACCTACTAGACTCCTCAAGAATGATTGCTACACAAATGGTTATGCTTCTTCTTTCTAAAACAGCATAACTTAAAGGAGTTGTGCACTACTAAGAATACCCCTTTGAATCCAAATGTTTCCCCCAGTTAAAGGGATCCTGTCACCTCCAAAACGCCTCCTAAGCTATCAAACATGTCCCTGCAGCATCCCATCACTAATCTCACACTCCTTTTGTCTCCTAAAAGCATCCTGTGAAAGTGCATAAAAACGTTTTAATACTCACTCATTAGTGATTATAATTAGCAGGGGCCATATTCTTTAGTCACCAGGGGGTGTTGTTTTGCAGGCTCCAGGATCCACCCTCTCTCTGTCTGTGCTGCTGTGAAACGGAAACTGAAGGCAGGACTAATGATTTACATTCTGTGAGTGATAGAGAGAGGGGAGGGCAATGCCTGCACATCACAGCAGAACACACAGAGACAGGGTGGATCCTGGAGCTGCAAAACACCCGCCTTGGTGACTAAAGAATATAGCCCCTGCTAATTATAATCCCTAATGAGTGAGTATTAAAACGTTTTTATGCACTTTCACAGGATGCTTTTAGGAGACAAAAGAAGTGTGAGATTAGTGATAGGATGGTGCAGGGACATGTTTTGCTAGCTTACGAGGCGTTTTGGAGGTGACAGGGATCCCTTTAAAATAAAAAACCCTAACTCACCTCCTTTGCTTGTGCTGTTCCAGCATCGTAGGCAATTGTGGTTCAGGGCTTACATGACATTGAACGCATGGCTCGTGTGACATCACAATCACTGCCAACTTCCTCACCATGCCTTTGCATCAAATGAGCAATCAACGGAAAATAAGCTTGAGGCACAGCATCACTTTCTGTTGATTAACTCATTTGGTTCAAAAGCGGGCAGTGATTGAACACAAGGCTTGTGTAATATCGCAATGTCATGTGAGCCTCAAACTGCGCTTATCTATAGCGCTGTAACAGCACGAGTACAGGAGATGAGTACTCTCAGGAGGCTCTTCCATTCTACCTGGTGGACAACCCTTTTAAACACAAACCATTGAGTCACATGTAAAACGATTGTTAAGCTTCATGCAGACTCTTTCTTTGGATCCTTACTTGCCTTGACCTACTTTTTTCTACCATTTTGTAGACATGCCGAAAACTGCTACACTGTCTATCGGTCATGATTACATTGGAGACTTGTGACTGGCTCAGGACTTTAGTCTCTTTTCTGTATTAAGATCTCATAATAAACGTGTTTCTTTCCTTTGGTAGTGTAGAAGTTAATGTCAGTTTCTGCTATTGCAATGCTCCCTAATTCTCTTTCCAGGTGTGGCTACTTTGTGATCACTCTCATCTCCTTTATATGGTCACATGATCCAACATTCCTTGCTGGTGATTGAACTCATTCCTGGCCTGGGTACCTGAGGTGTAGGTAGTACACTGGAGAGCTGATCGTTGCCAAGCTGTCTGCTGCCTTGGAGTGAGTGTAGTAGCAGGCATGAAATGAAGTTGCCTTATTTCCCTGTCTGTCTCCCCTTCCCCTCTTGTCTTGTTTATTTCAGTGGTTGGGATTAGTGCTCCCACCAGCCATCTTCTTAGTGAGGGTTTACATCAGGTTCAGAGAGGGCATAGGTATCCTGCTCGGTGATGGGGTGAAAGATCCTGTATAAGGATGGTAGAGAGATCAGGGCACAGTTACAGGTGAGCACAGGAGTTGTGCTCTCCCACGTTCCCTACAATCAAGGCCCCCTGTTGTATTTGCCTCCCTAGTCTGTTGTTGTGTGTAGTGCGCTGGACATCATTGGTCTGTGCACCACTGTCACCCACCATGTCCAGAAGCTCCCAAGTCCGCAGCGTGACACTATCACTCTAATCTTTTGGTTTAGTAATATCATCTGCAAATGGTCAGGATCTACTTTAGTGGTGTAAACCAGGAATGCTCTACATAAAATCTGCAACACATTATGTGGATTTTGGTTCTGATTTCAATGTAGGCTGTGTTCACACATTGCATTTTTGCAGCTGTTTTCTATGCAAAGTAAAAGCTGCACATTCTTTTTTCCTGTACTGAATAGGAAAACTGCACAATTTTTTTCAATCTCCAGCATGCCAATTTCAGCGCCTTTGCAGTGTTTTTGTATATAAATAGCAAAAAGTAACAGAAAATGTGACAAAAAAACATTTTCGTAGTGTTTTTGATGTATTTTTGGTGATTAAAACCAACTTTATTAAACATGTACTGTAAACAAATAAAACATGTAATCTACTCCTGCTGCCAAAAAAATGTGTTAAAAAGCAACAAAAATGCTGAAAAACACAGTCTAGTGCCAAGAGAGCAAGCTTTGGCTGCAAAAAAATAGAAGAAACGCTGTGTATGAACATAACCATAGACATGGGTTGTGGTTCAAATCTCATTCACTCCTACTGTATACCCCTGTAGAGATTCTGCCCAAAAATCTGTATTGCAGGAAATGTGCAACAATTGTGTTATGTGTAAATTCTGCTGATATGATCTAATAATGACACAGTAGGTCTATAACAATAAACTTCAGTCCGTAAAGGGAATCTGCCAACAGGATTTCACACCCATACTATTTATAAGCATATGTATCTGTTTGAAAGACAAGTCTAGCATCAAGCAGTACCTTTACATGGTCAGCTGGGTTCTCTTTCTCTTCTCCTTTCCTCACATGTCTTTTCTGAGCAATTACAAGATTTCCAGTATAAAATTTGCAAACATGTATTCACTGCAAAACTCATTTTGGAGCAATACTCGGCAAAGTCAGCAACATTAATTTCAAGGGATAGCCATTGGCCCAAGGAATGTTCTGAAATGTATGACGTGTTTAGTCCTTAGACTTTTTTATTCATAATTTAAATATCTGCAGAAACAATATATACATCAGTATTTACTAGCAGAGATAAGCAATTTGATTAGGGGTGAATACGTCTTGCCTTGACTCTTACAAAGAATTACAAATTCACCAGAATTCAACTCTTTTTTTTTGCCATTCGCTTATGCCCACCATCTGACCCGAAAGAGTTTAAAAAATGTGTTTACTTACTTCTTAGGGCCGCTTCACACTGCGGCGTGACCCAGACAGCCGCGGACCGGATCAGCACACAGGACTGGGGAGCTAATATGCCCTCCGGTCCTGTGTGCAGCGCAAGCAGCTGCAGCCGCTGACAGGTCAGGGCCGCGGCGCCCGCGGTCCTGACTTATCAGCAGCGGGAACAGCGTGCGCTGCACACAGGACTGGAGGGCATATTAGCCCCCCAGTCCTGTGTGCTGATCCGATCCGCGGCTGTCTGAGTCATCCCGGACAGCCCCGGACCAGATCATGCCGCAGTGTGAAGCGGCCCTTAGCCCTCCTCTACCTGTTTCGTTATCATCCAATTAGTTCTCAATTGATACTTCTAGAGGAGATCAATTCACTAGACCTCAGAGCGTGGATTCATGTTTCTTGTGACCACATGTGATGCGACAATGTCAAGCAATGTGCCCCATATGATAATGTGAGGCCTAGTCAATGACCTCACCATAAGAAAGAATATTGAAAAGCTGATCGGGACAGGTACAGAGAAGACCGATGAGAAGTGAGTGCAAAATTTGGCGTGAAATTGCCCCGCACCTATAGTGACATCCCATGCAAGGAAAGCACCATTAGAGTAGCAGCAAAGAGGCCCATCTTCAATCTAGAGGAGCTTCAGAGATCCACAGATCAGGTGGGAGAATTTGTCTACAGGATAATTTTAAAGGTACCTTCACACGCAGCAATTTTGCTAGCAATTTCACTGGCAATTTGCTGGTTGCAGTGAAATCATGGACACATTGTTCCATTTGTACACAGCAACAAAATAGAACAATGTGTCCATGATTTCACTGCAACCAGCAAATTGCAAGTAAAATTGCCCAGCAATATTGCCACTTGTGAAGGTACCTTTAGTCATATATTCCACAAATCTAGCCCTTATAGAAGAGTGGCGAGGAGAAAGTAATGTTTTAAAGCAAGCCATAAGAAGTGCCATTTGCAGTTTAAAAAAAATATGTAGGAGACACATCTAACATGTAGAAGAAGGTGGTCTCATCAAATGAGACTAAAGTAGAACGTTTTGGTCTAAATGCAAAGTCTATGAATGGCAGAAAACTAACACTGCACATTACCCTGAAAACATCGCCGAAAAACGTGGTGGCAGATACATGAAGTGGGAATGCTTTCCTTCTGCAGGGCAAAGAAGCTGGTCAGAGTTAGGGTATGTGCACACTGGTAGTTTTACTGCAGGTTTAGCAGCGGAAACCGCCGGTCGGTTTCCATGAGTTTTATGTAAATTTATGTTAATCCAAAAGCGGCTTTTGGGTTAACATTAAAACCTATGGAAACCGACAGCTGCTGTGCACACACCGGCGGTTTCCACATGATCATCTGTAGCTAAACCGCTGGGTTCCCAGCGGGTTAGCAACGAATGAGCATGTTCTATAAACCGGCCGGTTATGCAGCGGCTGCAAGCAGAATCATGTACTGCTTCCAGCCGCCGCAACACCGCCGGCGCTAACCCGCTGTGCACCCGCCCGTAGCCCGCCGCACACCCGCGGCACATACCCGCCAGGATGCCGGTGGACGGCTCCAGAGCTTCCTGGCGGGTCCGCCCAGCTGCCGCCGACACAAACCCGCCCACCAGTGTGCACATACCCTTAATGGCAAGATGGACAAGGCTAAATACAGGACAATCTTGTAGGACAGCCTGTTAGAGGTGGCAAAAGACTTAAGCAGGGGAAAGGGTCAACAAACAGAGGGACAATGACTCTAAACATATTGCCAAAGCACAATAGAATGATTCACACCAAAGCCCAGACCTAAATCCCATTGAAAATTGGTGGCAAGACTTTAAAGGTGCTGTCACACAGCACGATCTGGCCAGCGATGTCGGAAGCGATGTGCAGGTGCACGCTCGCTTCCGACATCGCAGGCCAGCTGTAACACGGCACGACGTTGCCGGTGACGCGGCGGCGATGTAGGCGGAGCCATCGCTCGCTGGGCTGGGCTCAGCCCAGCGAGCGATGGCTCAGGAACGCTGCGATATAGGCTGGATCGCGCCGCCAACAGTGTCAGACGGCGCGATCCTGCCTAATCGCTGGTCACAGGTTGACAGGTTTATGAACATGTTCATAAACTTGTCAACCTGCGACCAGCGATAATTTGCAGTTGCGTCGCGCTGTCACACAGCTCGACGTACTTGCAATATTGCCCGCGACATCGCTGTTACGTCACTTTTCGGCGATGTCGCGGGCGACATCGCTACTTGTGACACTACCTTTAAATTGCTGTTCACAGATGCAACCCATCCAATCTTACTGAGCTGGAGCTATTTTGCAAAGAAGAATGGGCAAAAATGTCAGCCTCTAGATGTGCAAATCTGATAGAAAAATATCCCAAAAGACTTGCAGCAGTACATGTAGCGAAAGATGATCCAACAAAATATTGACTCAGGGTTCTGAAGACAAGGGCACATCACAATTTTCAGCTGTAACTTTTTAAAATATTTAGAAAACCTTGTGTCATTTCCTTTACACGTCACAAATACTTTCTACTTAGTGTTGGTAAATCACAAAATCCCAATAACAAAGATTCACATTTGTGTGAGTAAGGCTGGCTTTACACCATGTTTTTCAGGATCTGGGCTGTCTGGTGTGAACCGGACAGCCCTGGATCCGATTTCGGCCCCATAGTATCCCTATGGGGCCGGATGGCAGTCATTTGCCATCCGGTTTCCATCTGTGCTGGAGGATCCGGGAGAATAAGAATTTAAGCTTGCTGAGATTTTCTGTCTGGGGTGAAAATCCGCACAAATCAGATCCTCCCAGATCTGGCGTGATCCGACGCCCCCTAACATGAGAGTCTATGGTGCTGGATCGCACTGGATCCGACAAAAAAATCGCATCCGGCTGCCGGACGCCTAGTGTTCCTGCAAAACACCGGCTCCTTTCACATCAGAGTTTTTCGCTGATTGTGGCAGATCCGACAGATTTACAGCATCTGCCGCCTAACGGTCGCACTTGCGGCACACTTGAGGCAAGCCCCATGCATTGTCTATGCCGCAATCCGGCAGTTGCAGCCACGCATAAAAACTGCTGCTGACCGTGGTTTTTTTCGTGGCCGCAAGTGCCGGATCGTGGCAATACTGCGCTTGCCACACCTGCCACAAGCCCCATAGACAATGCATGGGGCTTGCAGCAAGTGTGCCGAAAGTGCGACCATTAGGCAGCAGAGCCTGTAAATCTGCCGGATCTGCCGCAATCAGCGAAGAACGCTGATGTGAAAGTGGCCTAAAATATTAAGTACATTCATACTAATTGAACAGAGCTGATAAATCAGGAATAAAGTCATCAAAATGTACTACACACGTGCAATAGTCCTTATTACTCCTTGTTTCTCTGAATGTTCCTTTTTTCTTTTCTAATAGTTTCCTTAATAGTTTTAAAATTTAATAAAAATATTTTGAACAAGAGAAATGTTCTACACAACTATTTGATCATTGACCATTGTCCAGAGAAAAGAGTTAAATCAAAAATACTAGAGTGCCGAATTAAACTGTAATCAAGTATAGTATGTTGCAAGATATAAATAACATTTTGATCATCATAACCTTGTAAAATGTTATAAGGAGTATTGTAGACTGAAGGCCAGAGGAAATATGTAATGGTGATGTAGCAGTTTGATGCAGTATGTTGTTCTGGCGCCAGGGTTACATGTTCAAGACATGAGCAATCGTCTCATGTAGATTATAAGAAAGTGCGATGAAGATGTTTTCCACTCATAAATTATAGGAATGGCATAATACCTCTAGGCAATTTAGATCTATGTGCAGATGCCTGAAAAGTTCTCCTTTCATGTCCCTAACACATGTAGTCGTTATATGCTGTATTCTAAGTACGTGCATGCGAGATATCATTGTTATTGTGTATCGCGGGATGTGTCTTTTATGATAGATGTAGTGCCTTTGCTCTTGCGGTAAGCATAAATATAACGGAGACACAAGTAAATTATTTACTATTCTAGTCTGCCTGAAGTCTTCAAGTAACATAACTGTTTATACAAAAGCTGGAAACGGAGTTACACAATTAGCGAATTTATGTTATTTTCCCCATTTGGACAAATATGTGAGTGGGGTGTATTCCGTCAGACAGGCCTGTGCGTGCAGGTCTATTGTGGTGAATGTTATCATTTCCACCGTATTTTTTGTAGTGTTAATGATGAATAATGAGAATTGGAAATCTAGCACTTACCTCTTACATTATAGCATCAGTAAAACATTTAAAGCGAAGGTTCCTAAAGAAGAAACAGCTGACAAACGGCAATAGTTTTTGTATACTAGCTTTTCTTATATCCCGAACACAAAGGAATCCTCAGGATTTTTCTTTTATACAGGACTAAAGATACCGTAATTGAAATATTATGTTATTCAGGAAAGGAAATCTGAAATCATGCAAGGTATTTTGCTGAGATATGAATATTAATCAGCTCTCAAAAAAACAGATGAAATGAGGAGATCTAGGACATCAACCCTCATGTGAGGAAAAAGTATTGGAAGAACTGCATGTCAATAATAACCATACATAAGGATGTAACATTTACTATTGATGCTACTTCACGAAAGAAAATAGTGAAACATTTCTTTCTGGAGACTTTGATGGAAGACTTTGGCAGACATAAACTGAGAAATATTCTGGAATTCTGGCTCAAATTGCTCCAATAGCATACATGTCATGTATCAAATTTATTATGTGTTTAATACACTTTTGGCACCTTTCCCATCAGTTTTAAAAGTGTCTAAAATGGTGTTTAGGCATTATAAATGTTTAAAATGTATACCCGTTGTATACTTGTAATGTAGTTCTATTCGTGGCAGCCTGGCAGCTCTTGATAGCACTTCTATAGACAGTAATTATGGGTGTGGACCCACTATGCCATGGGACCGAGCTCACCCTGGAGGAGCTTACCTAAGGAACTTTTCATTAGAGCCTCGGATGGTGAGGATAGGCTTGCTGCTTCAGTTCCAGCCAGGTACCACTGCATGGGAACTCTCAGTACAGTAGCAGCTAACCCCAGGGGTCAACCAAGCAGGTTTAGACTCAGAAACACAAACAGGACAGCTGGAACAGGCAGCTAGGCTGAAACAGGTAGGCAAGCTGTTACTGACAGGTATGCTGGTACTTGGAAGGCAGGTTGGCCCTGGCAGGTTCAGGCAGGTATTGGTGGGTATAGAAGGTTCAGGCAAGTATGGCGGGTACTGTAAAACAGATACAGGTTAGCAAGCACAGGATACATGACCTGACAACTAGCAAACATGCATCAACTGAATGAACATGTTGATTAAGTATCTCCCTAAGGAGGGTGCCTTAAGTACCCGGTGTCCTCCAGCCATTGGCTGGGGACACTTACAAAGTGCACGCACTTCCCCTTTAAGAAGTATGAAGGTGAATGCGCTCACATCGTAAGTGCACTCCCAGACCTGTTTGCATAGCCCTAGGAGTAGGAAGCAGGAGCAGCGCACAAAGACACTGTTGAGCAGATAGGAGGGTGAGTGCGCCGGTGTCATAGCTGCAGGGCGGAAAAGACATTACAATAAGTTCTTCAAGACAGGTCGTTGCCAGGATGTCAATGTCATTAACATTATTATAAGGCAGTGAGCGTAACACAAAAACAAGCCAAGGTCAGGAACTAAACACCAGAAGGTACAATGTACAAAGACTGGACAAAGCAACAGACCAGGGTAATAAATTTTAATTGGCAAGTAGAAATTAGCTGCTGGGGATTAGAGGGGTTGTCCACTACTGGAACAACCCTTTCTGATTTCACCTATTTCCCCCAGTTAAAATAAAAGACCCAATCACCACCAGCTTCTCTCCTCACCTTCGAGCCAAATGAAATATCAACAGGAAGTGACGCTTACATCGGCAGTATGGGAGGTGAGTACATGGTCTTTTATTTTAACTGGGGGAAACAGGTGAAATCAGAAAGGGTTGTCCTAGTAGTGGACAACCCCTTTAAGATTAGGGAATGGCTTTGCCCAATGCTCACACACAGAGAGCTGATTACAACTGAAAATCTGCACCCTGCAGAAAGACATAGTCTTCCAGCCAGATTAATGAATAACAGGACCATGCCTGCATCCCATAGTGCATTGGCACTGCAAGCATGGCAGAACCTAAAGACAAAGGTTATAGAAGAGGATTCGGACGGACATAAAAATACTATTTTTATTACAGAAAATATTACAGTTCACCAATTATATGGTGGTCAATTTTGGGTAGTTCTTATGCAACTGTACCACAATATTAATGAGTAATATCCCATTGTCCTATCCACATAAATGCCTATTTACTTACTCAATTTTTCATTTCTAATTGATTCAATTTTCTCATCTCAAAAAACAGCTTCTGCAGATAAATTAATTATTGGACATCGGGGGAGGGAGGGGACACCATGTTTATTGCTAAAAAGGCATGCCACAATTATCGGAGCTGATTAAACTGGACAGTGCCAGCGTATGTAGGGAAGCATGACTGCATGGTAACACCAAGTTATTATATATTGTAATATTCATACATTTTCAGTAGTAATAAAAGAAATGCCACAAAGTAAAGTGCCCTGAAGACAAGATACCCTAAAAGTGATATATTTTATGTGAAATAGAAGTATATTTTAATCCCTTCACGACCAAGGACGTATATGTACATCAT
The DNA here is from genome assembly GCA_033576535.1 of Allobates femoralis. Classification (NCBI taxonomy): domain Eukaryota; kingdom Metazoa; phylum Chordata; class Amphibia; order Anura; family Aromobatidae; genus Allobates; species Allobates femoralis. The sequence goes on from JARQOC010000005.1 coordinate 283,501,166, forward strand.
TGGCTGTATTCTCTTCCTTTAATGCAAGCTCACGGTCTCATTTTGCATTATCACCCACGCATGTCAGCTGATCTGATCAGCTGACATGTGTAGCTAACAGCACTGATTGGATCAGTGATCTGATCAGTACTGTTAAGGCTGCTTCCACACTGCAGTTTTTGCACTGATCAGTGTCCATCAGATTTGTGTGCCAAAACCAGGAGTGTCTCCAAAACTCAGAACAGGTGTCAATCTTTCAATTATAGTTTTTCTCTGCAAGTTCCTCTCCTGGTTTCTCTCCGGGTTTTGGCACACAAATCTGATGGACACTGATCAGTGAAAAAACTGCAGTGTGGAAGCAGCCTAAGCCTTTGGATTGAGCTATCAATTACTGACAGCACGATCCAAAGCAACATTACGGGGATCGCGATGTTCACGGCCGATGCGATCACGGGGCCTTGATGCGTTGTCATGACAGCGCGGGGTCAGCAGGTTAGCCTGGATGCTGGATACTGTCATGACTCAATTCCTCCTAGCGATGCCCAAGTGATCGCAGAAGGTGATCATTTATGTTGTGCAGAGGGATGCTAAAACATCACAGGTGATCACACTGTGTAGTGCTGATGCACCTTAATGGGCCATGTAAAATAAAGAAAAAGTGTAAAAAAATATGACAAAGTAAAAAAATATAAAAGTTCAAATCACCCCCCGTTTGCTCCATTGAAAATAAAACTATTGTAAAAAAGCATATTTGCAATAGCTTGCATTTAGAAATGCCCGATCTATCAAAATATAAAATATATGAATTAGATCTGTAAACTGCGTAACTGAAAAATAGTCCAAACGCCTAATATATATTTTTTTTGGTTGCCGCAACATTGCAATCAAATGCAATAACAGGCGATGAAAACATTGCATTTACCCAAAAATAGTATAATTAGAAATGTCAGCTAAAGATGCAAAATATAAGCCGTCACACAGTCCCACAGCCCAAAAAATAATGCTATCGGTCGCAGAAAATGTTGCTGAAAGTGCCGACCTGAGGCATCATACTGACATATCAATTTTACTACATAGTGAATAAAAACCTAAATACAAACATGTAATTGCATTTTTTTTTTGCAATTTCACTGCACTTGGAATTTTATTCCCATTTTCCAGCACTCTATATGGTAAATTGAATGATTGCATCTGAAAGTACAATTCATCCCATAAAAAACAAGCCCTTATATGTCTATATTGATGGAAAAATAAGAAATGTTATTGGTTTTGGAAGAGCGAGGGGGAAAAACGAAAACCGGAAAATGGAAAATCGCCCAGGGTGAAATGGTTAAATAAATATACCTGGATTTTAGCAAGAACTGTGCCTTTGTGACTGCTACAGTTTTTTGTGTATCACTAAGGCCCCTTTCACATCAGCGTTTTACGCTGATCGTGGCAGTTGCAGTGAAAAAAACGCAACTGCCGTGATTACCGCTTAACGGCCACACTTGCGGTTCACTTGCGGCAAGCCCCATACAATGCCTATGGGGCTTGTGGCAGGTGCGGCAAGTACGGTTTCGGCACTTGCGGCAGGTGCGGCCGCGAAAAACTGGCATACCGCGGTTTTTTCGCGGCCGCACCTGCTGCAAGTGCCGAAACCGCACTTGCCGCACACTTACCGCAAGCCCCAAAGACATTGTATGGGGCTTGCCGCAAGTGTGCCGCGGCCGTTATGCGGTAATTGCGGCAGTTGCGGGCTTTTCACCGCAACTGCCGCTATCAGCGTTAAAACGCTGATGTGAAAGGACCCTAAGTCCAGTCTTCATCATTGAGAAGACCACAGATGCCAATATTGTTTGCAATGTGGTGCTTGTATAGGTGATTATTCTCTGTAGAAACATCATATTCCCAGAGATAATCTCTAAAGGTACCGTCACACGGGGAGATATCGCCGGCGATGTTGCCGGCAACCGAGGGGCGTGGCCAGGTTGCGGCGACATCGCCGGCGAATTGCCGCGTGTGACAGGGCGATAATCAGGCGATGAATCGCCTGAGTCACATCGCCAGGTTTCCCAACAATGTTGGGAAACCTGGCGATGTTGCTCAGGCGATCCTGCCTGATCGCCCTGTGTAACGCGGCAACCCGCAATGTTATGGGCGATTCCGCCTATCTCCAACATTGCGGGTTATCGCTCGCTGGGTTGCTGGGCAACCCAGCGAGCGATAGCCGCGGCAACTAGCCGGCGACATCGCCGGTAAGTTGCTCAGTGTGACATCTCACCGGCGATGTTGTCAGGGATGCGCGCTCCCGCGATCCCCGGCAATATCGCCGGCGATATGTCCCTGTGTGACGGTACCTTAAGGAAAATTGTTTATATGGTGGAAAATGAGTATTTCATTATGTCCCTTTGCCGGTCATAATTCTGATATCCTGTATGATTTGTGGATATTCTTTGCATCTGTACCCTTATGAAGCCTTTGGATTGACATACTTAGTTGAACAACTTTTGCACAATATTTCTATATCTGGCAAGAGTTGCCCTATAATTTCTACAATATTCTTGTCTGTTACAACAATATTGAACATCAATCACAGGTGTGTTAATGCGTAAATATAAAACTACAAACTATTCCTGAAATGTGATGATGATGATGAGGGTAATTTATAAAAATGAAGAATTTTAATGCATCAACCCATACCAGCAATTGTACATTTTCGGACGTGCTACATTAGGAGTACGAAAACCACTTGATTGGCAGCCACTTGTATGAAAAGAATGTAATTAAAACAAATGTTTTAGTTTTCTTTGAAAAATGATATATTTGTAGCATTTAGCAGGGAGTCTGCAAGGGAGAATTCATGTCATACAAGTGTTTCCTGCTTTCTAGGGGTTGGAGGAAACACCTGCTGCATATAAGTTAGCCCATACAGAACGCGGGAGATAGAGGAAATACATATTTTCACATTTTCAAAATCCTTTGTACTTTCAATCACATCTTATGTTGGTAAAGGAGGTAATACGAAGCTCTTGGCTGAGTATTGAATATCACACTGTAAGGAGTATTAGAGATCAGCTTTTTTGTCATTTGTGCTGTTATTTTTACAGACAAATGGTGGCTTTCTCATTGCGAGATCCAAAAGGTATACATCCGTTCACAAACACTTTTGATATAGGCTTAATGTTAGTAAATAAAATACTCCTATTCATATTTATGAACCCTATGATCTCTACTTAAGTATATCAATTAGGAAGAATCAAAGAAAGTAGGAAAAGAGAGAAAGAAGAAGGAAAGAAGAAAGGGTGGTGGAAGAGGGACAGTAATCCCTCATTGTCTGTTGAAGTAGATTCACTACTTGTTAGTTCTAGGATATCCTACCTACAGAAACAATTCACTAATATCAAGGAGAAGTTAGAGGATTCTCTAAATGTGCTCCATTCTTGCCATGTTCGCCAGAATGCCTCAGAGTTAAGAGTGTTATATGATGAGAGCCTCTCCATTCTAAACAAGATGTCCATCTCTGTAGACCACTGCATGGCTGTTAGGCAGTGTTTCAATAGTGTCTGTTTAATTGATTTAAAAGACCCTGAGATCATAGAGAGGAGGCCTTTCTGAGGTGAAATGCTTAAGTGTGTCCCTGTGATATGTTTATAGATTTCAAAGAACTTTTTCCACAAAAGAAAAACCATATGTGGGGCATTGAACCCTCTGCAGCTTTGCATTTCCAACGCATACTGGAAACTGTTGGGTAAATTTTATGTTTATCAACTGATTAAAGTATTAGATGAAAGGTGGTAATTCGTGCGCTGCCGTCTGTCCGTTGGTTCCAAGGAATCACAAGATGTTAAAAGCAATTCCTTTAAGGCTGGGGTCACAGTTGACATGCATTTTTTTAGTGCCTTTTAAAAACGCATGCTTTTTTACATGCGTTTTTCATGTCAGCATGAGTTTTTTAAGGTCTCTGATGGCTCCCTGCGTTTTTGGCTGCGTTTTTGAATCTGCACATAAAAATAGTGCTTGTAGTATTTTTTTGAGCGTTTTGAAAAACGCATGCGTTTTTATAGAAAACGCATGCGTTTTTATAACATGGGTTCCTATGGAAAACGCATGCAAAAACGCATGTACAGTTAGCACCTTTTAGTGCCATTCAAAAACGCATGCGTTTCCCATAGGAGCCCATGTTAAAAAAACGCATGCGTTTCCGGAAAAACACATGCGTTTTTTTAACATGGGCTCCTATGGGAAACGCATGCGTTTTTGAATGGCACTAAAAGGTGCTAACTGTACATGCGTTTTTGCATGCGTTTTCCATAGGAACCCATGTTATAAAAACGCATGCGTTTTCTACAAAAACGCATGCGTTTTCTACAAAAACGCATGCATTTTTGGATATGCTCCAAAAACGCATGGGACAGTCATACATGCTTTTTGGCTATTAGGGCATGCGTTTTTTAACATGGGGGCCTATGGGTGCGTTTTTTACATGCGTTTTTGAAAACGCAGGTCTCCAAAAATGCATGTGAAAAATGGTACTGTGACCCCAGCCTAATTCTTACGCGCTTCCTGGTGCTCCAGACCACTTCATCAGAGATCCACAAAGGTATGGATCTCTGATGAAGTGGTCTGGAGCACCAGGAAACGCGTAAGAATTAGACATTAGAGGTTTTGCTTTTAACATCTTGTGATTCCTTGGATTTCTTGGAACCAACGGACAGACGGCAGCACACGAATTACCACCTTTCATCTAATGCTTTAATCGGTTTCTCTTGGGCGGAGTGCTGCAAGCCGGCTTATGCTTCAATAGTTGTTGTGCCTCTCACAACAACATAAGGTTAGTGCAACAGCACACAATACAACACCTCGGTTATACCAGGATAAGACCCTATGTGCGTTTTTCTAGTTTTCTTCTAGTTTTCATGTTTATCAACTGGGCAATTGTGCCATCTAATTAATAGTTTGTAATTTTTTACTTGCCAAAGGGAGTTTGTGTGCGTATAGGAAGGCCTTATTGCACTGTTCTTCTGATAAAATTATCCCCAAGTCACTCTCCCACTCCTGGAAGTACCACTGGATGTATGTGTCTGTTTGAGAAAGGACTGAATATGTTTGAGTTATGGAGTGTCTTGGTATTGACTCCTGTGCCATGAGTGCCTCAAAGTGGGTTTTTGTGGATCTTAAACTTGACACTGGCTGGAAGGATGAAACAAATTATTGTAATTGTAGGTATGAAAACCAGGGAATTCAGTGTTCCAAGCCCATGCTCCTGTGTTCAGACAACGTCGGTAAACTGGAGGATTCTTACAAGATATGTTGCAGTCTAAATTTGTCATCAGGGTTCCAACTCATGAATTGTTTCACTCCCATCCCTTGGGGGAAGTCTGGGTCATTGGAGAGTGGAGTCATCGGGCCTGGAATGTTATCAATCTGCTTTATAACATATCTTATTTTTATCCATGTTGCAGATCAAACTTGCCTATGTAGCTCATTAGCCCCTTTTAAAAAGGGAGGTTAGGAGAAGCTAAGTAGCTTTTTCCTCCATATAATGCAACAATTGTGCAAGCATTGTACAATTGTACAAGACCAATGATAAAAGAAATTAAACTGATGTTAGCCCATCCTAAAGCTATATGCACTTTGTGTATTCCAGAGGCCGACACAGTCACGTTTTTTTTGTAGGTGATGCCACTTCAGGAAAACACTGGCAGTCGTTCTTGTGGTAGCTCCGCTGCTGGCGTCTTACTCTCTACTGCTATGTGAAGAGAGCGGGCAGCTTCCCAGCAAAAAACACACAAAGGATGAGCATGTCATTTCTATTTACCACTCCAGGGTTTCCAAGCTCAGAAGTGGGTAAAAGAAGTGAAATAAGACAGAACATCCACACAGCAATGTCATTTTGATATTGCTGTGCATTATGTTCATCTTATGGGGCGCTTTTTTGGCAAAGAATCTGCTTGAAAAGAAGTGTGCACATCGCCTTAGGGCAGGGGTGGGGAACCTCCACCACACGGGCCACATCCAACCCGCGATGACCTTTCATGCGGCTCGCGGGCAGGATCCTGGGGATAGCACTGCTCCAGTGGCAACAGTATCCTGCAGGTTGCCAGCCCTCACTCCTACGTGCACGCAGCTTTCCCTACTATAAAATTTAAAATCATGTACTTAATTGTAGAACACTGGGTAAAACTGTCACAGAAGAAGACTTGGGTGTATGGCAAACTAACATTTAGTGGCCAGTGTGAAGAGGCTGCTTCCAAGGCTAATAAAATAATGGGATGCATTAAAAGAGGCATAGATACTCAAAAGATGGACATATTTTAACTATATACAAGTCACTAGTATACAATTCTGGCCTCTGGTGTATAAGAAAGACATAGCTGAACTAGAGCAGGTGCAGAGAAGAGCGACCAAAGTCATTAAATTAAAGGACTGAGGGGCCAGCAATACCAAGACAGGTTATTAAACTTGAGGTTATTCAGTTTGGAAAAACGAAGGCTGCACAATTCTTTCTGTTAAAAAATGGACATAATGGAAACAAAAAAGACCTGATTATGTTCAGTTGAATCTGTTTATCACCATTTCTGTCTGTTATGTGACAAATCCATTCCTTTTAGTTCAATTTACAATGCAAAAAATAATTCTGAACACCAATGTGATCCTGAGGGTTTTGTCTCGTAAAAAACATTATTACTCTATAGGCTCAGGGACACAGAAAGAAAAACTGGGCTCCTATGGCAGGGGTCTCAAACTTGACTGGATATGTGGGCCGCACATGGAAAATATTTTCAGTTGGAAGGCCACATCCCTTGCAGGACAAAGTGACATTTTTTAGAGATAGCATTTTTTATTTTCAATACAACTTTTGATCACTTTTTTTTTAAAATTTCTTTGCTTGTTGTCTTACAATTAGCACCATATAGTAATTTTGGTCAACATCCTGCAGCAATGTGCGAATCCAGGTCCCCACATTGTTGTAATGTCCCCAATCCTGATTCTGATCTTGCAGTAACATGCCCCATCTTTTATTGCCTGCATTGTTGTGTCTCGGGTGTCTCTCATTGTCCTCTTGACAATACCCCATAGATTCTCTATGGGGTTTAGGTCAGGCCTGGCTAATCAAGCACACTGATACTGGGGTTGGTAAACCAGGTATTGGTACTTTTGGCAGTATGAACAGGTGCCAAGTCCTGCTGGAAAACGATATTTCAATCTACAAAAAGCTTGTCGGCAGAGGGAAACACAAAGTGCTCTAAAAATGTCCTGGTAGACGGCAGCGCTGACTTTGGTCTTAATAAAACACAGTGGATCTACACCAGCAGATGACATGGCTACCAAACCATCACTGATTGTGGAAACGTCTCCCTAGACCTCAAGAGGCTTGGATTGTGACCTCTCCACTCTTTCTCCAGGCTCTGGGACCTTGACTTCCAAATGAAATGCAAAATTTACTTTCATCTGAAAACAACACCTTGGACCACTGAGCAACAGTCCAGTTCTTTTTCTCCTTGGCCATGAGTGACTTGATACAAGAAATGGGACAGTTGTAGCCATGTCTTGGATACATCTGTATGTGCTGGCTCTTGAAGTACTGACTCTTGCAGCAGTCGACTCCTTGTGAATCTTCCCAAATGTTTGAGGCCTTTTCTTAACAATCCTTTCAAGGCTGCGGTTATTCCAGTTGCTTGTGCACCTTTTTCTACCACACATTTTCCTTTCCCTCAACTTGCCATTAATATGTTTGGATACAGCATTTTGTGAACAGCAGGCTTCTTTAGAAATGACCTTTTATGGCTTACCCTCCTTGTGGAGTGCGCCAATGACTGCCTTCTGGACATTTCTCAAATCAGCAGTCTTCCCCATAATTGTGTACCACTGAGCTTTTGCTGGTGTTTTGTGTTAATTATTCTAATTTTCTGAAAAAATGACTCTTGGGTTTTCATTGGCTGCAAGCCATAATCATCAGCATTAAAAGAAATAAATAATTGAAATATATCACTGTTTGTAATGACTACATATTATATATGTTTCACTTTTTGTATTGAATTACTGAAATAAATTATCTTTTTGATAATATTCTAATTTATTAAAGATGCACATGTATATACACACACCATATGTACACACTCCATACATACACACACACACAATTCTCCTTAACTTTCGCCCATTCCTCTGTTCTGCACATGCCGCCCACAGGGCAATGCAGAACCCTTGGCGATCACGGAACAGATGAATATGCTTTTGACTGTGCCGACAGGATCAAACTCTTCTCAGCTACACCAATAGCTGGCATCACCTGCTGGCCTCTGATTGGCATGCGACTGCCATGGGTGTAGCCGAGCACAGCTTTTCCCTGGCAGCATCAGCAAACACACATTAATCTGAAGTAAAGTGCGTATGTCGAATGCCTCCTGGACCGGGTCGCGTCAACAAGGGGTCAGTCCCTAACAGCGGCATTTAACATATGCTGGCAGGGGGTTGCATCATTCCACATGCCCATTTCCTCTCCTGTGATGTTATCGTGGGGAGCTGATGAGTTTCTATAACAGCCAGGGATCTGCTGAAGACCTCTGATTCTGTCATGATGGGACTGCTATGTTTACCAGCCAGTGGATGGCATGCATTCATAGGAGACTGTGATGATTACAGTTTTAACTCCGCTAAGGCGATAGATGAAAAAGGGTTAGTGTTGGAGAGTATTTTTTCCAAATTTTTTTGTGTTTATTTGTGTCCTTACTGATTTGATTAGTAATGTTGGGTATCTGATTGACACCTTAAGATTAGTAACCTCTGGGCTTGATGCAAGCAGACATTACCTAGGGGGAAAGAATAAACCTCAAATACCATTACCTTGACTGCCACCGCACCAGGGCAGTGGTAAGAGCCAGGGTGAAACACCAGATTGGCACATCCTATGGAGGCACCAGTTTTGGTGTGACTGTGGCCTGCTATTTTTAGGCTGGAGGGGGCCAAAAACGATGGCACTTCCCACTCTAAGAATACCAGACCCCCAACTGTCGGCTTTCCCTTGGCTGGTGTTGAGGGCACCCTACTCAGTTGTTTTCAAATTATTTATGTATAAATAAATAATGTGAAAAAAAACATGGGGAGACCTCTGTTTTGGATTAACCGCCAAGGTAAGGCTGTCAGCTTTGGTCTGCTGACTTTGGCAGTTGGCTTTACTCCAACTGGTTATCAAAAACAGGGGATCCCGCATCATATTTTTTTATTATTATTTTTTTCTTTTTGATAAATACAAGGCTAAACACCCTTTAGTGCCACATGAAAAGCACTAAAGGGTGCAAGCTTACAATATATAGGTGGCTAGGACATTATATGACTGTTTTACTTCTGTCTATCTATCCATCTATCTAGCTATTCTAGCTTTTTAGAGTATGTAAAAGATGATGTAAAAAAAACCATGTGCTGTTTGTGTGCTGTCCATGTGCGGTCCGTGTGCTGCACATTTTTCTCACACCCTATGACTTGTATTGGCGAGATACACAGTGGTTTGGACGCAGCATTTTATTTCTGCATCTAAACCACTGTGTTATACAATACAAGCAAAGAGGATAGGGTATACAGAAATCCCATGCCTACTCTGCTTGTTTTCTCTGCAGCGTTAAGTGACCTGTGGAGCGTCTTTCTGTGCCACAGCCTGTCCACATCATGTCAGTGTAGCGCTGCTGAGTCAGAGGCGATATCAGTTAGTGAATGCAGGGAAAAAATCACTGTTCCCCAAACACAGATCGTGAATACATGCAGCTGCGTTCACCTGTGGAGATCCCCAGGAGAGGAGACACTGTGTCCAGGATGCTTTATCATGTGCACATACCCTAAAAGTGAGAAATTTGGTGTGAAAAAAAGAAAATGTTCAATATGACGACCTGTTGCCATTAAATTCTGTGAAGTACCTGTAGGATCAAAATGCTAACTATACCCCTGGATAAAATGCTTAAGGGGTCTAGTTTCCAAAATGGGGTAATTTTGGGGGGAGCGGGGTTATACTGTATAGGCACCCTAGGGGCCCTGCAAGTATTTTCCAAAATTCAGATATTCCTTCTTCTGTTTTGAACCCTCCTATTTGTCCAAAGAGAGGTTTACGACCAAATGTGGGGTATTGCTGCACTCATAAAAAAAAGGGGTAACCAAATGTGGGTCCAATTTTTGGTGTTACCTCGTGCAAAAGTGTGAAATTTGGTGCTAAACAACACTTTTGTGAACATTTTTTTTCCATTTGATGACCCATTGTTATCAAATTCTGCAATGTAACCTTTGGTTCAAAATGCCCACTATACCCCTAGATAAACTTCTTGAAGTGTCAAGTTTCAAAAATAGGGTCACCTGTTGAGAGTTTCTCCTGTTTAGGTACTTTAGGGGCGATGCAAATGTGAAATGATGCCTGCAACCTCTTTCAGCCAAAATTGTGTTACAAATTTCAGATAGTGCCCCTTCCTTTATGAGCACTCCTGTCTGTCCAAATAGAACTTTTTGTCTACATGTGGGGTATTGCCACACATATAAGAAAGTGGGTAAGAATCTGTGAGGTCCACTTCTTAGTGTTGCCTCTTGTAAAAGTAAGAAATTTGGTGTTAAAACAGCACTTTTGTGAAAAAAACTAAAACTTTCTATATGATGATCTATTGTTATCAAGTTCTGTGATGTACGTCTGGTTCAAAATGCTCATTATAGCCCTACTTAAAAGCCTTGAGGAGTTTAGTTTCTAAAATTGGGTGACTTGTGGAGATTACTGCTGTTTAGGTGCTTTAGGGGCTCTTCAAATGTGACATGTTGCCCGCAATCTTTTTTGGCCAAATTTGTGTTCGAAATTTCAAATAGCACTCCTTTCCGTTTGTCCAAACCGAGGTTTCTGACCACATATTGGGTATCGGCGTGTTCAGAAGAAACTGGGTAACAAATTTCTGCATCCACTTTTACATGCTATCACCTAGGGTACCGTCACACCTGGAGATATCGTCGGCGATTTCTTTGGCGACGTTAAGGCGTGGCCTATCGCCGGCGACATCGCCAAAGTGTCGCATAATGTGACTGGACGAGGGCGACACATCTGAGGGGTCGCCTGGTTTCACATCACAGCTCTGAAACCAGGCGACCATTCTGGGGCGAAGTGTAGTGATCGCCGTGTGTAACGTGTCAATAGCGATGTCAAAAGCGACAGCACACATCGCCTAAACATGTCCGGTAGGCGTTTGAAGGGCGTATTTACTACCTCTGCCGGTCTGCGTGGATTGGTGGGAGCTCGAGCGTTCCGATTGCTAGTCTTGTTCCTCGGCGCCATATTTGATGCTGTGTGCGTCCAAAGGTGTATTACCCAGGAGTGTACATACTATAAAGGAGCGCATTGATGTGGCCTCTGTGTTTGTGGCTGTGTGTGTTCAAAGCGCAGAGATATGCGATGGCCAAATGTGTGTTAACACCCACACAATTGTCATTACATGTCAACTCATGTCTGCATCAGAGCGCTGTAGTGGCAGGCTTTATGTTTAAAGTATATAATGCGAAAGCATACAGTGTATCCTGTGGCTTTTGCGCCTCTGGGCCCCCGTCAACATGTGACATCTCTCCCGTGCTTCGTTACGCCATAACGTTGTCATACTTTTGGCGCTGTCTTCCTGGTGCTTTACCTTCCCCTGCAGAATACTAAAATGGCGGCACCCAGGGGCAGGCCTTTGTGGTGACACTGTATGGTGTCTGTGTGTGTTGTCCTCCATATACATGTATTCCATGATACATATTGTGTACACACACATGGACAAGGAAATGTTAGCTGAACAATACATATGGCCCACATAACTGCAAACACACAAATACAGTTAGGGCCAGAAATATTTGGACAGTGACACAATTTTCGCTAGTTGAGCTCTGCATGCCACCACATTGGATTTGAAATGAAACCTCTACAACAGAATTCAAGTGCAGATTGTAACGTTTAATTTGAAGGGTTGAACAAAAATATCTGATAGAAAATGTAGGAATTGTACACATTTCTTTACAAACACTCCACATTTTAGGAGGTCAAAAGTAATTGGACAAATAAACATAACCCAAACAAAATATTTTATTTTCAATATTTTGTTGCGAATCCTTTGGAGGCAATCACTGCCTTAAGTCTGGAACCCATGGACATCACCAAATGCTTGGTTTCCTCCTTCTTAATGCTTTGCCAGGCCTTTACAGCCGCAGCCTTCAGGTCTTGCTTGTTTGTGGGTCTTTCCGTCTTAAGTCTGGATTTCAGCAAGTGAAATGCATGCTCAATTGGGTTAAGATCTGGTGATTGACTTGGCCATTGCAGAATGTTCCACTTTTTTGCAGTCATGAACTCCTGGGTAGCTTTGGCTGTATGCTTGGGGTCATTGTCCATCTGTACTATGAAGCGCCGTCCAATCAACTTTGCAGCATTTGGCTGAATCTCGGCTGAAAGTATATCCCGGTACACTTCAGAATTCATCCGGCTACTCTTGTCTGCTGTTATGTCATCAATAAACACAAGTGACCCAGTGCCATTGAAAGCCATGCATGCCCATGCCATCACGTTGCCTCCACCATGTTTTACAGAGGATGTGGTGTGCCTTGGATCATGTGCCGTTCCCTTTCTTCTCCAAACTTTTTTCTTCCCATCATTCTGGTACAGGTTGATCTTTGTCTCATCTGTCCATAGAATACTTTTCCAGAACTGAGCTGGCTTCTTGAGGTGTTTTTCAGCAAATTTAACTCTGGCCTGTCTATTTTTGAAATTGATGAATGGAGTGTGAACAAGGCCAGTAATTGGTGTTTGTTTGCAACCAATCACACTTCTTCGAGACGTCACACAACATAATGTGTAACGCCTACCTCCGAGACGCGGGTCAAAATTACGCCCACATCGCTAATGTGGTTGCTCTGTGTGACGCGGAAGTGTCCACCACCGACTTGATCGCCCGTGGGGCTTGACCGATGCACAGGCAACTTCCGGCCAGGCTCATCGCCTAATTGTCGGCTGAGTTATCACCACGTGTAAATAGGCGACGGCGACATTGGTCGACTGGCAAAAACGTACTCGCGCACTTGCGTCGCCAAAGAAATCGCCGACGATATCTCCAGGTGTGACGGTACCCTATCAGTTTTGCACATCGAGAGACTGAAATTCTTGCCCATTCCTCCTTGGTAAACAGCTTGAGCTCAGTGAGGTTGGATGGAGAACGTTTTTGAACAACAGTTATCAGCTCTGTCCATAGATAGAAGAATGGGAAGATGGAAAAACTTTTTTTCTTCCATGTAGGAGAAAAACTGGTGACACAGACCACACTCTGATCAAACTCTCCTAACATTATGGTCCAAAAATTCAGTTTGTTTCTCTCGTACATGAGAAATTATTTTGCAATGGATTGAAAATCTCATCCATTTTGGTGGCACAAATTTTCTGAATTCAGATCTATTGTGGAAAATGTGCTGCATATCAGTATGCACAAATAAAGAAAGTCTCCATGAAGGAGAGAAGCAAAATAAGCCCCTAAAAGCACTAAAAAAGTGATCATATGCGTCAGATGACAGGTAAAGCTTCCCGCATTTCTGTTTACGTAGGCTTTATGTAAATGTGGGACAATGTCTTTTTTGATTTTTTAACCTTTTCTGAAGCACTTCAGGGACTCAAGGAGACAGTAATACAGGTAGTGCAATGAGTAACAGAAAATTTTACTTTACACATTTTCCATTCCATAGACATGGAAAAATAAGTGACAGTCTTTAATGGAGCTATAATGGCTGCCATCTGCTGATGTCCTGCATGGGAAACATGAGTAGTGGGAAGGTACAGTAATTACTTACACACGATTGAACAAAACGTAAAAACTGTGAAGGAAAAGAACATGTAATCCATTATTATTTTTCAGTTGACTTTTTCACTTTCATCATTTGCTAGTGTTTTATTCCTGCTTTTGCTTTCTATACATAGTGACCCATAATACATCAAGTGAAGTGGAGTCATGATTCGTTCTCGTAGAAGCTACTCATATGCCTGGCATACATGTTTTTAATTATCAGATGAATTGTAATTCATGGATTTAGTGCCATGCAGTGCAATACGATCATCCACTGTGAATATCCTCACATGTGCTTGTCATTTGGAGTGAACTGGAGGCCAGATCTGATCTACATACTGAAATATATTATTTTATGACCATGTGACACAAATCACTGTTAGTATTCTCTTGCAGAAAAACAAAAAGTCTCGCTTATTCTTGGCTCTCCTAACTCTAATTTGTTCTGGTTCTTTTGTTATAAATTGTACTAACATGTATTGACTACAAGATTTCTTGGAAAGTAGTCATGTTTAGATTTTAAGTCATTATTTTTTAGTTTGTGGTCAACTGTTGTCACTTCAGGCTACTTTGTTATAGCATATGATCTACTCTACTCCAGCAGCTAGCCACAAATGGCTACTGTGACTGCTAGGCCTCTAAAGGCCCCGTCACACACTACGATATCGTTAACGATATCATTGCAACGTCACCGGTTTTGTGACGTTGCAGTGACGTTGAAACAACATCGTTGTGTGTGACACGTATCAGCGACCAATGATAAGTTTGTTGATCATTGATTGTGGAAGAATGGCCAGGACCATTATTTTATTCCCGCTGGGTGGCCAGCATCGGCGAGTGTGACAATGGGAGACCAACGATGAGCGAGCTCCCAGCGCTGCACAGGAAGCATTGGGAGCTGGTAACCAGGGTAAACGTCGGGTAACTAAGCACAGCACTGCGCATAGTTACCCGATGTGTAACTTGGTTACCAGCTTCTTGCTGGTCCTGATCACTGGTGAGTCTGCCTGTGTGACAGCTCACCAGCGATCAGATCACGATGTCCCAGCAAGCCACATCGTTGGTGGGATCGCTGGGACATCGTTAGGTGTAACGGGGCCTTAAATTCTTGGAGGAGTTGTCCTCATAATCTTGTTGTATAGCTGCTCGTGTAATAAAATATTACTACTGAAGCCCTTTCTACTCTGGTGTGTTTCTTTACCTTGCTACCTATCAGTCTTTGATAATAAAGCTGCATTGATGGTGTCCTGTCTTCAACACATGACCACTGAATGCAATCACTGATCTTGTGCTGTCTACCTTGGCATTACCGCTGAGCCCAGAGATTAGCTGCTGTGGTCACATGCTATACTTGGGAGATCACCTCTGCAGCTCTGTTAACAAAGACAGATGTTGAGCAGCAGAGATAGCTTTGGAGAGGCAGGGTCTCAAAAGGTAATGAATTGCTTGTTTCATTATTTTACAGCATTACCAGTTTTAGTAATGTAAATGAACAATTTTAAGCTGGAAAAAAACTAATAGCAAAGTTATGTGTTTTACATAAAAATGGAGAGACAGGTCAGGGAAAAGCCAAAATTCTATGCAAAGACAATCAGTGAAATGAAGTGTTGTATTCAGATATTTAGAAACCGAAGAGCTGTATTTCCATTTTAGCTTTCAGTAAAGCTTAAGAAAGCATTATAGAGGTAATCCAACTGAAAATAAAAAAATTATAGCTGAATTCAGAAAGGTGTATTCCGGTCTACTGTATATAAAGATTGCATTTCCTAAACAGACCACAAGTCTTCTGATAAACTTACAGCCTCATAGGCTGAAATTAAGGCTCTAATATCAAGTTGAAAGACCCTTGGTCATTGCGTCTGGGCATTATGGTCCATAAGTGCACAACTAAACTTGGTCTATGTGTGTGAGTAATATAATAAGTGAATGATACTAATTTATTTATATTTCCAAAGCTGCTATAATCACCAGAGAGCAGTGTGGCCTGCTCTAATTCTAAATTGTGCTCAACCCAGAAGAGTGTGTCATACATCAGTAATTGAATAGTGCCGTATGTGAAGGGGTGGGTTGCCTTGCTTATTCAATAGCTAAATATTTTCCCTTAATCGTCCCAGCCAATGGATAAATACCGTACATAAAGCTGATGGCTTTAAAAAAAAACAAAACATATTTTTCTGCTTTATAAGACGCAGCACCCCATATTTGATGAAGGAAAAAAGAAAAAAAATGTTTTCATGTTATATTAGGACCGTGTTATAATGCCAGTGTCCGTCTTACAATCAGTACATATGTCCCCCATCCTTATACATGACCCCCCATCCTGGTATATATGTCACTCATCATTGTACATGGCCCCCATCCTGGTATATATGTCCCTCATCATTGTATATGGCCACCCCATCCTGGTATATATGTCCCTCATCATTGTATATGGCCACCCCATCCTGGTTTAAATGTCTGTCATCAATGTACATGACCCCTCTATCCTGAACCCATCATGGCTTACCAAGGGGGGTTGCGGTGTTGGAGCGGAGGTGCAAAAGGCAGGTTTGCAGCATCCACAGAGAATGGGGCAAAGCTGTGGGACCGGAGCTGCTGGGGTGTTTTGGCAATGTGTGGTGGCGGCCACCATTTTCCATGTTCCTGCAGGCAATGGAAAGCTGTGCCTCAGTCTCTACCACCCAGCGCTTGCACAGATCGAGATCCGCTGCCATTTTCTGGAACTCCTGGGCAGTAGGGGCTGAGGCACAGCTTGCCAATGCCTGCAGGAAACTGGAAAATGGCAGCCTCAACCACACAATGCAGCGACACATCCACAGCTTCGATCCTGCAGACTTGCCCCCATCCTTCATGGACCCTGCAAACCTTCCTGCACCTTGCTACATCATCGCAACCTCCCTCAGTAAGTTTAAAAGTAAAACAAAAAACACAAGATTCGGATTATAAAATGCAATTGGGGGAGGGAAGTGTGTTTTATAATCTGAAAAATAGGTTAACTAGTCAACCAGCCCCCTCCAAACAAAACAATGGTCATATGCCAACAATAACAACCTCTCTTCTGTTGAACACAAGCTGGTAATGGAGCTGCTAGAGCCCATGACTGCACTAATATAAAAAGATCCAGAAACTCTTAATAATACAAGTACATTAGTAAGTTCTATATTTTATTTTATTAGGAACACATTTAAGCATTTTTTTAACTGAACAACCCATTTAAAGTTATGTACTTGGGCATTATCAGAATGAGACATAACAGACAAACCACAAAAAATACATAATTAGAATTGCTGGCCAGGAAGTCTCCTCTGAGCATTCCTCTGATTACAGATTTGTTCAAGTCACCAAATATTTCACTATTTTATTATAATTATATAAAATGCAATCTTTTTTTAAGATTACATGATATTCTAACCAACCTTCATATGAAATACAAATATTCTGCAATATATTTAACTGTACAAAAGAGAGGCTTGCAGCATTCCAAAGACAGCAGTGTTGAGCTTATATTCACCCATCAAGAACATATTTGCAATGTTTCATCCCTTAGAACAGAGGTCCCAAACCTTTCTGCCTTTGAGAGCCACAGTCAGCTCTGAATAAGGATTGTGAGCCATATTGAGCTCTGAGAGAGGTTCGCGAGCCACGTCCAGCCCCCACCCCCTTACTGTAGTGACCTCAGAGCCCACATTACCAGTGTAATGACAGCAAAAGCTTTTCCACATCAATCAAACTGAGGTAGTATGCCACGATCCAGGGGATCCTACCTTACCCCATTCAGATATGCTCTTCTGTGTCTGGCTACTCATAAAAGTCACAATCTGGAGACCTTCTCTTCTTAGCTTTTTGTTAGACCTAGTGAGAATGCACCAAGCTGGAAAATAGTCATGAGCCACACATCACAGACCCACGAGCCACATGTGGCTCCCAAGCTACAGGTTTGGGACCCCTGCCTTAGAGTCTTTATCAAACCTTTGTTTAACTTAAGCTGCCCATACACATGATGTAGCTTTCAGCCATTTCTTTGCCAGACTAACTTTCCCATACAGATGAGCGCTTAGATTGGCAGATCATCCATTTTTAATGAAGAGAGGAGAAAGCTACTGCCATTATTCTCTGGCTGCGACCCATCTCAAAAGGATCAGAAGTTGAAATTCCAACAGCCTGAACTTTTTTTTTGCTGATCTAATCTGCTGGGACCCACAGAGATCCCTAACCACTGATGCTGCTGACAGAACTTGTTCACGAGGTGATCTGCATGCAAATCTCTCATATCAACTCAGGAATTATTCTCCGTATCAAAAGTCTTCAACTAAACAAGATACCACTGACACCTCTGGAACCCAAGATTCATTCCACTTCATATACCTTGTCTTCCTCCAAGTCAACTGCAATACTGTCCTGAGGACCTAATGTCCCCTCAAATATTTTAAGAAGAAAGGAATGAAAGGAATTATTAATCTTCCACGCAACTGGAAGTTGGAGCTAGACGGTTACAGGATTAATCATTTTAATTATCTTATACGGACCAACAAATTTAGGAGCAAACTTCCTTGATGGAACATTTAAACAAAGATTTTTTGAGGATAGCCACACAAAATCTACTTTAAAGACAGGAGCACTCCTTTATCGGCTGTGTGTGGTTCTCTTGGTCCGATCGCAAGTTATTAAAAGTCCTTTTTAAATTACTCTCCAGACGTTAATCAAACAAGAAGAATACACTTCCTGCTCTGGAACCACAGACTGCAAACAAGAAAAATTACCAAAACTGGACGAAAATCCCCACAACAAAAAAAAGCAAGATACCAGTAGCAGTAGAAGTATGGTTATTGACAGCTCACTAAGACAAGAAAATCCACTCGGCTATCTTGATTACAAGACAAAAAATTGTAAATATTGTTCTAAATCTTATTTCATTATCTCCTTCTGATCATTAGTCTCAGGATGATAACCCGAAGAGAATGAAAGCTTAATTCCTACCTGGAGCAAAATCTTTGCCAAAAACTAGCCATAAACTGAACCCCTCTATCGGAAATAATGTTTTTAGGAACACTATGTAGCTTAATGACATGAGAGATAAGCAATGCAGCTAAACTCTTAGCCATAGGCAATTTTGGTTAAGGAACCAAGTGAACTATCTTGCTGAAACCTTCCACCACTACCTATATTACATTAAGCGGAACCTGTCAGCTAGATTTAGCCCCTAACCTATCACTACCTGTCCCTGCACCTTGCTAGCACATCCCTAACCATCCTTCTCTGAGCTAAAACTACATGTAATGTTTGTAAAGAAACGACTTAGTAACTTATATATTTCCATGGTAATGAGGCATCCAGTTTACGTCCGTAGACTGACATGGGCGGTCTCCGGTTCTCCATTCTCACCCCCTCCGTGCTCTTACCCTGCTCATCATTGATTTACCTGGTGCGCCCCCGACTCTGTGATTCAAATCTCCCCCTTCTGTGTGTATGACGCTGTTCTGGTGAAATTTTCGCACCTGTGCCTTGTGAAATATTCCGGGGTGCACTGAACGGCTTCATTATGCTCAGTGCACATGCCCAGAAGGCCCGAGCCATGTGCACTAAGCGTTATGAACACGCTCAGTGCACCCTGGAAGACCTCACAAGGCGCAGGTGTGGAAATGACACCGGAACAGTTTCATACACACAGGGGGTAGATTTGAATCGCAGAACCAAGCTCACGCAGGACAAGGAATGATGACGTCCATCAGGGTGTGATAAGAGCAGGTAAGGGGAAGACAGAGCCCTGGAGACTGCCCATGTTAGTCTATGGACATAGACTGCATGCATCATTACCATGGAAATAGGTAAGTTACTAAGTTTTTTTTTACAAACAAAATAGTGTAGTTTTAGTCAGATAGGGATGGTCAGGGATGTGCTAGTACGGTGCAGGGACAGGTAGTGATAGGTTAGGGGTGAAATCGAGCTGACAGGTTCCATTTAATACCAATACAATTATTAAAATATGTGATGAAATCCATAGACAAATGAGTCCAAGGTTGAGACCCAGCCGGGGTCTGGCTTTAGACCTGGTGTAAACTTTTCTTTTACAGACATACTCATCAGATCCTTTCAAGCATCCTGACACCAAAAGGACCAGGAAACGGCTCTACAGGTGGCAGAGGAACTAGAATGCCCAGCAAACACTGAGTCATGCACTTCTTTAAGAAAGTCAGTATGAAGTGAGGATGGCACAAAACGTTAATCTTCAGAGCACCTACCACCACCCCGTTACTAAGAAATTTAACTGGATTTTTGTCCCTCAACTCCAGAACAAAACTTTGTGATCAAACATCAGCCTTAACATTCTTAGTACCAGGCAGATATGTCTAATAACCACTTTACACACACCAACTTCTGTGTCCAACTTCTGAACAGATCTCTGGTTGCAGTGAAATCATGGACACATTGTTCCATTTTGTGGCTGTGTACAAATGGAACAATGTGTCCATAATTTCACTGCAACCAGAGATCTGTTCAGAAGTTGGACACAGAAGTTGGTGTGTGTAAAGCGGCCCTAAGAGATATCAAATCAAATTCCAGCATTAAGAAGCATTGACATACGGTAATCTTTTGTGATCAATAAAGACTGATAGTGTATACCTAGCCCCCTCCAATCAATGTCTCCATTACTCGAATGCTCTCTTAACAGCCATGAGTTCTTGATCACTTATGCATAGTTGGACTTTTCTGCTTCTGATAATTTCTGGGAAAAAAGTCAAAGATAATAGTAATTGACCTACTTCTGTGAAAAAACAGCACCCATCCCCACAGAAGAGGCATCTACCTCATCCAAAAAAGGCAAGTTAATCTTAGGTTGATTGAGGGCTGGAGCTTTAAAAGAAGCTGTCCTGAGAGCCACAAAAGTATCAACAGCCTCAGTAGACCAAGAGGAAAAGTCTGCCTCCTTCTTCATCATATCAGTAAGAGGTTTGACTAGAGCAGAGAAGCTCTTAATGAATTTATGGTAAAAATAGCAAAATCTAAGAACCTCTATGAAGCTATAAGATTAATAAAATGTGTCCAATCAAGGATGACCCTTACTTTAATGGGATCCATCTGAATAACTTTACCAGAAACCAAATAACCCAAACACTGAATCTGCTGCTCCTCAAATTGACCCTTGTCCAGCATAGCAAATAAATGGTTGTCATGAAGAACTTGAAGCACCTGTCAAACATGCTCCCGATGCTCCTCACAAGAACCTGAGTAAATAAGATATCATCCAAATCTATCACTACAAATTTACCCACTAGAGAAGAAAAGATATAATTTATGAAGTTTTGAAACACTGGTGGAGTATTTGTCAAACCGATTGGCATCACCAAATTCTCAAAGTGACCTTCGGGTGTAGTGAATGTAGTCTTCAATTCATCACCTTGGTGAACATATATGAGGTTATATGTTTCTCTTCAGATCCCATTTGGAAAAGCACTTAGTCCCTGCTAGTTGTTTTAAACAGATCAGGAATAAGAAGTAATGGGTTTGGATTACATACAGTAATTTTATTAATCTCTCTAAAATCCAAACAAGGATGTAACAGTGACTAGTGAAGTGGAAGGCCTTTTTGACCCTTAAAGACATTCTTTTGAATCTCTTTCAGGGTGATAGAGGTTAAACAGATGAGATTTAGGTGGTTTGGACCCTGGTATAAATTCAATAGTACAATCAGTTGACCTATGTAGAAGAACTTTGCATTCAGTCTCATAAAAATATTGTCAAAATCCTGAATAAAATCTAAAACAAGGGTGGGGAACCTTAGGCCCCAGGGCCAATTGCGGCCCTTGATGACTTTTTATGTGGCCCCCGGGCAGATTCCTGGGATCACAGTGCTCAGGCTGGCAGACACATTTTGCTGACTGCCCTTTAAATTCAGCTCCCCAGTGATCTCTATGCCCCAGCCTCAGTCTCAGCAGTGACGTATATTCTCGCAGCCTCTCCTATGATATCTAGGGCTCTAGCAAACCTGGAAAAGCAGTTGAGAAGCAACATGCCAATATCACCCATGCCAAAGAGAAGCTGCCACAGTCACCACAGTAGGGGTGAATGGATTGTTTAACCAAATATAGCAGGTAATTTTCAAGTTGATAATTTTGAACGGCCCCCCAAAAGATTGTAGAAATTTCCAAATGGCCCTCGGCAGAAAAATGGTTCCCCGTCCCTGATCTAAAACAAGAGATCTCATAGATGCAAGGGGTTTAGGTAAATAATTGGAAAAACAAAAATTCTCCCAACGAGTTAACCCCACAAGTCTCCTAGTTGATGGTGGCATAATGTTTAACCAAGCAGGGCATACCCAACACAACTTTTGCAGGTAAGGAAGGAAACACCATAAATGAAATATATTCAATGTGTAACAGTCCCACTCTCATGAGCACATTCTTAACCTTAGAAGTTACATGACTTCTGGACATTAAAGAATTATCATTGCAGATACTTGAATAGGATGCATGAGGGCAGAAACTGTGTACTTACAGTCGTTAGTAAAATCACTGTCAATAATATCTAGGTGGGAAATCAACAAATGCAGAGGTGTTTGTAACTAGAGATTTAGTTACCAAACACACTTGTGAAAAGAAACCAGCAGCATGCATAAGATATGACTTCAAACCTTTAACCCCTTCATCACTAAGGACATATATATACTTCCTTGACCGTGTCCCTCCCTCTGATTTGCAGCTCACGTGGCCGAGCTTGCATCATTCCCTATACAATGTCAGCTGTTCTAACTAGCTGACCTATGTAGATAACAGCACCGATTAGATCAGCTATGCAATTGGTGCTGTTAGCCCTTTGGATTGCACTGTCAATCACTGACTGCGCTATCCAAAACACTGTGGCGGGGTTTGCGCCATTCTCTCGAATCATCGGAGGCCCTGTGATGCAATCACAGGACCTCGATGTGTATATCGACAGCCCAGGATCCCATGATGACTCAGAATCTGTCTGCAATCACTTCCTGTGGATGCCTGTCGAGCGGCAGCATCCACAGAAAATGATGATTTCTACTGTACACATATGTGCAACAACAGGTCTGTGCACAGGATAAGTGATTGGAGTGTGCAGTGCTTTTAAAAAATATGAAAAAAAAACCTCATATTTAGTATCGCAGTGTTCAGAAATGCCCGATCTATCAAATATAAAATCAATTAATCAGATCGGTAAACTGCGTAACAGAAAAAAAAATCAAAAAATCCCCAGATCCTGACAAATGAGATCGCTATGGGTAGTGGAAAATTCCACAAAAGTGCTATTCTTTTTCTTTAAAAAATTCAGCATTTTTTTCACCACTTAAATAAAAGTAAAAGTATACGGTACATGTTTGGTATGTACGAACTGGTACCAACCCAAAGCATCATACCGCACACCTCCAGTTTTATCATATAGTGAACATGGTGAATTAAAAAAAAAAAAAGCAAACAAACATGTAATTGCACTTTTTTTGCAATGTTACCACACTTGGAATTTTTTTTTCCATTTTCCTGTACACTATATGGTAAAATAAATTATTTCATTAAAAAGTACCACTCATCCCGCAAAAAACAAGCCCTCATATGTTTATATTGATAGAAAAATAAAAAAGTTATGGCACATGGAAGAAGGAAAGGGAAAAAAAAAGGAGAAAGGAATCCTTAAGAAATTCATTATTGTATCTGAAATACTGAATCATTACATGGCTCATTCGACTTAGTACAGACAGAAAGAAGCAAATGTTCCATGTTTAAATTCCCTCCTTGGACTCTCTGCAGGCTGCAATTTGCATAGGTTTTCGTGCACTAATAGGATAAAAAGGAAGAAGTCACTGAAACACCCTCAAATGTGCTCTTATCACTAAAGGTACTGTTACACGCTTCAATGTCGTTAAGATATCAGCAACGATCTCACGGGAACGCGGTCGTTGGGACATCTTTTGACATCGTTTGTGAGATGTCACACGTGTAGATATTGTTGACAACGCACCAACAATGTAGCAAGCAGCTATTCGACTACAACCCAGCAACGATACTTGTTCACTGCTGTGAATGGGCGAAGTCGTTAACAACATCGTTATCGCGGTGTCACACACAACGATGCAGCAGGTTGAACACTGGTTAATTGAATGACGCATGGCGGATTTGAGGTCAGGATCTCAAATCTGTGATGAGCGATCAAACAACGATACAGCAGGTTGGCTGATCGAGGATCGTTTGATTTGAGAACATGTTCTCAAACCTGCGATCAGCAATCCAACGATTTATCGTAGTCGTATCTCGGTGTAACACGCAACGATGTCCTAACGATGTCTTTTCAACGACTCCAAACCCGTGACGTTTGAGCGATATCGTTCACGATCTTGTACCATGTAACGGGGCCTTTAGATGTCTGTCCAAATGCACTGCCATTGACATAACTTCTTCCAAGGACATTGAGGAGGGACTTTAAACTATAATATCTTGTATCTGATTAGAAAGACTGGCATAATTGAGTGTGGAAAACTGGGTCTTTCACACATTCACTCTCCCCTCCAGATGAGACAGGATTGAGACAAAAATACAACTTATATGAACAAAGGAAGATGGAAAACCTATTTCAGTCCCCGTTGAAACACTTCGGTACATTTACTTTAGGTTCAAAAGACCATTTTAGGTGAAGAAAAACCTCAGTAGCAGAGGTTGACAAATGCTGTTGTTGCTGCTTCATGTATGTCTTCTCCAAGGATAAGGAACATAATTGCATGGCAGGGTGTCCACAGGATCCATGTAGACCTCTCAACACACAAAAATGGAGTTGGCTGGTGAAGATATTATGGTCGTGTTGTAACTCACATGAGAATTAGGTAGCATACTAAGTACTTCAACTGATCCTGCCGCTTCCTGTACACACTAGAAATCCTGACTCTGCAGTCTCTAGTGGTTCCTGGGTGAGCTGGTATGGCAACTCGTACCTACTTTGCCTTATTGGCCGTTGAGTGCCCCACGTTCCTCCTAAAGAACCGTCAGAAGGGCATAGTGCAATTTACCTAAAGTGGAAAGGTGTGCTTAGATAGAAAATGATCCCAGAGTAAGCAAAACAAACAGCAAAATAGAAGATAAACTACTAGTGCTTCTCAATGTTTTAGAATATTATCAAAAATCAATATCATATTGCCATGTTTCAGAGCGCTTCTGTGAGCCCTGAAATATCTTGACTAATAAATCAATACTACATTCACCCTATGATGTTTTGTGGAATATGGCAGCGTGGTTTTTAACCCTTTATCCTCTCTACTTTAAGTTTTTTAGATAATGACCTTTGGGTTTTCATTGGCTGTAAGCCATAATCATCTATTAGTACAAAATAAACACTTGAAATAGATCACTGTTTGTAATGAGTCTATATAATATGTGTTTCACTTTATGTACTGAATTATTGAAATAAATTAAGTTTTTCATGATATTCTAATTCATTAACATGCACTAGTATATACTGCTAAACAATATGCTGCCTACTCCTAACGACAAACTGAATATAGGTGTAGAGTAAAGAACATAAACAGCAGAGAGATGAATCTTTACTGCTTCTCTTTGGTTTAACTCATTTTGGGGAGTAAGGCTAGGGTCATATCTGCAGTTGGGCTTGCAGATCTTGATCCTGTTTTGAGCATTAAAAATGCTCAAAATCGAATCCGCAGCCATAGGCCTCAATAGAAAAACCGGATTGCACTAATTGCAATCCGGTTACCGGATCCAGTTTTGGAGCCTGCAGGAAAAATCATGCAGGCTGCGTCTATCACGCCGGTTCCAAAACCAAATCCATTTTTTTATAATGGAAGTCTATGGAAGCGGATCCGGGACCTTGTGCTATCTGATCCGGATCCGGTTTTTAAAATTGCAAAAAACCACATTCCAAAACCGGATGCATTAATGCACCCTGATCCGGAATGAGGGTTGCAATGTTACTATCAAATGACAGTATGAAGGCACACGGTTAAAACTGCATCCGGTAATGGATGTGGTTACCGTATTGTGCCTTTTAAGTGTGACCCTAGCCTTAGTGTCCTACATCAAATTATTATATAGTAGGCTGATATGAATACTACTTGTCATAATGGAAATCATGAGATCACACTTACTGCAGACCCTGGGCAAGTGAATCCTATGATATTTAGTTTATAGTAAAAAGGCCCAGTACAAAAGTAATGTCTCCTTTTAAGGCGTCCACATTTTTCACACAAGGCTAACCTGGAAAGCTACAGAGTAGGGGATGAACTGAATAAGAAGAATGTAAGATTCTACAAATTTACACTTTAAAGAGAGGGTCACAAGATGGTAGCTTCTCTCACCCGGAAAATATGGTTGAATATGTTAATGACACTCTGATCCAAGGGTTACTTTTGATCCGAGTGTCAGCTTAATGTGATCCGATTCTCCTGAATTACAGAATCATAGCACACTATGAGGAGAAGATGGAGAACAAAATTTCTCCATCTTCTCCATTCTGTTAATCTGTGGAAGTCAGACTGCACTCGGATGTTTTGAATAACATTGATCCAAGTCCTATCTGTTGAAAACAAATAGGGTAACACTCATCCGATTAAAACGGTGGCGTGAGTGAGCCTTAATCCCTAAACCCAAACATAGAAAAGTTTCCTTTAGAAGTGTCATTCATCTGGATTCGTACCCTTGAATCTGTGCTGCTCTATCCGCCAAACCAGAGCAGATACACCTTTTTCCTGGGTATTTAGTGTATCTAATCCTCGCCTTAGTTCTGTTAGGGTTACAGGTGTATTCATTTACTCATTTGTCTGGCTATTTACCTTTTGGATGCACCTTTAAATATCTTCCTCCTGCTGGAATTTCCTGCTGGTGATATTTTCATTTGCGTGTCAAGCCATACTGCCATTTGTTTATGCCAGTCAGAGGAAAACTAGCTAGGAGTGTCTCTGTTAACAGACTGTTGGCTGATTCTGATAGCAACTTGCAGATATCTGAATGGAGTCCATTAGCATTTGTGCTAATATACTGTGAATCTTGTAAGTCTGGAACAGTGGCATGTTTATCGCTATATACACTGCAAATGTAAATTGTAAAAAGATAGTAAAAGTAGGTCTACACTTTACTGAAATTGTATGACTTTTAATACTTTTGTTACCCTTTTAAATACGTGAACTATACACTGTGGTACCTTCTCCATTCTGCAAATTGTATCCTCGACACCTGAATATTGTCTTTATGCAAACATGAAAGCTTGAATAAATGTAATAGAAAGAACCATGCAGAGCTGAATTTCAGGTTAACAAAATTATTTGGCACATTGGTAACAACAATGACAACTTCTTCATGCTAAGGATGCTGTGAAATGGAATCACAACCTTTAAGAGATCTAGAAATATTTGTGGCATGATGCCTGTGCGGTCTATTCACAGGAATTTAAGTAATTTTTACTCAACACATTGGTGTTCCCCTAGATTTATGTTCCACACATGGCCATTTTAGTTGCATCATTAACTGACTAAATGGGCCATTGAACCTTGGAATATATGACTCCTTAATAAACAGACTCTCTGACCATACGCTCACCAGGAGATAAGCATTTACAGTTTGACAGTTTGCTTTAGTGATCACCATTGCTTAGTCTGTATTTTATCTTGTATGTACAGTTTGCCAGGGTCATACATGTTGTGCAGCCCAACAAATACTATGTGGGACAGATATATGATAATTGTTAACCACAACTCCAGTAACACTTAACAAATAATTGGATTTAAGATTACAAACGTAATATTTTTGTTTTATTTTTAAAAATCAAATTTACTCTCAATATGAAAGCATATGCATTGTTCTAAGTGACTGTTCATACTAATGTTCATATATGTGAGGATTAACGCACTTTCTGTCCATTGTTTAACTTGTATATGGCATTTTGTATTAGTTTTTCCCACAGCAAGCTTTATAACTGTTAAGGCCATGTCACAACGCTTCAGTTAACGATATTGCTGAAAAGTCACTGTATTTTAATCGTTGAAACGATATCATTTGTGCGTTGTTGCGTGTAACCGAGCGATCCTTTCTTGAAAAATTATTTGATCGCTCATCATAGATTTGAGATTCTGACCTCAAATCCGTCGTGCGTCTTTCAATTAACCAGCGTTCAACCTGCTGCATCGTTGTGTGGGACACCGTGATAACGATTTTGTGAACGACTTTGCGTATTCACAACATTGAACAAGTATCATTCCTGGGCTGTGCGAACGATAGCTGCTCGCAACATCGTTGGCGCCTCGTTCACAATATCTAGACGTGTGACATCTCACCAATGATCTCGAAAGATTGTCCGAACGATCTCGTTCACAGGAGATCACTCATGCGATCGTTAATGATATTGAAGCATGTGACGTGGTCTAAATTCAGGTGTGCAAAAGTCATGGTGTCTCCCATTCATTGTGCATGGAGAAAGGGGAGGTTCTGCTCTCCCTATTCTCTGTAATGCAAGCTCAAAATCAGTGGATGTACGTGGAACATTATGCAGCAGTACTGAGCAGTGGAGCTGTGAATCCATACCTGAGATGAGATACAACACTTAGTATAAAGCAGCAACTAAGTATATGTTAATCCCTTGATGCAGTAGTTTTCACCAGCACCACATGCCTCCTATTGGAGTACATCTACTTTAGGGAGCATGTAATCTGATTCTCCAGTAACCTGAAAGTGTATCTACTCCTAAAATCTCATTCACACATTCGTGTTTAAAGACTTACATGAAAAAAAGGTACTGATGTCACCATTGTTTTGGATTGCACATGAATGCCAATATGTGGGTGTAATGGTGGCTTCACACCTGGCGACGTCGCTAGCGACATCGCCGAAGAAGTGACGTATCAGCGATGTCGCTAGCGACGTCGCGCTGTGTAAACGAGCGGCGCGACCGCGTTTTATCGCCGGTCGCAGGTTGACAGGTTTACGGGAAGAACCGTAAACCTGTCAACCTGCGACCTGTGATAAGGCTGGATCGCGCCGTGTGACATCGCCAGAGCGATGTCGGCGGCGATCCAGCCTATACCGCAGCGTTGCTGCGGATCGCTCGCTGGGCTAAGCCCAGCCCAGCGGGCGATGTCACCGCCCGCATCGCTGCGGTGTCGCCGGCCGCAGCGATGCTGTGTGACAGCTGGCCAGCGATGTCGGAACCGAGCGGGCACCCGCGCATCGCTTCCGACATCGCTGGCCAGGTCGTGCTGTGTGACGGCACCATAAGACTACATTCACATAGCGTATTTTTTCCTGTCCGTGGGATCATACTTTTTGCAGGACCCCACGGACAAGAACGGACACCACAGGAGGTGACATTTTTCTGTGTCTGGGGCCGTGATTATCACAGATCCGAACACAGAAAGAGATGACAGGAGGCAGTGGGGCACTTTCACTTCCGCAATGTATGTAAGTGAAATTTAGTAAAAGAAAGAGGTAAAAATAAAAAATATATATGCTCACCTTCCAGCGAGTCCCCCGACGCCTTGAGCAAGCTCCAGATGCTTAGAGGACCTGCAGTTTTGTCACAACCCAGCAGCGTCATTGGGTCACATGACCGCCGTTACCGCGGTAACCATTCATGTGACCCGATCAGCTGATTGGGTCATGACGTAACCACAAGTCCTGTAAGCATATTAATGACAGCGGATCAGGTCGGAGCCAATTCGGTCCGATTTGGTCCGCTGTGCCCAAAATCGGACACAAATCGAATCCATCAAAATCAGATGGCAATTAGGTCAAATCCTATCTGATCTGTGGCCCATAGGGATACATGGGGCCAAATCGGATCCGTGGCTGTCTGTTTTACAACGGACAGCCACGGATCCAAGAAATACGCAGTGTGAAAGCAGCCTAAGTGTGTTTAAAGAACACAGACTTATATTGGCCCTTGTCATCTGTGCTATTGGAAAAAAAATGGCATGTGAATAGCACCATAGATTAAAATGGGTATGTACTGTATCTGAGAAAAAAACAGTTGCATCATGTACGTCCAACTTTGATTATTGAATGAGGGCTAAGATAGATATTAGCTGTATCTCAGAACGAATTATTAATTTAGGGGGTGGAAACTGAGAAGTAGCTCATAAGTGGACAAAATGCATTTTTCTCTATAAGATAAACTGCATATTTGCTCGTATTCACCTTTGCTATTGATTTACGCAAAGTTTATTGAAATGGCAGTTTAAAGCGCTTCTTCTATATACTAAAAATACTATATAATTAGGCTATGTGCGCACTTGCCGGGTGTTGGGCGGTTTAGCTGTGTAAACCGCCGGTTTGTTTACATTAGTTTTGTTTAAATTTATGTTAATCCAAACCGGCGTTTGGATTAACATTAAAACCAATGTAAACCGACCAAGGCTGTGCACACACCGGCGGTTTACACAGCCTCATCCGTTGCTAACCCGCAGGTTTCCCAGCGGGTTAGCAAAGAATGAGCATGTTCTATAAAACGCCGGTTCTTCAGCGGCTGCAAGCAGAATCATGTGCTGCTTCCAGCCGCTGCAGAATCGCCGCCGAGAAGCCGCTGTGCAACCGCCGGCTACCGCCCGTCACCTGCCCGGCTCCCGCCGCACATACCCGCCAGGAAGCCGGTGGACGGCCCCGGAGCATCCTGGCGGGTTCCGCCCAGCCGCCGCCGACCAACCCGCCGGTAATGTGCACATACCCTTAGAGGTTTCAAATATATTTCAAGCAATAGTGGCAACTCTGTCCTGCTCAGCCCTGCAGATGTATGGTAATCACTGTTTATCAGCATGCCCCTGAAGCATCCAACTCAACTGAAAGTATACAGCAGTATGGTAATCACTGTATATCAGCATGCCCCTGAAGCATCCAACTCAACCGAAAGTATACAGCAGTATGGTAATCACTGTTTATCAGCATGCCCCTGAAGCATCCAACTCAACTGAAAGTATACAGCAGTATGGTAATCACTGTTTATCAGCATGCCCCTGAAGCATCCAACTCAACCGAAAGTATACAGCTGTATGGTAATCACTGTATATTAGCATGCCACTAAAGCAACCAGCCCAACCGAAAGTATACAGCAGTAAGCAAAAAACAGGAATCACCTCCACTGACTGTAAGCAATAGAAAAAGTGGCTAGCATGTGGTTATTGTGATACCACAGAACATGAGGGCCGCCCAGTATGTCAATTTATAGGTTAGTAGTCAACATAATAATGATGCAAAAAGCAATATAAAATATACATGTAGTATAAAGTAAAGCTTCATTATCAGACTAGATATAAGAAAAGGCGAGGTTGGGATATTTGGAGCCCATCATAATAACAAATAGTAACTGGCCACACTTTTTAGTATTATGAATGAAGTCTTTATTCGGAAAACCTTAAAAAGTGATAAATGCAGTCCATATAGCAAGATTTTTACAATATAAAATTATGAAATGGGTTCATAGAGGTTTTTCGGAGGGGTTTCCCCCAAATAGGAAGAGACAAATAGCAGCTTTGCCTCATAAGACAAATTGGGGTCTTACCATACCAGAAGGACTCCAGCCTCCTTAGCACATACCAGGGTTAGTGGGGGGTTTAGATTCACATGTGGAAAAATAATAAAATGATAATAGTGTTGTGTGTCCCTATTTGACACAATAACCACTATATCTCCGACAGGACAACGATCCTGCGGCAGCTGTTTGACACACTATAACCAGTTGTGGGTCGTACAACCAATCAAGGTGAGCAGTTCATACACTGCGTACACATTTTTCACCAAGCAGTTTAGACCCATTGCGCCCTTCTCTACCTCTTTCTTTAAACAATACCCACTATGGGAATTAAAAACATCTCCACATCTATATATTCCCTTCACTAACTGGGATCCTATCAAGTTGGACTAAGAAAACTATTAATTTATGTGTCTGATATATGCTCTCGTTAAAAAAAATATGAGATAATAAGATCATTTAATATATGGTATGTGTCACTTACTGGACCAATAATATGCTCGCATGCTTTTCATTGCTGCTATGGTAATATCCCAGTTTGTCTTATGAGGTAAATCTGCTGTTTGTCTCTTCCTATTTGGGGGAAACACCTCGGAAAAACCTCTGTCTTTGGACCGATTTTATATTGTAAAAATCTTGCTGCATTTATCACTTGTTAAGGTTTTCTGAATAAAGACTTAATTAATTTTATTAAAAAGTGTAGTCAGTAACTGTTTGTTATCATGATTGGCTCAAAATTTCCCGACCTCTATTTTTCCTTTATCTATGACTATTATGGGCAATGCCCTTTGACAAATATGTGTACACCATTAGGTTCCAAAATCTCTTGTTATTATAAGACTACATAGGACTTCTTAAAATAGGAATGAACATTAAACTTATTTTATTATTATTTTTCAATATCATACTTTTCTGATCTACGTTATCCAACGCTAAGGTACTCAGTGATGCTTTCATTTTAGGTACATATATATGGTCAACCAATGCGCACATTAAAATTCCACCAAGTTGTCTGTAAATCCATTCATAAAAAATATTGTGTACCATTATTTATTGTTGTTATCTAAGAGAGATTTCAAATATAAGAGTTACCATAATTACTGTTTTTACACTCCCTGCGCTCATCACGTCACCACTTATACAAGATTTCCATCCTTGTAATCTCTTGCCAATGGTTTTCTTTTTTACTTCTCTCATTGGTCTTTGTTGAACATGTTCTTTTAACCCTTTACGACACTTAAGTTGAATGTTACACTTCTCCGTCGAAAAGTTGAACAGTTGTGCAATATAGTTCTATTGGAGTTGCGCTCTTGTTTTTTATGGCTAATAGGGATTGTCCCCCCTGGAGAACACCCCTAATAGATACAGTGTACATCAAATAATAAAATAGACAGTATGTATGCACATACTCTAAGGGCAAATAGGTTCATGCCTACAGCCTTATTGGTAATAAGTTGTCTTAGGCCCCTTTCACATCAGCGGTTTTTTTAAATCGCGGCAGATGCGGTGAAAAAAACACATCTGCCACAATTACCGCATAACCGCTGCACTTGCGGCACAGGTGCGGCAAGCCCCATACAAAGTCTATGGGGGCTTGCGGCAGATGCGGCAAGTGCGGTATCGGCACTTGCGGCAGGTGCGCCCGCGAAAAAAACTCAGCTGATCGTGGTTTTTTTCGCGGCCGCACCTGCCGCAAGTGTCGAAACCGCACTTGCCGCATCTGCCGTACCCTTACCGCAAGCCCCATAGACATTGCATGGGGCTTGCCGCAACTGTGCCGCAAGTTCAGCGGTTATGGGGTAATCGCGGCAGATGCGTTTTTTTCACCGCATATGCCGCGAATTTCAAAAACTGCTGATGTGAAAGGGGCCTTAAACATGGCTTCCCACTATCCTGACAGTAACTATATAGTTAATGTTGGAGAAACCGTCTTTAGTGTATATATGTTAATATATTCTCAGCTTTTATAGATTTGTATTTTAGTCACAGCTGCTATACATTAGATCAATTACTATACAAAAACATACCTTCCCTTAGGGCTGGGCGATTTTGGAAAAAATCAAAATCTCGATTTTATTTAACCCTATGGACGATTTTCGATTTAAATCTCGATTTTTTTTTATATATGTATACACAGCATACACAGTATATACAGTATATATCATACACACAGTATATACAGTATATATCATACACACAATATCTATCATACACACAGCATATACAGTATATATCATACAGACAGTGCACTGGGCACTCACAGAACTCGGCGATGTAGTAGGACACGGCGTAGTTCTCCTCGCACCAGTCCAGGGCGAAGGTCGGCGGCCCCCAGTGTCCTGTCCAGCGCCAGAGCCATGCTGCGCTCTGCTCTGCTGCCAGTCACCGCTGGCCGGGGTCACTGAATTGTGCAGGTGACACTCTGTGCCATTCACTCTTCTGCATTGCAGACTAGAATTGCACAGACTGGGGTATATGACTATACTTATGGGCAACACATATGCAGTTACTGTATCCAGCGTATATATTATTAGCCTGCAGATTATCCAGAAATGCTTAGCACTATATGTTGCTATCAATGACAACGGTGTGCGGCAGACTGCAGAGGGCTGTCACATAACTAGTTCCTTAGCACGTTGGCACAATCACTTGGACCAGACATGCCTATCAATTCTGCATACATAAATGTCAATAAATCCTATAAAAAGCCTGTTTGCATTGCAAGCATATTACAAAACTAGTGGGTACAATAGCTGACCTGTAGTATACCCACATGCAGGTGAGAATATGTGGGGGCATTAGACTTACACCAGCAGTTCTCTCCCTATAGAGACCCCTGTAATGTTGGGGTCCCCTCTCCTGGAGGAGGGCTGCAGATTGGAGACCATAGGGCACTTACACCAGCAGTTCTCTCCCTATAGAGACCTCTGTAATGTTGGGGGTCCCCTCTCCTGGAGGAGGGCTGCAGATTGGAGGCCATAGGGGCTTACACAAGCAGGTCTCTTCCCCCTATAGCGACCCCTGTAAGGCTGGGGGTCCCCTCTCCTGAAGGAGGGCTGCTCTGCCTCCACGTCTGAGCACATAGGCTCTGTGCACAGAATAGCAATCCCCCAGCACCATCCCAATGTCCCTTCCCTCCCTCCCTCCATCCCAGCAGGGCTCCTGAGCCCGCTGTCTCACCTGCCTGCACGGGGAGGAGGCGGAGCGCACCGCAGTGCGCACCGGAAGTACTAGGTGCATACACGGCGTAGTTCTCGCACCAGTCCAGGGTGGAGGTCGGCGGCCCCCAGTGTCCGGGCCTGTCCAGCGCCGGAGCCATGCTGCGCTCTGCCTCCTCCCCGTGCAGGCAGGTGCCAGTCACCGCCGGCCGGGGAGGAGGAAATGCCGCCATTTTAAATCGAATTTCACGATTATTAATAAAACAACAATCGTGGCCACACCAGGGGGCGAATTAATCGAATTAATTCGATTAATCGCCCAGCCCTACCTTCCCTACACAAAGCCCCTCACTTGTAAAGAAGACTGGAGATACATTCCTATGTTTACTTGACTTATAAAAAGCTCCTATTAAGTTGCCAGCATGCTTGCTGAAAAAGAGTGATATTGTAATGCTCAGCATAACAGTTGGTTTTAACTGTCAATGTATCTCTGGTAGATTCCTATAAATTTTTGGCATTGTGCCACTTATAAATGAAGCAAATACTTAAGGAGCAACCATCATTTTCATTTTCCTCATAAATCAATAGTACTCATGAAAATTCAAAATCCTCAAAATGCTTGTAGCATGTTAATGTTTTCTGTTTTAAGTAATAATACTGCCATAACTTAAAAAGTTTTGCAGACATATACTGGGCACTGCTGTGTTGCAGGGACCGGTGCTACTTGCATATGTAAGGGTGCGAGTAAAGCAGGTTCATGTGCCCGGGTGCACGCTTATTAGACAGCAATAGCAATGGATAAGAAAAAAATGCGGCACTCACCGGGCAGAGCTTTTTCCTTTTTTATTTCAGAGTCCTCTTTACATGGTTTCTCTGCGATGGGGGAGTGAGGAGACACACAGGTGACGGATTCCGTCACCTGTGTGTCTCCTCACTCCCTCCTCCATCGCAGAGAAACCATGTAAAGAGGACTCTGAAATAAAAAAGGAAAAAGCTCTGCCCGGTGAGTGCCGCATTTTTTTCTTATCCATTGCTACTGCCATAACTTAGTTCGGCCAATAGAGGTCACCATTCATCAAGAGTAGAAAGGACTGGAAACAGGAAGCAGCAGTCTGAAAGACTTGTGAGGTAAATTTTGGAGGAGAAGTCCTGTCTGAGAGACTAGGAAGATTGGGAGCCTGAAGTGATCCAAATTGGACGGTGTAATCCAGAGGGAGGGGCTCCATGAGTAAACTTTGATGTGTGACCGGTCACCGACTGTGAAGTCAGTTAGGGTGAACTATGTAGAATCTACAGCAGCACTGAGAACATTTCTGTGGATAGTATTACTGATGGACTGATGAAGAGACTGTGAGAGCTCCTGTATACTGAGGCTCTGTGAGCATGGATATTATAGGGGAGCTTCATTGTGGACTATGGAGCGAGTCTGAGACCAATCCGAATCTACACTTGTACCGGGATCAGAGAACTTGGTTACAGAAGACGCTGATCAAACCTAGTGGCCAGAGATCAGAGTAAATTAAAAGGTTCAGTTTGTTATCTGTTTGCGGGTACCAAGTCAGAGAGACCGCTTTTTGCTCTCACAGAAAGATAGACTGTGCAGTCTACAAAGAACGTTTTGGTTCAAGTGATCAGTGATGTAATATATAAGTTCATAGCAAGGAGAAGACAGGGTACCAGGAATCTATTAGAATTAGTGTGAGAGGGGGTGTAAGATTGTGTTCCTGAGAACGCAGCAGAACTTCGGGTAGGCTCTGTACCAGATAAGGGTGGAGGTGTCATAGCCTTGGAGTAGTCCATCTCCTCTCCATGATGCTGTCACTTGGGATTTCTCAGGCTGCATAATTTGTATTCTGTGGTTTGTGGCTATAGTGGCCCATATTTTGTGGAAAAGTGTAATCCTGTTATTTTTTTGACAAGTTATAAAAGAAGTTGGTTTGATATCATATTGTGGTCAGAGTCGTTCATAGCAGTGCCGTATCCTTCATATACATACGACTGGCGTTTCAGTCGATACATGCTCATATCAAGTTAAAAAACAGTATAATCAAGGTTAAAATCTGCATACATGGAAGAGAGATTTCCGTATTACTGCAAGTGTACAGTAGAACAGGAGAACTTGCAGCAGAATTGTTGTACCTGCCTCTAGCTCCTCCCATAGAATTTAAAATGCTCCAACTGTCATCTGAGTAATGGGGATATCTACCTTCACTGAATTTAGAGTTTACTTGATAATTGAAAGAGAAAGAGCAGTCCAGGAGGGGAAGGATGAAGATTTTGCTAATATGATATATTACAAAGTTGTTTGTTTTCATGTGTACTATTAAGTTAAGAAATCTAAATTAAAACCTTTTTAAAGAGGTTGTACACATTATGTGAAACCTTGCAAAAAAGATGCTGCACTGCTAAAACAACGAAACGCCCCATCTGTTTCAGCTGTGCGTCTCTGCTGCTTGCCTCCAGCATACTGGTCACATCACTGGGCTGGAGCTGGATAGCGCTGAGGCCAGTGATGAGCTGCAGTTAGCACAACAAGTGTAGCCCATGTGATATCAGCAGCCAATCACTGGGCTAGGACTGGACAGTGCTGAGGTCAGTGATGAGCTGTAGTTGTCATAGCCTGTGTAGTCCATGTGATGTCAGCAGCCAATCACTGATTAGGGCTAGATAGTTCTGATAACAGTGATGAGCTGCAGTTTTCACAGCCCAGGTAGTCCAAGTGATGTCAGCAGCCAATCACTGGGCTAGGGCTGGATAGTGCTGAGGCCAGTGATGAGATGCAGATGTCACATTGTGGGGAACAGTTGAGATGTAGCGTTGGAGTGGAGGATGATAACTGTATGTATTATTTATGTGTTTTAGCTCTGCAGCAGCCTATCAGTACGATGTCACATAATTTGGACAACACCATTAAAATCATAACTCATTCTCAATGGTTACAATGAACTGGATTATTATTGCTGGTAGGGTGTGAAGCATGATTTAATATGAAGGAAATGCAACACACATACCTTATATTTTCTGTTTGTGCAATAATTCTTCTTGTATTTGTTCTTCGTTTCAGGCAAAGGCAGCTCAAGCATCTCATCCGACGTGAGTTCAAGTACAGATCACACGCCGACCAAAGCCTTCAAGAATGTGGCTACTAGTGAAGGTACACATCTGGTCCTCATAATTGTCTGTTGTTGCCAACTCTGGGAGTCAAGTCTCACTGTCTACAGGATATTGGCAGTGTGTCCCTATTGTATTCATAAAGATGGATGTCTAAAGCATTTATCTACAGCATTTTATTAGAAGAAAATTACACATTATGGCCTAACGGTTTACTAATATGTTTTGTTTTAACATTTTGAGAAACATTTGTGGACAGGCGGCTCTAATGTTAGGTCCAGTAGATAACCAGTAATGCAGGACCATGAGAGGGCCACTTGTGTTGTACTGTAGGTACCTTGAGTATGGGTATTGCTGTAGCATTAACTACATTGGTTAGTTGGTTAGGTTGGTTAGGTATTATTCTGTATAGACGGCACAAGTGTGCAGGTAATTCCGGATGTTAATTGCTGTATGTTTTATTTGACCTACATTATACTGCGGACACATGTGGCCCCTGTGTGAACAGCTCAGTGTGTAATTACTTAGTACTGGGCTTGCTTTCTAATGACTTTGCACTTTATTCTCCAACATGGCACAAGTGTTATGGGGAATATGGTTCTGAATTACCATATGCCAGGTTGTAGCTACATAGTTCACCTCTATGTACAAGAAGACACTGAAAGACTAACCATCATTTTCATTTGTATTTCATAAATCAATAGTACATGTGAAGATAAGAAATATTGTAATGTATCTTATCAGAGAAATTTATTCTTCCTCCAGCAGATTTGATCATTTGTTCTCAAAATTCTGTATTTAGTGAAGAGTTTACTGTTACTGAGATAGGAGATGGCAGTGGTTACTAATGAGATTCCATGGGGATAGGAAGCGGAGGGGGCAAGAGCTAGAGACAGACCATTTCTGAAAGTTATTCTGAAATGACACTTATTGCCATCTCCTATCTCATTAATGGGAAAGTCTTCACTGAATATAGATTTTACTTCAGAATTGAGAATTTTGAAAGTTATAAATTGGTCCTGGCAGAGACAGAAGCAGATTTCTTTGATAAAACATATTACAAAGTTGCATATTTTCAGGCATAATTAATTTAATGTAAAAAAATGGAAATGACAGGTGCTCTTTAGCCACACAACTAATTAAAAAAAGAATCAAAATAAAAAAAGAATCAATACAAACAATAGGCCAGATAGGTTTGATGATACTGCTGCTCAAATGAGTTTACAATGCCCCCCCATAGAGTATTCTGCATGACCCTCATACTCCACTTACTAACTCCTCACCTCTAATTTGCAGATGAGGAGCCATAAAAGACTTGGGTCCCTATAAAAGATGTAAATACTTATGTCCCAAAAAATGAGAAAAGTATTTTAGAAGTGATACCTTTATTGGCTAACAAGAAGATTTATGCTAGCAAGCTTTCAGAGCTAAAAAAAAACCCTTCATCAAACTATATTACAAATGAAATACTGAGACAACATTTAAATAGATATTACAGCAGGACATGAGGTGATGTTAACTGGAGATGGACCAAAGAAATTAAATTAAGGTTTTTGCTTTACATACAGATGAGGTGGAAGTAGTCTTTTAGAGATCTGAAGACCTTCTTGTGGAGGTGTGAACTGTGTCCATGTAATGAGCCATGAACCCAGGCATTAAATTGAATCTCATTGTTAGAGATTGAAACATCCTTATCAACTTGAATTCCCAGATTTTTCTTTCTCTATCATTTTTAAAATTACCATTCAATATTAGAACTTTTAAGTCTGCTATGCTGTGTCCAGGTCTAGAGAAGTGTGTTCAGCTCATTTTTTATCATATGTCTATGTACATTCATCCTTGTTTGTAGTTTTTGTGTTGTTTCCCCAATGTATATTATATATTATATCATGTACATCACATTAGAGGATGTACAGGAAAAGTAATCCAGAATTTTATAATCCTGATTTGTGTTCGTTATGTGGACTGTATCTGACGGTGATATGTGGGTACAGGTCCTGCATTTCTTACTATTACAAGGGAATGTGCTCATCTCTGATGGTGATGTGAAGACACTTCTGACAAGGAGATTCCTTAAGTTGACAAGGAATCTCCTTGTCAGAAGTGTCTTCACATCACCATCAGAGATGAGCACATTCCCTTGTAATATTAAGAAATGCAGGACCTGTACCCACATATCACCAACAGATACAGTCCACTTACTGAACACAAACCAGGACTATAAGATCATGTACTTTTTTTCATGTACATCCTCCAATGTGGTGGATACAATGTACAAGTGTAGCGCCCCGCTGGTCAGCGCACTACAAAAGGGTGCTGCACCCGGAACAGAAGGTGCAGTATTTTTGTCCTGGTAGGGAGTAATGGAAGTCTGAAGCTCCCCACCACATACATACACCTAGAGACAGGGGGCCAATTGGACAGCCCGTTACCAGGTTAACCAGTCCCAGTGGGAGGAGAGCTAGGGTATATAGTGAGTGGGAAAAGAGCAGGAAGCAGGAGAGAGAAGGAGAGAACCTGGGAGAGTAAGAGAGAGGAGAAGAAGGAGAAGTAACGGGAGGGCACCTCAACCTGGGGGCCCGGACAGAGAGGGTCAGACAGAGGGTGACTCAACGATCCTGGCCCAATCCAAAGCGGTGTACCGGCTCCGAAGCGGTACAGAGGTCCATCCCTGAGCCGCAGATACTGGTATGATCAACAGCTTCTTAGGAGCACGATGCGCCCGACATACGCACGGTCCCCACCAGAAGCACCAAAACGGGTTGAGCCCTTACAGAGAAGAAGGGTACCTCATAGCACCCAACAGGCATGGTAGACAGGCAGGGCAGCGTGAGGAAAAAGGAGTGTGCAGAGGTAGGACAGAGAGAGATAAAGAAAGGGACATAGCTGGAGCTTCGAATAGACATTGCCTACTGCCAGGACCACCCGGTCTACTACCCTGGCTGTAACAACCGCATACCCTGCAAACTGAGTCACAAAAAACAGTCAAACAAACGTTCAAAAATACTCTGTTGTAACAACAGAGTATTTTGCACGTTTGTTTGACTGTTTTTTGTGACACAGTCTTTTGGTGCTGTGAACAATGTCTTACAGATTTGTTCACTGTGTGCATGGCTCATTAGTTTTTGTATACCCTGTAAACTGCAGATTACTGGAGTAAAGACCCGTGCAGAGCAAGCAAGTGTCTGTCTTTCTTTCCTGGTGAACTGTGACATTCCAGTCTCACAGCAGAGACTGCGCTACCATATTTCACCATTATACCCTTACAGCCCCGGGAACCCTTCTCCACCTGTAGGGAGCCATAACACCTTGCTATTGCTACTGCCCATCACCCAGCAGCGCCGGTGCAATCACCATATCTGCAGGTGGCGTCAAGACATTCATCTATAAACTTTTATCCCTTTAAATACCCCTTTTTATTGTCTCCCCAAGGGCACAGGGGTCGAGCACCGACCACCCGTGACATCCTTGCACCCAACCGCCTGAGATCTGAGTCCCCAGACCCTTGTGGGCCAGACACAAGGTGCAATGCAGGGACATACAGTACAGACCAAAAGTTTGGACACACTTTCTCATTCAAAGATTTTTCTGTATTTTTGTGACTATGAAAATTGTAGATTCACACTGAAGGCATCAAAACTATGAATTAACACATGTGGAATTATATACTTAACAAAAAAGTGTGAAACAACTGAAAATAAATATGTCTTATATTCTAGGTTCTTCAAAGTAGCCACCTTTTGCTTTGATTACTGCTTTGCACACTCTTGGCATTGTCTTGATGAGTTTCAAAGCAGCAAAGCACCCCCACACCATCACAGCTCCTCCTCCATGCTTCACGGTGGGAACCAGGCATGTAGAGTCCATCCGTTCACCTTTTCTGCATCGCAAAAACACATGGTGGTTGGAACCATATTTGGACACATCAGACCAAAGCACAGATTTCCATTGGTCTAATGTCCATTCCTTGTGTTCTTTAGCCCAAACAAGTCTCTTCTGCTTGTTGCCTGTCCATAGCAGTGGTTTCCTAGCAGCTATTTTACCATGAAGGCCTGCTGCACAAAGTCTCCTCTTAACAGTTGTTGTAGAGATGTGTCTGCTGCTAGAACTCTGTGTAGCATTGACCTGGTCTTGGTCTCTAATCTGAGCTGGTGTTAACCTGCGATTTCTGAGGCTGGTGACTCGGATGAACTTATCCTCCGCAGCAGAGCTGACTCTTGGTTTTCCTTTCCTGGGGTGGCCCTCATGTGAGCCAGTTTCTTTGTAGCACTTGATGGTTTTTGCAACTGCACTTGGGGACACTTTCAAAGTATTCCCAATTTTTCGGGTTGACTGACCTTTATTTCTTAAAGTAATGATGGCTACTCGTTTTTCTTTACTTAGCTGCTTTTTTCTTGCCATAATACAAATTCTAACTGTCTATTCAGTAGGACTATCAGCTGTATTCACTAGACTTCTGCACAACACAACTGATGGCCCCAACCCCATTTATAAGGCAAGAAATCCCACTTATTAAACCTGACAGGACACACCTGTGAAGACCATTTCCAGTGACTACCTCTTGAAGCTCATCAAGAGAATGCCAAGAGTGTGCAAAGCAGTAATCAAAGCAAAAGGTGGCTACTTTGAAGAACTTAGAATATAAGACATATTTTCAGTTCTTTCACACTTTTTTGTTAAGTAAATAATTCCACGTGTGTTAATTCATAGTTTTGATGCCTTCAGTGTGAATCTACAATTTTCATAGTCAAGAAAATACAGAACATTTTTTGAATGAGAAGGTGTGTCCAAACTTTTGGTCTCTACTGTACATTGGGGAAACAAAACAAAAAATACAAACAAGGATTATTCTACATAGACAAGCGATAAAAAATTAGCTGGACACGCATGTAGGAATACTCTTCTCTAGACCTGGACACCACATGGCAGACTTAAAAGTCCTAATATTGAAAGGTCATTTTAAAAATAACAGGGAAAGAAAAATATGTGAACTCAAACTGATGAGGATGTTCCAATCTCTAACTATGGGGCTCAATTTAATGCCTGGGTTTATGACTCATTACATGGACACAGTTCACACCTCCACAAAAAGTTGTTCAGATCTCTAAAGACCACTTCCACCACATCTGCATTAGTAACAAAAGACCTTAATTTAATTTTCTTGGCCCATCTCCAGTTAACATCATGTCATGTCCAGCTGTAATATCTATTTAAATGTTGTCTCAGTAATTAATTAATAATAATAATTTATTCATTTATATAGCGCTATAAATTCCATAGCACTTTACATACATGAGTAATGCTGTCTCTCTTGGAGTTCACAATCTAAACATCTATCAGTATGTTTTTGCAATGTGGGAGGAAACCGGAGTGCCCGGAGGAAACCCACGCAAGCACGGGGAGAACATACAAACTCCTTGCAGATGTTGTCCTTAGTGGGAATTGAACCCAGGACTTCAAGACCTCAGTGCTGCAAAGGCTACAGTGCTAACCACTTGAGCCACTGTGCATAATATGAATAATATGATGAAGGGGCCGTTTGAGTTCTGAAACTTGCTAATATAACTTTTCTGGTTTGCCAAGAATACTTTTCTCATTTATTTGGGACATAAGTATTTATATCAAATTTGTTGGCTATTACGGTACCAATATATTATTTTGTATAGTACTTCGGAAGTCCCTATAAAAGCAAGGCCTTGGAGCATTAGTGCTTTAATCTATGTACAGTTCAATTTCTACTTCACTGAATGACATCAGAGCCATAGGTGGGTGATAGTTTTTAACGGAGGTAGGGAAATTTATGTTGTTCGTATATGTGAGCACAGACTGAACAGAGCCCCCGTGCAAGTACAATCTATGGTCCCTTTGCACACTTCCACCTAATTATTAGGATAAAGTGGCCCCTCACCATTGGCTGCACAGATTGCACCAATGGTATGGTTGCCCCTGGTTATGTGTATTCATTTATTTTGTATCCATTATTGTTGAGGTGCATATTTCCATTAGTGCTGCACACAACTTGTAAAAATAATATTAATTAAATAAAAAATAATAGAATTAAGCAGTGAATAATAACCTGACTCTGACCTTCAGGAAAAGCAGAAGGTTTACGGCTGTTAACTGTAGGCGCATTTGAAGAGGTTACGTCCCTAAGAATAAACCCTGCCGTACCCCTGACCCTGTATCCCTATGTAAAGTTCAGCCACAATGAGCATGAACTTTACATTTTTCCATTTGGTCTTTTTTTCCTGTAACAAAAGGAACAGCCCAGCCCTTCCCTTTATAGAAGTAGTGACCCAGAGCTGCTATGCTGGACTGACATCGTAGTCATAAACTATCCTTCCTTATAGTGAGTTTTCCTCCTATCTTTTCACAAGAACAAAGTGCATTGTAAGACACTCTGTCCCATCTTAATACTTTAGGAATTTGGAAAAATAGCCGTGTGGAATGGCTCCAGATGTATGCTCATTGGCTGAATCATAATGGCGTCC
Organism: Allobates femoralis; assembly: GCA_033576535.1. Lineage (NCBI taxonomy): Eukaryota > Metazoa > Chordata > Amphibia > Anura > Aromobatidae > Allobates > Allobates femoralis. The sequence continues at coordinate 283,545,173 of JARQOC010000005.1, forward strand.
AGCCAGCCTCGCTCTAAAACAATTCAAGAATGTTATTTATCCAATGTTTTTTTTCCCTGTACTATCCCCTCCTCCCTTCTCCGTTAGTGCTGTGCTGGCATAGAAAGGGATGAAATCATTTTATAGTGACCTCTTGCATACCTCAACTAACAAGCCAAAACCCCACAAAGTGAATAACTGGCTACATTGTTATTGTCACCATCGGACGTATTTACATCTTGGTTAATTGCGTCTAGCTTTGTGTAACCTGAGACCTTAAGCACCAGATTGGTGCAACTGCTATAGAAAAATGATCAGACTGAATAAAGAAAAACAGTTTAATAATGCTTTTTGACAAGGTTCATGATTCTTCAACTTTTATGCTGCATCTGTTTGTCAAAGCAAATGAATTTGTAACTATGGTTCCACAAACTTCTGGATTCAGCCTGCGTCAAAAGCATATTGAAATAAGGTTTGGATTCGAACACTTTACTTATCTCACACAGAAAATAATAGCACAGTTCAGTTCATGAAAAATATTCCTGGCATGTGTATAGATCTTGCCATCGACATTCTACAGCATGCTAAGGATGGGTTATTCAGGGGCTAAAGGCCCATCTAGATGGCCGGGCCAGTACTATTTAGCAACCGCCCATTGGCTACATTCAAGTTGGTGGTCAGTTGTTTAAGGGTACCTTTACACGTCGCGACATTGCATGCAATTTCACTTGCAACTTACTGGTTGCAGTGAAATCATGGACACATTGTTACATTTGTACACAGCAACAAAATGGAACAATGTGTCCATGATTTCACTGCAACCAGCAAATTGCCAGTGAAATTGCATGCAATGTTGCGACGTGTAAACGTACCCTAATGGCCAGTTTTGACAAGTCAATTACACTTTTATGCAAATTAAACGATTGTTAAAGTAAAGCATAAATCATCTCACCCGAAAAACAATTGTGATTGTTAGATCAGTGCATGCCTAATAAGAGAGGCAGAAAATTGTTTAAAAGCCTTCCTAGGAACACCTGTTTCCAATTATCGGCCTATCTAAGTTGGTCATAACTTTATCATGTTATTGGTTTACTTGTATATTCGTTTCTAGCACTTTCCCTGATAAATTTATTTTGATCAAATTGTGCCTATGGTATATATTTTTAGGGTGCACCTCTCTTAATAATATTCCTTATCACTTTAAATGGGTGCACTGGTGTTTGTTACCACATGAAGAAAGATACTTCTTTACATGTATTATTTCCATATATATTTTATGCAGTCACCCGGGCATGTTCCCCCCATTGGGAGTGTTTACACAGAAGAAAGTGCCTCTATTTTGTGATTACTTTTTCAATCATGTACTTTGCTCACTCTTCATTTTATAACACTCATTAAGATCTTATTATGCTTTTCAAGAGTTTTCTAGCAACTAACATTTCTTATTACTTATTTAGATCACAAATGCTTTGGCGATAGGTGTCCTATCAGTCTCTAAATAGGGTCCCCAGCCATCATTCGTCACTGCCAATACTAGTCGAGCTTACACTCTGCTGCTCTGTACAACTCTACAGGAGGTACAGAAACTAATGTGGGATCTGAGAGGGATCAGCCACTACTAGGGATGGGCGAATCTACTTGTTAGGACTCGTTACTCTGCGAGTAGTAGTGGACTCGCAGGACTCGGTACTCTGCGAGTTTCCAAGCGATTACTCGCACAGTAACGAGTCCAATGAAAATCAATGGCAATCCGGTTGTTTAACATTAAAACCAGATTGTCCCTGTCCTCAATCCGGTTTCATAGACATAATTGTTAAATTTAACCGGATTAACCCGATCCGTCACAAACCGAGACAATCCGGTTTCAATCCAGTCACATTTAACATTGCTGTGTATGGGACTGGATTGAACCTGATTGAACCTGATTGGTACAATCAGGTTTCACATTAAATCTTTATGCTTTTTAGCGATGGCTTCTAAACTATGATTAAATGAATTGCAGGTTGTTCCTCTGCTGCCAGACCTCTTTTTTGTCTTTATGGGGTCCAGCAGCAGAGGAATTACTCGCAATTACTCCCTTCCCCATTCATTTACATTGGACTAGCTAGACTCTCAACGAGTAGCGAGTCCCAGACTCGGACTCGTTAGAGTCTAGCGATTCCGAGTAATTTAGGATTCGCCCATCCCTAGCCACTACAGCTATCAGCTGTGTTCTAATGATAAAAATTAGAATACCTCTTTAATGTCATACAATGCAGCATTTTCCAAGGTGGCCACTGCTCATATATCAGGGCATAGTAATGGTGTGGATCAGTTAAATATAGTATGGGCAAAACAAGAAATCTGACAAGGAGTAATGAGCCTACATAATAATTACAGTTCAAAAAGAAAATTGTCTGTGCTTCCGCTATATGAGACTCTGGAGAGTACCCAGCTGATGAAGGCAACTGAGAAAGGATTTGAGTTCCGCTTATTCGGGCTCTAGGCTATGAACCCAAGTAGTCTGTAACAAATTTATTGCTAGTGATGCACATTTGCAAAACTGTTAGTATCTTGCATTGAGTTTGACTCATTCCCACTGGCTATGGCTAAGTGTGACACCCTCTAAACAACAAGGGAAAAGTACTGTCTCTCCTTAAAAAGACCAACTTGGTCTCCATACTCCATAATTTCTTTAAATAGGCCGAAATGTTTGCTTGTTTTTTTTTTCCCAATGCTCCTCTTATTATGTTCTTTTCTAAATCTGAAATTTGGTTCAAGAGTTATGGGCCTTTTTATTTCAAAATTTTCATGGTTTTTATCAAGCGGGCATTGCTTACAGGACTCTCTCTGGCAGGGTCTTTTGGCTGCTCTATATAATTACCATGAGAAGCACCACCTTTTTGAAGACCATAAAAATTATCATCATACGAAAAAAAACATGTCTTAAGAATCATATGGCAGTCATAGAAAGACTGGAATACTCAAGGAAGGAGCGGGTTTAAAATAAGAGCAATGCTTGGCTCTCTCCTCCTTAAAGATCGACTCCACTTATTGCACTGCTGTAGTGCTGCTTTAAATCTAGGACCTCTTGTCCCTGTAATGTTAACGACTGAGACGCCAGTCGTTTGTGTGTGAGCGATACGGTGCTGGTATGAATGACACGGACTCGAAAAATAGTGGTAAATTAACCCTTTCTAACGGTTTAAAAAAGATAACAAATTCAAACTTTGCAAAAACGATATGGGCCCCAAGAGACCGATCACAGTGTACAATTTATGCAGCCTGAGGAAACTCACGTACCTGTTTTGCAGAGAGGGAGCACAACTATCCCAGACTAAACCAAGTCCACCCTTACTCCGTACAGGGCCTACCCAGGCTGTTACTGCAGCCGCGGCACGTATTCCTCTCAGGATATAATCTTACACCCCCCTCCCACGCTATGTACAAAATATTTCAGGATCCCTGATTCCCTTATATAAATCTATCCCACAACCTATTAACAGCAAATGCAGTTTTGCCTCCTGCATGCGGTGAAAACACTTTAACTTGGTAATGTACAGACAGTTTACAGGGTGTATGTCATTTCACCCTAACAATCAGCCACTGAGGTGTACACGATCTTCCTCACACTGGGCACAACCCAGTATAACAGGGATGGTGATAGTTCTCTCTGTTCTACAGTGTCATCCACATTCGACTTCTCTTTGCATCTCACACTCGTGGAAGTCTCCATATTTAATATCTTGTATAGATCAAGCCTGGTCGGTCTCTCCTCATGAGTACACACATAATAGTCCTTTGTAGTTTCTGGCTAACTCACCCTGTCTGACTATCCCTATATATTGACCGGTCAATCTAATGTACTCACAGAACACGACTTATCTTTCAGTCCACAGTGTAGATCAAGCCCTTGAATAATTCTAACACTGTTCAAGCCAGGCGCGTCCTTCCATAGATCCACGAGCCCCTCAGAACAGCCGACACATCTTCTTTTCTGTGTAGGATCTGCACAGGCATCTGTCTCATCAATTTACCTCAGGAGACTGACTAAAAATTACTTCCTGTTTCCAGATCTTTCTACTCGTGTCCACTGATGACCTCCAGCGGTCGAACTGAGTTACTACAGATCATTTACATTAACAGTGTTGAACTTAATATTAGAAATACATTTCAGCATCCTTACAGTCTTATACTCACTCTCTGGTAACTTCATCTTTTATCACCGCCAATCCCATTGGTCACTGGGGATTTGTGACCAGCCAGCAGCTCTAGTGTCTAGCGCCAGAGGTCACAAATCAATACATCTCTTTGGGAGCCTTGTTCTGGCTGTCATACAGTTGTATTGAGAGCCTGTGAGATAACGTCTGACTTTTGGCCAGTCAGAAGTTACAGTCACAAGATGGAGCCTGTATTATACTGGAGGCTGCATAAAGCACCACTCCAGCGCTGAAAGACAAACAAATGCTGGAGTGGTACTGATGAAGTGATAACTGAAATCACGAAACCGGTAGGCAAATTGCCCATTAAACAGAGTTTTATACATCACTCTGTTTGTCTTCACTGGAGGTCAGCGCGGTGGATCTATGAAACCCAGCACTTTCTGTTAACCCTTTGGATCCTTACTTTTGCTGGGCACCTGCTGCGACCATAACAGAGAGCGGAGTTAGTTGGTTGTGACTTGCACAACCAAATCAGGTGAGTCCTTCCACTAAAGGGGGGCACTGAGGATAATTGTACAAAAGGAAATTACTCTATGTGCGCTCCATTTCCCTTTTTATTGGAGTGGTACTTTAAGGCATGCCATTACTGCTTCCATATAGTCTCTATGACAGGGTTCCCAACATGTGTCTTGAAAGTCATATGTGTCTCACAGGCCTATGATGTATGGCTCACAGCTGTCTGCCAGCTTGCTGCATTTGCACCTGATCGAGCAAATTGCTATAAAGAGGTCTCCAGATGGTGAGTTATGTGAGTAACCCCACATAGAAAAGCAGAGTTGAATGCATATATACTAGCCCTCGGTATTTAGAGATCATTTAGGTATGGTGTTTATTCCTGTCAGAGAGGATGCTTGAAACTGGATGTGAGAAGTGTGGTGGGAGTGCAAGATGCGAGAGTACTGAAGGTGGATCTTGGTATACTGCCTCAGTGTGATATCTGTGGAAAACCTTTGCTGGTCATTATACTGGTAATGGGAGCTCTGGATGTCACCAATGTGAGGGGGGTGGGAACTGGATATGACTCGCAACCGTCTCTGAGAGCTGAATGTGACCCTCTCTGAGAGCTGGCTGTAGCTCTCCATTTCAGAAAGGATGGGGACTACTTCACTAGGATATTGAACTTAGCCAGTCAGACTCTCATTTGGACTGAAGTTACACAGCTTTATGACTTGCATGAGAATTACATGAAAATGCCCGGACTGTCCGTCGGCTCTCCTGACCTGAGCGTGTTAGCTGCATAGAAATATGCAAATTGCCTCTTTATAGAGGACTTGAACTCTAGCGCCACCTATTGGAAGTAGCAATCCTAAAGGTCAATATTGATGCTCTAACGAACAAGCCTCATCATCTGACCAAGGATATAAGCCGAATCATATTCTGAAATCATATTCTCAAGCTGCATATAAATGCATGAATCTGTCACCATCAGGTCAGAAGATGACGCGGTCGGTTCGAGCAGTGCCATGTGATCCTTGAATGAGTCATACGGTAGTGTGGCTCCAGCCTTAGGCCTCGTGCACACGTTGAGTATTTGATGAGTTTTTTACCTCAGGATCTGTAGCCAAAGCTAGGAGTGGATGATTAAATCCAGAAGTGGTGCAGGTGTTTGTATTAGACTTTTCCTCTGATTGCTCCAATCCTGGTTTTGTCTACAAATCCTGAGGTAAAAAACTCATCAAATACTCAGCGTGTGCACGTGGCCTTACACTGATGAGGGGCATAGAACCTGAAACAGGCTTTCTGTGCAACAGCTTCTGGTTTGGTATTTGTCTCTGGACATATAGCAAAGTTCGTTAAAGGGTTGGACATTTATATATATGGTAGTGATCTTTTCCTGATGGTACTTGCAATATAGTTTTCTCTCATATAGCAAATAAGTTAATTTACATACTATACTCCCATGGAGCATTGCGTGGAAGACTCTATGCTCAGCTGGTGTCTCATTCCCAATGTTAGCTTGCATTTTTAATCAGATTTATCTAAAAACAATATGCCTAACTTTTATAAGAACCCCTTGATTTTATCACATGCCTAGTGTTGAAAATGCTAAAGAGTATCATAAAAATACCCGTCAGCTAAGCACACACATTTCTATTTCTTTAAGCACATTACGTTCTGTATGTGCCAGCGGAGAAAAAAAACCTGTCAGATCTTTCTCTGTGATTTTATTTGAAGTTGTGGCCTGTTTAACCAATTGTAACTGAGTTGACAGACATCATGTTACATTCCGCACACCGTCCAGCTTTAACAACAGACCAAAAGCTTTAAAGCAAACATCAGGGAAGGAAATCAAAATCCAATTAATCCTCTCCCAAGACACATATATTAATGCAGCAGCGCTATTATTTTTCTTGTCTCGAGTAGAGGATACATTTTCAGTACACTTACGCCGTGCAGATTTTCTAAATCAGAACCAGCACATGATAGCAAGGCAGAATTTGACATTACGTATGCAGCACCAGATAAAGGATGTTTATTCTGGGTATAGTGTTGCTGAAATCAAATTGCAAGGACTGGGGTGGATTTATTGCTGTTTGTTTTACCTTGGCATGAGTGTGCATGCAGAATAGATTGGAATGAGAAAGTATGTGCACCCAAAGATTTTCTTCTCTCTCCATATATTTAAGTTTGAGACACGAATGTTTGGTCCACACACAGCAAGTAGTGAGGCTTTTTCTTGTTGCTTTGTTATCGAAAATGGTGTGGATTTTCAGCGAAGGTCAGCCAAATGCCCTTTCATTTTATATAAAAATGCATGAATCTGATATCCCCAAATTCCCTTTCATTTTACATATGTGTCATTATCAGCCTGACAAAGGGGCCATACTGTCTCGAAAGCTTGCTATGTTACCATCTTCTCAGTTAGCCATTAAAAGGTATCAACCACTGAAGACTCTCAGATTGCAATATATTTTTCTATCTACTGGCTAACACAGTATAAATATTCTTTACCTTTACATAGTATGTATGAATTTTGGTAAAATGGCATCTGAAAGGCTGCTACTGTAATACACTGCAGAATTTCTGCTTACATATCTATTCTTTTTTACACATACCCTTACTTTATTTTCCAGCATTTTCAAGTGGACTAAAGCCCAACTATATACATAGACTAATGTCAGCAGTGTTAACAATTTCAGACAACTGTCGAATATGGGTTTTGAGGACAGATGACTTGTCAAGAGGATTAAGGATCCAGCATGTCTGATTTGTGACTGCTGATCCTTTTCTTTTCCCTGAGACAAGACACTGTCAGGGATGTCTGGCAGCGGCTCTCTTAAGCCCCCGTCACGCTAAATAAGATCGCTAGCGAGATTGCTGCTGAGTCACAAGTTTTGTGATGTAACAGCGACCTCGCCAGCGATCTCGCTATGTGTGAAGCGTAGCAGCGATCAGTCCCCTGCTGTGAGATCGCTGATCGTTACAACCGTTCAGGACCATTTTTACGTCATTGAACACCCGCTGGGCAGCGTGCATCACTGTGTTTGATAGGGACAACGACCAATGATCTCAATACTACACCCTAGAGTGACAGGGTCCCAACGACCGCTGGATCATTGCTGCGTCGCTGGTGAGATCTGACTGTTTGACATCTCACCAGCGACCACGTAGCGTCGCTCCAGCTAACCCAGCCAGGTCGTATCGCTGTCGGGATCACTGGTGCGTCGCTCAGTGTGACGAGGCCCTTATAGTGAACTCAGGAGTATTCCTGTGTATTGAGGGATTAAGCGAGATAGCTTCCAGGTGAACGATTAGCCAAACCATCAATCAGCCAACAGCTATTTATGGTCTATGGGCGCAATGCACCTAAAATTTAATGATATTTATACAAATATGATATCTTAAGGTTCACCATAGACAGGCATCTTTCAATCCCCTAGCGTGGATGTTAATAAGTATCTGGCAGCTATGTATATCTCAGCAAACAAAGTATTGGGCATGTGAAAAAACAACATGGGTTATTCAGGGTTAAACCTGAAAGACATCAGAGACACAGTATAAACAGCTGCACTCAGAAGTGAAGTAAGTATCCATGTATTACATTGGACTGAACTCACACCTGAATGTCAAATAGATTAGAGTGAGGCTGCGTTCACACGCAGCATAATTGACGTGTTTTTTTGTCGGCACGTTTTTTCCCACACTATTTTGCGCTGGTAAAAAAAGGCGGTGCATTCACACACCGCTTTTTTCACAACCGCGTTTTTCCCCCACGAGGATGTGATGTCACACGGGGGAAGGAAGAATCCTGTGTTCCTCCCCTCGTATAACATGTTGGGGCTGAAGTTTTGCTTTCCCAGTGTATCTACATACACTGTAAAAACAAAATAAAAGAGAAAAAAAATGTATTAAAAATAAAAAAAAAAATACCTCTGCACCGTCTGTCCAGGACCCGAGGGGAAGATGTCTAATCGCTGCCAGGACCTTAAAATGTGATTGGCCGGTAGTGATTAGGTGATATGTCACTTGACACATCAGCTGATCGCTACCGGCCAATCACATCTTTAAGATCCTGGCAGCGATCAGACGTCTTCCCATCGGGTTCTGGACAGCCAGCGGAGAGATAAGTATTTTTTTTTTATTTTTAATACATTTTTTTCTCTTATATTTTGCTTTCACAGTGTATGTAGATCCACTGGAAAAGCAAAACTACAGCCCCAACATGTCACACCTGGGGAGGAACACAGGATTCTTCCTCCCCTCATGTGACATTCTCTGAACAGCGCTTATAATGGGGCCTATAGGAGAAAGTGTGCACTATTTGCTCAAACAATTGACATGTTCATTCTTTTAACACGTTTTTGGCACCAAAAGCGCGACCGAAAAACGCGCAGCGTCTGAACTGCAAAAGTGAATTTACATTCACTTTCCTGGGAAACGCAGACGCAGATGCACTTTTGGGGAAAAGCATGCATAAAAAGACGCAAAAATTACGCATAGTATGAAAGCAGCCTTAGGCTTTAAAGGGAACCTGTCACCTGGATCTAAGCCCCTACACTATCACTACCTGTCCCTGCATCTTCCTAGCTGCTCCCTATCTATCCCTCTCTGAGCTAAATCCGCCCTATAAAGCTGCAGAAAAATAACTTATAATTTACAGAAGTCCCTGAGGCTGGGGACTGAAAAGGCGGCGCCAGGCTCCATTCTGACCCTCCTCGATGCAGCAGCACACGCCCCGCTGGACGGCGTTATTCTTTCTTCATCGCCACCGCCTCCATTTGGAATCTGCCACCCGCTTTACACTGTAAGGTAGCAGTTAGGATCGGCACGACAGAAGTCAGTGACTCAGGTATTTACTCACACAGCACACAGTTTAATGGCACAGTTCAGGTATTCACAGACCTCCAGGTTCCGGGGCGCAGCCGAGTACAACCTCATACAATCCCAACAGCTGATATAGGAGCTCTGTACCTTCCCCCGGGTAGGCTGTGTTAGGGCAGCATACAACCTTTCTCTCCTCACCGTCGCTCATTAGTAGTGATGGGCGAATCCTAAATTACTCGGAATCGCTTGACTCTAGCGAGTCCGAGCACAGGACTCGCTACTCGTTGCGAGTCTAGCGAGTCCAATGTTAATGAATGGGGAAGCGAGTAATAGCGAGTAGTGTGAGATTTACAAATCGCAGATGTGTCTCGGAAGCTTCAGCCTGAAGCAATCCTAGTTTTGTCATTTATTTGCATTGGACTCGTTTACTTTGCAACTGTAATCGCTGGGAAACTCGCTCAGATAAGAGTCCTGTCTTCTCTGTGTGCTGGCTGCCAGCTCCAGGGTCCTAGAGCCTGCCTGCTGCCTGATGTAGCAGTGCTGAGATTGTTCTCAGTCTGCTCATTCCCTGTGCATATACATCTATATCTATGCACAGGGGATGTAGCAGAGAGGACATCGCGTTTTGGACTGCGTCGGACGGAAGAGGATTTTTTTAATTAAAGATGGAGTCCCTAATGGCTTCTTTTTTTATTTCTAATAAAAAAATTTCTTTGTGTTGTGTTTTTTTTTAAAACAATTTAATAGAAATTCATGGCGGTCATGTCTAATATTGGCGTGACCGCCATAAATTTCGAGCTTAGGGCCAGCTGATAATACAAAGCTGGCCCTAACCTCTTTATTACCCAGTGTGCCACCGCTACCAGGGCCGCTGGAAGAGCGGGTTCAGAGCCAGAGGATGGCGCTTCAATGAACGCACCATCTTCTGGGGCGGCTGCGGGCTGCAATTTGCAGCGGGGGGTGCCCAGAAAGCTTGGACATCCCTGCGCTGCGGATTCCAGCCCCCAGCTGCTTAGCTGTACCTGGCTAGACATAGAAATTGCGCGGAGCCCCACGCATTTTTTTAAATTATTTCATGAAATTCTGAGATTCTGACTCTGACTCTGAGACTCTGACTCTGAGACTCTGACTCTGAGACTCTGAAATTCATGAAATAATAAAAAAAAAATGCGTGGGGCTCCGCGCAATTTCTATGTCTAGCCAGGTACAGCTAAGCAGCTGGGGGCTGGAATCCGCAGCACAGGGATGCCCAAGCTTTCTGGGCACCCCCCGCTGCAAATTGCAGCCTGCAGCCGCCCCATAAGATGGCGCGTTCATTGAAGCGCCATCCTCTGGCGCTGAACCCCGCTCTTCCAGCGGCCCTGGTGGCGGTAGCACGCTGGGTAATAAAGGGGTTAATACCAGCTTTGTTATACAAGCTGGTATTAAGGCCCGAGATTCTTAATGTCAGGCCACGTTTGACCCAGCCAAAGCAGGCGGCTCTAGGACTTGGAGCTGGCAGCCTGCACAGAGAAGACATGCTGGACTCGGCTCGCAATGTAACAGCAGTTACTTTGCGAGTTTCCCTGCTATCACTGGCACAGTAGCCGAGTCTAATGCTAGACAATGACAATCCTAGTTTTGTCAGCGTTTCCAACAAAACTAGGATTGATATTGATTTGCATTGGACTCGTGCGAGCAATCACTGGGAAACTCGCAGAGTACCGAGTCCTGCGAGTCCCTTACTACTCGCCGAGTAACGAGTCCTAGCGAGTAGATTCGCCCATCCCTACTCATTAGCCTCATGAACGTCCACTCTGAGAGCTCACAGGCTGTGTTAAATCTTCACACAGCTCCTGCTGCTGTCCTGACACATTCCACCCCCTCCCCACAGCCCAGGGCAGCGCATATCATCTCCTATTCACCCGCACACCTGGGCGTCAGTGCTTTCAATCAGCACTCAGCTCCAGTAGCAGCTCACCCTGTGTGCGCTGCTACCGAGCAGAAGATACAATCTCCCATATACTGTGTCCCGGTCAGGGGACACATCGAGGTCGCATCACCACAACATGATAGGTGTAAAGCAGGCGGGAGATTCCAAATGGAGGAGGCAGCGATGAAGAAAGAATAATGCCGCCCAGCGGGGCGTGTGCTGCTGCATTGAGGAGAAGCAGAATGGACCTGGGGCAGCCTTTTCAGTCCCCAGCCTCAGGGACTTCTGTAAGTTATAATTTATTTTTCTGCTGTTTTATAGGGCGGATTTAGCTCAGAGAGGGATAGATAGGGAGCAGCTAGGAAGGTGGAACTGCCATTTAAATTTTTATTCAATAATAATGTAGCATGGGTGATTATAATAAACATTCAAATATACGTCATAAATGAAATCTGGAAGAAAACCTTTTAAAATTCTTCCAGAAGATGTCCCTACTAGGCTGTTTCTAAACCTGACATATGCTGGTTGTCAGGGAAATTTGTCTTCTGCTCCACACACTTAATATGACCATATAATGGGGGCTGGGGCCTACACAATGTCCCTGTGTATAGTGGCTACAGCTGATCTGTGTATAGTCAGTTTACCCTGGGCAAAGGGATCTCATCAGGCTGTCAGCACACAGCTCCTTTGATCTAATCTGACTCCTCTCCATTCACATCGTCCCTGCACCATGTTGCCATCTGATGGACACCACACAGCTCCTCATCTGATTGCATGGAGCAGAGCGATGTGAATGGAGAGGAGTCAGATAAGATCACAGGAGCTGTGCACTGACAGCCCGAATTCAGCAATGTCCCTGTCTCAGATAACCTGAGACTTTGATCAGCTGGCGTGTGAACGCTGTGTGGGTCCTTCCACAGCTTCTGGAAGGTTTTTGAAAGGTATTCTTCCAGATTTCACTTATGAAGTATATTTGAAAGTTTATTATAATCATTTTCTCTACATTATTATTAAATAAAAATGTAACATGCGGTTACACTTTAAAGATTGTCCATATTGGTGGTTCTTAAAAGGGTTGTCCACTACTAGGACAACCCCTTCGGATTCCACATATTTCCCCCAGTTAAAATAAAAGAGCCTATACTCACCTCCCTTGCTGGCACCATTGCAGTGGTGTCAGTACTTAAATTCCCTGGGATCACGTGAAGATGTGGCATCATGTAAGCCATATGCCCAATCACAGCCGGCTTCTCTCTCCCTGCCTTCAGAAATAGGAGCAATTAACAAGAAGTGAGCGGTAGCTGCAGCACTCACTTCCAGTCGATTAACTAATTTGTCTGAAGGTGGAGAGACAGAACCCGGTTGTGATTGGGAGTGGGGCTTGCATGATGCCACTAAATCATGTGATCCCTGGGAAAGTGAGTACCGACATCGCTGGAATGGCACCAGCAAGGGAGGTGAGTATAGGCTTTTCTATTTTACCTGAGGAAAAGAAGGGGAGTCATAAGGGGTTCTCCTAGTAGAGGACAACCCCTTTAATACAGCTCTTCTGTCAAGACTTTTGATAACTAAAATGTCAAAAGCTTAACATGCATTGTAGGCAACTTCAGTCAAAAGCATTTCCAAAAAGATGGTATGACAAAATGCACACTCATTTGTCTTAAAGTTGCCATCTTATTCACACTAATCTTTTTAAAACTTTTCTTCTTGAGTGTTTACTGTATGCACCCTCACCTCTTATAGATCCTTCTAACGCTGGTCTGTATCTGTAGTGACAAGGCATTAATAAAAGGGTTATCCAGGAAAAAACACATATGAAATTGTAGCAAGTGGCATTCCCTAATAATAGAAGAGCTACATGTGGCACCCCAAGGGTTAAAGTGCCACAGAAACATCAACACAGGTTTACTCCCCACACAACACTACACTAGAAAGTGGGAGGAGCTTAGGTGGCACCTGCACTAGTGGGAGGAGCTAAAGTTGTTTACCACAGAGCAGGAGTGACAGTTCAGTTTAGTTGGAGTTGAGTCTGGAGCAGGAGCAGAGTCAAATAGAAGTGGAGGTCCTGAGAGGTCTGAGGAGAGGAGACAGAAGAACAGAGAAACATACCCGGGATAAAGAGTTACCCCAAAAAACTTGACCCCGGGGAGGCGCTTAAGACGAATACCGGATCCGAGGCTGTGCCTGAGACAGACAGGACAGTAAACACCGGCATAGTGAAGGTCCACCATCTTCACAGTACCATAGCAAAGCAACACGGAGGAGTCAGTGACACAGAGGACTCAAGTTGCCCAGCATATTGGTACCCGTGAGCAGAGACAGGGCCAGCAGTACAGCTACAAGCAGCAGCAGGGCCACACACAGCGCTTAAGTAGGAAGCCAAGGACCCGGTCAGGGTGAGAGCAACCTGGTACAGACTCCGTGGACAATATTGTGATTTACCATCTGCAAGTAAAGACTTGGAAAACAACAGAAACCGTGAGTGTGTGTGATCCTTATACTGAAGCCCCACTTGCCCTCATATACTGCGATTACCTCTACTCTCATCATCTCTACTGCTACCCCTACTCTCCTGCAGCATCAATAACTATCCTCACAGACTTTAATTACTACTACCACTGCCCCGGGGAACCCAGTTCTGCCCACAGGAACTATTCTATCCAAGCTGCTATCCCATCATCCCCGGAGGTTCTGCAGCAGCGGCGGCCCCATTACTGGCCGCATATAGTGGGTGGCGTCACGAGTGACAAATCCCCTGTAAATAACCCCCCATTTTATTGTGCGGGCCCGGGACCAGGACCGCCGTGACATCCCCCAGCAGTACCCCGATCCGGCACCGAGTACCCCGTCCCAGTGGGCTCCACAACCTGGTGTCACGAACAGGATTTACCGTGCCCGGTACCAGGCATTGTGTGCCGTGATTAGTGACTGTTTTAAATCTGCCGGCATTGTTGGGCGCGTGGCAAGCTGAATTGTAACTGCGCCACAGATACTGTAAATTTCAGAATCCGCCATTGCAGAGCGCGCGACGCGCGGGAAGAAAAACCGCTCACCGCTCTGACGTCATCCGGAAGGGAAGAGAATCCCTGGTGCGCAGCGGAACCTTTGTTAGACATCCGTTCGGAAGCGGAATACGGAGGGCGGATATTAACTAAGGGGGCCCAAGATGTCGCAGCCCAATGCACAAGGCGGCGACGGAGCAGCCGGTGGAGCTGCAGCGCCGGACCCAGCGATAGTACCCGGCGGTGCAGTGGCGCAAGGAACAGCATCCATAATGCCATTCCTGATGCCGTATACTCCAGGGGCAATGTGGCTGCCCCAGTACTCCGGTGAGCCTAATACACTAACTGACTTTATGCTAAAGATAAAGTAATATTATGTGATGTACCCCCTCACTGAAGCCCAGCGTGTAGGAATGATAATGGGACAGTTAACGGGCAATGCACGGCGTGAGGTTGCGTCCTGGCAGGACACAGATAAGGACACTGTAGAGCATCTAGCAGCTAGACTGAAAGCAACGTTTGAATCTGCTGCTGATACCCGGGCTAAGATGAGGTTCTTTGCATGCCACCAGAAACTTAAACAGAGTGCCAGAGACTTTGCCTTGAACCTGCAGGAAGCACTCGGAGCCCTTAAGCTGGCAGAACCTGCTTTAGCCCCGGGAGCTGATAAAATGCTATTTGACCAATTCATAGAGGGCCTCCATTCCCCTTCCCATCGAGGACAGTTAAGCATGATACTGCTGCAGAACCCTGACATGACATTTACTGAGCTGAAAGATAGAGCTATCCGTTTGCAGCAGCTGGAAGAGCCACGGGAGCTACCAACTGTCCCAGACACTGTAGCAGCACCTCAGCAGCCAGCAGCGCCAGCGACATCTGCCATGTCAGCAACTGCTGCTCAGACTGGAGAGCTAATTTCTAATGCCGCAATCAATCAAAAGCTAGATGCCCTGACAGACACCGTGATCTCTATGGCCAAGGTCATCAAGGAATTGCGAGAGTCAAAGCCTGCACCCAAGACCAAGTCGGCGACCATCAGAGAGGATGTCCAGTGGATCAGGTCCAGAAGATACCCAGCAGCAAGAGGACGACCCAGCGATCGCTATCAAGCAGATGGACAGCCCATTTGCCGTCGTTGCCAGAAACCAGGCCATCTTGCTCGTGAGTGTCCTTTAAATGACGATTCGCTGGGCAGGCGGGCCGCTCCCCAGGAATGAACCCTCAAGGCCCCTCAGCCTGGTATGACAGATTCGTGGGAGGAAAACCGGTGATCCCTATTGTGCTGGATGGCATTCCCTTCAGTGCCTTGCTGGATACCGGGTCCCAGATAACATCCATCCCACATGTTCTTTATAAAAGGTACTGGGCTGATTCAGACATTACAAATGCGCCAGATGACTTTAACTTTGAGGTATGGGCTAGTAATGGACAGGTAATACCAAAGGTTGGATTTAGAGATATGAATATTCAGGTTGGGAAGGTAGAATTGCAGAACCAGGGTGTTATAATCATCGATGTTAACCGGCGAGAACGTGAACCCGTGATGCTGATAGGGATGAATGTAATTGAGAAATGTTTTTCCTAAGTGTTAAGTGTTTTGCAGCAAATCGCCGAGACTGCCGGAACTGGACAACAGAGGCTTCTGCACAAAGAGATCAAAGCCCTGATGTTGAAGCAGCAGGTAGAAATCTCTGGAGGTGAGATCGGCAGTGTACGAGTAAGCGATCCAATACCCATTGTAATTCCTCCCAAAACTGAAATGTTGGTCTGGTGTAGAGCCGCAATAGGCATCAAGGGGCAAGACTCTCAAGCCCTGGTAGAACCCGTGTACTCAGATAGCAGACCCACCATACTCACAGCGAGAGGAGAAGTTGACGTACACAGGGGAAGAGTTCCATTACGCCTATTAAACTGCGGAGAAGATGAGGTCACATTACCTAAGTATGCTACTATGGCTAAGTTGTACACGGTTGATAACAATAACATCACAGCCGCCGAGCCCTTGAACCCGTCATGTCAGGCGGATGACAATGGCTCAGAGGAGAACTGGAGGATTTGTGCCAAAAGCTGCATGTAGGTACCAGTTTTACACCTCCCCGTCACAAGCATGGAGTATATCGGGTAGTGAAAGAATATGAACAGATATTCAGTAAACACCCCTTAGGCTTTGGGCAGATTAAAGGGGTAGAGCACACTATACCCACAGGTAACCATCAGCCTATAAAAGAGAGGTATAGACCTTTACCACCAGCTCACTACCAAACCACCAAAGACATGCTCAGAGAGATGAAATCTGCAGGGGTAATAAGAGACAGTTGTAGCCCCTGGGCAGCACCTCTAGTATTAGTTAGAAAGAAGGATGGGACCATGAGAATGTGCGTAGATTATCGGCAGATTAATCGCATCACACATAAGGACGCATACCCATTACCTAGGATTGAGGAGTCATTAGCTGCACTAAAATCTGCTAACTACTTTTCCACCCTTGATCTGACTAGTGGGTACTGGCAGGTTCCTGTGGCCGAGGCCGACAAGGAGAAGACAGCGTTTACTACCCTGATGGGCCTCTGTGAGTTCAATTGTATGCCGTTCTGCGCACCCGGGACCTTCCAACGTCTGATGGAGAGCTGCTTAGGACACAAGAACTTTGAAACTGTCCTCCTGTACTTAGATGATGTCATAGTCTATTCCAAGACGTATGAGCAACATCTACAAGACCTGGCAGAAGTGTTCGAAGCCCTATCGAAATATGGCATGAACATCGAGCCATCCAAGTGTCACCTTCTCAAACCAAAGGTACAGTACCTGGGACACGTCGTGAGTTCAGAGGGAGCAGCACCGGATCCTGATAAAGTCACAGTGATAAGGGATTGGCCAAGACCTACGAACGTGAAAGAAGTGAGGCAATTCCTGGGCCTGGTAGGCTATTATAGAAGATTTATCAGAGGATTCACGAAGCTAGCAGCTCCTCTGCAAGACATTCTGGTAGGACGATCAAAGAAGACTTCATCCTGTAATTTCCTGACACGGTGGGATGAGGAAAGAGAAGATTCCTTCAGTAAGCTGAAAAGTGCACTGACGGGAGAAGAGATCCTGGCATACCCTGATTACCATCAACCCTTCATTCTATACACGGATGCCAGCAACGTTGGACTGGGAGCAGTATTATCACAGATGCAAGGAGGCAAAGAAAGAGTTATTGCCTTTGCAAGTAGGAAGCTGCGGCCTACAGAAAGAAATCCCGAGAACTACAGCCCTTCAAGTTAGAGCTACTGGCAGTAGTTTGGGTTGTGACTGAATGTTTTAAACATTACTTGGCAGGTGCAGAATTCACCATCTACACGGATAACAACCCGTTGACTCACCTGGATACAGCGAAACTAGGAGCTCTGGAGCAGCGATGGATAGCCCGGCTATCTAATTACAACTTTGTCATCAAATACAGAGCAGGTCGCAAGAACGGGAACGCAGATGCCTTGTCACGGATACCGCACCTGAAGGACGTGGAAGAGGAACCGGAAGAGTTGGAAGAGATTGAACTACCGGCCTTTCATCGTTCAAAGGTACAAGATTATCATCCCGGCGACTACCAAAGAAAGCAGGAAGTAAATCTTAACCCGTTAAGACACTACGGATGGGCCGAAACCCAAGATAATGATCCAGCCGTGAAGCTAGTGAAAGAACTGCTTACGCAACAACGCGCATACCCTGATCAGAATGCCCCAGCTGAAGCTATACAGCTATGGAAAGATAGAGGTGAGTTGTTTCTACATCAAGGAAAGCTCTGCAGAACGTATACCAATCCTAAAACACATGAACTAGTCTGGCAGATAATCGTGCCCAAGAGAGCCACTCAAATGGTCTTAGAAGCTTATCATGACGGTGCAGGTCATTTTGGATGGAAGAAGTTAGAAGCGATTCTGAGAGAAAGATTTTATTGGGTTGGCATGAGAAAACCCATTGAACTATGGTGCAGAAAATGTGCAGCATGCAACCTTAGAAGGAAGGATCCACAGAAAGCTCCGCTTCAACCAATAGTAACCAAGCAGCCGCTCGAGCTAGTCGCATTAGACCACGTCAAGTTGTCACCAAGCCGGTCAGGCTATGTCTATGCCTTAACCGTGGACAATTACTCATGCTTCTTAGTGGTGGTACCAGTCAAAAATCTGACAGCGAAGACGGCAGCAAAAGCATTTCAGACGCATTTCTGTACACCACATGGTTACCCAGAACAAGTCCTTGCAGACCAAGGTCCAGCTTTTGAATCAGAACTATTCAAGGAATTCTGCAATATGTACGGTTGTAAGAAGATCCACATGTATCATCGCCAAACAAATGGTTTATGCGAGAAGATGAACCATATTGTAATTGAACTGTTAAAGACCTTACCAGAATCAGAAAGAAACCAGTGGCCAGATAAATTACCTGACTTGGTAGACTTATACAACCATGTCCCCGTGAGTTCTACAAACTGCACTCAAGCCTACCTTAGCGTGCAAGACCCGGTAAATTACCAATTGATCTAGAAATGGGAATCGTAAAACCAGATACAGAAGTAGAAGAAGAATCAGATTGGGATACCCAACGTCAGAAACAGTATCAACAAGTTCAAGAATGTGTAGAGAGAAATCTTCAGCAAGCAAGAGCAAGACAAGAGAAAACTTTCAACAAACATGCTCAAGCAATGCCATTACAAGAAGGTGATCAAGTTCTCAAGAGAAAGAGACGCACTGACAAACTGGATAATCAGTGGGAAATCGTCCCATACACAGTCTTACCATCTAACCTAGACAATGTTAAAACCTGTTTGATAAGCAAAGATGAAGGAAAAACGTCACAAGTCGTATCTCGTGATCAGCTAAAATTGTGTCCTGAAACACTGAAGACACCTGAAGTAACAGAACCCGTACAGGTCCAACCTATTAAAGAAAAAGAAGAAGTATTCCACACGGTACTAGGAGATTTCCCTAAAACATGGCCAAATTACCATGGAGCAGTTGTCGTACCAATGATTGCATTCCCTTCAATGGTGGAACCAACACCAGAACCTGTGTTACCAGAACCCGTGTTACCTGAAGAAGTCCCAAGACCTGAACAACTGGAAGTAGAACCCGTAGAGGAAGAACAAATTCCTGGTCCTAGTGAACTTGCCAGTCCTACAGTCAGATCTTCATCTAACATAGTACCAAACACTGCAAATAGGTACATGCCTACCAGCACCAATAGGCTACATGCAAGTAGTATACCCGTTTTACGCAGATCCAAGCGTAGTACCAGAGGTCAATTACCAGCTAGGTACAGGGATTAAAAGGTCAAATTAACTGTAAAATATAAATATGTTTGTGTAAATATAAATTGAACCCGGTAAACAAATGTACATAGTTAATGCAACGTTAAAAAAAAAGCCCAGTACCTACAGAGACTATCCTGTATGAACTTCTTGCATATTCTTCAAACTTTTCCTTTTATTTTATTTTTATGGACCATACTACCACGGACTGGTTGTGGTATGAACTTTCTTGTATACATTCATCAGCCCGTAGGCAAAAGACTAAACCCCCGGAAGGACTGCTTTTTGAATTTTTGGACTGTTTTTGAACTTTAGTGATTTTTGTGATTTTTACTTTTAAGTCTTTGTAAATATTAATTGTATTAATTGTTTGTTTCTTTATTGTTCCACAGTCCCGGAGTACTGTCTTTAACTAATGGGGAATGTGGCACCCCAAGGGTTAAAGTGCCACAGAAACATTAACACAGGTTTACTCCCCACACAACACTACACTAGAAAGTGGGAGGAGCTTAGGTGGTACCTGCACTAGTGGGAGGAGCTAAAGTTGTTTACCACAGAGCAGGAGTGACAGTTCAGTTTAGTTGGAGTTGAGTCTGGAGCAGGAGCAGAGTCAAATAGAAGTGGAGGTCCTGAGAGGTCTGAGGAGAGGAGACAGAAGAACAGAGAAACATACCCGGGATAAAGAGTTACCCCAAAAAACTTGACCCCGGGGAGGCGCTTAAGACGAATACCGGATCCGAGGCTGTGCCTGAGACAGACAGGACAGTAAACACCGGCATAGTGAAGGTCCACCATCTTCACAGCACCATAGCAAAGCAACACGGAGGAGTCAGTGACACAGAGGACTCAAGTTGCCCAGCATATTGGTACCCGTGAGCAGAGACAGGGCCAGCAGTACAGCTACAAGCAGCAGCAGGGCCACACACAGCGCTTAAGTAGGAAGCCAAGGACCCGGTCAGGGTGAGAGCAACCTGGTACAGACTCCGTGCACAATATTGTGATTTACCATCTGCAAGTAAAGACTTGGAAAACAACAGAAACCGTGAGTGTGTGTGATCCTTATACTGAAGCCCCACTTGCCCTCATATACTGCGATTACCTCTACTCTCATCATCTCTACTGCTACCCCTACTCTCCTGCATCATCAATAACTATCCTCACAGACTTTAACTACTACTACCACTGCCCCGGGGAACCCAGTTCTGCCCACAGGAACTATTCTATCCAAGCTGCTATCCCATCATCCCCGGAGGTTCTGCAGCAGCGGCGGCCCCATTACTGGCCGCATATAATGGGTGGCGTCACGAGTGACAAATCCCCTGTAAATAACCCCCCATTTTATTGTGCGGGCCCGGGACACGGTCCGGACTAGGACCGCCGTGACATCCCCCAGCAGTACCCCGGTCCGGCACCGAGTACCCCGTCCCAGTGGGCTCCACATACATTTGAAGTGATAAATGATTCATCCTGTATAAATCACTCTTTAGTAATGGTCTGGGGAACTTGCTATCTAACTTATGGAGAGGAGTTTGCCTGCAACCATAAGGAGACAGTTAAGTAGGTAAGGAGATTTAAAGCCGCATCCCTCGTTTAGGAAATATGCAAATTGTCACTTCAGTAAGGAAGTGGATAAACTCAAGCGCTACCTTTAGGTAGCTCCTCATAGTCATAGTCAACTTTCTGACAAGCCTTTTAATATGACTAGGGATTTGTGCCAGATCAGAACCCCAAACTACAGACGCTGCGTTTCCGGGTAACTGCCCCTCATCAGTGTAGTGTTTTTGAACAAACCCGCTTTCTGCTAAGCCATGTTGACCTTTTTGAGCGTGGCTTCGCTCCCTATTCAGACACAGTGCAGAAAGTATCTAAAATGCATAGAAAATACAGTATAAGTCAGGAAAGATAGTGTTTTTTTTGTACAACGTTTTTACACAGTAAGGGCTTGTGCACACGAGTATATAAATCGGACATGTACTATCTGATTTTTTTATCAGATAGCGCATTGACCCAATTGTGATAACTGATTTTTTTCATTGACAGAATGTGTGACAAAAATGTCATCATGCTGTGATTTGACTCTGAGATACATTCAAATACTGTAAAATAGGAAACTTTAAATGGTCCTGTAAATGGCCATGTTCACACACATGCGTTTTTTTGACCATCTCTGCGTTTTTTGGTGTGTTAAAAAAAACGCAGGTGCGTTAACGCAGGGTACATTTGAGTGTAGCTGCGTTTTTCAGCTCCATTTGCATTTTTTTCCCCCAGTCCAAAAAATGCTGCATGCAGCGTTTTTTGGGTGCTGGAAAAAAACGCAGGTGTTGTTTCCAAAAACGCATGCATTTTTTTAACATGGGCCTCTATGGGAAACGCATGCCATAACGCAGGGCACATATAGGCACCTGCGTTAACGCATGCGTTTCCCATAGGGCCCCATGTTAAAAAAAACACATGCGTTTTCTAAAAAACGCATGCGTTTCTATAACATGGGGCCCTATGGGAAACGCATGCGTTTTTAAATGGCACCTTTATGTACCCTGCGTTAACGCTTGCGTTTTTGCCTGCGTTTTTGAGGAAAAAATGACAAAGTCCAAAAAGGCTGTATTTCCTTTCAGTCACACAAGAGACATTTTTTAGCACTCCTAAAAAAACGCATGTGGTTTTAAGAGTGCTAAGGGTGCTGTCACACATAACGATCGCTCCAACGATCCCGACAGCGATAACGAACTGCCGGGATCGCTGGAGCGTCGTTACCTGATCACTGGGGAGCTGTCAAACAGGCAGATCTCCCCAGCGATCAGGCCATGTGAGCCACCTCCCACATCGCTCCCTGCTTAGCCCTGCCTTATAGGCAGCGCTAAGCAGGGAGAACGCTGGTAACTATGATAAACAGCGCAGTATCCAGGCAGCGCTCACTGCCTAGATACCCGCTGTTTATCATAGTTACCAGCGTTCTCCCTGCTTACAGGCAGTGCTAAGCAGGGAGGACGCTGGTAACCATGGTAAACGCCGGATATCTAGGCAGCGCGTGCTGCCTGGATACCCGGTGTTTACCATAGTAACCAGCCCTCTGAGGTCACTGATCGCTGGTTTCTTGCGGTCACACGCAGCGATGCATGCTGACCAGCGGGAAACCAATGATCTAAAAATGACCCACAGCACTTTGCAGCGATCAGCGACCTCACAGCAGGGGCCTGATCGCTGCAAAGTGTCACACAGAACGATATCGCTGGAGAGATCGATGTAACGTCACAGTTACTACGATCTCTCTAACGATATCGTTATGTGTGACTGGGGCTTAAAAAAAACGCTAATTGTGTGTGAACAATGCCAATGATTAACAATTGCTACTGTGAAAAAACTGAATGAACACAAACAGACAGCACACAGACTGCATACGAATAACAAGTGAGGAAAATTCATCACACTTTTCTGGATGAAAATTTGACCAATTTATTTTATAAGGTTATGTGAACCCGCCCGTAGATTGGGCAATCTGCAAAACCTATTAGGTTGCAGGCTTCATGGGAAAATGCCCTCCTTACTATCTCTGCTTTGATGTGTGTTATTAATATTCTTATATGTTATGTTGGTCGCTTTATTATTTTTTATTAACCCCTGAGGTATCCTCAGTGGATGAAGCTCTTAATATTGTTTAGAGCTTAGCAATAGAGGCTGGGCGATCTATGAGTGGCCACCTGGACGGCTGGGTTTTTGTGGTGCAGCCCTGTGATTGGCTGAAGAGTTTTGAGCGTGAATTTGCTCTATTTAAATTCATCAGCTGTTCTGACGAAGCGTCAGTCAGCTGTGTCAGCTCAGGAGAAGACGTCACCCTCCCTCCCTTATTTTGTTATTCCTTTTATTCTCTTTTCAGGATGGATTTCTTCAAGATCATCATCTAGGCTTTACTTGTGGGAAATACACGCCCGATACAGTAGGGCGTTTGGATATATATTGAATGTTGTGATGAATACACTCACGGATGGATGTTTTCCCATCCAAGTTTTAATTTATGAATTTATAATGTTTATGGATTGAATGGTAACACTCTTAAACTCTGAATATGAGAGCTGTGTACCCTCAATACAGTTTTCATGAGGAACCCAAAGTATATAGTACATAGATCTCTCAAGGTTAACCCACATGAGCATACATAAACCAGTTGAGAATGACCATTTACAGCATTTATCACAATTTAACCTGGTACCTAGGCCACGAAACGCCGTCGGGATCCGCAGCCCTAACCTTCCCCTGCCTCTGGAGCCTCCCACCAGCAATCTTAAGTGGTAATTATATGGTTTTGCTGATCCAATTGGTGCTTTGTATATACAGTTGAATTGTGATAAATGCTGTAAATGGTCATTCTCAACTGGTTTATGTATGTTCATGTGGGTTAACCTTGAGAGATCTATGTACTATATACGGTACTTTGTGCTCCTTATGAAAACTGTATTGAGGGTACACAGCTCTCATATTAAGAGTTTAAGAGTATTACCATTGGCATATTTTGCATTTTGTATGGTGTTTCGCCCTTTGGGGCATCTGTTATGCAGCACCAAAAAACCTGTGTTTGATGTGTTAAAACCATCTATATCTAAATGTATAGACGTATAGTCTTTAAGGACTAGTTGTACCAATGTATTGCTGGTGACAGGGCATTTCCACCACCGCCCTCACCTTGCCCTGCAAACCAATTTAATAAAATCACTTTGATATACAGTAACTATAAGCAATTACTCTTTCCTTCATTTTTGTAACCCTGAGTAAAGCCTGACGGCCTTTTATCAACCATACATGCTTGTCTAGTGTATTTATTTAAGGAATTTATTTGAAAAAATGGGGGTTATATTCCCATGGGCAGCTTACAAAACCTATTAGGTTGCGGGCTTCATGGGAAAATGCCCTCCTTACTATCTCTGCTTTGATGTGTGTTATTAATCTTATATGTTATGCTGGTCGCTTTATTATTTGTTACCCCTGAGGTATCCTAAGTGGATGAAGCTCTTAATATTGTTTAGAGCTTAGCAATAGAGGCTGGGCGAGCTATGAGTGGCTGCCTGGACGGCTGGGTTTTTGTGGTGCAGCCCTGTGATTGGCTGAAGAGTTTTAAGCGCAAATCTGCTCTATTTAAATTCATCAGTTGTTCTGACGGAGCGTCAGTCAGCTGTGTCAGCTCAGGAGAAGACGTCACCGACCCCCTCCCTTATTTTGTTATTCCTTTTATTCTCTTTTTAGGATGGATTTTTTCAAGTTCGTCGTCATCTAGGCTTTACTTGTGGGAAAAACACGCCCAATACAGTAGGGCGTTTGGATTTATTCTGAATGTTGTGGTGAATACACTCACGGATGGATGTTTTCCCATCCAAGTTTTTATTTATGAATTTATAATGTTTATGAATTTGAATTTATTTTGATTAACCCTGAGTAAAGCCTGACGGCCTTTTATCAACCATATATGCTTGTCTAGTGTATTTATTTAAGGTATTTATTTAAAAAAATGTGGGCTTATTTTCCCATGATAAATCTTCCCCATTGTCTCTAAGAACTTGTGTCCTCATGAAGGGGTCTAAGTCCTCACAGTTTTGTAGTGGAGGGGGACAAAATCTGTATCTGCATTGGAGCAAGTTAATCCCAACTGTTTTTGTGTAAACATTTGACTTATTAATAGACTATAATGTACAGTTAACCTTATCAGGCTTTGGATCGTTGAATACACTAATACAACCTAATTAGTATTTATTTTTTAATGTTCCTAAATTTTTTTCTGCAAGTTGCAAAATATTATTTTAGCTACCAACTACAAATTGTAGAATTTCTAAATCCTTGACAGTTACAAATGGCACGTACAAGTACACTTGGGCAGGAGGCCTAAATGTGCTATAATTAATCTCACTTTGCTTAACCAAAGGGAGCCAGATGGTCTAGTGCTGTACTTGACCTCCAGACTACACACTAGTCGTAATCGCTAGTTTACTGTTGTAAATGCTCTTATCAGACCTGTTCTTCTTGAGGACCTATTAACTAAATTAAAGCTAGACCTACTTAAAAGGAGAAGGCCTGATTTCCAGCACCACCAGGTGTATATCACTTAAATCACTCCAGAAGACTGGATTTCTGTATACTTTGTAGTCTGATAAGTAGGTTAAGTAGGTATTTTGTGATCAATTCCGAATTAATCATGACTTAACACAGTGTCATTTAGGACACTTAAGGTGTAAGCAAGAGCGATAAGAGTTTCCTTTTGGCCTTTACATATTGATTAACCCTTTTTAGTATAACTCTCATTGTAATGATCATATAAGGATCTGGTAGACAAGAACATCCAAAATGTAGATAATTCTGATTTAACACAGGACTGTCCAAAATAGATGAATTTAGGCTTTATTTTCCAATTATTGTTACCAAATGTTTATGAACCTGGAGCCCCACTAATGACCAAAACATCCCAGCATCTCATTTGTATCACTGGCCAGGTCGGCTAGTCATAAGAGGAGCTAAGGCTGCCGGCAGGGAGGAGGCGATTAACATGGCTCTCCTCTAGGACCGTAGAATCCTAACCAGGCCACTAGACTTGGGTCCAGATATTTCATTCTGTTATCTCCAAAAATGACTTATTCTTAAAACCAAGAATTTATGTTAATCATTTTTATTTTTTATATGGTCTTTGTTAATATTTTTAAATCAAATTCTAATACCTTGCAGTTTCTCTTCAGAGTTAAAATTTGTCTGATGTGTTCTGCTCTGTTGGGGTCACTGGGGGGGCTGCACTCTGCATAACTTGAGGCTTTGCAGATTTCATGCACAGGTTACTATGAAAATGTAAATCGGCATTTTGTTGCCTGTAGGGACAAGGTAATGTTGGCTGTACGTGGTACATGACTCTCGTTTTACCGGACATCGCTTGCTCCTGAGAAATGATCTAGCCACAGTTACACAATTGTAATGCAAACAGTAGTAATTTATGGAGCTGAGACGCTCACAGTGAAGTTATACTGTGTAAATAACTTGAGAGAATTATTACACTGAGCCAAAATAAATAAATAGATGTCGGCTCCCTGGGGGTTATCAGGTCATATTCTTAGTCTTCTGCAATAAATTCAGAGTCTAGTGAACTGTAGATGTTATAGAAGGGGCTCCTTATTGCAGGAGACCAATGGGTCATAAACAGCATCTTGCACACTTCTGTTGATTTTATGGCACTGTACGCATAATATGAGAAGGGCTGTCCTGGAATTCATCGGCCCTGGAGGTTTGATTTCGGTCATTGTGTGGGACAGAATGGAATTTGCGAATCAAACGTATCTGCAATGAGTGTTTGGCAATCGTCATTAAATTATTTCCAGGCTAACATAAAGGGCCCGTTACATGCTTCAATGTCCAAGTGATCCAACCAACGATCCGACCTGATCGAGATCGCTGGGACATCGTTTATTGATCGCTAGTGAGGTGTCACACGTACAGATATCATGAATGACACAGCATGACTCCGTGACAAGTGGATGATAATAGCAGTTGTTTGGATGCCTACGTCCTCCAGTTCTGAATAGGCAAAGTTGTAAGCGACATCGTTATTAAGGTGTCACACACACCGATGCTGCAGGTTGGACGGACGATCAACGACTGATTTATGGTCCTGCTCATAAACCTGCGATCAACGATCGGCCGACTTATCGTTGGTTGTATCTACGTGTCACACTCAACGACGTTGTTAAGACGTTGCTGCACCGCCCCAAAAGCTGTGACGTACCAATGATATCATTAACAATATCGTAGCGTGTAACGGGCCCTTAATTGATGCAACAATTTATTATCTGAGCCATGTCCACAGTTGTTCAGTGTAGGTACAATAAATATACCCAGGATAACTCCAAAAACATATAAATCCTAAAGAAGAACAAGGAGTACAATATCCAAAGTTGAAAAGTAAAACATGAAACTTTAATGAAAATCACCAAAAGATACAGAAATAATCAAAGTAAATAATGTATATACAGGTACATCTCAAATAAGTAGAATATCAACAAAAAGCTAATTTATTTCAATGATTCAATACAAACGCATATGTTATATGGAAATTGTCACTTCAGTGAGGAGGTAGACAAAATCTAATGACACCTAATCAAGGTAGCAATCCTAAAAGCCATAATTGACTCTTTAACAAACCTTTCAATATGACTTAGAATTTGTGCCAAATCAGAACCCCAAACTGCAGATGCTAGTTTCGGGTGACTGCCTTCATCAGTGCAGTGTGTGGGAGTTCTGATCTAGCTGTATGAGAGGCTGAGAGGAGGTCTGGAGGAACAGCTATTCTCCTTGTGGAGAGTATTCTGCCAGCTGGCAGTGAGGAGCAATTTCCCAGAGGAGCATTGTGGCTTTAAGTCTCCTCACTGCCAGAAGGCAGAATACTCTCCACAATAATAGCTGTTCCCCCAGACTATGTTAGATAGAGTCATTACAAACAGAGTACTCTATTCAAGTGTTTATATCTGTAAATGTTGATGATTATGGCTTACAGCCAATGAAAACCCAAAGGTCGTTATTTTTGAAAATTAAAGTAGGGAGGATGAAGGGTCTGAGAGATAAAATATTATCTAATTAGGTATCAGAGGCTTCACCTTGTGTGGTTGTGAGAGTCACAACCACTATAAAAGCATATCACGATTGCTGCAGTCCCCAGCGTGGTGCATATAGAGTAGGGAGGATGAAGGGTTACAAACCATGCTGTCGTTATTCCACGAGACATCAAAGAGTGAATATAATATTGATTTATTAGTCAATGCATTTAAGGGTTCCCTGGCCCCTTCCTCAGGACAAATCAACATCATATTGCCATGTTTCAGGACATTTCAGGGAGCCCTAAAATGTGTTAACTAATAAATAAATATCATATTGACTTTTTGATGTCTCGTGGAATACGGCAGCATGGTTTTTAACCCTTCATCCTCCTTACTTTCATTTTCTGAGATAATAACCTTTGAGCATTCATTGGCTGTAGGCCATTAGCATAAACATTTACAGAAATAAACACTTGAAATAGATCACTCTGTTTGTAATGACTCTATTTAATATATGCATTTCCCATTTTGAATTGACTTACTGAAATAAAAAATTTACTTTAAGATGATATTCTAATTCATTGAGATGCACCTGTATAAAGTAACAGGTCACAGGTGAGAACACAGAGAAAGCTGACATCCCAGACTAATGGGGCCGTCGCACGCGTCAATGTCGTCAGCGATCTGATCGCTGACGACATTGACGGCTGATTGCTGGTGAGCTGTCACACAGGCAGACTCACCAGCGATCATTTTACCAGCGACATCGTGGAAATGATTTCTATATCGTTTCCACGATGTCTGCAGGCTGGTGTCCAGGGTAAACTGCGGGTAACTAGGCAGCGCGCGCTGCCTAGATACCCGATGTATACCTTAGTTATCAGCCTTCTCCGCTCACTGGCTGGTAACTAAGGTATACATCGGGTATCTAGGCAGCGCGCGCTGCCTAATTACCCGCGGTTTACCCTGAATACCAGCTCCCAGCACTTCCTGATAGGCGCTGGGAGCTGGCTGATCGCTAGTTCCGGTGTCACACGCAGCAATACTGTGTGTACACTGGGCAACCATCGCCAGGTTTTAGAGCAGGTTCTAAAGCCTGACGATTATCAACCAGCGATTTATCGCTGGTTGATGCGCCCTGTCACACGTGTCAATATCGCTGCAACGTCATGTGCAGCAGTGATCGTACACGCGATATTGACGCGTGTGACGGCCCCATAAGAATACAGAGTGGCGGCTGTCCCTGAATGATATAATATCAAATCAAAAAGAAGAAAAGAAGGAGTGTCGCAGATATTAAAAGAGAGACCTCTGTCATTAACCAACAGTGTGAACTACCATAAAATCTCCATAGTGCAGATGTAATGGCTCAAGGGATGCCTTACCTGTAATTTCCAGCTAACAGCCTGTACATGGGCTTGATGTGCTAATCAGACAGACTGAATTAGCAGATTGCTTCATGAGGTTTGACACGCTATATCAGAGTATTCATTGTTTTCATCTTATGTAAAGGCAATCTATGTTTTATTTTGGAACAAATATACACGAATCAATGACAATGAAATACAATACTGTAAAATTTGTAGTATTCCTGAATGCTTTGCATTAAGCTAGTGCAATCTTATGCAACGTCAGTGAATTATGTACAACTCTAACATTTAATCTAAGGCTTTAGATATGATTGTATGAATACTAAAAGCATCACTGCAGCCTTTTTTTTATTTTACCTCCAGAGTGATATCATTAATATAAGATTCCTGCCTCTAGTAATAGACTTTCCAGCCGCCATCTTCTTCTGTTCTTGGTGCGGCTTTGCTTGTCTTCTGCAGTTTGTGACTATGGCTAGGGTCACACTTAATATCTGAATTGTGTTCACCGAATCCAGATCCGGATGCGGTGAACGCAATTGTCTTCAGACATTCAACAATCCGGGAACCGGATTGCTGAAGACGCAATCCGGTAACCAGATTGCTCAGGATGTGTAATCCTGAGCAATCCGTTTGCCGGATAGTTTGCTCATCCCTGCTGCTGCAGGGATGAGCAAACTGCTCTGTGTATAGTAAAAGTATTTATTTAAATAAATAAATGCTTGTATAATGTCTCTAGGGATGCCCAGTCCCCCAGAGACCTTACACCCACTCAGGTGGGCTTATACTGCTATAATGTGTTATGTACAACAGCTGACTCCTGTCAGCTGTTGTACAGTTTTATGAATGAAAGCGCCGGGCTCCTAAGAGCGGCGCGCATACTATAGCTAATGGTACAGTATGTGCGCCGCTGTCTGAGGTCCTGAAGCCACTTACAGTAAGATCTATGGGCAGCTCTGCCTATAGATCTACTGTATAAGGCTTCAGGACCTCAGGCAGCGGCGCACATACTGTACCATTAGCTATAGTATGCGCGCCGCTCTTAGGAGCCCGGCGCTTTCATTCATAACACTGTACAACAGCTGACAGGAGTCAGCTGTTGTACATAACACATTATAGCAGAGAATAATGTTCAAGAATCAGTGTCAAAGTTAAAGTTACGCAGGGGATGGATCTTTCAGCAAGACAATGATCCAAAACACCACTCCAAATCTACTCAGGCATTCATGCAGAGAAACAATTACAATGTTCTGGAATGGCCATCCCAGTCACCAGACCTGAATATCATTGAACATCTGTGGGATGTTTTGAAGCGGGCTGTCCATGCTCGGCGACCATCAAACTTAACTGAACTGGAATTGTTTTGTAAAGAGGAATGGTCCAAAATACCTTCATCCAGGATCCAGGAACTCATTAACAGCTACAGGAAGCGACTAGAGGCTGTTATTTTTGCAAAAGGTGGATCTACTAAATATTAATGTCACTTTTCTGTTGAGGTGCCCATACTTTTGCACCTTCCAAATTTTGAAATAATGCATATTTCACATTTTTGGTTAGTACAATAAACCTCATTTCAATCCTGAAAAATTACTGTGTCCATCAGTTATTACATATATCACACTGAAATAGCTGTTGCAAAAAACTATTTTAAACAAAAAAAAAAAAGAGTAAACTTTCTCATATGACTGTATATATATATATATATATATATATATATATATATATATATATGTAACCCCTATTTATATGTATGTATATCACAGCGCTTGAGCAGACAGGGGTTAGTCTTCTCATGGAGATGTTTTTGGTGAAGTCTCACTGCATCTTAACAGCAATAAAGAAGTGACAGTCACAGTTAGGGTACCTTTACACTCCGCTACAACAGGATGGATACAACCAGCTACTTCACGTGCACGAGCACGGCCAAACGGTAAACGCACGACCTTTACACGCCGCAACAAGGTGCGCTACGCTACGTTACATCTATCTCTGGATACACCGCCGGGTGCCACAAGTAGCCATCTGTAGCTTACCTTACCTCATTTACACACCGCTACAACAAGCTAATATGGGCGGACCTGGTGCAGCAGGGACAGCACATAGGCGTGCCACAATTGTGGATTACGAGACGTCCGTACGCTGATAGGACAAAGCAAGAACATGATGATTGGGCAGGCATCGCAGGAGGCTGTTTAATGCATGACGCTCGAGCAATTGTGTAGTGTGATTGGTCAGCTCCTTAAATATGCCTCCCTATGCAGTGACTACCAATCGTCATGCAGGAGCTTCTCCAATGATCGCTGAAGGGGCGCGGTATCCCGGAGCCTGTGTCACGCCCCAGCTACATACCAGGTACATCGCCTGGTGTATAGACATCCCTTCTGTAGCTTCTTTACACGCCGATACAGCTCGCTGCAATCGGCTTTGTAGCCACCTGTTTCAGAGCAGTGCTCGGAAACAGATGTATCTGTTGCCGGCTGCCTCCTACCGTCTTCACACGCCGCTACTACGGGCTATATTGACGACGCAAGCTACAATCATAGCCTGTAGCGGGTTGTATCCATCCTGTTGTAGCGGCGTGTAAAGGTACCCTTACTCATGACTGATGCCTCTGTTGTCCCAGTCTGGGGAGATAGCCTTATGGTAGCAAATCTGATAAAGGACCCATTCTATAGCTCAAGAAATGTACTGCTGGTGTCCTGGCTGGTATTTCTTAAGAACTACTCTAGAAATTGAGGTTCGCCTGTGAGGCATCGGGGAGGTTCTTAAGGATTTCCATGTTGTGCACTACTACTAAGTGGTCTACCAGAACACTATGTGTGAAGAAAGAGGAGACGAGAGCGCACATGAATAGACCTGGTGGTCTAGTGGGGATATAATTGTGGTGGTGGGGGTATTAGCTTCTCACCTTCCTTTGTTGTGCACCCCTGCACATCGCCGGTATATCGCTCTGCAGCACGAAAATGGCTCCAGGTTCATTCCTCGCCCCCCTCCTGGTTCAGATCACGTGGGGAACTCCGGTCACGTGACTGCCGCGTCACTGTGACGTCACCACAGGTCCTTCAGCCAGATCAGAGAGTATCTCCTACATACAGCAGCTCCAGCCACACACCCCACAAGGGGGATGGTTGCATTAATTGAAAGATAGATTTGTGGTCAATGAGGAGCACTCATATTAGTGAGACACAGGGGTTATATTAATTGTTGAAGCACTCAATTTTATTAACATACCACTACGTGTTTCTACAGCGGACAGCTGTCTTCCTCCACCTAAGGAAGACACCTATCCGCTGTAGAAACACGTATCGTATGTTAATATAATTGAGTGCTTCATCAATTAATATAACCCCTGTGTCTCACTACTATGAGTGCTCCTCATTGACCACAAATCTATCTTTTAATTAATACCAGCAAGTTATGACACACTTGTAACTGGGCTAGAAACGTGCCTAGTTTGTGAGCTTACATTGGAGTATGTCAGTGGAAAGCTTGTGGATGAGTATCAGCGCAAGACAGAAATTTTAAGCAACAGTGGGATAGCCAAAGCAGAATCCGCTTTAACCCTCCATCAGTCGCAGTTGATCTGACAGGCACAGCTCAATTAGTTTTGTTTCTCTCTCCTGTCTATATTATGAATAAATCTCCCCCCTCCCAGCTATTTCCTAGAAGCTTTTTGAAACCTGATCTTACAGTAATTTTTCAGATCTACCTAGAAAGTAGATCTGACCTTTGAGACTGCTAAATGCAATCTGTGCAAGAAAAACCCACCAAATACACAATGCATTTTTGGTGCATTTTTGGCATATTTTTGGTGGATTGTTGGTCTTGCGTTTTTTTTATTATTCTCAATGGCAGGAAGGGCATAAAGATGCTGCTAATATGCATCAAAAATTGAACTGCTAATTTTTTACTTTAGACAGAAAAACGCTGCAAATCTGCAAGAAAAAAAACATAATTGGCACAGCACTTCAGAATTCTCAAAGACTTTGGTGGGGGAAGGTTATACAAGCATATTTGTGACCAAACATGCAGCAAAAATGTATAAAAAAGCATTAAAAATGCAACATAGGCACAGGGCCTTAGGGTCCTGAAATTTAGATAATTATAGGTGCTCTAACCTGTGCCTGTCAGGCGCACTGTGCCTAAACTTAAGAGTGCCAGAGGTGTGCCTGATGGAGGGTAAAAAAACTAAAATCTACACAAAAATAAAAGTAATTTGAAGGAAACACGTGAGTGTTTTGTCTGCAAGAAATCAGGGCACCTAATGGCTGACTGCAGAGTCTAGAAAGCTAGAATGAATCAGCTGAAAAAGCTAAATAATCATCAAAGGGTTAAAAGTGCCATTACTGAAACTGTGTTTACTGTATATGCCAGTACACAAAACCATGCATGGTATATAGACTCTGGGGCAACTAATCACATGCCCAATAACAAACATTTTCTCTAGTCTTGGCCGATGGTCAGTTTATGCATTCAGAGGGAATGGATGATGGTAACAATAATTGTCAAGTTTCCCCAACACAAAGCAGAAAGATCCCAGTAAAGGACTTTATGTCCATAGTCTTGAAAGCAAACTGTTATCTGTGAAGAAACTCACAAGACAAGGAAATTAAGTTACATTTAAAGAGGACCTGTCACTCCCCTGGTGCTTTCCAAACTGAAAGCACCACTGAATGCAGCGTGTCTGCTGCATTCAGGGAAGGGGTCTCCCATGTCTCTACCCCCTCTTTAAGTTGTAAAAACAACTTTAGAAAGAGTAGAGATAATGAGTTCAAAGGGACTTGCTAAGTATGGAGTCATCGCTGTTCTCGGGAGTCCTCCCAGCCTCCTGCCTCTTGTTCAGTCTTCAGATCACTGAGGGCTGGAGGTGGCACAGAGAGGGCTGGAGGCGGGGAGCACACCAGCAACAGCGATGACACATACAGGAGGCTGGACAAGAGAGGGCTGGATGTTGCACAAGAGAAGGCTGGAGGCAGGGAGTACACCAGCAACAGCGATGTCTCATTACTGAGTAAGTCCCTCCGGACTCCTTTACTCTACATTTTATAAAGTCTTTTTAACAACTTACAGGGGGGCTAGAAACATGCGGGACCCCTTCCCTGAATGCAGCAGACACGCTGCATTCAGTGCTGCATTCAGTTAGCATAGCACCAGGGGGATGACAGGTCCTCCTTAAAGTTGGAAGATCATCTATTATCTAACAATTAAAAAAATACAGGCAGTGGGGGCATTACTCTACATAGCAACTATGACTCAACCGGATATCTCAGCAATAATTGGAATTCTCTGCAGGTATGTGGAAAAAATGCTCCAAGAGGACTGGAATGACGAATTCAGAACCACTTTGGGTCTAACAGGATAAGTAGTTGTTGGGTGGGGATGTTGGAATAATGCTTATGATTACATGTAATGCAACAACTACTATTTACTACTGTTTTATAGTGTATGTGTTTCTGTCTATGGATAGTGTTGTTAAAAAAAACACAGGTAGTGCCGGTTGTCTCACAGTGTGAATAGCTGGAGCGGAACAAGTTTACTTTCACTCTGCAACCTGACAAACATTGATGATCCTAAGCCATAAGAAATATCAGTTGTATGCTGTGTTATCTTTTTTTCCTGAATACATATATATTCACTGTTGAACGGCTGGACAGTACAGAAATTAATCCTCTGCCAACACTTCTTGAGTCCAATTAAAGGATGATGCAAAGTGCAACACGATAACCATTTTTATTTGTTATATTTGGCTTTCAATGTTCTTGGGCACTTTTGGGCAATCACAGATTTCCAATTCGATTCAAAGTCTTATTTGTATTTTGGCTAATGTCCTTCACCAATTGACCGATCAAATTTCCAAACACAAATTTCCCACTTGCTCTAAAACATTAACTGTAAAGTAATAAAACAAGATTCTTGGAAAAGAAGTTAGACTGCAAAAATGAATATTACTGGCACTAAGATTGAAGGATTACCAGGAAGGCCGATCTTTCCTTTGTTCAGTTATTGTAGTCACAGGTGTGATTTGTCATCCGAGGAGTAACTGTAGGAAAACATATACCCATCTCAAACCTACAAAGAAATATGATTCCAAACACTTCATTAATTTAATAGTACAGAAGTTATACTCAGACATCCTGGCAGTCACAATTATGTGAGCACAGGCCAAAAAAAATCACAAAAATACTTGACATTAATGCTAACGAACATTAAGGATAGACCTTGTGTGATCCTATCCAGGAGGGATACAATCACAAATCTATCTCTTTGTTGGAAGATCTCTTGGGTGCAAAGTCCCATCCAACATTTTGAAACTTAAGCTAGAATTAAATTGTTGTCTCACACCAAGGAGTGTTCTAGGAAAATGCATCAGAAAAGCCAAATAGCTTGAATAATAATCTACTCAACGGGGAGCTGCAGTCTGCGGTAACTTTAGTAATCATCCTACACAGAAGTCATGGCAGTACTGATCATTTTATACCCTGAATGTTGTCACAAGATAGGTGATGGTAGCTATGAGAAAATACCTCATGTTGGTTGATTAGAGTATGTTCTCAAGGGTGTATATGCAGAATTTCTATCCAGATTTTCAGGCTTAAAGGGAACCAACCAGCAGGTTTTAGGGCTATAAAGTAAAGGTAGATCCTTAAAGGCAACTGAGATGCTGAATGCAATCATACCTTTCCTTCAGTGATTACATGTATGATTGCAGAGATAAGGTTTATAAAATGTATGGCAAAGACAGGAAGAGATGAATGAAGTGTGCAGCACAGGTTCACTATGTGGGGTTGGGTTTATTTGTATTACCCCCTGTGTGGGCTCTAAGCCAAACCCTCTCCCCTCCTGGTCTCCCTCCCTTTCTCCCTCCCAACTCACTCCCTCCCTGTCACTCTCTACCAGGCACAGGACGTCTGACATCGTACATGGTCATAGTGCAACGTCAGGCATCCTATGTGCAGGAGCTCATCACACCCTCCCTCGCCTGCATCTCCTGATTTCCTGGCTTCTCACTGGTTCTCCTGTATGTGATTGTGCGGTCACAAGCAAGAGAAGACCCTGTCCCCCCAGTCTGTGTGCGTCCCTGATCGTTTGTCTACTTTCCTCTTTGCTATAACTTTTATAAACCTTTTTCCTGCAATCAAACCTTGAATCATTGAAGTAAAGGTATGATTACACTCAGTATGATTGCAGTCAATGCCTCAATGCCTTTAAGGCACTGGCTTCAATTTATAGCCCTAAAACCTGCTGCTTCATTCCCTTTAAGGGTATGCACACAAATTAAAGGGAACCAACCACCCCAAATGACCCCCCCGGACTAATAATATCGTTCCCTACTTGCAGCACATACATGTGCTGCAAGGTTTTTTGCTAAAAAAACTGCTTTATAAAACTTAAGATAATGCTTTAGAAACTTTATAACCAAGGGACGGGTGGGCGTGACTTACATGTGCAAAAGCCGAGATTCCTCTGTCACTCATTCTCCTCTCTGGCTCGCAGCAGTAAAGCCCGGCCCTTTCTGCAGCGTCCCAGGCTGGTGCACGGGATGTCATGCCCGTGCACACGTCATCAGCTACAGCCGGGAAGCGAGCGCGCGCTCTGACTTCCACAGCCGAGCGCAGGGAGTCAGAGCGCGCGCTCGCTTCCCGGCTGTAGCTGATGACGTGTGCACGGGCATGACATCCCGTGCACCAGCCTGGGACGCTGCAGAAAGGGCCGGGCTTTACTGCTGCGAGCCA
This sequence comes from Allobates femoralis, assembly GCA_033576535.1. Lineage (NCBI taxonomy): Eukaryota > Metazoa > Chordata > Amphibia > Anura > Aromobatidae > Allobates > Allobates femoralis. The sequence continues at coordinate 283,582,478 of JARQOC010000005.1, forward strand.
GAGAGGAGAATGAGTGACAGAGGAATCTCGGCTTTTGCACATGTAAGTCACGCCCACCCGTCCCTTGGTTATAAAGTTTCTAAAGCATTATCTTAAGTTTTATAAAGCAGTTTTTTTAGCAAAAAACCTTGCAGCACATGTATGTGCTGCAAGTAGGGAACGATATTATTAGTCCGGGGGGGTCATTTGGGGTGGTTGGTTCCCTTTAAGTACAGTTGAAACCAGAAGTTTACATACACTATATAAAAAGACATATATGCATGATTTTCTCCCTATCTGACATTAAATCAGAATAAACCTTTCCTGTTTTAGCTCAGTTAGGATTACTATAATTATTTATATTCGTGAAATGTCAGAATAATGAGAGAGAATGTTTTAAGACATTTTTATTGCTTTCTGCAAAGTAAAAAGTTTACATACATTTCATTGGTATTTGGTATCAATGCCCTTAAATTGTATGATTTGGGTCAAACATTTTGGATATCCTTCCACAGGCTGCTCACAATAGTTGGTGGGAATTTGGGCCCATTCCTCCTGACAGAACTGGTGTAACTTAGCCATGTTTGTAGATTGTCTTGCTCACACCTGACTTTTAAGCTTTGCCAATAAATTTTAAACAGAATTAAGATGAGGTCTTTGTTATGGCTACTCCTAAACACTGAGTTTGCTATTCTTAAGCCACTTTTTAACCAGTTTGGCAGTATGCTTTTGCCCATTGCCCATTTGGAAGACCCATTTCCGTCCAAGCCTTAACTTCCTGGTTAATGTCTTGAGATGTTGCTTCAGTATTGCCATATAATCTTCTTTCCTCATAATGCTGTCTGTTTTTTGAACTGCACCACCAGTCCCTAGTGCATCAAATCAACACCACAACATGATGCTGTGACCCAGGTGTTTCACAGTTGGGATGGTGTTCTTAAGCTTCCAAGCTTTTCCCTTTTTTCTCCAAATGTAGCAATGGTGATTATGGTCAAACAGTTCAATTTTAGTTTCTTCAGACACATGACATGTCTGTAAAAATGTAGGTCTTTGTTCCTGTGTGTATTTGTAAATAGCTTCTTCCTGCTTTTATGGCCCATATTGATACTGTACTCATTTCACTGTGGATAATAACACAATTTTTCCAGCTTCCACCATCATCTTCACAAGTTCTTATGCTTTTGTTCTTGGGTTGATATACACATGTTGGATAAAGCATGTTCATCTCTGGGATATATAACCCATCTCCTTCCTTCGCGGTATGATGGCTGGACATTCCCATCTTGTTTGTATACTTGCATATAATTGTACAGATGAACCTTGAGGTGTCTGAAAATGGCATCCAAGGATGAACCAGACTTCTCTTCCTGATATCTTGGCTAATTTCTTTAGACTTTCCCATGATGCCACACAAAGTAGCAATGTGTTTCGGGTGTACATTACAATACATCCACAGGTGTGTCTCTAATTAACTCATGTGTTGCCAAAGAACCTATCAGAAGCTTTCAAACACTTGACATTATCATATGGGCTATTCCACATTGTTTAAAAGCATAGTAGTCTCAGTGTATGTAAACTTTTTACTTTGCATAAGGTCATAAAAATGCCTTAAAACGTTCTCTCTCTCATTATTCCAGCATTTGGCAAGTATAAAAAAGTATGGTAATCCTAATTGACTCAAAACGTGAAAGGTTTATTCTAATTTCATATCAGTGAGAAAACCATGCATATGTGTCTTTTTATATAGTGTATGTAAACTTCTGGTTTCAACTGTATTTGGTGCAGATATTTCGGCATCTCTTTACAGGAAAAATGCAACTGGAAAAACACGTCTTTTGGCCACTTTTTCTACGTGTCTTTGATTCGGTTTTTACATGCATATTCCAGATTTTTCCTAGTATCAAGTGCTGAGGCATGACACTGTTGATAATTGACTGCTGATAAAACAGTGATTTTATCAAAACTACAGCAAGGAGCCCAGTAAGTGACACATAAATGAAATCAAGGTCCCTGGCTCTAAATTATGCTGTTCTTACATTATGTGAGAAAAATGTGTTGATAGATTCCCTGTAAGTGAGCGCCCTATGAAAACAGCATTATAAAAAAAGTGCTTATCCTTGAGTGCTTAATCTACATAAAACATGAACTAAAAGATCACTTACATAAAGATGACATCTCCAAACAATTATGTTAATTGCCTATAACATCCATGTATGAACAGAACACGTTCCTGCCATGCCTGACATGACTACTAACAATGTTGCATATCGTTTTGGACATCTTGGTTTGACTTGGCTCCTGACCACTCTTTTCTAGTATGTTTTCCTGGCTAATGATGACATACTCTCCATGTTACACTGGCATTACCTGTGAGGACCACCGTATCCCCATGGACACTTACCGTATATACTCGCGTATAAGCCGAGCTGAAAAGTCCCCCCCTCGGCTTATACGCGAGTCAATACGGCCCCCCTCATAATTTGGCGCCCCCACCTCACTTGCTGGGCCCCCCCGCATGCAGCGCTGCGCATATACATTACCTGTCTAGCAGCTGTCACCCTCCGATGGCGGATCGCGGCTCCCGGCTCCGGCTTCCATCTTCCTCTGTGTCTTCCTTGTCATGTGACCGGCCGGCGTCGCGATGACGTCATCGCGATGAGCCCCGGTCACAAAGCAGGAAGCCAGAGAGGAAGACGGAAGCCGGAGCCGGGAGCCGCGATCCGCCATCGGAGGGTGACAGCTGCTAGACAGGTAATGTATATGCGCAGCGCTGAATGCGGGGGGGCCCAGCAAGTGAGGTGGGGGCGCCAAATTATGAGGGGGGCCCTGCTGGGGCCCTGTATACTACCACTGGGGCTGTATATACCACTGGGGCTGCTGGATACTACCACTGGGGCTGTATACTACCACTGGGGCTGAATATACCACTGGGGCTGCTGTATACTACCACTGGGGCTGTATACTACCACTGGGGCTGTATACTACTACTGGGGCTGTATGTATACTACCACTGGGGCTGTATACTACCACTGGGGCTGTATACTACCACTGGGACTGAATATACCACTGGGGCTGCTGTATACTACCACTGGGGCTGTATACTACCACTGGCGCTGTATACTACCACTGGGGCTGTATACTACCATTGGGGCTGTATGTATACGACCACTGGGGCTGTATATACCACTGGGGCTGCTGTATACTACCACTGGGGCTGTATACTACCACTGGGGCTGTATATACCACTGGGGCTGCTGTATGCTACCACTGGGGCTGAATATACCACTGGGGCTGCTGTATACTACCACTGGGGCTGTATACTACCACTGGGGCTGTATACTACCACTGGGGCTGTATATACCACTGGGGCTGCTGTATGCTACCACTGGGGCTGAATATACCACTGGGGCTGCTGTATACTACCACTGGGGCTGTATACTACCACTGTGGCTGTATACTACCACTGGGGCTGTATACTACTACTGGGGCTGTATGTATACTACCACTGGGGCTGTATATACCTCTGGGGCTGCTGTATATACCTCTGGGGCTGCGTGTATATTACCACTGGGGCTGTATATACCACTGGGGCTGTATATACTACTGGGGCTGCGTGTATACTACCACTGGGGCTGTATATACTACTGGAGCTGCGTGTATACTACCACTGGGGCTGCTGCTGTATACTACCACTGGGGCTGCTGTATATACCTCTGGGGCTGCTGTATACTATCACTGGGGCTGCTGCTGTATATACCACTGGGGCTGCTGCTGTAACACTGCTGGGGCCTGTATATACCACTGGGGAGGCTGCTGTATACCACACTGCTGGGGGCTGTATACATGTGCTGGGGTCCAGCCTCGGCTTATACACGAGTCAATAGATTTTCCCAGGTTTTGGGGGCAAAAGTAGGGAGGTCGGCTTATACACGGGTCGGCTTATACATGAGTATATACGGTACTTGGATGTATTTGCCACATCTTGGTATATTTGGGACCCACTATTTTGTGCTTTGTCTTGCTCTGCTGTTGATTTTCAGCTGTCTGATATTGCATTATTTATGGATATTACACTTCTTTTAATCTGCTTTAATGGAGGCAGAATTTGCATTGCTATGATAGTGAGGCTTGCTCTTTATTTCACTAGAGTTTCTATGTGGAGGTTTTCCGATTGTGTCATGGTCAGAGCCATGTATTTGATTGTGTTTTTGATTGAGTGTTATAAATGACAATAAAATCAATTTGAAGGAATCCAATACATGCCAGTGATCTCTCTCTATTTGGAAGTGTGTCTACATGCCATATAAATGCAAGTGAGCTTTCTATTTGTAGGTGCCATACATATCCCAGTGATCTCTATTTTGAAATGCCATCTCTATGCCATCTATATGCCAGTAAGCTTTCTACTTATGGGTGCCAAGTATATGCCAGTGAGCTTTCTATTTAGTCATCACTATTTGTCACCAATATCACCAATAACCTACTAACTGCCAAAGCCAAGACACCCTACTCTGTCCTCCTCATCCTCTCTTCTGCCTTTGACACTGTAGACCATTCCCTCGTGCTACAGATTCTCTTATCTCTTGGTATTACAGACTTGGCTCTATCCTGGATCTCTTCTTATCTAACAGACTGGACTTTCAGCATCTCCCCGAAGGTTCAGTTATTGGACTTGTACTTTTTTCCATCTATACCCTTGGCCTGGGACAGCTCGTAGAGTCCCACAGCTTTAAGTATCATCTCTATGCTGATAACACCTCATTGGGGTGGATATCACCTCTTTACTAGCCAGAATTCCAAAATGTCTGTCTGCTATTTCATCCTTCTTTTCTGTTCAGTTTCTAAAACTAAACATGGAAAAAACTGAATTCATCCTCTTTCCCCATCTCAGTCTACCTCTCCAACAGACCTATCCATCAAAGTCAATGGCTGCTCACTCTCCCCAGCCCCGCATGCTCGCTGCCTCTGGGTATCTCAATACTCTGCTCTCTCCTTCAAGCAACATATCCAAGACCTTGCCACCTCATGCCGACTCCAACTTAAAAATCTCCCTGACCCATTCATTCATTAATCAAGAATCTGCCAAAACACTAGTGCATGCACTCATCATCTACCACCTCAATAACTGCAATCTTCTGCTCTCTGGCCTCCCCTCTAGCACGCTTGCATTACTCCAATCTATCCTAAACTCTGCTGTTCGACTAATGCACCTGTCTCCCCACTAATCCCCAGCCTCTTCTCTCTGCCAAGCCCTTCACTGGCCCCCCATTACACTAAGGTTCCAGATCAAAATCGTAACAATGACATACAAAGCCATCCACAACCTGGATCATCATAAGATCTCCTTCTCTCTCACCCTGTTATGTTTTCTTCCTACAACCGCATACAAGATTTCTCCCATTCATCCCCCATGCTCTGGAACTCTCTGCCCCAACACATCAAAATGTTCATACTGTGGAAACTTTCAAAAGCAACCTGAAGACTCACCTCTGCCAGCAAGTCCACCACCTGCAGTGATCCTCAGTCCACTATACCGCCAAACAAACAGCTCTACTCTCTCCTGGTGTATCCTCACCACTCCCTTGTAGACTGTAAGCCCTCACCGGCAGGGTCTTCACTCCTGTACCTGTTTGTGCCTTATATTGTTGATAAGTATTGTACTTGTCTATGTGTGCCCCTTTTCATATGTACTGGGCCATTGAATAAATGCCAGTATTGCAATAAATAGTAAATAATATTAATAATTTGTAGGTGCCATCTATATGCCAGTATTCTCTTTATTTGGAGATACCATCTATATGCTAGTGTTCTCTTTATTTGCAGGTGCTGTGTATATGACAATGAGCTTTCTATTTTTAAGTGCCATCTGTATGCCAATGTCTTGTTTTTTTGGAGGTACCATCTATATGCGAGTGATCGCTCTATTTGGAGTGGCCATCTGTATGCCAGTGATCTCTCTATTTGGAAGTACCATCTATATGCCAGCAGGGTGGATTGATTTAAATCACGCCGATTTAAATCATGATTTAAATCACGATTTAAATCAAAAGTTTTTTTTCTATTTAAATCGGATCGATTTAAATCATGATTTTAATCATGATTTAAATCACTGATTTAAATCAAAAGGTTTTTTTTTAATATAAATCACGATTAAAATGAGAAGTGAGAGCAGTGTGCATGTGCGCCCATAGTTACACGGACGAAACTAGGGGCAACGATCTAACGCCAGGGTGAGGGGGGGACCCCAAAGTAAGTAAAAATCTTTTTTGTTTTACTATATGGCAATAGGTAGGTGTTTAAAAGCAGCATGTCTTAATTGTATAAACTATTAATAGCCTCCACATTTTGTTCATACTGCCCCTTTAATTCCACACTTCTAGCTTGGTTTCAGTTTTGGTTTAGTTTCTTTTTCCCTGCATTCAGTTGACATGCCCAAACTTGGATAGTCAGCAGTACTTGGCTCAGGCTGTAGTAACATCAGCAGTGCTTGGCTCAGGCTGTAGTAACAATCAAACTTCATAAGTGATCTGTGTGAGCCATGGCAGCAGGTCGTAAGAGAGACCCTATTTGGGTTCATTTTGTTGAGATGCCAGCAGCAGATCTTGGAAAGAAAGGTTTTGTGCACACAACAGTCCGAAACCGCTTAGGAACTGCTAAAGCAGGACAACTGGTTTTCCTATTAAAAGTCCTAAATAAACAGTAGGCTTAAAGGACTGATGTATTCACTGAAGATGTTTGCTTACTTCAAACGTTAGAGATAGGCTATTGTTAAAAAGTACTTACTCTCTGTAGTTCAATTCTGAGTGTTTAATAGTTCAAATAAAAATTATTAGGTTTCATAATCAACTGTTTTAATATTTTTATTTGTGTAAAACAATTAGATTTGCAAAAAGACAAAGTTTTGCTTGTGTACAACTTGATTAAAAAATCTGATTTAAATCAAATGATTTAAATCAAAAAAATCTGATTTAAATCAAAAAAAATCTGATTTTTTTGATTTTTTTAAAAAAATCAAGATTTTTATCCACCCTGTATGCCAGTAATCTCTTTTTTGGAGTTGCCATCTATATGTCATTGATCTCTCTGTTTCAAGGTACTATCTATATTCCAGTGATCTCTCTTTTTGGAGGTGCCATCTATATGCCAGTGATCTCTCTAATTGAAGGTACCATCTATAAGACAGTGATCTCTCTATCTGGAGGTGCCCACTATATATCAGTGATCTCTATTTGGAGGTACCATATATATGACAATGATCTCTCTATCTGTAGGTACCATATATATGACAGTGAGCTATCTAATTTTGATATATATTATCTCTATTCTGTGAATATGGTATACATTCTTGCCATAGTACAACATCACGGTATACCAAACCATTTGATGATGACATTGCTATTCCCATTTTTAGATATCCTTTTAATACTATGTGACTTTGTTCTTCTGTGTATCATTATATGCAGGTACATATTATTGGTTATATCCTCATTCTGTGAAGTGGATACAGTATATGTTAAGTTAGGTGACACTATTATACTGATAAAGCCTAGGTACAGAGACTACTTAAGACTACCTTTGAAACATAGATAGTTGCAGTTCAACAACTTCCAGTTTATGTAAGTACATGTGTAGGATATTGAAGGATAATATACCCCTTTAAAGAACATCAATGGATGATTAGAACTTAGAGGATTATTTATGCACAGCTAGCCAATACTTAGGAAACAGAGGCATTTCCAGGATTGGAACTTCCCAGGGACAACATTATTCGTTTTTTTTGTGAAATTAGGGACATCTGGTAAGAATACAGTGCCAATATATGAAAATCATTAATTCAAAAAAATATGTGGCTGAAGAATAAAATATTTCTGGGAAAAAACATCTTGTGTTTAAGTTGCAATGGTACTAATAGCTTGTACGTCTGTATATGCTGTGCAGATCTCTCCCTATTTTTATAAAGCAAAATATGAATTGTGATTTGATATTGGTAAAAAAAAAACCTATTTGTCACAACCCCATTAGGTGCACTTCCAGTCTATTCGTTTGGCATCACTTTGGTTGTCAGTAAATAAAAATGTCATGCAAGGACCTATGTAAAGAAATAATTAAGCACCAGCATCTGGAAAAAATTGTTTGGTAATATCATTTTTTGCTAATGTTTCATTAGCCAAACTTATATTGCTTCATCAGAAGGAATTTGCATCCTTCAACTTCATGTCTAGTCCAATTATTGTAATCACCATTATTACTTCCAGTAAATCCCTTGCTATCTAGCATCCTAGTCGACCACATTTTTTTCTGTTTCTGAACTCCAGCCAGTCACTCGGTAATCGTTCCAGCAGATGGTTGGATTTTTTGCTAGATTTTTTTTAGCATAGGTATTTCTCTTCAGTCCCTCGAGGAACAGCTTGAACAGCTGAGATTTGAAAAGATGTTCAGTAACCTAAGAAAGTATTGCTGACCTAACACCTTCACACCATCCAGCATAACCGGCCTTCAGCTTTCCACCTATTTATTCAATAGTCACTGTGCTATTTCAGTTGTGAAGTAGTACAACATACCAGTGCTTGAAACACAAAACATCTCTTGCTACATCAAAAATCAAAATGTATTTTTTTTATTTTAGATTGGTTTTAAGAAGCTAAAAATTAGATTACATAGATGGGTATGTCACGTTTCCACTTACTGTTTATACCATAAACAGATCCAGAAATAATTTTACATTGACTGAATCTTTGTGATTAGTGATGGACGAACCCGAATAGTAAAGTTAGGAGTCAGTACTGAACACTTTGTGTTCGAGCATGGACATCGAACACAGATTTCCCTGAGACATCTATGTTACTGTTCGGGTTCAGCTAGGGGGCTGTAAAAATAAACAAAACAGTGATTAATAATCAGTGGTATATGTGACACCCCACTGGTCAGGACGCCACGGAGGGGTACTGCACCTGGATAAGAGTGTGTAGTATCCCTATTACAGGGGAACTAGGATGCTAACTAAGGACTATCATAATGCCCATCCACACACCTTAGAGCAGTGGACTTGGGTGGACCTGTTGCCAGGGTGACCCATTCCGGGGAGAGGAATCAGGTGGGTTAGTGGAAGAGCGGTAAGATAGTTAGTGAGAAAGGCTGTGAGGAGCACAGCGAAGGATGTCTCAGGACGAAGGAAGATCCTAGGTGCACCAGGGATTGCAGTGCACCCGAATCCAGGCCCGGTGCGATTACCGGCTGGAGTGATCTGGTCCCGTAACGGAGGACCGGCTCCAAGAACGGTGGGGTGTTCATTCTCGAGCTGCCGAAACAGAGGCCCGAGCTTCTTTAGGGAGTCGTGGACGACACCCGGCGCACCCAGAAAAGGGCCATATAGGATCCCGAGGGCTCAGAAGGGAGTCGCTCAGTTAGAGAGGATCCGAGGAGCTGGCTTCAGGCTCTGTGCACGGAGGCGCTGAGGAAGAAAGGAGGGAGTGCAGTGAGGGACTGGAGAGGAATGACAGGCACACCACCGAGGTTCCTAAGTGAGTCATCCCGGTTCCCTGGTGACCACCCAGGCCAGCACAACGTGTAAGGCTGTATCACCTGTTTGCCTGCACTACAATCCTACCAGTAAACCCATTCAGAGATAAAGACTGTGTCGTGTTCTTCATTTGCCTGCGCCTGATGAGCCGCACCCTTGCTGCAGTGAAGACGACAAGTGACTGTGCTGTGTGATAAGCTGCCTCCCTGTATAAAGACTATACATAAACCTTTACAACTGCCTCGGGGATCCCGCTTCACCTACGGGGAGCATAACCATCTACCTGCTCTATCATCACCCCGGAGGTTTGTCCTGCAGCGCCGGTAACCTTATCCGAGCCATAGGTGGCATCACGAACACTTTTTATTTTTATTTTTCCCCTTTTTTCAGCGACCACCAGTGCCACAGGACTGGGAAACAGGCTCCGTGACATCCCCAACTAAATCAATGCCCGGGACTGAGTACCCCACGGCACTGGGGTAGGTCACATAATTACCGTGGTCAGCACGCTTGTACTTTCAGGGCAGTTCCTTAATTTCCTGGCTATTCACTGCGCGGTAGATGCTAGAATGTAGATCCAGATTACTATGCTTACTCCAACACCTAATCACAGATGCCCATTCTCTGTTACAGCATCTGTGATTAGCTATTGAGCCCCTATGATTGCCATAGGGGTGTAAAAATAATTAAGTAATTTTAAATAATGATGTAGAGCTTCACTGTATTTTTGATTCTCAGCACAGTCAAAGAGACACCTACGGGATGCCACCCTGATCTGCCTGGCTTCATCTTGGCTGGCTATCAAAATTACAGGAGAGCCCATTATTTTTTTCTTATATTATTTAAATAAATAATTTTAAAAAATGTGTAGGCTTCACCCTAAGTTCCCAGGTTAACCAGTGTGCTCTCTTTTGTAGAATGTATCAAATTTCAGTCCATATTGAATATATAACTGTATCTTGAATATGTTTTAGTAAATAGCTAAAATGCCAAAATTTAAGTCACAGTTGAAACAATTTTATTCATGCTGAACAGAGCATAACATTAAAAACACATTAAAACATTCCAAGGATTTATGGTCAAAGTTTTCAAATCTAGAGTATAGGAAAGTGCATAGTGCAAAAAAACATAGGTATACATAAATAATAATTGTGTACTATGGCTATGGACACTTCTTTCCGCTAACGGTTTATGTATTGCTCTTGTGCTTCAAATATCTAGTCTCTCCTTAAATCCAGGCTCTCCTAGAGCAGGAGAAGTAAATATTCTGTGTTCTTCTAAATAGAAGGGTTAATCCTGTGATAAGCCAGTGTTATATATGTATGTGGCACCCCAGGGTCAATGTGCCACAGTGTCATCACTGCCCCCAGGTAGTGGTGTCACCAGAGAGCAACAAAGGGTATTCTCATCAGGCAATACACACACAACACCAACACCTCGAAGCCAGAAGGGGAAGACCAAGCCCAGGTTCAGGGTGAGATTCCCTATATGTTTTGGTCTGGAGAGGAGCAGTTCAGTTCAGCTCCTGGGAGGGCTGTGAAGAGTTCAGTTCCTGGGAGGACTGTGAAGCAGACCTGGGTGTAAAGGAGCTGTCCTAAGCTCATCCCAAGGTCCATTGATTAACACCAGGCCTAAGGCTAGGGTCTGAGGGAAGGAGAGGAAGAAACACACCTGGAGGTTGAGCAGCACTGTGCTCTCCCCAAAGAACAAGCTCATAGAACGGACACCGAAGTCTGAGACTGTGCAGGGTCACACATCCCAGCAGTCAATACCGGAAAGTGGGGATTCCAGATTCCCAGCCACACTGTACCAAAAACACAGCAACGCATACACTCCAACAACACTGACACCCAGGTACAGAGTAGAGAAAGTAAAGGACTCGAATTGCCTGTTATACTGGTTCACCGCAGGAAGAGACAGGGCCGGCAGCCTAGCTTAAGCAACTGCAGGAGCCAAAATACAAGCGCAGGAAGGGAGGAAGGGAGCCAAAAGGACCCGGCCGGGTGAGAATAACCAACCTCAAGTTGCTCTCCAGACTCCATGGACAGCTTTTACCATCTGCTCTAGTAAAAGCGACTGAGAAAACTACAACAGTGAGTCTGACTGTCAATTGCGCCTGTTGCCTATAATCCTCAACAGAGACTTCCACCTGCAGAATCGCCGACTACCAGGACAACAAGCACTGCTGGAGAAGCTGCAGCGACAAAGTAAGTGAACTGCACCGAATACAAAACCCTCACCAGGCTCATCCATTACTACTACACCTGCCCTGGGGACCCTCAGCCCTACCCAAGGAAGACTTACCATCCACACTGCCCCAAGTCACCGTCCCCAGCAGGAATACAGCAGCGGTGGTTCTACTAACTACATACCCCGGGCGGCGTCATGACAAATCTCCCTGTAAATACTCCCTTTACTTGCCGCATCTGGGATGACGGGACCGGACCTGGCACCCTGACATCCACCGTGAGAGAGTATAGACCCATCTCGAGTACCCCGCTCCATAGTGTGCGATATGTACACCTATGTTAGACGTTGAGATCCCATAGGTGTTTTATTGGAACTTAATGTGTACTAGTTGTCAATTAGGAATATTTGGACAGCTATTTTCCCTAGGATTTTATTTTTTATGATATTTTTTTTTTCTGACCATAATTCTGTGGAACTATGAATATTTATTATTTAACACGTGTATAGAAAGGTAGGGGCACCGGGCACCTTCAGGGCTATTGATCTTTCTTATTCCTCCATAAAGACAGACCGCTGTCTTATCCCCAGCCACCTGGTGGTGCTACGCCTGCATCAGCCAGTCAAGCATTTACAGTCCAAGTATAGAAAACAAATAAGGCGGCACTCACCGTATGTTCATAGGTGCTTTCTTTATTGAAGAGGTGCGGGGAGGGGGTGCGTGAAGGTACAGACGACAGGTCCTGTTTCGTGGTTTGCCCGCTTCTACAGGTCTCTCCGCCGCCTATTTGTTTTCTATACTTGGACTGTAAATATTTATTATTTATTTATACCTTTTTTTTTGTTTGCACCATGCACTTTCCTGTACTCTAAATGTGCAAACTTTGGCCATTTGTCCTTGGTACATTTTAATGTGTTTTTTATGTTATGCACTGTTCAGCATAAATAAAATTGTTTCATTTTTGCACACCTGGAGCTGAGTGCTTAGTTCTTTTATACCAAACTGTTTTCTTCTGAGGCTTTAAACTTACTATAGTGGTACCGGAGCACCCCCTGATAATTTTGGACTGATGCATGTGTAAGAGTGTGTAAAAATTTACTTCCTGAATAAAAAGGTGGGGGCTGTCAGCTGAGGAGGTTGTCACGGAGACAGGGAGGACTTTATGACAGTTTGGGCTGATTGGGCTGAGGTAAACTGGTCTCCTGAGGTGCTGTGAGGATAGTGGCTGTGGAGAAGTCTGAGCCAGATAAAGCTGAGACCGGACACTGATCCACTGGACAGCAGAGCCCCTGGAGGGGACCAAAGACTTATTCCCTGCTAAGAAGCGAGTATACTACTGCCAGGAGAGGAGTGCTTTAGAGGAGACGGGTCGACCATACTGTGAGAGAAAAAGACTGAATCTCTGCTGTGAGACTGCAGGCCTCGGTGTGGTGTCTCTAGGTGAACACACTTGGCCTCCCAAAAAGCTACAGAGACTAAGACCCCCTTCAGACAAGAGAACACAATATCCCTATTTACTACAGTTGTGTTTTATTTATTTTTCATTTTTGGCGCTGAAGACCATTGGAAGTGACTGCGTTAACAGTACTTCCCCAGGCCTGTACAGACTGTAACTGGACTAAACTTTACTATTAGATAAGGTACCCGGGTATCCAACAGATCAGATATATAAATATATATGTACATATATGTACACTGGGTTTATATGTATTGTATGTATAGAGTTGATAAGCTTGTAAATCGGTGTGTTATTTCAGTGATCCTCACTAAACTGCATCCATCTGATTTACACCTGTCCTGCTGCTGTGTGTAGTAAATCGCTTATTTTTCTGTATAGATTTTAGGTAAATTTATTTTTGGCATTGTCTCCTCACACTGAGGAGGAACATTAAGGTAACACACCGACCCCTAGCTTGATGCTGGGTGTATGTAAATAATTTATCTATTTCTGGGGAAATAACATATCTGTGCATCTTACTCTAAACTTTCCATCTGTTTCCCCAAGTAAAAGCAAGTATTTTATGTTGCTTCTGCCTCCGTCTCTGTTTCTGTGACTCACTGGATCTAGTACGGACCTCTGGTCATTACACATGTACTGCCTTAAAAAAAACTTGTGTCACAGTCCAAATATTTCTGGACCTAGCTGTATAAATAGAAAGATCTGTTTAGTTGGGTGACATTTTTTGCCATATTGTATATTATATTACAGTATATTATATTATATTACATTATCATTTATTTTCACCATGTGATAAGACTAGAGAAAATCTGAATCTTTTTTAAAAATGACAAGAAACAAGATTTCTCATGCGAAATCCATCCAAAAAAAAGGGAGGACATGGAAAACTCACTGCAGCTGACAGGCAAAGGTTAATCTCAATGAGAAGCTTTTTACTAGAAGGACCAAACTCACATCAGGCTAAAGTTAGATGAGCCTGTCAATATCAGTCAACAATCTAAAAATAGTCATACACATTAGATTCTTGTCTGCCTATCGTTAGGCCGACAGCCATTTCTGCCAACTCTCCCATACATAGGAGTGCTTATTCAGCCGAACAACTCCTATGTCCTTTATGACAAAGCCATCGACTCACATGTCGTCTGAAGAATTATCTCTCCAGGAGGGCAGTGTGATCGTCAGTCTGAAATCGGACATTAATTAAGAGAGAAAATCCGCTGCACACTACACTATAAGATATGTGACTTAGCATAATGGCTAACAAATGAATAGAAAGTCTATATGTACCGCTAAAGCAAATGTATATAAGGAGGAGGGCATGGCAGAAACTGGTACAGATTATAGAGAAAATTGAGAAAACTTAGTTTAAGCACTGGCCATTGCATAAGAGCCCGATAACCATGCCAAGGTGTTTCTCATCTTATCAGGTCCTAACCTTGTGCCTCTGCTTGCAGTATACTGCTGCTACAATTTTCTCTATAATCTGTAGCAGTTTCTGCCATGCCCTTTTCCTTATATACATTTGCCTTAGCTGTACACATAGCCTTGCTATTCATTTGTTAGGCATTACAGTAGTTCACATTTCTCATAGTGTGTAGTGTGCCAGGAATAAACAGCTGAAAAGAAGAATAGCGCACAATAGTGTGTATCTGTCGGCAAAAAGTCTGTAAATAAATGGTGGATTTGCTCACCTATTTGGGTTGTGAGATGTCACAACTACCCTTTGCGCTTATGACAACTTAAGATGTCAAGCTTTCTTCGCAGTCTGCAACAGTCCTCCCTCCAGTTGTAGTCCAGGAAAGTAGATATAAGAATAGGGACTTGTGGCCACGCTCCCGCTCGAACAAAATCCAAGAGTCAAGGATTGTTTGTATTCATATGGTGGTATTTATTTCTACGCGTTTCAGGGTAAACCCCTTCCTCAGGAATACCACACCAATGGGTGTACCTGTACATTTGTTAACCTTGTGATTTTTCCTGATGAAGGGATAATTCCCGAAACACGTAGAAAATAAAAATCACATTAAATAAATCTCTGCGAGTTGTGATTTTTCTTCTAAATGGGAGCGTGGTCTGAAAACCCTTTTTCTTCATATACCACCCTGTGTTCCTGACCCAAGGGAGACTGCAGCAGCCCGCTATCAGGATATCGCTGGATATATCATGAGTGAATTGGTTTGGTTGTGACCCTCACAACCATTATAAGGTGAGCAGTGTTCACACACCTTTATTTTTATTCATACACAGGTATACCCTATGTGCACTTTTTTCCTCCAGCTTTACTAAACATCTCTAAAGATGATGTCAGGGGTGAAGGATCCAGCTTGAGGTGTTAAGTTGGCTGATCCTATGTTCTTCCTTTACCCACTCGGAGATAAGCAGTGATCGGGGAAGTCTGGCAGTGACTGTTATCTAAAACACAGGAGCGCTCAGTCGAGCCAAGCATTCCTCTTTATGGGAGCATTGGGAATGAGGCTTGTCAGCTGAACAATCATTTCTGACGATGCAGAATTTCTGCACCTCTTATGTAAAATAGGTTACTTGCATTTTTTCATTGTGTTTTTGAGCGCGTTTTTGCCATGCAATTTTTTTATTATTATTATAGTACCATTCATTCTATGGTGCATTACATGTGGAAAGGGTGTACATAACAAAGACAAATGCAATAAGCATGAAAAATAAAAGGCACCGACTTGAAGAAGAGGAGAGAGGACCCATCCCGCGAGGGCCACCATCTACATGTTTTTGACACTGTGGATTTTAATCCTTTTTGGTATGCTATGTTTTAAATAAATCTGCTTTGTTTTTGATACTTCCTGGTATTTAGCTTTTGCAAAACTTTATTGATACAGTCATGGGGAATCACATGAATTTTTAGCACATTTCCAATGAAGAATGTTCTAAAGACGCATAGATGTCATTTACCTACAAATTTTCTGTATGTAACTCAAGTCTATAGGGAAAATTTACACTTGGAACTCAGTGTACCCATAAGAGAAATTGACATGTTGCGATGTCAAATATGCACTGCAGGGCAGTTTATGCTGTGTAATGATCATTGTCAGGGCTTCTTTTCTGGATGGATAGTTTATTCCTGTCTTTGCTAGCCAGAAAATGCTGTCTTTGTAATATTTAAAGTGTAAATTTTGAACAAAGTAAAAGCTGCTATCATTACCTTGATCACAATTATTTTTTTTGCTATCCTAAGGCTAGGGTCACACATAAGCCCTTGGTCCGTTTTTGGCTTCATTTTTGTCATTTTTTTTTTCTAAGTCCAAAAACTGATAGAAAAATGGATTGGATGTAATAAACACCCTGTCCGTTTTTTTCTGGACCTAAAAACATTGCTCTGTCCGTTTTTGAGCCAAAAACGTTGCTAGCAACGTTTTTGGCATCAGTTAAAAAACGCATGCGTTTTTTTAACATGGGGCCCTATGGGAAATGCATGCGTTAACGCATGGCACATATAGGCACCTGCGTTAACGCATGCGTTAACGCATATCCGTTTTTAATGAAAAAAAAAGAAAAAATGACTAAGTCTAAAAAACGTCCAGGGGTGTAGGAGGCTCAAAAAGCACCCACAAAAAACCGGATTGGTCATGGAAATCACTTCCAAAAACGGATTTCTATGTGTGACCCCAGCCTAAGACTGCTTTTAAAATTACAACACTATAAGTTTCATGTTAGGGAAATTGAGATAGTTTAAAGGGAACCTGTCACCTACTTTATGCCCCCAAACCTATCACTACCTGTCCCTGCAGCTTCCTTGTACATCTCTAACCATCCCTGTCTGGCCTAAATGTGACCTGTAATCACTGTGTAAAATGATTTTATAACTTACATTCTTCTACGGTAATAACCAGGGTGTCATCAATAGTGCAGACACTGTGGGCATACTGGAAGGCTCCATGTCCCCCATTCAGAGTTTGAAATCTGTGAGTCCTCTTCCAGGTATATCTAAAAGGGGGAACAAAGGCGCAAATAGGGTCTTGTCACTGCTCACTTGAGCTGGTTGTGAAACTTATAACCAGTTTGTGTGCTTGGTACAACTGCTGCTAGATCCACACTCCATATGCTTCGTGGTAAAATTCATAGATCCAAAGGACGGTGCTTTTGCAATCTGCGCTAACTGTATATAGACAATGCTCACAGGTTACTACGGATAATAGCACTTTATTTCAATGCGTTTCAGAGCAAACCTCGCTCCTTATTCAGGTTGCAGATCGCAAAAGAACCGTCCATTGGCTCTATGTATTTCTTCCAGGTATCACACGTCAGCCGTGCGTCATTTCCGATCCAGTGCATTGTGGGAGATTACGCAACCCTGGCATCATACCCAGAAGAAGACCACAGATTTTAAACTCGGGACCGCGCATCTGCATTAATTATCATGCCCACCAGGGCGTGATTAAAACAGTGCGACGGGGGACATGAAGTCTTACAGAATGCCCACCATGTCTGCAACCTAGTCAACACCCTGGTTATTACCAAACGAGAATGTAAGTTATAAAATCATTTTACACAGTGATTACAGGACACAATTAAGTCATACAGGGATAGTTAGGGATGTACTAGGATGCTCCAGGGACAGGTAGTGATAGGTTTGGGGCCAAAAACAGCCTTACAGGCTCCCTTTAATAAATAGAAAACTGAAAGTCAATTCAAGACTGGAAACATTTTGCAACTCTTTATCGTTGCGAATTCTTGAAACTTAATTTTTTAAAGGTTTGTCTTAGACTGCCTTGACACTACGGATTTTTAAAATCCGATGCTGTTCGATAAAAATCGGACAGCATCGGATCCGAATTTGGCCCCATGCAGTCCTATGGGCATCGGACCAAATCGGATGTGCACTAAATGCCATCCGATTTGGTCCGATCCGATTCTGTCCGATTTTTTTATCGGTGCGCCGAAAATAAAATCTGACAGAATCGGATCGGACCAAATCGGATGGCATTTAGTGCACATCCGATCCAACCCGATCCCTATAACATGGGGCCCTATGGAGAAGGGTCCGAGGAAACATCTGATGTCTCCTCGGACCCGATTTTACTGTACTGAGCATGCTCAGTACAGTAAAAATGCTCCAAACTGGGAGCGCAAGGGTTAAAAAAAAAAAAAGTTTATGCTCACCTCCCCCCGAGCGCCCGCCGTCTCCCACCGTCTTCCTGCAGGCTCCCTGTGGCTCCCGCAGGCTCCCGGTGTCTGCAGAGGTCTTCTGCTGTACAGGACCTGCGTTGATGTCACAGTCATGTGACCGCGGATTACCATGGTGGAACCTGCTGTCACGTGACTGTGACATCACCGCAGGTTCTGTACACATGAAGAATACCTCTGCAGCCTGCGGGAGCCACCGGGAGCCTGCAGGAAGACGGCTGGAGACGGCGGGGGCTCGGGGGGAGGTGAGCATAAACTTTCTTTTTTTTTTTTTTTTCAGCCCGGAGGCTACGATTTTACGCCGGAATCGGACGCCTATTTGGCATCCGATTCCAGGCATCAGAAGGGAGCCGATGCTGTCCGAATTTATCGGACAGCATCTGCTCCCTTCAAAATCGGTATGTGAAAGTCGCATTAGTGGGATATTTCCACTATGAATTTCCATTGCAACAACTCCAAATATTATGATTATGGATTTTGCTGTTAAAATCCTTTAGATTCAACACAGATTTCACCCTTTTGCAATAATTGTATGTTGTGGATTTACACTGTAGCATGGGGGTGAGGTTTTGTTAAACATCATGAAAATCTGATGTATGAGCACCCTTGTGAGCATACCATGAAGTTACATTGGTGAAGGTACCATATTGTCTGATCCAGGGGCGGAACTACCGTGGTGCAGCTGCACCAGGGCCCCGACCAGCTAGGGGGCCCCTGGAGCTCCAGCGGCAGGTCCGTTCCCCTGTCACAAATCGGGAGATCCCCCGGGGGCCCCGACACCTTGGGGCCAAGCCCACTAAGCCCCGCCCCCATACCCCCCCGGGCGCTGTAGGGGGGCCCTGACGCAAAGAGGGGGCCTACTGGTCCCCTGAGCGTCCCCACATGTCATACTAGGGGGCCCCTGACCGCTGCCCCCACACGCAATCCTCGGGGCCCCCTTACTGCTGCCTCCCCCCTCTCTCCATTACCGGCGGTCGCGCTGATCTGCCTGTCATGTGGGCTGTAGCCGGCGCCGCTCTATTTCCTGTATCGCGCCGGCTGCAGCATCACACTACATGACAGGCTGCGCTCAGCGCAACTGCCTGTCGGTAATGGAGAGCGAGGGGACGCAGCACTAAAGGAGGCAGCGGTAAGGGGGCCCCGAGGATAGCGTGTGGGGGGCAGCCGTCAGGGACCCCCTTGAAAGACATGGGGGTGCTCAGGGGCCAATTAGTGTGGGGGCAGCTCTCATGGGCCCCCCCAGGATGAGTGTGGGGGCAGCTCTCATAGGCCCCCCCCCCAGGATGAGTGTGGGGGAAGCTCTCATGGGCCTCCCCCAGGATGAGTGTGGGGGAAGCTCTCAGCTCTCATGGGCCCCTGAAGCTGAGGTGTGGGGCAGCACTCAGGGGCCCCTGAAGCTGAGGTGTGGGGCAGCACTCAGGGGCCCCTGAGGCTGAGGTAGGGGCAGCTCTCAGGGCCCCTGAGGTGGGGGGCAGCACTCAGGGACCCACAAGAGCCCCCTGGTGGTGCTGGGCCCCCGTGCTGGGCCCCCCTGGTGGTGCTGGGCCCCTCTACTGGTCCTGAGCCCCTCTGGTGCTGCCGGGCCCCCCTGGTGGTGCCTGGTGCTGCCGGGCCCCCCTGGTGGTGACTGGTGCTGCCAGGGTCCCCTGGTGGTGCCTGGTGCTGCTGGGCCCCCCTGGTGGTGCCTGGTTCCCCTGTGGTGCCTGGTGCTGCCGGGCCCCCCTGGTGGTGCCTGGTGCTGCCGGGCCCCCCTGGTGGTGCCTGGTGCTGCCGGGTTCCCCTGGTGGTGCCTGGTGCTGCCGGGTTCCCCTGGTGGTGCCTGGTGCTGCCGGGCCCCCCTGGTGGTGCCTGGTGCTGCCGGGCCCCCCTGGTGCTGCCAGGCCCCCCTGGTGGTGCCTGGTGCTGCCGGGCCCCCTGGTGGTTCCTGGTGCTGCCGGCTCCCTGGTGGTGCCTGGTGCTGCCGGGCCCCCCTGGTGGTGCCTGGCCCCCTGGTGCTGCCGGGCCCCCTGGTGGTGCCTGGTGCTGCCGGGCCCCCCTGGTGGTGCCTGGCCCCCTGGTGGTGCCGGGCCCCCCTGGTGGTGCCTGGTGGTGCCGGGCCCCCCTGGTGGTGCCTGGTGGTGCCGGGCCCCCCTGGTGGTGCCTGGTGCTGCCGGGCCCCCCTGGTGGTGCCGGGCCCGGCAGTTGTTTCCACCTCTTTTTGAAACTCCCGTCTCCTGTGGTACTCTGACGTGCCAACCAGAACGTCATATCCGGTCCTGTGCATTGTGGGGGTTTATGACATGTACGGGCAGCTTCAATATGTGCACTGGGCATGCGCCGGACCCCGGCCGAACATGTGATCAGCCCCCGCAATGCACCGGGCCGGATATGACGTTCGGGCTGGTGTGACAGAGTACCATAGGAGGCGGTAACAACCATGGCTTGCCCCACCCCTAGTTTTGATCCTGGGTACGCCCATGGCTGCACACCCGCGGCACTATTCTGTCATTGAGTCCTGTGGTGCTGTCGGGTGTCAGCTCAGTGGCGTAGCAGGGGGGGGCCCACAGGCGGCATTGTGTGGGGGCGGCACGCGGCAGCAGCAATTCCTCTCCCTCCTTTGGGAGAAGCGCCACTGCAGGACCTGTCAGAGTGACCGCGGTGATCACTTCATGATAGGACCTGTGCGGTTAAATTCATTGAATTTAACCAGTGACTCCTGACTCCCTGTCCTAAACAGGTACACTAAGTGGCTCCATGGAGGTGAATGCTGTATATAGCATATGGGATATGGGTCATATGCTATATACAGCTTACAGAGGAGAAGAGGACAGAGGGGCAGAAGGACAGGAACAGGGGGGCAGGAGAAGAGGACAGGGGAGCAGAAGGACAGGAACAGGGGGACAGGAGAAGAGGACAGGGGGGCAGAAGGACAGGAACAGGAGGACAGGGGGGCAGGAGGAGTGGGGCAGTATATGGTGATAGTGGCGGCTGTACCAGGTATCTCTGCCTCCATGCGGCAGCCTCCACCTTCCTGTGTTGGCAGGGTGTGGCATGCTGGGAATTGTAGTTCTCCTGCCTGTTCGGACGTTATTGTATGGTTTCTGGGCAGTGTGTTGGGTGCTGGGAGTTGTAGTTCTCCTGGGCGGGCTCAATGTTCTCCCGCCGCCTGTCTGTGGTTATTGTGCCTCTTCTGGGATGTCCTCAGCTCCGTGCTGTGCACAGTGTACCACCATGTCCCCAGCTCCGTGCTGTGCACAGTGTACCGCCATGTCTTCATCTTCGTGCTGTGCACAGACAGTGTACCGAATACTGTCTGTGCACAGCACGGAGCTGGGGACTTGGTGGTACACTGTGCACAGCACGGAGCTGGGGACTTGGTGGTACACTGTCTTCCGCCGCCTTAAAATCTGTCTGTTTCTCATCCAGGAGAGTCGGACGAGTGACATCCGTTTTTTGGTCTGTTTGGAAACTGCTGTGCGAGTGGCCAACATTTTTCTCAGATTCTCAGATCACATCTGTGTGCAATCAATCTGTTTTTTCTCAGCAGCTATTACTGTATAATCATTTACAGGAACATTTTACAGTGTTCTGAGCTATAGAATGATAATTATCCGTGAAAAAAAACGATGCCTCTCGGATGGTCCGTGTGCTGTCAGTGTGCGGTCCGTGATTTTGTCGGACCCATAGACTTGCATTAGTGAGTCACATACCGTCGCAGAATGTTGCAACTTTTTTCTCATCCTGAATCTGGATGAGAAAAAAGCGTCCGACACTCACCAATGTGCTCTCAGAGATTGATTGCAATGTGAGAAAATCACACATTGCACTCATCAGAGTTTCACCCCAGTGTGTCCGTACCCTAATACTAAAATCCATATAGTAATCCTACTGGTGTGGGGAGGGTTTATGGCTCAGTTAGTACACTCCATACTTCTTGTTATTAACCAGTTAATGCTCTCTTGTCCACCGCACTGCAGTGTCAAAAAAGGATGACAGCGAGACAGACAGCAACATGGCATCAGAGAGCCCCTGACCTCGAAATAGAAGATCCTCAGATCCCGGTATTGTGACATAATATTAAGAATAAAGGTTTTTTGCATTTATATTGCATTATGAACTCCACAGCACGGTGGCGTAAATTGCTCCGGCCCCAGGCCCTCCTTCACTCCTGCTTGTTGCCATACACTGGGGTTGTGCAGAGGTGGCAATTGCACCCCTTCTCTTTGTGTTTTACGTAGTATAGTAGTTATATTCTTGTATATAGGGGCAGACAGTGTATGCTATGTACACTTCCAGATTATCAACAACCAAAGTGGCGGCAAATATTTCGACCGCCCGGGCGCCACAAACAGTTGCTACGCCGCTGGCTGTGCTGCACACCCGCGGCACTATTCTGGCACTGAGTTCCAGGAGGGGGGGGCCCCAAAAAATTTCTTGCACCAGGGCCCACTACAGTCTGGGTCCGCCCCTGGTCTGATTTGTTACCTCTTTTCATAGAGCCACTCTAAATTCATGACTGTATATTCTTAGTAAACATTTGATATACAGTCCAGTCATAAAAACAATATGTAATATAGAGTAATATAAGAATTGTATATTCTGCACTCATTCATTACTTATCTTTTAACGAGATGATTGAAAATGAAAATGAAGCAGTCATTGCAAAAAATGAAAAATGCTGGATGGACTTTAGAACCATAAATGGTAAAAACCTCGTCTGGTTCTCTGCCAACAGCCTCAGCTGAGGGAATACGGTTTTCATTTACAGGAACAGAAGAGTTAGGTTCGAGTAGCAAGTTTCAGACCTGCTATATGATTGTGATTATTGAAGGGTTTAACAAAGGAATAGCAGCAGCCTAAAAAAATAGATCATAGAAAGACTGTATTTTTTGGACAATTTAAAGTTTTCTGACTTAGTAATTTATAGAAGGCTGTATGAAATACGCCTTAAAACATAATGCTATACAGACGACTGTTGTCTGTAAATGTGGTAGATTTAAACGGTATTATGAACACAGTATTGTGGTGCTATGTATAAACTGCTATAATATACAGGATTCTAGGTCTTTTTGTCATTTAGGCACCAGATTCAGATAATTATGAAAACCTGTGCCATTTCATCCATATGTAAAGAAAGAGAGAGGAGAGCACACATGAATACCACCTGGTGGTCTAGTGGACATGGGCTAGTGGTGGTAGGGAGATTTACCGCTCACCTGCCTTTGTTGTGCACCCCTGCATAACATCGGTATAGGGCTCTGCTGTGTGTACGCCACTCCTGGTCCGATCCTCGTCTCCTTCCTGGTCCTGATCCATTTCATCCATATGTCATACACGTGTCCAATTTTTTACATCCATGTGAAACCTGTATTTATACTTCAATATTTTCATTAACATGATTGAATAGAGTTTCTTGGGTTACTATTTGCAATGTATAAAAATAAAAAATGAATGCTACACAGATAATCCGTATGGGATCCGATTGTTTTTCTGCATGTTGCATGTGTAAAAGCTGTTATCTGAGGAGTTCAAGTGAATTACACTGGTCAGTACCCTATCTGATTTTAATTCAGACAGCAGACATCCTTATAATACACTTTTTTGATCAATAAGTTTTATTCTTCTATTAATCTGAATTTTTTTTCAAGCAACTTCTATAGTTAAGCGCTTGAGCTCTTTGGCCCCAACTCATCAAAGATTTTACACCGGAATTCTGGCATAAAAAGCTTTAAAAGTTGCCCTTTCACAACATCCACCTTACGCCATGTGCAGCAGAAATTCATTCTATAAACGCTGTACTCACAAGCTGAGCCAACCATATCATCAGTAGTATCCGCTTTGTATCATAGCTGACACCATGGATTATAGCCCACAATCGATGTTAGCATCGATCCAGGGTATTAAATGCCTCTGGTAGCTTTTTCAATAGTAACAGTGGCATCGATCTGCTTGTAGAGGGAAGGACAATGCGATTAAAATCGCATTGTGCCACTGGTCTCCAGAGTGACCCTGGTCATAATAACGGCTGTGGAATCACCCAGGTATGAAGGCCTGTAATGGCCCCTTTACACGCAGCTACAGGTGACAGGTTTTCCACAGGTAACTTACTGGCTGCAGTGAAATCATGGAGACATGGTTCCATTTGTACACAGCACCAAGATAGAACTATGTCTCCATGATTTCACTGCAACCAGTAAGTTACCTGTGGAAAACCTGTCACCTGTAGCTGCGTGTAAAGGGGCCATTAGGGCTTGCCTTAAGCAAGACCTGGCACACCTGGCACAGCAATAAATCCAGGGAAAGTTGACATCCCTTTCTGAGACTAGGTAAAAAAAATGTAAAATAAATTGTAAAAACATTGACAAAAAATCAGAAAATAAAGCACAAAAAAATCTATTATACCAATAAAATCATATATTTATGTAAAAACAAAAACCATCACAAAAAAAACGCCTTTTTGTCATACCACCGAAAAAAAATGATATAAAACACGATCAAAAAGATGCATGTAAATAAAAAGGGTATCGCTGAAAATATAATCTTGTCCCGCAAAAAATAAGCCCGCACTCATCTCTGCAGAAAAATAAAAAATCTATACTCTCAGAATATAGGAAGGTGAATATCTTAAAAAATGAATAAAAGCAATTTTTGACCTGCTGTTGATTTATTTATTCTTCCTCCCAAAGATTGCAGTAAGGCTTGGCCCACATTTATCCTGCACTCTACGTTGAGCACTTTTATTGGGTGTACATGTAAATCTCTAAAATATGTGATTCAGACAGACTCCCTGATGGAAGATTGGCTATACTGAGGCAGAGGGAGTCACCTAGGACTCAGTCTGTCCTGTGATTCAGCCGTGTACATCTTTTCAGTGGGGCATTAAAGGAAAACTGTCATGTCAAAAATCCACATGTAACTTATACCATTTTCTAATTCCTCCCTCTGTACTCTCTCTATTGATATATTTCTTTTATATATACTCCCCTCCTACCCTATCTTCTGTAAACTTCAAATAAAGAGATTCCTTCCATCTGTCACTCACAGTGAATGATCCGCTTAGTTCTCTGCTGTCCACTCCCCATACATGCATATGCATGTCACATCACAGCACAGGAGATTAGTGGGGGGGCTGTATACTCCTCTCAGCTCTCTGTGTGCAGCATTACAAGAGCTGAACTACAACACAAACTGTCACAGCAGGGATAACTGCTTAGAGAAACAAATGAAGTCTAGATAAGGCAGACTACAGTAGCTCTCCCTCCATGGTGATATTAACTGAACAGACCTGTAAGTGAAACCTGACACTGCACTGTTAGCAAAGGGAGGGGGGAGGAGAGAGCTGCTGAAAGGGAGGAGAGAGCTGCTGAGAGGAAGTGCATAATTACATGGTAGTTTACACAGTGTCTCTTCTTATAATTGGGACAGGACTAATGCTGCAGCTCTCTACAGGGTCTGACCATGCTGATAACATGGAAACTACAAACGGTACACTAATGATTTTACATGTTTTTAAAGGGTCTGCCCAGGCACTATTCCAGGGTAATATTAGTATCATACTGAAAAATGACCTGACAGTGTCCCTTTAAAGTGCAGTCAAGCACAGTTTTGCATACTTCTCAAAAGGAAAATGCTGAACAGAAGCCAGACAGAGTCTAGAGTATCTCTGCTGCCTCATTATAGTGTACTGATCCCTCATGGGTGTCATCTGAACCATATAATCCAGAAATTTAGATTGAAATACTGATGTAAGGGCTCAGCGTAGAGCACAGGATAAATGTGATAAATGTTATGTAAAATTACCTAGTGTGAACATATCCTAATCCTTCTGAAGATTGTAATAATTGTGTTTGGACACATGTGTTGTGTGTTCAAATTATGTTTTGACTACTATGGTTCGAACACTTTTCATTTCTTTGCTACTATTTTCACCCTGTCACTTGACCTTTGCATTAATTTAACAGAGTTTTGGCAATTATAATTGCACATTGATGCTATCTCTTGCCTGATGCGATACTTTTACTGTCTTCTCTGCTGTCAGAGGTATGTAGAGGTTGTCCATTGCTAGTGACCTCACAGCTGAGGTCAGACTGGCATATGAAATTCTTTAATCCCCCCATGTCCTCCATTACCGGGGACGGCGTATATCACGCTGCACATGGCTGTGTGCCAAGTGCAGTCCAATGTTTCACTAGCACCCATAGACTGGTACGGGTGCGAGTGATCCAACTCGTATATGGCTGAGGAAAAACGTGCAGGTTTGAGCTGCATCATTGTCTAACATTGGCGCGAGTGCAATGAGAAATTTTCTCACATTGCACTCATGCGAGTCACACGTGTGTCTATAGCCTTATACTGGAGGAAGGTCATGTACTGACCGAAATGTCGCCACTATTCACCTGAAGGCCAATAAAGGCATGAAAAGGATTGGATGAGTGCTGCAGTCCGTTTTTTGCATATATAGCGTTATACTTAGTGACGAGCGAGCCTAAACTGGGAAGTCCGTGTTACAGTTTGGGTTCAGTTTGGTGGCAGGGGAGCAGTAAAAAGAAAGAAAATAGTTATTAAATGACATTAACTTCCTTGGTATTCACTGTTGAGGAACTCAACAGCCAATCACAGATGCACACAGAAAGAGTGGGCTTTTGTGATTGGCTGTTGAAGTAACCTGGAAACTACCCATACATTCTAGATTCTAGACAACAGCCAACCTGGGATGCAGATTCTTTCTGACAGCGTCTGTGATTGGCTGTTTGACACCTCATCAATTGACTAATTTAATAGTACTGTAAAAATAAATAAATAATTGTAAAAAATTATGTAGCGCTTTGCTGTATTTTTTATTCTCAGCACAGATAAAGTGGACCGTTAGACGCTGCCACCCCCAGCTGCTTTACCTTGGCTGGCAATCAAAATACAGGGAAGCCCATTGTTATTATTTTTTTTAATTAGTTAAATAAATCATTTAAAAAAATGCATGGGCTTCGCCCAATTTTGATTTCTGGCCAAGGTAAAACCTAGGCAGCTGGGGGTTGGGATTCTCAGCATGGTAAGGCTCAAGTGTTTTGGTCCTCCCCACTGAAAATTGCAGCCAGCAACTGCCCCTGAAAATGGTGCGTTCTTTCTTTCTTTCGTTAGACCTGTCCACTATGAATCTCTAGTATACATAAAAAAACCACAACACAGAGAAAAAAATCTTTTAATTGCAATAAAACACAAAAGACATCCCTGGTTCCCATCTTGAATAAACCAAAACAAACCCGCCGATGATAATTTATAGATCCTCAGCGAACATGTTTAGCTCTGATACATCGCTGTGAGCAGACACACGTCTGTTCACAGCAAGTAGCAGGCTCACACTGACACCCGGATACAGTGAGAAAGGTATCCCAGTTCACAGCAGAAATGCGCCAACTGTGAACTCAGGTGACCCTGATGAACTGCATCATGGCACCCAGGATCCTAGCCAAAAAGTGAGCACTTCTCTCCATGCTTTAGTGTGTTATAGTGTGCTTCCCAAATCAAGGTAGGTCTGAACATATCAAAACCTGGAAAATGTGAAAAACAACCAAACCAACCAAAGCAAAGCTAGTCAATCAATGCCTTCTGCTAAGATGCTTTCAGAGCTAAGAAGAGTCAGAGTTAACTAAATGTACACTGTCAATTCTGCAGTTTATATGGAGTAAAAGTTTATAATCATTACTCATGATACCTATGGCATCTGTGTTTGCAATTGGGATGTGATTGCCTCTTCTAAAACTCCATCCTACATGGTCTGGGTGCCTGAAACAAATTGAAAGCGTAACCAGACGGGGAAGCTTGGCCACTATACATAGCTGGAGAAAGAAATCAGCCCCTGCGATCCACCTAACTACATTCTTCTATCACCAAACCCCCTTTTACATTTGCCTCTCAACCTGTGGATTTGCCAGAACCATCACAGACACTGACAGGATTAACCTGGATTTTTTGGAACCTGCATTCCTGCTGATGATGCGACAGAAGCACTGTCAGTGCCTCTTATGCTGTATGCACAGTGCATGTTCTGCACTGTAAGTGCATTGATTATGAAGGCAGAGGTAGTAATCTCTGTAGTAATTGTAGTGAGTCTGGCTATTTCTGGCTGCCAGCTCCCCAATCCTACAGCTGCACGATCAGTAATGTTCTAAAATGTCATATGCCCAGTTATATGGGGAACAAACTTTCATTTAACGTCATTGGGCAATACACAAGCAGTTAAAGAAGAAAGCCAACATATAATGCTCATAAATGAGCACACGATCTTTGAAAAGTAGGATTTTAAATAATATTTCACTGCGAGCAAGGAGAATTTTCAAACTTTTGATAAGACTGAGTTTCACAGACTGAGTTTCACAGACTGAGTTTCATTTTTTAACTCATAACGTGTAAAGTAAGGTTTATAATATATCTTACATTTCAAAATATTTATTTTTACTCAAATTAGTTAATGCAATTATGAATTCAGCTCACATCAAAAACTACTACACCTAGTACTTTGCATGACCTCCATGATTTTTAGAGACTTTTAGTTTCCCAGGTATGGAATGAACAGGTTGGCGACATATTGCAACATTATTTTTCCAATTTTGAAAGAATGACCTCTTTTAGAGCCTGGATGCTGGAAGGAGAGTGATAACAACTTGCGTCTTCAGAATTCCCGATAAGGTGGTTAATTAGGTTGAGATCAGGAGACTTAGGGGTACTTCACACACTAAAACATCGCACAGGTTTTGTGACGTAACAGTGACCTCACCAGCGTGAGACACGTAGCAGCGATCAGGCCCCTGCTGTGAGGTCACTGATCGCTGCATGTCATTCAGGACCATTTTTCGGTCCTTGGTCTCCCACTTGTGAGCACAGATCGCTGCATGTGACAGCGAGAGACCAATGATCAGCGATCTCCCAGGATCTTACCAGCCTTCTCTGCTTCCAGGCTGGTATCCAAGGTACACAGCGGGTAACGAGGGACAGCGATGTGCTTAGATATCAGCTCTGTACCTTCGATATCAGCCTGGAAGCAGAGAAGGCTGGTAACCAAGGTATACATCGGGTAACTAGGTGCTGCGTGCTGCCTAGATACCCATTGTTTATCATGGTTACCAGCCTGCTCCTGCTTACCGCAGCCTGTCAGAAAACAGGAGAGGGAGCTCGAGATCGTGGAAAAAAGTTTATATTCACTTGTTACTGGTGAGTCTGCCTGTTTGACAGCTCATCAGCAACTGCATAGAGACTTTCCAGTGATCCCGGCCAGGTCGGATCGTTGGTGGGATCGCTGGAAAGTCTCAGCGTATAAAGGGGCCCTTACTTGACCACTGAATCACTTTGTTAAGTAATGTCCTCTAGGGCTGAGTCACACTAGCATGTGACTCACACAAGTGCAATGTGAGAAAATCTCGCATTGCACTCGGCCCCATGTAAGACACTAAGGTAGCTGAAATCTCAGATTTTTTTCTGAGGACTGAGGAAAAATGGCAGCATGCTGCGATTGCCAACGAGTCCGCTCACTCGCAGCCATACAAGTCCATGAGTGCATGTGAAACATCAGACTTCACTCGTACGTCATCTAAGTGCAGTGCAATGTACGCCGAGGCCGGCAATGAGGAGATGGGGAGATTAATCTCTCCCGCCTCTTCGCACTTGTGATCTGATCGCAGGATTGGATGACAGTTGCATAACATTCGGTTCACGCTCACGGCAGAGCCTGGAAATTGCACCCAAGGATGAACCAGACTTGTGCAAGTCCACAATTCTCTTCCTGATATCTTGGCTGATTTCTTTAGCCTTTCCCATGATGTTACACAAAGAAGCAGTGTGTTTCAGGTGTGCATTAAAATACATCCACAGGTGTGTCTCTAACTCAGATGTTGCCAATAATCCTATCAGAAGCTTCCAAACACATGACATCATCATATGGGCTGTCCCAAATTGTTTAAAGGCAGAGTAATATTTGTGTATGTGCGCTTTTGACTTTGCAGAAAGTAAAAAAAACATGACTTAAACAAATTCTCTCTCATTATTCTGGCATTTGGCAAATGTTAATAGTTATGGTAAACCTAATTGACCTAAAATGAGAAAGGTTTATTCTGATTTCATGTCAGATAGTGAGAAAAACATCTGCAGTATATGTCTTTTTATATAGAAAAATATTAGAATCTGAGAGTCCTCAGTGGTTGAGACCTTTTAATGGCTAACTGAGAAGATGGTAAACATAGCAAGCTTTTGAGACACTGTGGCCCCTTCGTCAGGCTGGTAATGACGCATTATTTGTGCATTAACTGCCTGACGAAGGGGCCACAGTGTCTCAAAAGCTTGCTATGTTTACCATCTTCTCAGTTAGCCATTAAAAGGTCTCAACCACTGAGGACTCTCAGATTCTAATATTTTTCTATCTACTGGCTAACACGGTATAAACATTTTTTACTTTTCATATAGTATATGTAAACTTCTGGTTTCAACTATATAAGGGTATGTATATACAGTATACCTTAGTTCATATGTATTGCTGTGGCATCTCGCTGTCTATAGCCACCATTAAATATGCTCCAGAATGGTTAGTACTTTAGAACTACTTTCATATCACAAATTAATAAAAACTATAATAGTATGTACATTAATATACAATATATATATCTAACAAGTATAGCTTGGCAAACATTTCTTCTCTGAAAGAGCTCACAGTCATGTGATTGGGAAACATCTAGATGGAATTGGATTTCATTGACATGGAAAAAGTTGATATTGAAGATGGATCAGGTTTCACACCACAATTTATGAATAGTAACGGCACTGCATGGGGAAGGCATGTGTGACATACAGGTGTATCCTGGTTTGCCTTCAGGGGAAGTCTGCCCCAAGCCCTGGATCTTTGCAGCTTTCTTAACATATATGCATTGATTTTTATCCATAAGCCAGATGAAGGATGTCATATCTGAAACCTTTTTGTCTATACAAATGTGTTTTGAAGCATTCTTCCATGTCCTTCCATATGCAATTCCTTTATCTTCTGCATTCTGACAAGAAGCTTAGTGGTCTGCTCTGTAGGAACAAGCACCCGCCATACCCTTCACAATTAATGGGAAAGCTGCCTATCTTGTTAACATTTTGGTGCTGAAGGTACTCTTTAAATAAGTACTATGGATCTGCAATAGATGTATCAAAAAAGAACGTGAGAGATATTTCCGAGATTTAAAATTGCTGCCTAGCTACCTTGGTGAGTTACCTAACTGTGTCAGCTAAGAAATTGCTTAGCTTTTCATCACTAGTAGGAAAATTAAATCAAAATAAAGCTAAACTTTGACTAATCCAGTTTGTCTTAAGTGCACTAGGCTCTTCCAGATGTTGTAAAAGAAACGTCTTATTCAAATTATTTAGCACAGACTATTTGGGATTGTCTGTCCAATGGTTAAGTACTTGGCCTTGCTATGATGCTTTTGGAAAACCTACACAAAGGAACTTATGTCAAGTGGAGAAATGTGAGAAAGAACAAGATCAATACCTGGCAGCACATGACTCTTCTGATGGAGTGCAGTCATACAGCATAGACCACATTTATTGTTCCTACCTAATGCAGATTTAGATTTGGGATAAAAAAAGACTAAAGGAGTGTTTCCCATTGTGTATAAATCATCCAGAAAGCAGAGTATCCATTCCTCATTGGTATTTAGATCAGGTACATTGTCAGTTAATAATCCAGGTTCTTACAGGACCATTAAACCTATAAAGACACTTGCAAATGTGTGTATTGTATCTCGGTAACTATTTGGGCTCTGATTGTGTATACTACAATTCTGGCGTAAAACACATTAATATGTTGCAATATTTTTGCACAACTCAAAAGTTGTGCAAAGACAGTACAACATGTAGCTTTAACAGTCCTGTCCAGCGTTGTCAAACTGAGTGGAACGTGAGATAGCATAGCGGAGACATGGCATGGTTACGTCTCCATGTCATGTTCATAAAAAAATCATGTATCCTACTCTGGATATGGACCACACTCCCTACTCCACTTAATGAATTAGGTGCATTGCACTTTGGCGAACCCATTCATTAAAACCATGCAACACCAGTATTAATGAAGTGCTCCATTATTGCTTAAGGCAGAGGGTGGATAAAGGGTTATTGACCGAGCTGGCAGATTCCACAACACTTCAGATGATGAAATATAACATTGGTTTATTAGTCTACACGTGTAAGGGCTCTCTGGTCCCCTCTTCAGGACAAACAGTATGTCATTTAGTCATTCATTTTTAGGAAATGTTAATTTGGAATAAAAAATTTCAAGGACATTTCCTATCTCTGGGCTCGCTCACACGGCAGTAGATTCTTTCATTTAGGATGATTATGCTCATAACACTTAACTCACACTCTGATCGGAGTGTGAGCTGAGTATCATTTACTGTTATCCTAATGCTATCCCATTTGAAAATCAGATCACAGGAGCATACAAGATGGGGAACTAATTCCTTCTTCTCTATTCTTTGTGTATGTGTACATTGCACTTCAGTTGGATGTAACTCGACTGCTGTCCAATGTTTTACACGCACCCATAGAGTTGAATGGGGGTACACTGCCTAATATACCCTCCCAATCGCAACATGATACGATTTTTTTCTTATGCTGAATTGACATGAGAAAAAAAGCACTGGTCAGCACTGACCTATAGTTTAACAATGCCCTGAGGGCTATCCAATAAAACAGGGATCCCCAGCCTGTAGCTTGGGAGCCATATGTGGCTAACAGACCATGATATGTTACTCATTATTGTCTTGCATATTTAGCACCAGGTCTAGCACGCAGCTATGAAGATCAGGTCCCCAGATGGTCACATTACTGAGTAGCCTGACATAGAAGGGCATATCTGAATGGGGGTAAGGTAGGACCGCCTGTATGTTGGCATAGGCTAGGGTCACACTTAAAACTTGAATTGCGTTCACCGAATCCAGATCTGGATGCGGTGAACACAATACCGGTCACACACATTTTTCATCAAAAATGTGTGGAGGGAACCGCAATCAGGTAACTGGATTGCTCAGGATGTGTAATCCTGAGCAATGCGGCTACCTGACTGTTTGCTCATCCCTGCTGCTGCTGGAATGAGCAAACTGTTCTCTGTGTATAAAAATTAATAATTTAATAAATAAATGTTGGTTTAATGTCTCTGGGGGGCTTAGTCCCCCTAGAGACCGTACACCCACTCAGGTGGGCTTCTCCTGCAATGTACTAATGCGCTGTGCTCCTCAGAGCTGCGTGCATGCCCCCCCCAAACTGCTTCCCCCCGTATCTATATACCAGCCCCGGCACCCCTCTTTTGTACATATCCCTTTTGGTGAATGAAAGAAAGTATTAAAGTAGAACATCCAGTTTATAGTTACGTCTTTTTTCAGTTTCATTTTCGTATCCATAGGCGGGGCTTTGTGCTGCTGCCTCCGCCCTCTTATTAATTATGGCCGGCCCATCTGGCATTGCTTCAGTTTTGAGCAGCAGGCCGCGTCATGAAAGGGGCGGGGTTACCAGTATGACGCGTTTTAGCACCGCCCCTTTCATGACGCAGCCTGCCGCTCAAAACTGAAGCAATCCATATATGAGTTGTCGTTATGTTGCTTACCTTATGTGCAGTGCATTACAGCTTAAGTATCCATAGTTACAACCATGAGCAACTAAGTAATTAACTAACTATCCATATATGAGTTGTCGTAACCATAGATGCCTAAGCTGTCATACCCTGCACGTGAGGTTAAAAAAATGGCTATATCAGGAGAACGATACAACATGTCTACTTGGAGGTATTTGCTAATATTATAATATGCTCATGGTTGTAACTATGGATACTTAAGCTGTAATGCACTGCACATAAGGTAAGCAACATAACTAATCAGGAGAACTATACTACATTTCTAATTGCTTTTTTTTACTAATACTATATATTATTATACCTACTACATATTGGGATAGGATCTTGGAGATGGGAACACCCCTTTAAGCATTTTTTCACTTACTCATTACTTTAGGTGAAACCGGCTGTTCTGCCCATTTAGGCACAGTAAGAGAAAGTAATTCTAGCTTTGACACTTGTTATAACCTGTGAGATATGACATGTTATCTTGATATGACGTTTAATATGTTTAGCACAATCTGTCAGTATTCCTGCAAATCTAGGTCTCTTCTCATATTAAAGTCTGCTGTTAGAATTGTACAGCAATCCTTTCTACACAGGGATTAGGTATGCAGGGATATAGGTGTTTATCTTCCAGCCTCCATTTTAGTGAAGGATCTCCTGTACTGAATCCTGTCATGGCTGTTTTATGATTTATATATTTAATGCTCATTTAATCTCTGTATTGTATTATTACTACTGTTGTTTTATATGATATGCTTAGCACTGATTTGTGCCATGTGTATTCTTATAGTTTTACCATACACTTGATTGATGAGTCACATCCATTGAATCATCATCATTCACTCACTGTTGAACAATAAACAATAGACTACAGAACCCACAGTCTGTTTACTTGGGATACAGAAAAGGTTAAGCTGCATGCTGAAATTCACACAGCATAAGCTGCTTTCACACTGCTAAATTTCTGATCCATGTCTATCCATTTTAAAACGGCCTCCCGTTGGCCTCCCATGTTGGCCATCCGTGTGTGTTAGTTTTGTCACGGATCCGTTGGTGTCAGTTTTTTTCATGCACCCAGAATCGAAGACTGCTTCGACATTGGGCTGCCTAAGAAAAACACTGACACCAATGGACAGATATGCATCCGTATCTGACCACATCAAATAACATAGAGTTCTATGGAAGACAGATCCGTACAGATCCGTGAAAAAAATGGATCCGTGAAACAGATCCGTTTTTCTGTACTGAGCATGCTCAGAAGCAAGGTACAGCTCCTCCCACCCCTATCTCTGGCAACTGAAGATGGATCCATTAAAAAAATGGTCCATGGACATCTGTTGGCATCTGTTTGCACAATCCTTGCCTGTACATGTGGTTCCTTGAAATTCAAGGATCCAGACGGATTTTAAATTGTAGCAGTGGGAAAGCAGCCATAGAACATGAACAGGCGGGGGGCCTGTATACCACTGGCGGGGGGCGGGGGGCCTGTGTACCACTGGCGGGGGCGCGGGGGGCATGTATACAACTGGTGGGGGGGCGGGGGGCCTGTCTACCACTGAGGGATGGCGGGGGGGCCTGTATACCACTAATGGGGGAGCGCTGACATAGTGCAATGTAATATGCACTGCTCCCCCTGCCGCTCATGGACAGGGGGATGCAGTGCATATTGCATTGCACTAATGAGCGGCCCCACGTGACCGGCCGCTCCTATTGCAGCCTCCCCCCGCCTGCTCCAGCTCCCGGACACCGCCCCCCCACACTGAGCCGTCACTGTGACTAGAGTATAAGCCGAGGGGGGCACTTTTCAGCACAATTTGTGTGCTGAAAAACTCGGCTTATACTTGAGTATATATGGTATATAGTGCATGTATTTTTCTATAATTCTGAGTGGTTACATACCAATGCAATGTAAGGACACAATTCAAAATATAATATCTACATTGCTGTGAATCTGATTAAAAATAAGTATTTATGGCATTTTACAGTATCATATGTGCTGAGATACCCTGACAATAGCTTCAGCCAGGAATAACACTTCTCAGAGACTATATTCCTAGCTCAAAAACAAACATATTTATCTGGAACACATTTCCTTACTTAATAGAACAATATATTAACATATGGAAAAAGTCTGTTTTTTATCAGTAATGCATTCAAATCCATTCTTAGAAGATCTTGTGCCGCAGATAAGGGCACGGTTTAATTTACTTCCTATGATTTCTACGTATATGCAGTGGTGAGAATGGCTGAACATCCTCTAGTTCAACTAATAAACACAATTCCAAAATTACAACCCAGGAGTCAGGCCAATATAATCAAGAATGATAGTTTTATTTATTCAATTCATCAAAAACTGGTTTAAAAATAGAGATACAAAAACACACAGGAATACCCCACTTGGTATATCATGATCAATATATAAATATGGCGTTCACCCTACCATTACATGCACCATGCACTGAATCTATAAGACCAATATAAAAGGCCCCACGATGAAACTCTCATAAACTGACAAGTGCCAAATCAAAACCAAGGGGGTAAAGATGTATTACCTGCCTGTGACATCTTCTACAATAAGGACGAAAAACATTTAACTTAAGAATTAAGCCACAATTTTCTATATATGGAGTTCTCTGTTTCACTCAGCCGACGGGTGGTTGTACTTATCATCTTCATATATGGATTAACTGGGACATTACATGGTGAGAGGACAA
Organism: Allobates femoralis; assembly: GCA_033576535.1. Lineage (NCBI taxonomy): Eukaryota > Metazoa > Chordata > Amphibia > Anura > Aromobatidae > Allobates > Allobates femoralis. The sequence goes on from JARQOC010000005.1 coordinate 283,619,108, forward strand.
TTTGAAGTTGTTCCAGAGATATCTCCAGTCTCCTGTTGTCTGTTGATTGGTTAGTGATCATGTGACATAATAATGTCATGCTAGTGTCAGTAGACACAACATCCATGGGACAACACTGATGATGGAGGTGAATATAAACATTTCTTACTTTACTTGGGTTACTTGGGCATTGACGAACAAGATGTACCAGCAGTGGACAGCCAATATAGTCTAAAGAGGCTCTGTTAGCTCTCCTAATGTGTCTGTTTTATAAAATCTTTGCTGTGTTTGGAGAAAGAGAAATGCAGTCTATGACCCAAAGAACACTGTCCCCATGGTCAAGCATGGCGGTGAAAACATTATGTTTTGGGGATGTTTCTCTGCTAAGGGCACAGGATTACTACACCTCATCAATGGGATAATGGATGGAGCCATGTACTGTAAAATCCTGAGTGACAACCTCCTTCCCTCCGCCAGGACATTAAAAATGGGTCGTGGTTGGGTCTTCCAGCGTGATAATGACCCAAAACATACAGCCAAGGCAACAAAGGAGTTGCCGAAAAAAGAAGCACATTAAGGTTATGGAGTGGCCTAGCCAGTCACCAGACCTTAATCCCATAGAACATTTATGGATGGAGCTGAAGCTCTGAGTTGCCCAGCAACAACCTCAGAATCTTAATGATTTAGAGATGATCTGCAAAGGGGAGTGGACCAAAATTCCTCCTTACATGTGCAAAAACCTCATCATCATCTTAAAAAAAAATGTCTGACTGCTGTACTTGCCAAGCAGGGTTTTGCCACAAAGTATTAAGTCTTGTTTGCCAGAGGTGACAAAGAAGGTAATATTGTTGCGCCACTCTGTAATTGTCATCGGAAGCAGGTTATTTGAATGGGAACCTCACCTGTGCTTGTTGTGCTGTCTGCACAACAAGAATTAGTGCATTGATGTTTATCTCCCTGTGTCCTCGGCTAATGAGCGGCTGTGGATGATGAAGATTTTGCTGCGTCCTTAATCCCAGCACCTCACATGTGAGTCGTCACGTGGTGGGTCCGTGGGCGTGTTCAGGACGTCATCCAAGGTCCTATTGCCCGGAGCTGCCCCATACCTCACTCCGCGTAGCGGAGGAACGAATGTATTTCAAAAGAGTAATAGGTATTTGTGTGAGCGCTGGGGAATCAACCGGCACCAAGGCTATTATGAATAGTTACCTCTCGGCTTTATTTGTACAATAAAAAGGCAGGGTCCTTTAGGCCACTGTTTGTTTGCCAGAGGGATCAAATAGTTGTTTTTCTCTTCAAAATGCAAATACATTTATATAATTAGGCAATGTGATTTTCTGGATTTCATTTTTTATATTCTCTCTCTCACTGTTAAAGTTAACCTTTCCCTAAAATTATAGACTGTTCATATCTTTGTCAGTGGGCAAACTAACAAAATCAGCAAAGGATTAAATAATTATTTCCTTCACTGTAATCAGATACAGTCCTGGTGTTCCCATTCTCTTTGGTTCTGTGAGTTCCAGCATAAACCAGGGCAGTCTGTGACACTCACTATCCCGTATTCGTGGTTCATGTATCTTCTCATAGATGAGGGCTGCACAGGGGGTGTGACCACTAAGGTGACAATAGAGCATCTTGCTCCCAGGAGCTTCCATTGAAAAATCTCTTCTTCCCGTATGGAGGGGGGGAGGAGCCTTGCCATAGTGTTAGTGAAGAGCATTTCAATCACAGATTCTTGCAGAAACGTCTCATCTTACCAATCTGCTCTGGTTCCCTGACGCCATGTAAATTCTGCCTGGTAAGAAATCAGAAGTTATGTCACCAGCACTGAATGCATCTCTATGAGAGCCAAAACTATGCTCTCATAGATGTGTATTAAAGAGTGACATGCGGTGTACGCCATGAAACACTAGAGCTACCGTCTACTCACTTTTCACAGCAAAATGAACCGAGTGCCACTAGAAAAGAATGAAGGGGAGTATCAGGCACAAAGAAAATGCTGTAATGGTGCTATGAAAGTCTTAGAAAGGGTGGTTGTACAATCAAGCAGAAGGGGTAGTTTAAAATGAACACTGATTGAAATGCATTTTTTAGATGATTGAGACTAAAAGCATATTTTGGGAATATTGATAATGAACATTCAATGTCCACCCAGGCATGGGAATGTCCTTGAAAGATTTGTAACGTAATAATAAAGCAAGTTGATCATTCTTAGGCCACTTTCACATTTGCGTTCCCCTCCGCAGCATTCTGCGGAGGGGATCCGCAATGTGACCGCAGCACCGCAAGCCCCTATCTTTATAATGGGAGCGCACAGTGCTGCACATGACCGTGCGCACCCATTCACTGCCATATGTGATCTGTGCGCAGGCGGATGCCTGCGTACAAATCACCCGGTCTCGTCCGTACCACGAACGCGACATGTTGCATTTCTGGTGCGGACAAGACTGTGTGATTTGTACGCAGGCGTCCGCCTGCGCACAGATCACATATGGCAGTGAATGGGTGCGCACGGTCATGTGCAGCACTGTGCACTCCCATTATAAAGATAGGGGCTAGCGGTGCTGCGGTCACATTGCAGATCCCCTCCGCAGAATGCTGCGGAGGGGAACGCAAATGTGAAGGTGGCCTAAGACGCTGAAGCCGCCTTTCTTTTCCTGCATAATGGATGGTCATCTGTTGTGTCATCCATTGCTGGAACCATTTTCAACTAATGCGCATGTTCAGAGACATCACTAGTAGAAACAGATCCATTGCAACCTGAACAAAAATGGATGCAAAATAGAGATCACATCTGGGCATCTGTTTTTGCTCCTTTTACAACAGATCCATTTTTTTAAATCCCATGTCCAGGTGTCAAATAACAACTGGACAACATGGCATCATGGCGTGGGTGAATTCCTAAAGCATGGTGCGGCGCGGCATGTCGGCTTTTTATGTAATTTAAAAAATCTGAAACAATAAAAATTGCTGATTAAATAGCATGATTCAGTAGGTGAGAAAGGTAAGGAGCATGTAATCAGAACCGTATGAGCATTGTTTCTTTGTTCATGTAGGTCTTTGAGGTAGCACTTGAGTGATTGCTAATTGCTCATTACTGCCTCTTATCAATCTTGTAGAACATTTTGCAGGAAATATTTGAACAGCATATATTTTCTTCACAACCACAGACAGACTACTTTCATTGTACACAAAAATGAAATGCATATTAGATTATTATAAATTGTAGGTCCTATCTCATCTAACATTTATAGCAATATAAAGCAACGACTAGTCAGAGGAAATTAGTTGTGTAAGCAAAGAAGCCTCAAGAACAATGTCTTCCATTTAGCCAGTAAGGCATGACTAATTATTTTAGCAAACTGTAGCTTGAATTACATTGTCTTTAATTGAAGTCAGGAAATGTGTAATTATTGTTCATTGACTCACTCCATAAGTTGGGTCAGATACATCTAATGGAGTATTCTTCATCAATGCAGAAGCATACAATTTATGATTGAATTACAATATAAGCACTGCTCTACCGTAGCAATTAGATGCAGGGCTGCCGAATTATCCTGGTTTATTGGTATAAGCATTAATGTTTTAGGTATAATTATTTTGTAATTATATAGTGTTTTCTTGAAAAGAAGGAAAAAAAGAACAAATGGAAATGTAATTCCTGACCTGTACTTTTCAATTGACTTCCTCTTATTCTATACCCGGTTGACAAGCACTAACGAGAGCCACAAAAATGGTATATAAATGCAAATCTTCTTACGTTCAACCTTATCTTTGCCTTTTCAACTGTAAAACACTCCACAGCACTGATCAATGTGGTATATTACTTGACAGGGAGAAAAACAGTCTATAGTTTGCAATTCAATATTTGCTACCGTATATTGTAAGAATTATTTTGTAGACCATGAAATGTTGGTAAAACCTGAGCTATCCTTCATGGTGCACTGTAATTTTACCTGTAATAAAACAAGTTAATGGAAAATTAAAGGGAATCTGTCAGTTTTATTACTTCCAAACTCTGCCAATCACCTTCAACATCATGTCAACGGTGTTCCTTCAACTCCTCTTATATCCTCAGAAGAGCCCCTGTACACCTCTGAAAAAGAGTTTTATACTTGTCCTGTGCTGTATGTAAATTGCATGATCTGGTCAGATGGGTGTCTCCACATTGCGATTGCCCCTCTCCGCTACCTACAATTGCCACCTACAAGTGCATGATGTCACTATGTCATCCACAATGTGTCCAAAGTTTCGAACCTATGAGCTATGCGTGGCTAACGTAGAGACCGAAGTATCGTACCTGTGCAGTGGAATCGAAGACCTGCACCTCAATGTGCCCTATTGAACAGCCAGTAATTACACTGTGCAGGTGTGAGACTTCGGGGGGGCTCCGGGTGCAAGACGTTGGGCAATATAATTGGAGACCTGCACAGGCACGCCTCACTGTGCCCTGTTGACCAGCCAGTGATTACACTGTGCAGGCACGAGACTTTGGACACTGTGTGGATAATGTATGGATGCCATCCACTTACTTGAAATTAGAAGATAAAGCTTTGGGAGCTTTGCTTCTTGCAATCTGGAGACACCCATCAGACCTAACCCTGTAATGTATATATAGCACTGAATAAGTATAAAACATTTTTATGAGGTACGGGCATGTCTGAAGATATAAAGGATTGACAGTAACCCCATTCTGATGATGTTACATTTGACTACAGTGTTTAGAAGCAAAAATAAACTGGTGACAGGTTTCCTTTAAACCTTTTTGGTCTCTTTGTGTCACGCTTGGGAGGTAAGGTAATCAGGTAACAGTTGGTGAATTGGGCAAAAGGGGGTCAGGAGAGCCTAATCTAACCCTGATGCTGGGGTCCCTGGCTCGCCCTGATCTCGGAGGTACCTCTGATGGTGAGGAATTCCGAGCCACCACCCTGTACCGTAAAACTCCTGATTAGCCCTAGGCTGAGGGTCCCTACCTCCACCCATGGGTGAGGAATCACAGCTTCTCCCAAGGAAAGACTTTAGCTCAGCAGTTAAGCATCAGCACAGCACCAAGACATAGAGCACATAGCTATCAGCAGCACCTGACAGAGGAGAGGGAAGGCTATTTAAAGCTAGGGGAAGGGGATTCCAGTTGAATCACACATTAACTCCTGAACCAGCAATTGCGCATAATAGTGACTGCAGCACCACACAAGAGGCAAGGACCTTCACAACCATCAACCATGCAGCTCTTAAAGACAAACCACATACACAGCAGCATCCAACAATGTCAGGGCAAACTAAGCGCGTGTCACTTTGTATGAATAAAGTTTACATTCTCAAACGAGTTATTCAGGACTTATTTTTTTGCTAAGGAACTAAAAACTTACATATTATCTTACTACCTGGCTTTTCTGCCCTGTGACAATGCGTTGTGACTCAGATGACGATTCTCCAAAATCATTCAGCTCATGTGAAGAGAGCAGCTCTTTTACTTCTGATCTGCTCTGTCGATAGGGCGTCACTGCCGACGTCATGTTTATTTGACAGCCAGTACCTCATATTAAGGCAACAGGGAGCTGGCAGTCAATTAGCATGATATCGGCAGTGATGAACCATCGACAGAGCACAGCCAAAGAGAAAAATCTGCTGTCAATGTAATGTCACTGGAAACTGGAGGGTTTCCATCGGTAGAAGTACCATAACCACTCTGAGTCAGAAAAGATTGTCGCAGATAATTGTCAACTACCTGCTGGTAAATTCTTAGCCCCATAGCCCAAAAACTCCAAACTCCCGAATAATCCCCCTAAATATTGTATACTTACCAAGAGAGTTCAAATAGAATATAATCCTGGGAAAACTGTTTGAGATGAATAATATAGAAACTTCTCTCTTGATTAGTTTTAGGTGTATGGTCTCCTCCCTGGTTTTGTGTTACAGGAAAATTATGCACAGTGCAATATTTACCAACATGCCCTGCCTTCCTCCCTAATTGCCCACTTGTGGCTTGGCTTTCACCTAGTAATCAGGAACTTTATTACATTTCCAGCTGCAGAAAAGCCTGCATTGATTAACTAAAAAAGAAGTATTGCTACACTAGTATGCTAAATAAATTTAAGGCCAAAAATAAAATGAGGCAGATAATGTAAACTGTTTAAACTATTAAAGCGAATTTCCAGGATTTCTAAAAACAAACTCATCATTAGCAAATATTGAGTTGACTTTTTGAAATTAAACCTTATATACACTTTTTTAATCCTCTGCTAATCCAGCACTGCTTACCTCCTGCAGTGATCTCCTGTCCTTCACTCTAATACAGTGTTTCTCAACTCCAGTCCTCAGGACCCACCAACACATCTTGTTTTCAGGATTTCCTTAGTATTGCACAGGTGATGGAATTATCACCAGTGTAGGTGATTAAACTAACCCCTGTGCAATACTAAGGAAATCCTGAAAACCCGACGTGTTGGTGGGTCCTGAGGACTGGAGTTGAGAACCACTGTCTAATAGGTCACAATGTGTTAGCTTTAAGGGGAACTTCACACACAACGATATCGCTAGCGAGATCGCTTCTGAGTTACAGGTTTTGTGACGTGACAGTGACCTCAGCAGCAATCTCGCTATGTCTGACACGTAGCAGCGATCAGGCCCCCGCTGTGAGATCACTGATCATGACAAACCATTCTAGATAATTTTTTGGTCATTGCGCTCCTGCTGGGCAGCGTGCATCACTGTGTTTGACAGGGACAACGGCCAACGATCTCAATACCACTCCCAAGAGTGACAGGGTCCCAACAACTGCCATATCGTTGCTGCATCGCTGGTGAGATCTGACTGTTTCAAGTTGTAGGGAAAAAAATGGTGTATCACAATCCGCGCTGCCAGAATCATCCGCTCCAAAAGTAATGCACATGAAGAGGGATCCCTGAGGAAGGTGCCAGGAGGGCACCGAAACGCGTAGGAGGAAATAAAGGAGTTATGTTGAAGTTCCATCTTCATGTGCATTACTTTTGGAGCGTATGATTCTGGCAGCGCGGATTGTTATACACCATTTTTTTCCCTACAACTTGATGTGTTTCCACACTTGAGTGGATGGTGGAAATCCTGCAGCAGCCATCTGGTAATAAGCATTGAATACGCCTTCAAGCCAGTTGTGGGTGACACAACTGCCTCAGGTGAGTGAACCCCCTTTTTCACCACTTTGTACTCAGTGCCATAGTGAAAGGGCACTATTGCGCCTCTTGTTCCCCCTCCTTCTTTTATTTGACACAGATCTGACTGTTTGACATCTCACCTGCGTCCACGTAGTGACACTCCAGCGATCCCAGCCCGGTCGGATCGTGGTCGTGATCGCTGGAAAGTTGCAGCATGTAAAAAGGACCCTTACAATTTATTTTCTCTGGATAAGATAACCTATACAAAAATAAGATAGTCTAATTGCTAATAAAGCAACAGCTGAATGGCTTGCCTTATATCACCCCCACTAGAGAATTACATTATATCATTCATTCAATGATACTTGGAAAACTTGAAAGTTGCACTTCGGTACCTGTTGAAAAAAGGAAAAAAAATTGTAATTTCATCACAATATTGAAAGTGCTATATAATGAAACTAGAGACACATATGGCTGTTGAACTATTGTGAGTCTTTAATCATTAAAATGCTTTAAGTAAAGTTTCCTGGAATTTATATTGTTCACAGTCCAGGTAATAGATCACACAAATTTGATCCCTCCTTTCATTATGTATATTAGAAGAAAAATTTGTTAACAATCCCCTCCAGAAATATTATTAGGATTAAAGAGAACCTGTTATCAGTTTTCTCATGTGTGGACAAAGACTACCACCTTCATCAGCACCTGTGCTGTATTCCATATAGGTGTGTATTATCCCCTGACTCCTCATATATAACCCCCAAAAACGTTTATAAATTCTCCCGTGCTCCATGTAAATCCAGACGGTTCAGTCTGATGGGTGTCCTTGCTGTGGACTATCTATCTGTCTTCTTCGTTACTGATTGCCATCCTCTTGCTTTGATTGACACAGTTGATGCCTCCTGCATCATTCACTTAGCCGGGCAAAAGCTTGCATCTGCACAGAGACTTTCCCATTACATACATTTCTGACAAGTGTCCATGATCATAATCATCAATCTTTTATAATATCCACAAAATAGAAAAATATCACTGATCAAGGTGGATACCGTACTTTTCTGACTATAAGACACGTTTTTTTTTAACCAGATAACATCTTGCTAATATTTATGTGCATTTTATAATTCGCAGTCACTAAGGTCTGCAGTGCAGCCCGCCGTGTTTCCTTAACTCATGGGAGCACATCACTTATGACTGCTCCATCTTATCAATGAGATAACTAAGTGGCTGCATATTTCTCTCTTGATCTGCGTAGTTAAAGCAAAGGCTAGGGTCACATTTGTGGTACAAAATTCAGATCCTGATCCGGTTTTGAGCAGTTAAAAAGCTCAAAACCGGATTCGGAATCGCAGCCCATAGGAGCCCATTATTTAAACTGGATTGCTCTACATGCAATCCGGTTACCACATCCGGAATTACAGCCTGCGGGAAAATTCCTGCAGGCTGCAGTTTTTGAAGTGGTTTGCAATCCGCAGCAGGATTGCTACAATGGGCTCCTATGGCAACCCATTCTGCTACCGCAAGGCACATGTGAGTGCCTGCGGCAGCTGTATGCTTTGTTCATCTTGTTGCCCACATCTATTGTTAACATTAACCCTTTGTTCATCCCTGCGGCAGCACAAAACGCTTGTCACAAAAATGCATGTAAATCCTTGTGCCAGCAAAGTCAATGAGAATTCTGATGTTTTGTGCACATTTTGCTTTTTTCTTTTTTCATGCAGATTTGGTGCAGAATAAAATCTGCAGCATGGTAAATCTCCACCAAATCTGCATCTCCTGGCAGAAAAGCACACCAAAAACGCAAAGTGTTTTTCATGCGATTTTCTGACACGAGATGGAGATTTGGTGCAGAAATTTCTGCAACTAAATACTCAGCGTGTTATTAAAGCCTAGTCAGGTAATCTAGAACCATTGAACTCAATGCTGGATTACCGGAATTGAGTTATATAAATTCACCTGAGGTCACAGCTGGGGTAACGTGGAAACCACGCCGCTTTTACCTCAAGTGAACTCATTGATGTCACCACTTTCACAGCTCTGGCACCGTCAGTGTGTTCCTGAAGCCACAATAATCAGCCACATTTCCTAATTTGACCACACACTTCGACCTATGGATGTAGCAGAGCTGGGATCCTCATCGTGGGGATAACCTGTTTATGGATTATGTCGGACCTGCATGGGTGTTTTGGGGGGAAAGTTAAGGGTGTTTTTTTTATTCAAACATAGGATTTTTCTCTGTGTTTTGTGTTTATTTCTTTTTACTTACACAAATAGTAATGGTGGTCATAGATCTCTACCCATTACTAATCCAAGGCTTTGTGGCAGTTGTGATTTTTGACAAATCATAGCTGTCATTAATTCCTTATATTTAGATAATGTAAAAAAAAACCTGTGTGGGGTCCCCTGTATTTTGATACCCAACTAAGATAACACACACAGCTAGGGGCAGCAGCCTCCTGCTTTATCTGTGCTGTGTATCAAATACATGAGATCCCATGCCATTTTTTTTCAATTATTCATGTATTTTTATACTCCATTTCAGGGACCCGGTCAGCTAGTGTGAGGGCAACCAATCACAGATGTTGGCACAGCTGGTGGGTGAGGGAAGCAGTGAATATTCATAGTGTTTAATGAGCGGACCCCAAAGCAGTGAAACAGCGACCTCATAGTGACACATATGACACATGGACATGTGATCGCCCTGTGTCTAATCAGAATGGATGGCTATTAGGCGCTCACTGATTGGCTGAGTGGTGAGTGTATTACTCTGGAGGGTAAGTTGTAATTTTATAAGGCTGGTGTCCTTTCCCCCATGAATATATCACGGCCACCACAGTCACCATCAGACTCTGGTGCCAGTACACGCTAATAATTATACTGTCTCCTGATAATTATACTGTCTCCTCCATCACAGGGTGGGTGAAACACATAGATGTGGTTGATAGGCAAGGGGTTTTCTTTATTGCATCAATTCTATTGTGAAGTAGTTACATTAGAAAATCTCTCAATTATGTACTTTAGAGAGATTCCATTTATTATGTAAAAAGGAAATAGAGACTAGTGATTGGCAGGAGAACATTGTGATCTATCTGCAGATATCATTGGTTTAGGAGAATATATCAGGAAATTGGTCAAAGGTTGTATTTTAAATAAATCCAATGAAAAAGTGAAAATAAATTATTATTAGGCAAAGGGAACAAGGTACAAAATAGTCATCCTTCTGAGGTAAAAGTAACAGTATACAAGGTTAATTTACACTATAAATTCCCTTATCATAAATAAGCATCAATGTTGCCTATTACTCTAACTGGAGGGTCTCACGATAGAACCCCATGCACATTTGGGAAGCATAGATGTAGAGGCCTTGCACTCATCCATCCCACTCTTTGAAGATGAGAGGCCAGCAGTTTCAGTGACCTAATAGCTTTATATTAAGACTAGTGAGATTCTGTCTAACCAGGAAGGTCTTTGTTTTTGATGAAAAGATCCACCACCGGCTCAGGGACACCGCGATGGGAAGCCTATTTGTCCACACATACACAAACTTGTTCCTAGGATGGTGGGAGGAAACTAGAGTCTTTACTGCTGGGACTGACAAAAATGCATCATAATTTTAGATGTCGGCCCGCTTCATGAATTATATCATTGTGGTTTGGACTGGATACAGAGAAGAATTCTCTGACTATGTAGTCAGCCTGGACCAGAACAATGTAGGTCCCAAGTTTACTTGTGAAGTGGATGGAACCAGTCTTCCTTTCCTGGACATTCTTATCCAAAAGATGAAAGCAGGGGGCTGCATACCTGGAAATATTGCAACCAACGGCAACTAATTCACTGTTGTGATGGGAAAGCAGACACCCTGTACATCTTAAAAAGGCAATTCCAAAGGGGCAGTTGCTCTGGATTAAGAAGAACTGCTCCAATGGAAATACCTTTGAAAGACAGGCAAGGGAATTAAAGGATAGGTTTGAAGAGCGTGGCTATCCTAAAGACATCATTAAAAAGGTTTATCACAAAGCAAGGGATATGGGGAGAACAGTCCCACTTGTCCCTAAACAGAAATCTCCTGTACAAGATAACATGGGAAGACTAATTACCACTTTTGACAATAGTGCACAAGGTATTCTCATTGAGAAATATTGGCCGATCCTTTAAATGGATCTAGAAGTTGAGCTGAAACTATCGGCACAGCCGATGATAACCTGTAGCAGAGGCATATCGTTGCAGGACCGTATAGTTCATAGCCATTTAAAAAACCTGTAGAAACAACTTAGCTAACAATGGATTTCAAAGGATGCTATAAATGCTCCAAATGCATTACATGTTTGTTTATTGAAGTGAGTGAAACTTTCAGTAACAATTTCACTGGGAAAAATTATGAAATCAGATCTTGCATCAACTGTTGCACACAAGGTGCTATATACAAAGCTACCTGAATTTGTGGCAAAAAATATATATAGGAAAGACAATCCGTGAATTCAGGCATCGGGTGGTTGAACACCTACGCAACATTGAGCATTACTGAGAAACTTCAGCATAGTATGTCATTGACAATCATGGAGCGATCCCAAAGTACTTCACTTTATAGGAATCAACAGCGTAAAAATAACTCCATGTGGAGGCAATTGAGACAGTCTAGTGCTCCAAAGGGAGACCAAATGGATATTATATTTAATAACCTTTCTAACCTATTAATACCTGTCCCTGCAGCCTTACAATACATTCTAACACATCCCTGTCTCACTTTTTTACTAATCTACGAGTACAATAATGTAGTTATCAAACTTACGAAATTCTTGTCACAGGGGCATTCCTCCAAGCCATTTTGACTAGTAGGAGGGTCCCCTGTGTCACACTACCGGCTGCAATGCGGTCATGTGATGCTGGTATCGCCGCGTCACTTCTGGTCACACACAGGCAGATTTCAGCATGCAATCTGTGCATGCGCAAAGTCTGCCTGTGAGATCTGCGACCGGAAGTGACACGTCCCGGCGTCACATGACCGCGTTGCAGCGGTGACGTTGCGAGCGCGATATTGAAATCGTGCACAAGCTCTGCGTTTGTATAATGACGCCCATTAGGGCGTATTAGAGCAACAAGGCAGGGGTAGCGCGGCACAGGGGACCCGCCAACCGGTCAAAATGGCTTGGAGGAACGCCCCTGTGACAAGAATTTCGTAAGTTTGATAACTACATTATTGTACTCATAGATTAGTAAAAAGGTGAGACAGGGATGTGTTAGAATGTATTGTAAGGCTGCAGGGACAGGTATTAATAGGTTAGAAAGGTTATTTGGGGTGACAGGTTCCCTTTAAACATTGTCATACCTTTTGGTTTGAACAAATACCTTAATTTTGCCAGTTTTATTTGATCTGTGATCTTTCCTTCAAAATGTATGAAATCGGGGCTCCAGACAGAGCCTTTATGATATGCTTTGTTTGATTATTTGCCACATGGAGGTACTTCCTTACAGGAAGATTATATTTACGCTAAGGTAATCTGTTCTTGATTGTATGATTAACTACCCTATCAGTAATTAAATTTTTGCTTTGTATTCCCCTTTCATTGTCCCCTCCTCCCCTATCCTATCTCTTGTCATGGAGATAGATGTAGTAGGTTTGTTTTTTTGAGGCGTTATATTGGAGATCCAATTCCTGCATTTTGGTTTTGCCTGTGGGATCAGAGGGATGGGATTGGGGCTTCTGCTTGTGATGTCTGTGGTCTGTGTGCTCCAGGGATGTGAGATGTGTCCTGACTGATTGGGCAGCAGACCTATTGGCATTATGAGGGCTAAAGCAGGTATGAGATCTGGACTTGCGTTCAACTGTGGAACACAGTGAGAGCTCTGTTCCTGGATGTATGCCACGCGATTTACAGTCCCTGGTTATCCCAGCTTTTTCACTGAAGTTTCACATACAATATGTGGGAGCTATCTTCTGGTCGCATACTTCCGGGTCTCTGGGACATCATGCAAAGGCGCATTCCACTGACAGATATGATGATTGTGGAACGCAGTGTGATCGCAATCCCGGAAATGAGACCTGCAGGCCATATGTAGTGCACACTCATGTAAAATATTATTTATCATATTAGTGCAAAAGTTAAATGGCTGTGCTAATTTTGAAGCTGTGACAGGTGAGACAAACAAGAGGAAACGTATCGGGACGCAGTTGGGGAAAGAATAGGGGCTTTTGTAAGAGGGGTAGTGGTAGATTGCCCTTGTAAGGGCCGAAGCCTTTTGGACTAGCATCGCAGTAGTGCATATATCAGGGATGTGGTAAGAAAAAAGAGATCCCGACTACTAAAATGGCCCATCACCCCTGGATGCTGTGTGTAGTGCCCTGGCCCCTGATACCTGTAACCTGGTGAGATTGTTTAAATTGTTTTAATTCAAGCATAAAGTGCAACCTGGTGGGAGCAGGGATTATGACCACTGTCATGATTTTAAGCATATGATTTGATGGGTTTAATTGAGTTTTACCATTTGTTTGCTTTTTGGAATTCCGAAGAACCATTGTTCTTCCAAAAAAAGTGGAACAAAGACATTTTGTGTCTTTTTATTTTGCTTGTTGTGTTGTTTTTTTTGCACAATCTATTGGCTGCATAAGGAAATATCCCTATTTTTGATAGGGTCTTGTGTTTTTTTAATTTGTAGCTTTGAGGATCCTATGGGATGTTATTCCCCATTTTAAAGTGTACGAATAAAGGCTAAATTGTATCTATCACGTTGCTTATTTAGATAGCACTCAGACCCAAAATACAATCGTGTACATGAGTGCTTACAGATAGGTTTTTCAAGCAAACTGCGGTTGTAGTGTCACCACATAGGTTTGCTAACAGAATTTCTCCTTTTGAATTGCATATTGTTTAGTGGCAGGTAACACTCTGCTTTATACTCTAGGATTTGATGAAAACTACAGATGAGGATAACATGTTTTACACAAATTAGGTGTTTTACAGCACTATACCAGATGTTACACGTATATTGTCCTAAACTGAGATGGATATTAAGACTTGAAAGAACTAAATAGCTGCTAATAGCATTAATACATCTACAGCATTTTAAGTGCAAGTAATCATTGGAGCCTTTACAGTGAAGTGAGTAAATCTAGAAGTATACCTTATTTCTATATGTGTTAGCTACTACAAGGTAACCTTATAATAATTTAATATAATGCCCTCTCTTACAGCTAAAGCCAATGAGATCTAGGTCTTACCCGGCTGTATCTAGTTTTAAACCACAGACAGATAGCAGGAGACTCTTGGAAGTTGTTACTTGCCCATTGATGTTTCATTACAAGATATAAGAAATCCAATAATAATGTAAAGAGTATTTATAAAACTCTTGTTCAATAGAAAAATAAATATTTCATGCAAATAATTATACATTCCATGCAAACATCTCATAGCTTTACAATCACTATATATTGAACCCAATATAAATACCATAAATGCAAACTATAGGCCAGGGTCCACACCATGGCCTGTCATATGTAGGGTCGATCACGGATTCTGTCACCTCCAAAAAGGCACCTAAGCTTTAAAAACACGTCCCTGCAGCATCCTATGAACATTCACACACTCCTTTTGTCTCCAAAATGCTTCCTGTAAAAGTTCATAAAAACGTTTTAATGCTCACTCATTAGCCATGTTAATTAGCAGGGGCTATATACTTTAGCCCTTAGGGCGTGTTTGTTTGGTGCCTCCTTGTCATGCGATCACGTCCTAATGGGCGTGATCTTTTATTCATGGTGTATTCAGGCGCCCTCCCTGCTTTCCACGGCGTTTGCTGGGCATGAAATTACGCGAATCGAGACATTTCTGGTCTGGTAACGTCAGTACACCCACGCTGCTCTGTCCTACCTCAAGCACGCATTCGCAATGCAGTGCTTGAAACCGAACGAGCGACGTGGGTGTACTGACGTTACCAGACCAGAAATGACTCGATTCGCGTAATTTCATGCCCAGCAAACGCCGTGGAAAGCAGGGAGGGCGCCTGAATACACCATGAATAAAAGATCACGCCCATTAGGACGTGATCGCATGACAAGGAGGCACCAAACAAACACGCCCTAAGGGCTAAAGTATATAGCCCCTGCTAATTAACATGGCTAATGAGTGAGCATTAAAACGTTTTTATGAACTTTTACAGGAAGCATTTTGGAGACAAAAGGAGTGTGTGAATGTTCTTAGGATGCTGCAGGGACATGTTTTTAAAGCTTAGGTGCCTTTTTGGAGGTGACAGGATCCCTTTAATCCTACAAAAAAATAATGGAGTCTAGAGATCCATCTAAAAAGTTCACATTTTATTCATATAATTAATAGCAACATGGTACAAAATAGAACAAAATGTAAAGAGGAGACTCAGGTGGGCAGAAAAGGAGGAGGTGGAGGGGTCACATCATAGGTACGGAGAGACAATATTATACAATAAAGTATTGCACAGTCCTAGTAGATTACATTTCAATGGTCCAGGGGTAAAACTCCCGTCACACACTCACACACAACGACGCACCAGCGATCCCGACATGATACAACCTGGTAGGTATCACTGGTAAGTCACTTTGGAGTCGCTGATGAGATGTCAAACAGTCAGATCTCACCAGCAACTTCAGCAATTATCCGGAATGATACAGAGGTCGTTGGGAATTGTCACTCTCGGGCGTAGTATTGACATCATTGGACATTGTCCTTTTCAAACACAGGGATGCAGCGTTCCAAGCGCAACGACCAAAAAATGACCCAGAACACTTTGTAATGATCAGCAATCTCACAGCAGGGGCCTGATCGCTGCTAAGTGTCACAAATAGCGAGATCGTTAGCGAGATTCACTGTTACGTCACAAAACCTGTGATGTCACAATGATCTCGCTAACAATCTCTTTATGTGTGACAGGAGCTTTAGAGCAGCTTAATATAACCTAGTAGTCAGCCAATCAGCCAATTACTGAAATTAATTAATAGCAACATGGTACAAAATAGATTAAAACGCAAAGAGGAGACTCAGGTGGGCAGAAAATGAGGAGATGAAGAGGTCATATCCTAGGTACGGAGGGACAGTATTATAGAATAAAGTATTGCACAGTCCCAGTATATTGTAATACAATGGTCCATGGGTAAGAGTAGCTTAATGTAACCTAGTAGTATAAAAAGTACGTGCTGACACATTCCCAAGCAAATAATAGCATAAGTATGTGCATTAAATCCACAATACATACTCATTGCTCCTTAGAAGTGACACTTGACCTCCAGCCCAGACACGTGTTTCACATGGGCTTCTTCAGGGGAGTCACATATTGTTCAAGAAGAAATAAGAGAAGAAGGGATTTAAACATATGGCTTACCTTTTTTAAAGTGAGCTTTGAAGTTCATTCACATGTGAAGATGCTAATTCATTGTAGCAGAGGCTTTTTCATGTTTGGGAATATTGAAACATGTCATGAAGACGTATTGTGTGATATTACTCCGATCATTGCTCCCCAAAGGTTACTTACAACCAGCAGCCTAGACCTCTGGGTGAGAAGGCAGACAGTATACTAGGATATAGGCTACCAACACTTATTCTACTGGATACAATCTTCTGGCACAGCAATTTAATTTGGAAAACAGCAGTAAAGATGACAAGCCTTGTATCAGAACCAGCTGAAAGCTTGGATATTGAGTTAAGGTCTTCCTTCAGTGATTGAAGGTCATGTTTCAGTCATTACATTTACAAGAATGTTTCATTGATTATTTATAGATTAAAATTTTTGATTAACAAAATTTCAATTCTCAAATTCTCTGGCTATGCTTTTATGTTTATATGAATTGTGGTATTTGTAATGTTTTAAAGAATGTTTTCTAAGGCTTAATTCACATCTGTGGGAATGAATGATCATTAATCCAATCTTTCTGTTCTCCTACAGAACTATGCTGTGACAATGATTTTTATGTCAGACAAGTGTTTATATAGGACTAGAATTGTGAATTAAATGTTTAAAAAGTGATCACTACATTGTAACATGGAGCACCGTGCCCTGAGATCACATAGACAGGGCCAGTCGTTGGGGGGCGGGGGGCAGACTGGGCACTTGCCCAGGGCCCCTAGCCATGGAGGGCCCCCCAGCTGGGAGCTCACTCAACTATTGCTTTATGGGGCAGAAATGTACTTATTTCTCTGCCTCTTGTCTTGCTGAATGCCAGGCTGTCAGTGTTCTATGTATCTCATGTTGGGAGTGGGAGCCGCACTGTTCAGCTTGTCAGGTCCAGAGGCTAAGATGAGGGTACAGATTACAGTGGACAGCGCGGCCTCTGCAGGTCATGAGGTAGACAAAGATCATCAGCACATCCAGTGATTTTGTGGCCAGGGACAGACTGGCCTCTAGCCACAAATACTTGGATGTGCTGATGATCTCTCCACCTCATGTCCTGCAGAGGCCGCGCTGAAGACCCCGACCCAATCATTCGCTAATTCACAGGCAGCGGCCGGCACTGTACCTTTACATGAGTACATCTGCCGGCCGCCTACATCACAGCACAGTTCTCACATGACGCTGCCATAAGGAGAGGAGCCTGTGAGCAGTGAGGGAGGCCTGACACCGTGGTATCCTGATGAGTGAGGCCTCCAGACAGTGATGGGGCAGGAGATGTAATGTTTGTGTAGGCAGGAGATGGCCGGACGCTGCTCACTTCCTCACATGCCCAGGGCTGGATACCTTCATGTAGGATCAGAGGAATTTATTGCAGCACTTTGACTCCTCATGCAAGTCAGGGGTTGGGCACTCAGTGTGAGGTCATCGGCTACCGACCAGTATGAAGGGTCAAAGTGCTGCCATAAATCTCACTGTGCCCCAGACACAACTGCTGCAGGTCTGACCATACAGAGTCCTGCAGAGTACCAATTCATACGTTATACTCTATAGCCAGATGGCTAGCCTAGGCATGGACAAAGTGCAAGCCACAGGCCACTTCAAGCCCTTTGAGGCGAAGTGCCCACGATCTAGAGACACTGCGTCTCTTCTGCAAAGACACGAGTGACCTCTGTGGGAGAGCTTGGCATCTGTGCCCACAATCAGGATTCTGGGCACAGCGAAAACACACTGCATGTAAAAAACTGCTAATCCTGATCGTGGGCACACAGCTTGACTGTTCCAGCCCCCTCCCTCTACCCACTACTCGATATCTCTGCTATCTCAATAGGATGCAGACAGCAGTGGTGGAGGGTAGTGTCGCTGGCTCCGTCTTCCACCAATCATTGTGTGGGACTGCAAACACAAAGATGTTACATCATCATGTGTGCTTATATATACAGGTTGTGTGGGGCTTGAAATGTATCCTGAAGGCAATGTGGGGGTTGTACTGTATATAGGGCTATGTGGAGGTTTATACTGTATATATGGGTTATGTGGAGGCTTATACTGTATATAGGGGCTATATGGAGGCTCATACTCTATATATAGGGGCTATGTGAGGGCTCATACTGTATATAGGGGCTATGTGGAGACTCATGCTGTATATAGAGGGCTATGTAAGTGTTCATCCTGTATATAGGGGGCTTGTGTGGAGGCTCATACACTATGTAGATGGGTAATGTTTGGGCTCATATTGTATATAGAGGGCTATGTAAGGGCTCAACTTGTATACAGGGTGGTATATGGGGCTCCCATGGGGGAGCAAGAAAATGTAAAACAAAAATGTAAATTGGAGTGATTAAATGTAGTACAACTATATTTATGTTTGTCTGGCTGTAGTCCATATTTGCACATGTCGAGTATTTGGTGATTTGTTTACTTCTCTATTTGTAAGGCTCACTCAGGACCGACCTTAGACATGTGCAAGTGGAGCAGCCGCACAGGGCACCATTCAGCCTAAGGCCAGCCCTGGCTCACTAACTTGCATTACTGATTTTGGTCCAACTGTCGGCTCAAAATCGGACATGTCTCTGCGATTTTCATGTAAGTGTAAATATCCCCATAGATTGATCACAGATAAGTGTGCTATCTGAGAAAAACATGGATAGCACTTGCACGCAAATGAGGAATACCCACTGTCATTCACCTGGATGGCTGTCACCATGTTTACGAGACACAGGACCACCAGGGCCAGGGATCGGCAGAACAGGACGTGGCAAAATCGCTGACAGGAGCAGTCTAAGACCATGAACGGTGAGGGAGGCACAAGAGGCAAGTAAATGGAATCCCAAATAACCCTTTTTAAGTGGTTCTTTTGACTTAAAGGTGTTGTCCAGCGTCATTGATTGTTGCATCGGGAGGTGACGTTAGCTGATGATGATACTTCGACACATACTTGGTCAGGTGCATGGATGCCAGGTATCAGTCATGTGTATTAAAAGTTATGGAAGTACTGGTAATATAATCATTTGAGTGCTAAATATAGGGCCCCACTTTTGTTTTTGCCCAGGGATCCACTTTGTCTAAAACCGGACCTGCAGGTCGATAATAATCTGAGGTGTACGTGAGTTCAATGTGCATATCCCATAAGTGTTACTAATTATTTCTAATACATGAATTCATAAAGTCTTGCACCAACATTTCTGTTTATACTGTGCAAAGAAAATGTAATCGAATAAGTGAAACATTCAATAAGGAATATCTCAGTTTATGTTCGATAATGAATATCTCGGTTTTATAGGATCAGTAGAATTTGTAATAATAACGATGAACAACATGACAAGAATAGGTAATCATTCCAATACTCCAACTGATACTGAACACAATCAGCCAATTACTGAAAGCCGTACTTATTTAGGACTTGAATTTCCACTCCTTGTTTTTGAAGGTCTAATACTAAAATGGAGTTGGTCCATTTTATTCCAACTCCGACTCCACTAAAATGGGCACCGACTCTGACTCCACAGCCTAGATGTTTACAAGAGGTGTGGAGGAGGGGTAATGTAACCAGGCTGAGTTAGCATTCATAAGAACTTTGAATTCACTTATTGACCCATGTAACCCGGCACTTTCAATACACAAAAACTTGACAAAAGAGTGGTACTTCACATGAGCATTTACAAGAAAATATTGTTTAAATATCTGAATTGAAGCCTAAATTTTAGACTCCCAAAACAATTGTACTTGCAATGTTGCATGGATGAGCCCCATACCAAAGTTAAAAATGAGTCTTCTTTATGAGCTGCTATGACACACCAAACTACCTATGACAGGAGGGCATGATCATGCCTTGTTCATATCTTTTCTAATTCATGTTTTATTTTATTTATTTACTTGTAGGAATGCTATGGACAGCCCACTCCTATATGGTTATCGCCACCCATTACATGGGGACAACCTAGGACAGACTCACAGTCATCTAGGTGCCCCATAGTAGCCACATTGATTGCCTACACCCTTGTGTACATGTTATCTTTACATTTTAAATGGAAGAAGTGAAAGGGAAGCTTATATTATTATACGGTTATTACCGTACACACTCACTGCTGAACATGACAACTTGTCGGCCCCTACAGTAGTTACGCCTGCACTGGACATTATACTGGAAACACTTCCAAGACCAGTGTAATATGCATCATGATCTTCAAAGTCTGAAACTCTAGAAGGAGATGAGTGAAGGAAAGGGAATGAGAGAGAAAAAAAAGGAGACAAGGCTAGCACGCGTAGGCTTTGTGTTTCATGAGAAAGGGTCCATCTGGGATTAGATTGATTGGACTAGTGCTCTACTGCTGGTTTTCTAAGTCACATGCTAGCTTGTAAAGTAGCTATTTAATGGACCCTGCTAAATCTCTTTAGAAAGAAGAATGATAAATGTTCTAGTCCTGCCAGTGGCAATGTACTTGTGAGAATATATTAGGTTTCTTATTAACTACAGTTCACTATGGATGCCAACTTCAAGTATTATAACAGAATAACCCGTTAAAGAGTGACTTTCCATTAATGATTGGACTCAAATTGTTTGTGGGAAATAAATATTCCCGCTATGAATATACCTATTTGATTTTAGACATTTTCCCCTGAATTTACCTTACTGTTTTATTACCATACAAGATATTTGTCAAGTAATAAGACCAGCTCTCAGCTATGTTTGTCAGTCCTTGGAAATGATTGAAGAACCAGAGTGCATGGAGGCTTTGAGACAGAATGTGGCAATGGGCTCTGAATCATAGAGATTGGTTGGAACCATAGAAATTAGACATTTAAAGGGGAACTGCAGTGAGAGAACACTTTTTAGTACAGTTCCTGCCCTGCTACATGATGAAGCGGAGCTGTACACTGCAGTTCTAGGATCTATAGATCTTTATAAATCAATAAAATCATACCTGCTCCTTTGCTCTGGCCCCCACCTCATGGAACCTAGAATCTTCAGCATGAAAGCTGGTGAGAAGAGGAGGTGTGTCAGGGGTGTGGATGCTGGGAGCTGCAGGATCAGCCAACATTCCAGTGAGGAGTGATGATGATGATCAATTGAAAGTTGGAGAGATGAGAAGATACCATGTTCCCATGGGGAAGGGGAAACCATGCAGAGCTGAATCAATCAATGTAATGATTTGCCTCTGCTCGGACCCTCACAATAACAGTACATATTATGCATCATCATACAGCAGAGGATCACAGCATGTATTTGTATCTGTTTGGTGACATGATTGCTATTTGAAGCCTGGACCCTCCTGTCACATAGAATGGTATATCAGGGGCTGGATTGTATGTGTAAGCATGTAGCCGGCAGCCATTCCCCCTGCCACACCCCATCCCTATACAGAAATGTGAGGGGGCGTGAATGTAGGCTGATCATGAAGCTCCCAGCATCCACGTCCCTGGCACACCTCTTCTCACCAGCAACATGAAGCTGACATGCAGACAGATTTAGGTTCTCTGAGGTGAGGGCCTGAGCAGAGGAGCAGGTATGATTTTATTGAATTATAAGAGATCTATAGATCCTAGCACTGCAGTCTACGGCTCTGCTTCATCATGTAGCAAGGAAGGAAGTGTACTAAACAGTTTTCTCTCACTGGAGTTCCCGTTTAACACCTTTGAATAGGAGAGAATATCTTTCAAAGGGAAACCCTTTCAGCTTCAGCTAAAATTCCCTCCTAAGGGATTAACAATTAGCTATTTCTAACTAAGATACTTCTTTTGACTGAAGAATGCAAACATTAAGGGTATCTGCGCACTTGCCGGCGGGTTGGTCGGCGGCGGCTGGGCGGACCCGCCAGGAAGCTCCGGAGCTGTCCACCGGCTTCCTGGCGGGTATTTGCGGCGGGTGACGGGCGGGTGCCGGGCGGGTGGTCAGCGGGTTAGCGGCGGCGGTGTTGCAGTGGCTGGAAGCAGCACATGATTCTGCTTGCAGCCGCTGCAGAACCGGCCGGATTATAGAACATGCTCATTCTTTGCTAACCCGCTGGGAACCCAGTGGGTTAGCAACGGATGAGCATGTGTAAACCGCCGGTGTGTGGACACCGGGTGTCGGTTTACATAGGTTTCAATGTTAATCCAAACGCCGGTTTGGATTAACATAAATTTACATGAAATTTATGTAAACCGACCGGCGGTTTACACACCTAATCCGACCATATCCCGGCCAGTGCGCACATACCCTAATAGAGTCAACCTTTCACTTTAAGGATATAACATTTTATAACCATGTATATAGTGGTGGGAGGAGACAAATTCATTCACAATTAGGCTGTTTACTGAAAAAAAATCAATTTACAGCTTCAATATTTAACTTTGTGCTGCACTGAATTTTAGAAGATTTTTTAATATCCTTACACTGTAATGTGGTAACATACAAGATTACCCTGAATCCAAGCTCTCTGCAGACTTTGAGCCCACAAGAAGTGCTGGTAGGCTGTAGCTCAGTAGTCCACAGCATTATAAAAATGGACTCTAAAGGTAAGTGATCAGGCTTCCTCGCTTTCTGGATGCAGCTCAACCTCTCTTGTGGAGATGCTAGCGTCCTGGGTGGGAGAATGTGCTGTCAGTGCCCACGACTAGGATCACGGATGGAGTGGATTTTCTTTTTGTTTTCCCACTCAGAACATTATTGCTTCTGTAAGAATAAATTGACATGCTGTGGCTTGGGAAACCATACCACATGTCAGTTTATGCAATGTCACCAAAAAGCACAGTGGGCATAGGATTTCTATGAATCCAATCCACTGTGCTTGTACTGACTATGCAGTGTTTTGAATGCAACGAAAATAAGCTGCATCCAAAACAGTAATGACACTGATTGTGGGCACGTACCCTTATACATAATACTTTTTATCAATTTAACACTACCTGAGACCTTAGTCATAGGATATGAAGAGACATATGCAACCATAAATCAGGGTCTATAAAGAGTAAATAAACCCACATCACAATAAGCTGGGGCAAAGTGCAAGTTCAAAATCACATATAAGAGTATATGCCTTCTTTAGTAATTCAAGCAATAATGATGAATTCCTCTGAAGACTCTCAGATTCTAATATTTTTCTATCTATTGGCTAACACCGTACAAACATTGTCAGAGGGGACATGTACAGACAATATGAGACAATATAGAGTAATACAAATCCTGCTCGCAAGCTTACAGTCTATGAGGAATTAGGGGAGGGACAAAAGGTAAATGGTAACAAATGATGTCATAAATGGTCCAGCCAACAATATAATAAAAGGAGGATTCTCACAATGCTGCATGAACCGGTCACCAGCCAGGATCTGTACAAGTACAGATGCGAAGTCTATTTAAGTGCATGGAGGGTGTACAAATGATTCAAGTGACAAGATTTGTAAGAAATTTTTGCAAGGGCAGAATGAGAATAGTTAAATAATTGAGGTGAGGTGATTGGCTAGTCTAAAGAAATAGGTTTTTAGGGACTGCTTAAAACTATGGGTATTGGGAATTAAATTATTCTTGGTAGTACATTCCAGAGAATTGGTGCAGCTCTAGAGAAGTCTTGGAGACAGGAGTGGAAGGTTTGGATTATAGAGGATATCAGTCTTAGATCATTATTGGAATGGAGGGCACGAGTAGGGTGATAGACAATAATAAGAAGAGATGTAGGGCGGTGCAGGACTATGGAGGGATTTGTGAGTGTGACTGATAAGTTTATATTTGACCCTGTAGTGGATGGGCAACCAATGCAATGACACAGGGTAAAAGCATCAGTGTAGCAGTTGGAGAGGAATATGATCCTGGTTGCTGCATTTAGGATGGACTGAAGAGGGAAGAGTTTAGTAAGAGGGAGACCAATTAGATTGCAATAATCCAGATGAGAATGAATAAGAACAACAGTTAGAATTTTTGCAGAGTCAACAGTAAGAAAATGTTGAATTCTAGAGATGTTTTTGAGAAATAGGGGACATGAGCAAATTAGTGATCTGATGTAGGGAGTGAAGGAAAGAGCTGGGTCAAATATAAACCAAGACAGTGAGCCTGCTGCTGGGGAGTAATGGTAGAACCACACAAAAAATGACAATTTTGGGTTTAAAGAAACTAGCAGGGGAAGGAAACATGAGAAGGCAAGTTTTTGAAAGATTCAGTTGAAGGTACAGAGAGGGCATAATTTTAGAGACAGCAGACAATCACTGGTATTTTGTAGTAATGCAGAGGTGATGTCATGAGAAAAGGTTGGGTGTCATCAGCACACAGATGGTACTAAAAACCGAATCTGTTGATGATTTGTCCAATAGGGGCAGTGTATAGAGAGAAGAGAAGGGGACCTAGGACTGAAGCCTGAAGAACCCCAACCATAAGGGGAAGAGAAGCCTGCGACAGATACAGTGAAAGAGCAGTCAGAGAGGTAGGCAGAGAACCAGGAGAGAGTGGTGTCCTTGAATCCAATAGAGCATAGCATAGTGAGGAGGAGCTGGTGGCTCAGGTTTAAATCCCATCAAGGACGACATATGCAAGGAGTCTGTATGGTCTTTCCATGTTTTCATGGATTTTCTCTGGGCTCTCCAGTTTGCTCCCACACTCCAAATACTACCACCTACTGATAGGGAATATAGATTGTGAGCCACAATTGGGACAGTGTTGCTGATGTATGTAAAGTGCTGTGGAATTATTGGTATAAGTAAATAATATATTATTATTATTATTATTATTATCATTATTTCTGGTGATCCACAGTGTCAAATGCAGCAGAGAGATCCAGGACAATCAGCAGTGAGTAGTGACCATTAGACTTAGCTATTAGTAGATCATTAGAGACTTTAGTAGGGGCAGTTTCAGTAAGTGAAATGGCCACTTTACACGTCCCGATATCGGCGTCCAACTCCAATAAAAAGTCTCGTGGTTCGTGCGTTGGCCCCAATATCATTTGTGCGTTGTATGGTGTGAATGTCCAATACAATGCACGAACGATGCCAAAATGATATCGGGGATAAAATGAGCCTGCTCTTCAACGGCCCGATATTGGATGGACGATGTGGCAGGATCGTGCTGTGTGAAAGCCCAACAATGATGTGGAGTACAACTTCCCCTATTCTCTCCCATGTTAAATGGTCGTTCCTGGGTCGGCCGTACAAGGGGGCGTACACATCGCAGTTGCGTTGCCTGCCGATATTGCGCTGTGTAACATCTCCTATGCGATCTTGGAATTCTGCCAGAAAAAGCGTGCTCCCGCAGCGTTGTGTCCAACATCGGACCGATGTTGGGATGTGTAAAGTGGCCATAAGGAGCAGAATCCAGATTGTAGAGAGTCAAAAAGAGAGTTATCTGAGATATTGCTTAAATTAGAAACAGGTCTGTAGTTAGAACAGTTTTGGTTGAGTGATATTTTTTTTAGTATTGGATAAATATGATACTGATATAATGGAGATGTGAGGGAATAGGGTCACTGGTGCAGGTATTGGGGCGAGAAGTTGCAAGGAGCCTGGTAGCTTTTTCTTTTGTGACCGGATCGAAAACTGAGAAGGAGCTAGATGAAGCGAAGGAGGGAAGAGAATGCTTGATATGAGACTGTAAGGAACTTTCCTGTCATATATAATCAATAAATTAAACTATAATTCTAAAAAGTCAAAAAATAGTCCTACATATATGGATATAAATGAAAATAAAGAGCACCATTGGTTTGTGTCTCTCCACCGCAACACCATTTCGCCTCTGGCTTGTTGCGCCCCCCCAATCTCAGTTAATGTTTATTGATGACATATTCAAGTGGTCGGCCTTATCACCCAGATTGACATAAGTGTTCAGTAATACTCTGTATGTAGATGAATTGTATTTGTGTATTTCTAAATGGTGTTTTGTGATGAATGTTTTCACAATGTATTGCATTGCCTATAATAATACATTTTATGTATATAGCGCTAACATATTCTGCTGCAATTTACAATTTACAATTAAAATTACAATAGCCTACAATCATACGGTAATAATTTAATGACAAATTTTCACACACTGCTTACATTAGTCATAAAATGGCATTGTTGTATGACAGGTTACGTTATCTCTTCACACACAGCTATTTTTGCCACAATTGTCTTTCTGTAGGCAGTTCTGAGAACGATTGTTTGAGGCACAGATTAATAATGGGATACAGCCTGGAATATGGCTCACACTATTGTTTCTATTGCTGTAGAGACCTTGGATTACAACAGAAAGGCCTTTGTCTTAAACCCAATCTTGGTATAAAAATATTTGTACATCGGAAGCTCGTTGGCTTACAGCCAAGCTCTGAGATGTATCTAAGGCTATTGTTTCCTGATACAAGCATCGCCTGTGATGAGAGGAATGATTTACTTTTGGAATATGCATGGACTCCGTTTGGCAGTAGTTTTACCCCATATATTAAGACTGGATATAAAAATCCTCATTATAATACACCTTGTTACGGACCCTATATGAGAGACTGGGTGACATATCTTCATTTTTGTAAATAATTCATTTAGTGAGATTGGACAAATGATAAATCAGGGGCATTGTTGGAAGATGGGTTTAAGTTGAACTATTCTTTGAAGAGGGCAACTTCACAAAATGTTTAAAAAGTTTTATTTACAGTATTTGCAGGAACCATAACAATTCTATTTTTTAAAACATTTAGCAATTGTCATCAAACAAGAGGATCATCATAAATGATATACAATGTCTTGAAAAAGTATTTACACCCCTTGACCATTTCCACATTTCTACATGTTAGGCTAGGGTCAGACCTGCGTCTGCCCTCAGCCTGCTGCATCCGTTAAAAATGTAGTGCCTGGCAGGAGCAGTGCATAGCGTTAACGGCATGTAATGCTATGTGCCGCTTGCTCATTGCATTTCTATGGAAACCTGATGTTTACCGCAGCCAGCAGCTCAACAGTGAATACCCTGATATGCGCTTTTGCTGAGCGCAGAGGAACGCGGTCTGCAGCATTTTCCTGTGCACTCTGTAACAGCGCTTATCAGGGGATTCGCTGTGGAGCCGCCGGCTGCAGTAAACATCGGGTTTCCAAAGAAATGCATCGAGCAGGCGGCGCATAGCATTACATGCCGTTAACACTATGCGCTGCTCCTGCCAGGCACTACGTTTTTAACAGATGCAGCAGACTGGGGGCAGCCTAGCCTTACACCCACAACCTTAAATAGATTTTATTGAGATTTTATGTCATATACCAAAACTACAGCTGAAACTAGAAGTTTACATCAGAATAATCCTTTCCTGTTTTAGATCGATTAGAATTGTCATAATCATTAATATTTGCCAAATGCCATAAAAATGAAAGCGAGAATGTTTTAAGGCATTTTTTTTATTACTTTCTGCAAATTCTCAATTTTACATACATTTCATTAGTATTTGGTACCATTGCCCTTAAACTGTGTAACTTGGGTCAAACATTTTGGATATCCTTCCACAGGCTTCTCACAATAGTTGGTAGGAATTTGGGCCCCATTCCTCCTGACAGAACTGGTGTAACTGAACCATGTTTGTAGGTCACCTTGATTGCACCTGCCTTTTCAGCTTTGCTCATAAATTGTCAATTGGATTGAGATCAGGGCTTTGTGATGGCCACTCCAAAATATTGACTTTGGTATCCTTAAGCCACTTTGTAACCAGTTTGGCAGTATGTTTGAGTCATTGTCCATTCAGAAGATTAATTTCCAATCATGCTTTAACATTTTGGCTGATGCATTGAGATTTATGTTCTATCACCTTCATTCTATTCACTTCCATATAAGATGTATCTAGGTGAATCGCTGCATACTGAGTGGTATGATGGCTGAACATTCCCATTTTGTTTGTACTTGGGTATAATTGTTTGTACAGATGAACGAGGCATCTTCAGGTATCTGGAAATTGCACCCGAGGATGAACCAGATTTGTACAAGACCTCAATTCCCTTCCTGACATCTTGGCTGTTTTCTTTAGACTTTCCTATGATGCTACACAAAGAAGCAGTGTGTTTCAGATGTGCATTAAAATATATACACATGTGTGTCTCTAATTAACTCAGATGTTGCCAATAAACCAATCAAAAGCTTCCAAACACATGACATCATCAAATGGGCTTTCCCAAATTGTTTAAAGGCATAGTAATCTTAGTGTATGTAAACTTCTGAATTTTCAGAAAGTAATAAAAATGCCTTAAACATTCTCTCTCTCATTGTTCTGGCATTTGGCAAATATAAATAATTGTGGTAATCCTATGTGACTTGAAATTGGAAAGGTTTATCCTGATTTCATGTTAAATAATGAAAAAAAAACATGCATATGTGTCTGTTTATTTAGGCTGCTTTCACACAGCGTTTTTGTGCTGTCCGAGGGGATCAGACTTTTTGCAGCACCCCTCGGACAGCAACGGATCCAAACTGATGACTGCAATCAGATGCCAAATAGGCATCCGATTCCGATATTTAGCAGCATCAGTTTGGATCCTCTCTCCTATCCCTGCTCCTCCTGTCAATTTTCTCCCCTCCTCTCTCTGCCCCCTCTTTTCCCCCTCTTTGTCCCCTCTGTCTCCGCTCTTTGTCCCCTCTTTCGACCTCTCTTTGTCCCCTCTCTCGCCCCTCTTTGTTCCCCTTTTTTGCCCCTCTTTGTTCCCCTCTTTCCATGCCTTTAAAAATAAAAAAAATCTTCATTCTCACCTATCCACGAGGCCCGCGGTGCTTCAGCTCTCTTCTTCTGATGCACAGGACCTTGCGTGATGTCACAGTCACATGACCGGTTACCGTGGTAACCGGTCATGTGACTGCACTGTGACGTCAGGCCAGGTCCTAGAAGCACAGAGCCGAGCACTGGAGGCAGCGCTGGATAGCGGGACAAATGAAAATAAAGTTTTTTTATTTTTAACCCTTTATTTTCACTAGATGTCACTTCTGCAATGTATGAATATACATTGCAGAAGTGATATTAGATGGCACAGAGCTATTTTAGTGTACTGAGCATGCTCAGTACACTAAAATCGGGTCCGAGGAACGATCAGCTGTTTCCTCGGACCCGCGCTCCATAGGCCCCATGTTATTTGGCACGGATCAGGTCGGATCCAATTCGGTCCGATTTGACCGGCTGTGCCAAAAATCGCAGCAGGCTGCGGTTTTGGGCACAGCAAAAAATCGGCCAGAAATGGATCCGACAAAAGTCGGATGCCAATAAGGCCAAATCCGATGTGATCCGTGCCCATAGACTAACATGGGGCTAAAATCGGATGCGTGGCTGTCCGTTTTACAACGGACAGCCACGGATCACAGAAAAACGCTGTGTGAAAGCACCCTTAGTGTATGTAAACTTCTGGTTTCAACTGTAAGAGTGTTGGAACAGGGCCGGAAAAAAATGAGTACTCAGTTCACTGCTGACTGTCCGGCTACCCGCAGCTTGCTGCTTAGCATCTGGTCTTCCTCTTCCCATCTTTGGATGAGCTTCTTCACTCTTGGCCAGGATTTCCAACTACATTTAGGCTGGAGATTTCTGCACATTATAAGGTAATAATGCCAACACAACTTTCAGAGATTCTGGCCAGGAGTCCTGGAGGCTGTGTGAAAGAATTGGACCAGCCAGCATCACGAGAGGTCAACAGTGAGATGAGTATATTAGTTTTTTGTTTGTTAAATGTCCAATGTTTATAACTATGGATCATAAGTAAATTGGATGTAGGGAAGTCGGACTCATTGTAAATACATACGGTAAATAAAGATTCATATTACATATTGAAAACTACTTATTATTTTATATAATTATTCCATTAATTCAAGTAGCATAAAAAACATAAACATATTTGGATTAAAATATCATATTTTTATATATGCAGCAGAGTATTTATGGAAGTGATAGGGTGAAAATGTGACATTTTTGTTTCCGTTCAGTATTATTCAGACTATGTTTTAGAAACTACTCTTATTGTCTAGCGATCTTTTTCCAATGATATAAAATTGCCTTCCACGTGTTAATTTTTGGCTTTGCATGTACTCAAAGTTTCATTTTTATTTTTGAAAGAAGAATTATACACCTTTCTTTATCCTGTAAGAGATCTAATTGCTTTTCCAGCAGCGGAGGCAGGTTACTTGACGCTAGCTAGCTTTACACACTTGACATGTGGCATCCCTGATTTGTAGTTTTGGGAACAAAACCAATCAGATTTTATTTAGACGTGGAGAAAGACATTACATGCTAGAAGTGAAGCCGCATCAGTCATTGAATTTCCTTTCTGTTTTCTGGTGGACTTGGCACCAGACAGTACATTGTTCGATTATACCACTTCATTTGCTAGCTTAGTCATCTAACTGATGTTGTGATTGAAAGATGCTAGTGCTAAGGAAATGCTGTTTTATGACATAATTATATTAACGTCTATTGGAAAGACTTTTTAATACAGAGACTTTTTCTTTCCGCATTAGGGGGTTACTCTTCAGTTGACTATTATGGTGCCTACTTGTCTAGATTTTTATAGATCCATTGTTTTACCAAACAAGTTTAGGTCACTTCTAGGCTATATTGGCTTTATTCAGATGATCTACGGATAATGCCACCCTTCCGATGCTGATTGACAGCGTTCTTCCTATACTGTGCGTAAAGAGAAATCTGTTAAAGAAAGGCTGAAGGGCAAAGTAAGCCCACAGTTTATTAAAACTTAGGGATAGGCAGAGTGCACATGAAGGCTCCGGTGTTCACTGATTTTATGTTAACTATTACACCAACAAAGATTTTAGATTAAGGAAGCATAAAAATTATCAGGTAGAGAAGCATAACCATTGTGGCAGACTTCCATTAACGAAAGGCGGAGGTTGCAGAATTAAATTAATACGTCTTTTACTGTGGGAGGGAGGGGTTTACTTTTTTGCTTTGCTTACTATATGTGTCAAACACCTTTACTAATTACATCCTCAGGCTTTATTTGAATGAATTCATGGTTGTGAACAGCTAATCTTAGTCTTCGTTTAAAATAAAATCCTAAATGTGGTTTTTATCATAGGTGATGGTTTATGTAAAAAATATTTCAGAAACAAGGGTCAGGCATGTTGATTCAGATGATAAAACACTGTCAATGGTAACACCTGTGCATAAGTAGCATTAAGGCTACCTTCACATTACGATTTTGAAGGGAGCCGATGCTGTCCGATAAATTCGGACAGCATCGGCTCCCTTCTGATGCCTGGAATCGGATGCCAAATAGGCATCCGATTCCGGCATAAAATCGTTGCCTCCGGGCTGAAAAAAAAAAAAAAAACCTTATGCTCACCTCCCCATGAGCCCCCGCCGTCTCCAGCCGTCTTCCTGAAGGCTCCCGGTGGCTCCCGCAGGCTGCAGGGGTCTTCCTCTGCTGTTCAGGACCTGCGGTGATGTCACAGTCACGTGACTGCGGGTTCACCATGGTAACCCGCGGTCACATGACTGTGACATCACCGCAGGTCCTGTACAGCAGAAGAAGATCTCTGCTGACACCGGGAGCCTGCGGGAGCCACCGGGAGCCTTCAGGAAGACGGCTCGTGGGGAGGTGAGCATAAGGTTTTTGTTTTTTTTAACCCTTGTGCTCCCAGTAGGAGCAGTTTTACTGTACTGAGCATGCTCAGTACAGTAAAATCAGGTCCGAGGAGACATCAGATGTTTCCTCGGACCCTTCTCCATAGGGCCCCATGTTGTAGGGATCGGGTCAGATCGGATGTGCACTAAATGCCATCCGATTTGGTCCGATCCGATTCTGTCCGATTTTATTTTCGGTGCAAAATTCGGAGCAGGCTCCAATTTTTGCACCGATAATAAAATCGGACAGAATCGGATCGGACCAAATCGGATGGCATTTAGTGCACATCCGATTTGGTCCGATGCCCATAGGGCTGCATGGGGCCAAATTCGGATCCGATGCTGTCCGATTTTGATCGGACAGCATCGGATCTGAAAAATCCGTAATGTGAAACCAGCCTAAGGTAAAGGTAATCGTAAAAAATGGCTATTAGGGATTCTTGCCTTATTTCTAGCAAATACAGTAAAAGAAAGCAGTGCTTTATAGTTTGACTTAAAGGGATTGTCTGGTTTCATAGAAAAATATGTCACCTCTCAGCGGCTAGCCACCGCTCTGTTAACAGAGTGACTTCCCGTCTACAGCACTCTTCAGTCACTAGTCTATGGCTGTTGCCTAAGCATGGTCGCTGAGCTCAGTCAGCAAAGACTGGAAAGGGTCAGAAGAGAGATGAAATTGGACTGGCAGGGGCTTCAGCAGGTTGTTTTATTATTTGAAAGCAGATTTAGGCTGTGGGACATTTTCCAGTTGCTATTGACACATTTTATTTAAAATTTTTAACAGAAATGCATTGGAGTTAACCATATCCCCCAGTTATCCTCCATATGCTGGTTTCATGCTGAGGAATATAGACTTGTTTTTATTAAATTTGTACTATGTTCCATCCTATATTTCAGAAGTATTTCCTCAACATTGCCCATTTTGTTGGTGCCAAGAGCTTGAACACCACAACTTGAACGTTAACCCTTTATTGAAATCTTTGCCTGGGAGAGACCTTGTTGATGCAGTATACATACCTTGTGTCTTGTTGCTGTGCTGTCTTGCCATAGTGTATGATCTGTGACATGAAACTGTTTTCCACATCCTCAATTTTGTAGCAGATTGTGGCTCTTCCTCACCCAGTCCTAAGTTTCTTACATAGCTTCTTAGTTTCTATTAATTACTGTGCTCCAACCTACATATGAAAACAATGATCATTATCACCTGATTGATATAAGTGGTTACTTATACAGTTGACTATAATGCTATAACACCCATGACTTTGGGCAAGTGTACGTAGGAAAATTGATGCTGATTTGAATGCAAACGGTGGTCACGCAACATAGTGTCTACTTTATACTTCACGAGAACCTTGACACTATGTTCTTCCTCGTTTTCTGTGTTGAACAGTAAGGGCTAATTTAAACAAGCCGGCTAAGGCCCCTTTCACATCAGCGTTTTTTTTAAATCGCGGCAAATGCAGTGAAAAAAACGCATCTGCCGCGATTACCGCATACCAGCTGCACTTGCGGCACGGTTGCGGTACAGTTTCGGCAAGCCCCATACAATGTATAGGCGGGCTTGCAACAGGTGCGGCCAGTGCGGTTTTGGCACTTGCCGCAGGTGTGGCCGCGAAAAAAAACGCGGTCAGCCGTGTTTTTTTCGCGGCCGCACCTGCCGCAAGTGCCAAAACCGCACTTGCCGCACCTGCCGCAAGCCCCCCTATACATTGTATGGGGCTTGCCGAAACTGTACCGCAACCATGCCGCAAGTGCAGCCGGTATGCGGTAATCGCGGCAGATGCGTTTTTTTCACCACATCTGCCGCGATTTCAAATAAACGCTAAAGTGAAAGTACCCTAAGGCTGTTAAATAACTACAAAATTGGCTTCACAAAAATGGATTGACAATATTTAATAGCTAAGCAAATATATTCTATGCACACAGAATGATACTATTGTTTTGAACGATATTACTGGATGACAAGTCAATATTTGTTTGGTATGTAGTTGGCGGCATGTTCACACAAGCCGATCATTGACAAACAAGTATTCTAATAAACACGCCTTCTCTCTTATAAGCTTACCTAAATGAGCCTTGAATGTGTCTGGAACAAATAATTGGCATATATTTCAGTGTTATATTTTGGATTCAAAATTAATTTCATACTGTGCAAGTAAGCCTTGGTACGTCATTGTTTTTGATAATCTTATTGAGATCTTTTAAGATTATTTTGTTTAATTGACTTTTTTTTAAAACATTTTAATTAAAGTACCTGTAAGTAATGAGATTAAATATGAGCAGTTAAGTATAATGCAAATGCTGATTATTATTTTCCAATAGATTTCTAAACGCGCTTATATTAAAGGAATTACCGTATATACTCGTGTATAAGCCGACCCGTGTATAAGCCGACCCCCCTACTTTTGCCCCCAAAACCTGGGAAAATCTATTGACTCGTGTATAAGCCGAGGGTGGACCCTAGCACAAGTATACAGCCCCCAGCAGTGTGGTATACACCAGTCCCAGAGGTAGATACAGCAGCCCCAGTGGTAGTATACACGCAGCCCCAGTAGTATATACAGCCCCAGTGGTAGTATATACAGCCCCAGTGGTAGTATACAGGGCCCCAGAGGTATATAGCAGCCCCAGTGGTAGTATACAGTGCCCCAGAGGTATATAGCAGCCCCAGCGGTAGTATACAGGCAGCCCCAGTAATGCAGGCCCCCCCCAGCGTCTCTCCGGTCACCTGTAAAGCAAGCTATACTTATCAGTGTCCCGCTCGCACCCGCCGCTGCCGACATCCACGATCCTCCATCTTCATGCGACTCCTCTTCCTGTTTCCTGTGCGCGTCGCCGGGAATGACGTCATTGCCGGCGACGCGCACAGAAACAGGAAGAGGAGTCGCATGAAGATGGAGGATCGTGGATGTCGGCAGCGGCGGGTGCGAGCGGGACACTGATAAGTATAGCTTGCTTTACAGGTGACCGGAGAGACCCTGGGGGGGCCCTGCATTACTGGGGATGCGGGGGCTGCTGTATACCGATGTATACATCGGTATGTACCGATGTATACATCGGTATACAGCACTGACTCGCGTATAAGCCGAGGGGGGTACTTTTCAGCCCAATTTTTGGGCTGAAAAACTCGGCTTATACGCGAGTATATACGGTATACAGTGTTTTAAAATTAATTTATCTCATGAATATAACATCAATATCAAAGGGAACCCTTCACCATATAAAGTATTGCCAGCAGCTATGAGCCCTCATATACAGTATTCTACAATGCTGCATATACAGTATGTCCCCTTTCTGCCCTGAAAGGCAAAAATATAGCTTTTATGATACTCACCTATGGTCTTATATGGGGCTTTAGTCTTGATCCAGCACCTCCGCTCTTCTTGAGAATGCTGTCCTCTTTGATGCTTTGAGTGGATGAAGCAGAATGTTCTCCATTGCTGGCGCCCTGTATGTGAGTATAATAAAATATTTGTTTTTACTTGTGCAGTGGATTGAGGACATACACACAGCATTCTACTATGCTGTATGTGAGGGCTTGCAGGTGCTGCCAGTATTTCAAATGGGGAAAATCTGGGGACAGGTTCCTTTTAAATTGGTGAGAGACTAAGTATGGGCACCTGCCTTATTCAGTTCACATCAGTTTACTGACTTTTTTGCATTTGCTTTCACTATATGTTTTAACTCCTTGCTGACACAGGACGTTGTACAACATCATGGGCCGGTAAGGGGGCTTTGATGTGAGCTCTGTTGTGGAGCCCACATCAAAGCTCTGACATCTCAGCTGATCTCATCAGCTGAGATGTCGGGATAACAGCACCGATCAGATCTGGGATCCGATCGGCACTGTTAACCCCTTGGATCCCGCCGTCAATCGGTGACAGCGGGAACAAAGGCTGCCGCGGCGGGGAACGCGCTGTTCCCCGCTTGCTCCGGAGATCCCGCGATAGTATCGCGGCATCTCCGGCGCTCACGTGACAGCCCGGCTAGACCCCGGATGCTGTCAGAGCGTAGTTACGTGTAGTGGTTGCAGGCGCTGTCAACCACAACAAGGCCGCGATTCTGGGAGGTACAGATGAGCTGCAGCTCATCTGTATCTCCCAGAAGCGATCGGATTGTGCAGCAAGGTGCCTCTTAAAGAGGCAGTGTAGAAATAAGAATGAATTGATTAATAAAGTTTTTAAAAACCTGTAAAAAAAAAAACATAAAAGTTCAAATCACCTCCCTTTTCCCCCAATCACAATAAAAGTATTAAAAAAATGAAAAAAGATAACACATGTTTGGTATTGACGCCTTCAGAATCGCCTGATCTATCATCATATTAAATCCGTTAATGAGAGCCGTAAACTCCGTAATGGAAAAAATGGTCCAAACGTCAAAATTCCATTTTTTTGGTCGCTGCAACATTGCTATAAAATGCAATAACGGGCGATCAAAACTGCGGATCCCCCCAAAAAGGGTATCATTAGAAACGTTAGCTCAAGACGCAAAAATAAGCCATCACACAGCCTTATATCTCGAAAAATGAGGGCGCTACGGGTCGCAGAACATGGCGCAAAAACTCTGTTTTTGTCTTTTTGCAAACTACTGAATTTTTTTTCACCACCTAGATACCAATATAGGTATACATGTTGGGTGTCTACAAACTCGTACAGACCCGAAGCATCACCCCGTCGTGTTGGTTTTACGATATAGTGAACATGGCGACTAAAATACCCAAAAAACAAACGTGTTATTGCACTTTTTTTGCAATTTCACTGCATTTAGAATTTTTTTGCAATTTCCCTGTACACTATATTGTAAAATAAATTATTACATATGAAAGTACATCTCACCCACAAAAAAACAAGCTGTCATATGTCTATATTGACGGAAAAATAAAAAAATTATGGCTCTTGGAAGCAGGGGAGCAAAAAACAAAAATGAAAAATTCCCTGGTCACGAAAGGGTTAATAGCTGAAAATTACTGTTAGTGGCTGTGATGCTCACATTGCAGCTTCATTATACATAATGAAACAAAAACCAGAACTGGAACTCAAATGTAAGCATGCAGTGGTGCATGTTCACACGGGCCTCATAATAGCAAAAACATGGAAAAAATGAGCAAATAACCTAAAATAAATAAAGTAAAATGCTATAGTGTATAAAAATAAATAGGGTACTTGGTGACATAATTTTGATCAAAAAAATTGTGCAAGCCAACCCACCTTGACAAGGTGACCCCATTGGGACAGGCACTACCTAGCAGTATTAAAACCTTACCATGTGTCCTGCGACATGTGCATGGTAAGGAATGAGTAGGCCTGGGACCCAACAGAGAACACCAGCCATGAGAAACTACATACATATACCATTTTTTTCAGACTATGAAAAGCACCGGCCCATAAGATGCACCCAGGTTTTAAAAGTGGAAAATAGGGAAAAAAAAGATATTAAGCAAAAAATGTGGTAAAAGCTATGAGGGGAAGATGGCGTCGTGGGACCTGAGTGGTGTCAGTAAAGTACTGTATAAAAATGCCCGAAGGTGAGTATAAGAACCAGTGGAGGGGGTTTAGGCTGCTTTCACACTGGAAAATTTTCAATCCGTGTCCATCCATTTTAAAACAGGTAGACACAGACCAGTTATGGCCTCCCATGTTATCCTATGAGCACAGATTGGTTTTAACGTGGTCATCCATGTGTCCGTTTTTTTCACGGATCCATTTCTGTCTGGGTTTTTTCATGCACCCAGAACTGTTCTGAATTTGGGCTGCCTTGAAAAATCGGACACAAACAGACAGACACAGATCTGTATCTGTCTGTATCAAATTATAATGGAGATCTATGGAGGACAGATCCATGAGAATTCTCAGAATCAAGGTACAGCTCCTCCAACACCTATCTCTAGCAACTGATGATGGATTTGTTATAAAAACGGCCCATGGACATCAGTTGGCATCCATTTGCACAGATCCATGCTTGTCTGTGTGGTTCCATGAAATTCAAGGATCCATACGGACTTGCACATTTGCCAATTTGAAAGCAGCCTTATATTTAAACACTGGAGTGCTGCTTTAAAATCTCA
Source organism: Allobates femoralis (assembly GCA_033576535.1). Lineage (NCBI taxonomy): Eukaryota > Metazoa > Chordata > Amphibia > Anura > Aromobatidae > Allobates > Allobates femoralis. Next base: position 283,657,153 of record JARQOC010000005.1, read on the forward strand.
TAAGTACAATTCATATCAAGGGAGAACTATAACTCCCAGCTTGTCCTGACGATTGACATGCTGGGACTTATAGTTCACAACAGAAGTGGTAGAATGCTTGTATGTACAGTACATTATTAGAAATAATTCATTCTCAGGTTTTACACTCACATTAACTGCTGTCACATTGATCCTGCAGCCACGCTATAGAACTTGTCTCACATAGTACAGGACCTGCGATGAGATAATGAAAAGGGTGGGCTGGATCATCACATGTAAAGAAGAAGGAGGGTTCTATGCTGTCATGTGATATCCAGCCCGTCATCTTCAGCTTAAGTGCAGCCCTTGAACACCCTATAGCAGGGGCTATCCAATCTGCGACATAAGGGCCCCATGTTTCTCAGGATAGCTGTGAATGCAAAACTGTAACTTAAAGTATTGATGAGATTTTTTTTTTAGTGATTTCTCTCTCGCACTTTATGTTCACATGTGGCAGTGTGTGTCTTCTAGTGTGTTATTCTCCAAGCACACACAGTAAAACTGACACCGTAAGACATTACATGTGCTCATGGTGGCCTGGCAATTGAGCTGTTATCAATAATCTTTCAACCTACCATTGCAACATTAGAAGTTTATTGTTATTTAGAAGTCATGTAAGCATTCTTATCTGATTATTAACTTGACAGCATCTTACAAATTGCCAACTACACTTTACGATCGGCCCTCTGTCATGGTCTGTACAAGTAGCTGAGAGAGCTATGTCATGGCATCACTAGCCACTTTGATTTCATGGTAAGTCTATTCCCCCAAATTATACACACGGACTGCTTTATTTATAGTGCTGAGCTTGGTGCTGTGACTTACATAACTCATCTTCCTTTGCAAAGAGTATTGCCCTAGCTCACATAACTTGCCAACCCATATTAAATCCCAGTGGGCCAGCTGCTGTGGAAAGAATCAGGAGAGCCAACGGAAGTGCCTACTTAGTGGTGATACGGAAGTAACAGATGATTGTTGCTGTCAGTCCATGTGCAGGTGCTGGAAACAGGATGAAGGAACAGGGGCAGGGCAACAAGGAGAAAGAGAAGCATGAATCACGAAAAAAAATGAAAAAAGAAGTGAGACTAAGGTTTAAAGAAGTCAAAAAGGAGAAAGTAAAGGAGAACTAAGCTGAAAGAGGTAGGAGTCAGGAGATTCCATAGGTTATTAGCTGTCTGAAGGTCAGCAGGAAAAAAGAAAGTCAAAGGCACCATTTCAAGGGAGGACACAAACAGCAAACAGGCTCCATAACCATTGACATTGGCATTGACCTCACACTTAAGGGTGCTTCACACACAGCAACATCGCTAACGATGTCACTAAAACGTCACATGTTTTGTGACATAACAGCGACCCCGCCAGCGACCTCACTGCGTGTGACATGTATCTGGATCAGGCCCCCGCTGTGAGATCGTTGCTCATTACAAATCGTTCAGGACCATTTTTTGGTCTTCGGTCTACCGCTGGGCAGCATGCATCGCTGTCTTGGACAGGGCCAACGACCAACGATCTCAATACTACGCCTGAAAATGACAGGGTCCCAATGACTGCTGTATCATTACTATATCACTGGTGAGATCTGACTGACATCTCACCAGCGACCATGTAGCGGTGCACCAGAGATCCCTACCAGGTTGGATGTCGGATCGCTGGTGGGATCGCTGGAAAGTCTTAGCATGTAAAGGTGCCCTTACTGGGCACAGACCTGGCCTGTGTTTTGAGTGAAGGGTGGGAGAGACTGTTTAGTTGCCAAGGGTCCCCATGTGAGACCCTACACAGTGTCAGGTGTAGTGGTCTGGGGGGGATAGGTCCTTGCTAGACCACCAGTTTTATAAAAAACTGAAACTGCACTGATAATGCCAATGCCAATACAACACATTACAGCCCCAGAGAACCAAATTCCAAATGCAAACAAGGCACAATCTTTTGAAAATCTGGTGTTAAAATATTTATGTAAAGTTATTACCTGTTTTCTTGTTTAGAAAAACCATATTATAACGTTTTGGCTCTTTTTTATTAATATACGTGCTTTTTTTTACTTTTAAAATTATTGTCATCAGATATACCATAGTTTACTATTAAGTATACTAAATGATAATAGTTCATATTCCTATTATTTCCATAAAAGTATTCACAGTAAAATGTTAGTTTACAAACTGGTAGATCCTTGTAGCGTCCAATGACTATGCCATTTCCATGTATTTGAGTCATTTCTTTTGTGTATACAGTTATACATTGCTGGGTATGTTCACAACCTTAAACTGATTATGCTTCCTCTCTGCAGACTGCGCTTCACGTCCAAGCACTAAAATGCAAAACAGTATTTGGACGATCCTAACATAAAGTGGGCTTATTATACCGCTGGTTTATGTTCTACCATTCCCTGAGAAATTCCAGAGTTTGCATTGGCCATGTATGGTCATTTTTTGGGGCATAAATTTAAAAGTTGTTTTTATATCAACATTTATCCTAATTGTACAGTCTCAGCCCTGGCCTCTTAAAGTTGGCTTTATGCTGTGTTCAGGACTGTAAACTTTTTAATTCATAAACCCAAGTGTGATATTTGGCCATGAGCAAAATCTCCAACTTTCTATATCACTAAAATGCTAGCGGTAATTTACATAGGACCTGATTCTTTTCTCTAACCAAACATTTCATTTATATGACTTCCTTTTCTTTTGACTTCAATATACCTGTGTGTTGTGTGCCAAATAGTACAGTCTTGGTGGTGCCTAACACTGTTTATACCTCTCCTGGTTTATTGTCAAGCTCATCTCATGTAATGGTAGAATAGAAGTTATCAGAGCTCAGGCCTTTTATGTTAGCAGTGGAAGGGAAAGACATTATTATAGCGCAATATTTTAGCTACAGCTGTATTCCGCTTGGCATTTAGTTTCATGTATGACATCATCCTTATTATTCACATTAAGTGTTTTGTATGTACATTCATGCTTTTGTCTAAGCAAAACATTGTATTTTAATAATAACCATCATTTTATTTATATATTCATAAATCATTAAGTGCAGATGAAAAAATGAAACTTCGTAATGTATCATATCAGAGAAATCTGTTTCTTTACCCATCAGGACTGATGTTTCACTTTCAGTTCATGAGTATAATCTTTCCTCATTGAATCCAAATTTTCTCATTAGCCAAAGTTTCACTTTCTTTTCAGGACTGATGTTTCACTTTCAGTTCATGAGTATAATCTGTCCTCATTGTATCCAAATTTTCTCATTAGGCCAAGATCTCATTTTCTTTGTTTTTTAATTATTATTTTTATTAAATTTTTTGATATTTAACATGTCACAAAACACATATCTATCATCTATGTGCAAATTACAACAAAAAAACCTCAAATATTATTTTCTAAATAAGAAAATTAGGGAGGAATTCTATTCTATAGATTTAAATAAAGAACAAAATCCCAAATACCCAAATGACCAAACTCATTGGGGCAACAGTCTTTTAGCATACCTATACACAGAGAAAATAGCGTTTTTTGGATGTATATATTGTTTGAAAAGTCAATAGTCCACACACTCCTTATACACTGACAAAATATATACTCGTGTATAAGCTGACCCGTGTATAAGCCGACCCCCCTACTTTTGCCCCCCAAAACTGGGAAAACTTATTGACTCGCATATAAGCCGAGGGTGGACTCCAGCACAGGTATACAACCCCCAGCAGTGAGGTATACAGCAGCCTCCCCAGTGGTAGTATACAGCAGCAGCCCTAGTAGTATATACAGCAGCAGCCCCAGTGGTAGTATACAGCAGCCCCAGAGGTATATGCAGCCCCAGAGGTATATACAGCCCCAGAGGTATATACAGCCCCATATGCAGCCCCAGAGGTATATGCAGCCCCAGAGGTATATACAGCCTCAGAGGTATATACAGCCCCAGAGGTATATGCAGCCCCATATGCAACCCCAGAGGTATATACAGCCCCAGAGGTATATGCAGCCACAGAGGTATATGTCGCCCCATATGCAGCCCCAGAGGTATGTACAGCCCCATATGCAGCCCCAGGAGGTATATGCAGCCCCATATGCAGCCCCAGAGGTATATACAGCCCCATATGCAGCCCCAGGAGGTATATGCAGCCCCATATGCAGCCCCAGAGGTATATACAGCCCCATATGCAGCCCCAGAGGTATATACAGCCCCAGAGGTATATGCAGCCACAGAGGTATATGTCGCCCCATATGCAGCCCCAGAGGTATGTACAGCCCCATATGCAGCCCCAGGAGGTATATGCAGCCCCATATGCAGCCCCAGAGGTATATACAGCCCCATATGCAGCCCCAGGAGGTATATGCAGCCCCATATGCAGCCCCAGAGGTATATACAGCCTCATATGCAGCCCAGGAGGTATATGCAGCCCCATAAACAGCCCCAAAGGTATATACAGCCCCATATGCAGCCCCAGGAGGTATATGCAGTCCCATATGCAGCCCCAGAGGTATATACAGCCCCATATGCAGCCCCAGGAGGTATATGCAGCCCCATATGCAGCCCCAGAGGTATATACAGCCCCATATGCAGCCCCAGGAGGTATATGCAGCCCCATAAACAGCACCAGAGGTATATACAGCAACATATGCAGCCCCAGAGGTATATACAGCCCCAGAGGTATATGCAGCCCCATATGCAGCCCCAGAGGTATATACAGCCCCATATGCAGCCCCAGGAGGTATATGCAGCCCCATATGCAGCCCCAGAGGTATATACAGCCCCATATGCAGCCCCAGGAGGTATATGCAGCCCTAGGAGGTATATGCAGCCCCAGGAGGTATATGCAGCCCCAGGAGGTATATGCAGCCGCCCCCCATCTATATACAGGCCCCCCCCGCCGCAATCCTGTAAAGGAAGAGATTAGTATACTTATCCCTCCGCTGTCCCACTGCCACTGTCCCGCCGCCGCTCCTCCATCTTCATCCAGCATCTTCCGTCTTCTTTCAGCTTCCTCCTCTGTCGCGCCGGCAATGACGTCATTGCCTGCGACCATCGGAGGAACCCGGAAGAAGACAGAAGACGCTGGATGAAGATGGAGGAGCGGCGGCGGGACAGCGGCAGCGGGACAGCGGAGGGATAAGTATACTAATCTCTTCCTTTACAGGATTGCGGCGGGGGGGGGCCTGTATATAGATCGGGGCACTGTATACTGTATACATTGTATACAGTATACAGTGACTCGCGTATAAGCCGAGGGGGTAACTTTTCAGCCCAATTTTTGGGCTGAAAAACACAGCTTATACGCGAGTATATACGGTATACTAATTAACTTGGCACTAAATATAATGGAAAATTTTCTTTATTTTGGCAGCTCACGTGAACACAATTGTAAAGCAAAACGTTTTGGCCTAAATGGCCTTCATCAGTTGGTAAAAGAACAAAGAAAATACATTTTAACATGATCAATATTCATGTACCTAAAGTAACATTGAATAAAAAGAAAAATAAAGATTTCTACCATTAATTCTGGTCAATAAGCTACTTCAATGGAGCTGATATGTTCATTCACATAGGCTGTATGGAGAAAAGAAGACCATATTCAAACAAGGGATTTTACACGGACAAGACATCATTGATATACAGTCATGGCCAAAAGTTTTGAGAATGATACAAATATTAATTTTAACAAAGTCTACTGCTTCAGTTTTTCTAATGGCAATTTGCATATACTCCAGAATGTCATAAAGAGTGATCAGCTTAACAGCAATTACTTGCAAAGTCAATATTTGCCTAGAAAATGAACTTTAACCCCCAAAACACATTTCAACATCATTACAGTCCTGCCTTAAAAGGAGCAGCTAACATCGTTTTAGTGATTGTTCCATTAACACAGGTGTGGGTGTTGATGAGGACCAGGCTGGCGATCAATCAGTCATGATTAAGTAAGAATGACACCACTGAACACTTTAAAAGGAGGCTGGTGCTTGGTATGATTGTTTCTCTTCAGTTAACCATGGTTATCTCTAAAGAAGCACGTGCAGCCATCATTGCACTGCACAAAAATGGCCTAACAGGGAAGAGTATCGCAGCTAGAAAGATTGCACCTCAGTCAACAATCTATCGCATCATCAAGAACTTCAAGGAGAGAGCTTCCATTGTTGTCAAAAAGGCTCCAGGGCGCCCAAGAAAGACCAGCAAGCGCCAGGACCATATCTTAAAACTGTTTCAGCTGCGGGATCGGACTACCAGCAGTGCCGAGCTTGCTCAAGAATGGCAGCAGGCTGGTGTGAGTGCTTCTGCACGCACTGTGAGGCGGACTCTTTGAGCAAGGCCTGGTTTCAAGGAGGGCAGCAAAGAAGCCACTTCTCTCCAGAAAAAACATCAGGGACCGACTGATATTCTGCAAAAGGTACAGGGAGTGGACTGCTGAGAACTGGGGTAAAGTCATTTTCTCTGATGAATCTCCTTTTCAATTGTTTGGGACATCTGGACAACAGCTTATTCGGAGAAGAAGAGGTGAGCGCTACCACCAGTCTTGTCTCATGCCAACTGTAAAGCATCCTGAAACCATTCATGTGTGGGGTTGCTTCTCAGCCAAGGGAGTCGGCTCACTCACAGTCTTGCCTAAAACCACAGCCATGAATAAAGAATGGTACCAGAATGTCCTCCAAGAGCAACTTCTCCCAACCGTCCAAGAGCAGTTTGGCGCCCAACAATGCCTTTTCCAGCATGATGGAGCACCTTGCCATAAAGCAAAGGTGATAACTAAATGGCTCAGAGAACAAAACATAGAGATTTTGGGTCCATGGCCTGCAAACTCCCCAGATCTTAATCCCATCGAGAACTTGTGGTCAATCATCAAGAGATGAGTGGACAAACAAAAACCAACAAATTCTGCCAAAATGCAAGCATTGATTATGCAAGAATGGACTGCTATCAGTCAGGATTTGGTCCAGAAGTTGATTAAGAGCATGCCAGGGAGAATTGCAGAGGTCCTGAAGAAGAAAGGTCAACAATGCAAATATTGACTTGCTGCATTAACTCATTCTAACTGTCAATATAACCTTTTGGTACTCATAATATGATTGCAATTATATTTCTGTATGTGATATAAACATCAGACAAACACAAATAAAAACCAGAGGGCAGCAGATCATGTGAAAATATAATTTTGGTATTATTCTCAAAATGTTTGGCCATGACTGTACATAGATATAACCCATATACAGGAGAGGAGGCTCGGTACAATAGAATCCCAGAGGAATCATACTTATATATAATAGATACAAGAGACCCACCTAAGGAATTGACGCTAATAGGTTTGCATGGTAGTGCAGGAGGTAACAGCGTGCTGAACGCTGTATCTCCACTGTTTATATCCGGAACTAGCAGGAACACATGGCGTAGCGTCATCAGGACGCGCGCGTATGCGCACAAGCGATGTTTTCGGTAACCTAAGTTACCCGATCACGTGTCCGTGCGTCATGAACTCGCGGTCATGTGATATCGCGTTAGGAGAACTCTCCGCGCATGCGCGAGTGCTACTGGCGGTCAAAGTGCTAGACACCATGAAGAGAGCGTCATATCTATTTTGGCTGTGTATAAAGAAATAAGAAAATTAGGAAAATGGAAGAAAGGAAAGAAAAAGAAAAAAGGGGAAGAAAAAAGGAAGAGGAGGGAAGAAAATAAGCAAAAGGGGAATAAGGGGAATAAGGGGAATAAGAGAAGGAAATTACCTGCACCAAAGGAAAGGAAGTTAGCAATTCTATATGAAAAAAAAGAAAAAAGAAAGGATCAGTAGGGCAATCATAGAAAACTCACAACATCATAATCACGATTCAAGCCTCTAGGGGACAATGATTGGAGTTTGTATATCCAATGGGCTTCACGTATCCGCATTAGTTTCTGGAGATTACCACCCCTCTGAGGTAGGGTTACCTCTTCAAGCACTTGATATTTAAGTTGAGAGACTCTGTGGCCCACAGTGTTGAAATGGTTTGGTAACGGTAAAGCATTTTTCTCACACCGAATATTCGATTTATGCTGGGATATCCTATCCCTAATATGTTGTGATGTTTCACCTACATAAACGAGTCCACAAGGACATTTAATAGCATAAATCACATTGGTAGAATTGCAAGTGAAAAAAACATGAATGGGGATACCCTCACCCGTATGTGGGTGGTAAACCTTATCACCTTTGGTAATATTATTACACTGCAGACAGTTAAGACACGGAAAAGTCCCATTTTTCCTAGTTGATAAAAAGGATTGGCGAGACACTTTAATGGCTGAACCTACGTCTGCTCTTATTAGACGATCCTTGAGGTTTTTGGCTCTCCTAAAGCAAGGCAAAAAGGAATCCTGAAATTCAGGAATCGTGGGATAACCTGATCTGAGGATGCCCAAAATTTTTGTATGGAGGCATGGAACTTATATATAAAGGGGTGAAAAGTATGCACCAGTGGGATCCGATTGCCCACTTTCCTCCTGGTCAATGGTAGATTAGGTTTATTAAGAATTTTTGAGGGATAACCTCTATCTGTGAATCTCTGACACATTTCTAACTCTCTCTGATTACAAAAAATGGGATCAGAGACTATCTTGTGAACCTTACTTAGTTGTGACTGAGGGATCAACTTTTTGACAGTTTCTGGATGAAAACTGGAAAAATATAAAAGGCTGTTACGGTCCGTTGTTTTCTGATAAATATCGAACATTAAGGTGTTATCCAATCTATATTCCATTGTATCCAGATAACTGACACGGTCTTGGCTATAATTAATAGAAAATTGAAGCTCAGACCAAATGGAATTGAGAAATGAATGAAATTCCAAGAGATCTTGGACAGAGCCCCCCATATGCAAAAAATGTCGTCAATGTAATGACCCCAAAATTTAACATACTCCTTAAAGTATGAATGAGTGTAAATGAATTTAGACTCAAAAGACGACATATAACAATTTGCATAGTGGGGGGGGCTACGTTTGACCCCATGGCAGTACCTTGGCATTGCAAATAGTAGGTATCTTGAAAAAGAAAAATGTTCTAGTGTAGCACCAGTGAAAGACATTTAGTAGGAATTCTTTCACATCCGTATCAAAAGAATGTAATGTCAGTAATTCATCAACCACACTTAAACCTTTTGAATGAGTGATCGAGATGTAAAGGCTAGTAACATTAATGTTCGATATTTATCGTATATTTAATGTGGGCAATCGGATCCCAGTGGCGCATACTTTTCACCCCTTTATATATAAGTTCCATGCCTCCATACGAAAATTTTGGGGCATCCTAAGATCAGGTTATCTCACGATTCCTGAATTTCTGGATTCCTTTTTGCCTTGCTTTAGGAGAGCCAAAAACCTCAAGGATCGTCTAATAAGAGCAGACGTAGGTTCAGCCATTAAAGTGTCTCGCCAATCCTTTTTATCAACTAGGAAAAATGGGACTTTTCCGTGTCTTAACTGTTTGCAGTGTAATAATATTACCAAAGGTGATAAGGTTTACCACCCACATACGGGTGAGGGTATCCCCATTCATGGTTTTTTCACTTGCAATTCTACCAATGTGATTTATGCTATTAAATTTTCTTTATGGACTCGTTTATGTAGGTGAAACATCACAACATATTAGGGATAGGATATCCCAGCATAAATCGAACATTCGGTGTGAGAAAAATGCTTTACCGTTACCATACCATTTCAACACTGTGGGCCACAGAGTCTCTCAACTTAAATATCAAGTGCTTGAAGAGGTAACCCTACCTCGGAGGGGTGGTAATCTCCAGAAACTAATGCGGATACGTGAAGCCCATTGGATATACAAACTCCAATAATTGTGCCCTAGAGGCTTGAATCGTGATTATGTTGTTGTGAGTTTTCTATGATTGCCCTACTGATCCTTTCTTTTTTTTTCATATAGAATCGCTAACTTCCTTTCCTTTGGTGCAGGTAATTTCCTTCTCTTATTCCCCTTATTCCCCTTTTGCTTATTTTCTTCCCTCCTCTTCCTTTTTTCTTCCCCTTTTTTCTTTTTCTTTTTCTTTCCTTTCTTCCTTTTTCCTAATTTTCTTATTTCTCTAAACACAGCCCAAATAGATATGACGCTCTCTTCATGGTGTCTAGCACTATGACCGCCAGTAGGGCTTGTGCATGTGCGGAGTGTTCTCCTAACGTGATATCACATGACCGCGAGTTCATGACGCACGGACACGTGATCAGGTAACTTAGGTTACCGAAAATATCGCTTGTGCGCATGCGCGTGCGTCCTGATGACGCTACGCCATGTGTTCCTCCTAGTTCCGGATATAAACAGTGGAGATACAGCGTTCAGCACGCTGTTACCTCCTGCACTACCATGCAAACCTATTTGCGTCAATTCCTTAGGTGAGTCTCTTGTATCTATTATATATAAGTATGATTCCTCTGGGATCCTATTGTACCGAGCCTCCTCCCCTGTATATGGGTTATATCTATATGTATACAATGATGTCTTGTCCGTGTAAAATCCCTTGTTTGAATATGGCCTTCTTTTCTCCATACAGCCTATGTGAATGAACATATCAGCTCCATTGAAGTAGCTTGTTGACCAGAACTAATGGTATAAATCCTTATTTTTCCTTTTATTCAATGTTACTTTAGGCACATGAATATTGATCATGTTAAAATGTATTTTATTTGTTCTTTTAGCAACTGATGAAGGCCATTTAGGCCGAAACATTTTGCTTTACAATTCTGTTCACGTGAGCTGCCAAAATAAAGAAATTTTTCCATTATATTTAGTGCCAAGTTAATTATTAGAGTTATAACGGGTTGGAAACCCTACTTGAGCACTCACTCTTTGGTCATTAATATATTTTCCTATATCATTCAAACTATACATCAGTGATAGGGAACTCCAGGCCTCAAGAGCCGCACATAGTGCAGGTTTTCAGAGTTTCCTTAGTATTGCACAGGGGTTGGAATCATCACCAGTGCAGGTAATTAAATTATCCCCTGTCACAATACTAAGGATATCCTGAAAACCTGACCTGTATGTGGCTCTTGAGGCCTGGGGTTCCCTATTCCTGTTATACATCATGTAATGATTTGGCCAGGATAGTCCGATAAAGGGGCACTAAAAGATTCACCTCAATTGGCCATACAATTATACACCAGAAAACTCACAATAATAAATGACCGTCCACATTGTATTCTTATACCGTACAAAGAGGTGACCATTAAGTCATTAATATTCAATATGTGTATTCCCAGTGTATGAAAAAGGGGGGGGGGGTCTGAGTTTAGACGAATTCAGGGTGGATTGTAGGGACAAAGTAAGAGTAGTGCAACCTGACCAACCTAGATGAAGTAAAGTGCTATGGCTAAGGCAGATGTGCACAATGTGAATTTCCCCACATGTACACTTCAACCAGAGGGGGATTGTATGGACAATGTAATAGTAGGGTGCTCTGTCTACCCTGGATATAGGAAGGTGCTATGGTTAAGACAGATAGACACAATGTAATTTTTCCCCACATAAGCACCCCAGAGAATACTATTGCTCAGGTCTCACCCATATCAAGGAAGGTCAGTGAGATGAATGTAGTAGGAAGGAGCAGGCCACGACATGTGTTTTACGTGTTGCAGCTTCTGAGAATTTCCAGAGAGTTTGCATTGGCCATGTATGGTCATTTTTTTGGGCACAAATTTATAGTTGTTTTTATATCAACATTTATCCTTATTCTATAGTCAGTCCTGGCCTCTTAAAAGTTGGCTTTCGTCATTATATCGTCTTTATGCTGTGTTCAGGACTGTAAACGTTTTTCATTCATAAACTCAAGTGTGATATTTGCCCATGACAAAAATCTCCAGCTTTTTATATTACTACAATGATAGTGGTAATTTACATAGGACCTGATTCTTTTCATTTATATGACTTCCTTTTCTTTTGACTTCAACATACCTGTGTGTTGTGTGCCAAATAGTACAGTCTTGGGGGTGCCTAACCCTGTTTATACCCTACCTGGTTTATCGTCAAGCTCATCTCATGGTAGAATAGAAGATTTCAGAGCTCAGGCCTTTTATGTTAGAAGTAGAACTTACAGCTGTATTCCGCTTGGCATTTATTTCATGTCTGACGTTATCCTTATTATTCACACTAAGTATTTTGTACATGTACTCATGCTTTTTTTTTTAATAAAAAAAGAGCACATATAAGCCTCACCATGCATTTAATCCATCCTGCTGCTCATATCTTCTGGGCTCAGACCCACAATGTCGTGACTCTTGGCCAGTATACATGAAGGAAAAGTGAGAGGAGTCTCCAATAAAAATAATTCTCACTGTATTTGTGCAAAATATTAAAATATATGAAAGTCCATGATAGCGGAGATGCAATATCGATGTGTTTTTGGCTTACACCCTTAGTTAGTGATGACTAAAGATGTAAGCCAGAAACGCGTCGAGGTTGCATCTCTGCTATCATGGACTTTCATATATTTTAATATTTTGCACAAATAAAGTAGGAATTACTTTTATTGGAGACTCTTCTCACTTTTTCTTCATGTACTCATGCTTTTGTCTATGCAAAACATTGTATTTAAAGAGTAACCATCTTTTTATTTATTTATTCATAAATCAATAGTACAGATGAAAAAATTAAACTTTGTAATGTGTCTTATCAGAGAAATCTGCTTCTTTACCTGAGAGGACTGATGTTTCACTCTCAATTCATGGGTATAATCTGTATTCAGTGAATAGCTGCTGTCCGGACAGGAGCGTGTCTAATGCATGGTTTTCTATGGAGCTGCACGCTCCTCACTGGAGTAGCTGTGCTGGGAGATGCGCTGTGAAACTCGCATGAGTCTCTCTCATGTCTCTACCAAGTGACACCACGGCCTTCCTGAGATAGAACAGACAAATTCAACTGAAACATTCGTAATATATGAAAAAAAATTCGTCTGACAAATAATAATAACCAGGTATGTCTTTCATCTAAAAAAAAACTTAATTCATGGGCCATTGTGTGTGCCTCAGTTATACTGTATCATTCTTTACTACACGTTGTTATTATCCTGTTTCAATCGGCACCTTAGTTTTAGCATTCATAGGTTAGTGGTCAGGGGCGTAACTACAACAGGTGCAGGGGTTGCGATCGCACCCGGGCCCTGCAGCCGAGGGGGGGCTCCAAAAGTCCTTTTGGCATATAGGAAAAGACTAACACTATTAAAGATTTGCAATAATTTGGGTCCCCATTGGAGCTTTCGCACCAGGGCTCATGGGACTGAATTACGCCGCTGTTAGTGGTGCTCATACATTTCTTACTTATATTTAAAGGGATCCTGTCACCCCCAAATCACCTCTAAACCTATTAAAACCTGTCCCTAGAGCATATTAACACTGTCCCTACACTCCTTTTAGCTCCTAAATGGCATTAGTCAAAGTGAATATAAACGTTTTATAAGTACCTGATTAGTCATGATAATGAGTGACTATGCTATTCATAGTCACTCATCAAGGCAGCCCCTCTTCTTCATATCACGCCTATTCAGGCGTGCTCGTCAGTCTATGTTCAAAATCGCGCCTCCCTGCGCGCCTCCCCTCTCTCTCATAGCGTCCGGGCTTCACTGTAAGCTGTATGACGCGATTCGCGTCATTCCCAGCGCCGGATGACGTATTTGCAGCCGCGCCGCGCTGTCAGCTTCAAAATACGCACTGCGCATGCCCATGCGCATGCGCAGTGCGGGACTTGAAGCTGACAGCGCGGCGCGGCTGCAAATACGTCATCCGGCGCTGGGAATGACGCGAATCGCGTCATACAGCTTACAGTGAAGCCCGGACGCTATGAGAGAGAGGGGAGGCGCGCAGGGAGGCGCGATTTTGAACATAGACTGACGAGCACGCCTGAATAGGCGTGATATGAAGAAGAGGGGCTGCCTTGATGAGTGACTATGAATAGCATAGTCACTCATTATCATGACTAATCAGGTACTTATAAAACGTTTATATTCACTTTGACTAATGCCATTTAGGAGCTAAAAGGAGTGTAGGGACAGTGTTAATATACTCTAGGGACAGGTTTTAATAGGTTTAGAGGTGATTTGGGGGTGACAGGATCCCTTTAAAGGCCTTTCCTTCCATGGGGACTAGTCTTAGTTCAGATTTCAATCAGGGTTTATTTTGCGCCCATTGAATTAGTTTTCATATTTTTCTAAAAGTGCAGTTCTGGTGGGCTTTCTGCCTTTCTATTCAGCAAACGTTTTCATAGCATCATAAACCACTTAAGAATTACTATACAATGTATCATGGATTGTACCCAGTACTAGAGTAATTAAACAACCAGGGTGTCCTCACATGGAAATGAAAAAAGTTCTTGACTTCTTAGTGACGGAGGCAATTTTCACCTTAGTGACCAGACCAAATTTTATAATTCTGACCAGTGTCACTTTATGAGGTTACAACTCTGGAACGCTTCAACATATCCCAGTGATTCCGTGAATGTTTTGCCGTGACATATTGGACATCATGTTATTGGTAAATTTAGAATGATATTTTTTGCATTTACTTGTGATAAAAACTGAATTTTGGCAAAATGTTTGAAAATTTAGCAATTTTTAACTTTGAATTTTTATACCGTTAAACCAGACAGTTATATCACACAAAATAGTTAACCCCTTCACTACCCAGCCTATTTTGACCTTACTGACCTTGCCATTTTTTGCAATTCTGACCAGTGTCCCTTCATGGAACTCTGGAACGCTTCAACGGATCCTAGCGATTCTGAGATTGTTTTTCGTGACATATTGGGCTTCATGGTCATGGTAGTGGTAAATTTAGGTCCATAATTTTTGTGTTTATTTGTGAAAAAATCGGAAAGTTGGCAAAAATTTTGCAATTTTCAAATTTTGAATTTTATTCTGTTAAACCAGAGAGTTATGTGACACAAAATAGTTAATAAATAACATTTCCCACATGTCTACTTTACATCAGCACAATTTTTGAAAAAAAAAATTTTGTTAGGAAGCTATAAGGGTTCAAAGTTCATCAGCAATTTCTCATTTTTCCAGCAAAATTTAGAAAACCATTTTTTTAGTGACCACATCACATTTGAAGTCCCATTGAGGGGTGTACATGACAGAAATCACCCAAAAGTGACACCATTCCAAAAACTGCACCCCTCAAGCTACTCAAAACTACATTCAGGAAGATTATTAACCCTTTAGGTGCTTCACAGGAACTAAAGCAAAGTGGAAGGAAAAAATGGACATTTTAATTTTTCCAACAAAAATGTTCTTTTAGCCTCAATTTTTTCATTTTCACATGGGCAACAGGATAAAATGGATCCTAATATTTGTTGGGTAATTTCTCCTGAGTACACCGATACCTCATATGTGGTCATAAACCACTGTTTGGGCGCACGGCAGGGCTCAGAAGGGAAGGAGAGCCATTTCACTTTTTGAATGGAAAATGAATGAATGCAAAGTGGAAAGAAAAAATAAATACATTTACATTTTACATAAAAATGTGTCTTTAGTCTCAATTTATTCACTTTTACAAGGGATAGCATCCCAAATTCTTCCCTAAAATATGTTACCCCATATCTTCTGATACCCCACATGTGGTCAAAACCTCTGTTTGAACAAACGGGAGAGCACAGAAAGGAAGGAGCGTCATTAAAAATAATAGATGACAGGCACCATCTTGTATTTCCCAGACCCCTAAGGTACCTAAACAGCAGAAACCCCCCACAAGTCACAACATTTTGAAAGCTAGACCCCTCAAGAATTTTAGCCCTGGGTACGGTTAGCATTTTGAACTCAAATGTACTTCACAGAATTTGATAACAATAGGTCATCATATCGAACATTTTCTTTTATTTCACAAAAATCTTACTTTAGCCCCAAAGTTTTCACTTTTACAAGAGGCAACGCCAAAATTTGTACCCCTCACTTTGTTATTCATTTTCTTTTGAGCGTGGCGATACCCAACACATGGTCAGGTGCCTCCCTTTGGACAAGGAGTGGAAGGAGGAATATTTGAATTTTTGAAAAGCTGAAATAAATTGCGGGCACCACATCACATTTCCAGGGCCCAAGGGTGCCTAAACAACAGAAACCCCCCATAAATGACCCCAGTTTGGAAACTAGACCCTTCTAAGATTTTATACCAGTGTATAGTGACTTCACAGAATTTGGTAACAATAAGTCATAATATTGAACAAGTTCTTTTTTCACACTAATTTTCTCACTTTTATGGTATGCGCACATGATCCGGAGACACTGCGTTCGGGGCATGGCAGCTTTTTCTTGTGTTCACCCACCGTGATTGCCTCCGACTCCGCAGTGCTAAATTGACATACTGCGGACAAACGGCAGCACGGAAAGCTGTTCTGCAGGTCAGTTTATGCTTTGAAGAAAACAAGCACAGTGGGCATGGGATTTCTGTATAACCCATCCACTCTGCTTGTACTATACAACGTAGCGGTGTGGACATAATGATAGCACGCTGTGTCCAAACTGATGCAAATACTGATTGTGTGGACATACCCTTAGGGTTCAATCACATCTGCAAGTGCAATGCGAGAAAGCATCACAATGCATTCGCACCAGTAGGTCAGAGTATATCTGCTCCTTTTTCATACTCAAAATTCATCCTACGGGGCAAATTGCAGCATGCTGTGAGTTGCTGCGTATCTCACCAATACAAGTCAATGGGTGTGAGAAAAAACATTCAGCACATGGACCGTGCACACACTGGGTTTTTTATATAATCTTTTACATACTCTAAAAATTAGGCTAGCTAGAAAGATCAATAAATAGACAGATGTCAAACAGCTATGCAATTTCCAAACCCCCACCATATTGTAAGCTTGTACCCTTTAATGCCTTTCATGTCATGACCAAAATCTGATCCCGGGTCTTTTCTACACGTTCACAGTGTTGGTGTATACTGGTCAACTCACTTGGATATGTATTCCCTTTTTCTTCATCTCTGCCCACAAGTGTTTGATTAAGTTGAGCTCTGGGGACTGTGAGGGCCATTCCAGCACCTCTATTTAATTGTCATTGAACCATTTCTTTGGCAGTCACATCTGCTTCACATCGTTGTCCTAGTGGAACAGTATGTCGTCCTTTTCATACCCATAGAACTCAAGTAACTCAACTTGTAGGATACTCACATAGATTAGCATTGAGACCACCATTGATCTTAGTCAAGTATCCAATGCCTTTGGCTGTGAAACAACACCATGTCATCGGGCTTCCACAACTGAATTTGACAAATCCTTCAATTTCTCAATCCATTAGCCGTTTTTCCTTCGTTACTTCCAGACCCATTTCCAGATCCTAGTCTATTGACTTTTGTCTCATAGCTCAAAATCACCTGTTTCCAATCTTCTACTGTCCACTTTTAGTAATTCTTTGCAAAATTGACTCAACGATTCTAAAGATGATATTGAAGTCGAGGCTCCTTCACCTTTTTTTGGGCCACCATTCCAGAGTTGTGCTTTGTGCGATGCACGGTGGTTGCATGGATGACTGTGATCTCACTATTACAAAGCATATGAGTCACATCCACTGCCATGTTTTTCCACGCCATAACTGATAGACTTCTTGATGAGCTGACTTGTTGACTCTGATATTTTACCTGGAGATCCAGCTTTTGCCTTTTGAATGGATGGACGGACTTCATTTTGTATTCTTTCAACTGTCATGACACCCAAATGATGCAGCTTGGCAATTTTCTTGGCCGAGAGACCACTATCGATGATCTGGATGATGTTTCTCTTTTCTTAGGAAATGTTCATGGCTGCTCCTCAGTTCAAACCAGTGACTTTTGCTTGAGAATCAACCTAATAAAACACTGAGCTATTAAGGTACTGCCACATGTAACAGTATTGTTGCCGATATCATTCAAAAGTCACGTGTTCTGTGACGCTTGAACGATGTAGAAACCACATCAATGCGTGTGACACTACAAACGATGAACGATCAGTCGGCTGATCGTTCATCGTTTGATTTTAGGACAGGACCTCAAATCTACCATTGGACGCACAGTGGACACGCAGCATCGCTGCGTGTGACACCGGGTAACAACCGATAAGCCAGCTCCCAGCGCCTCTCTGCAAGCGCTGGGAGCTGGTATCCAAGGTAAACTGCGGGTAACTAGGCAGCGCTTGCTGCCTAGATACCCGAAGTATACCTTAGTTATCAGCCTTCTCCGCTCACCGGCTGGTATCCAAGGTACACAGCGGGTAACTAGGGTCCCTAGTTACCCGCTGTGTTCTTTGGATACCAGCCAGTGAGCTGAGAAGGCTGGTAATCAAGGTATACTTTGGGTATCTAGGCAGCGCGCGCTGCCTAGTTACCGGCAGTTTACCTTGGAGACCAGCCTGGCAGCAGGAGCAAGACATTGTGGAAACGATATTTAAAACGTTTCCACGATGTCTCTGGTCCATTGATCGCTGGTGAGTCTGCCTGTGTGACAGCTCACCAGCAATAATAATTAATAATAATAATAATAATTTATTCATTTATATAGCGCTATTAATTCCATAGCACTTTACATACATCAGTAATGCTGTCTCTCTTGGAGCTCACAATCTAAACATCCTATCAGTATGTCTTTACAATGTGGGAGGAAACCGGAGTGCCCGGAGGAAACCCACGCAAACACAGGGAGAACATACAAACTCCTTGCAGATGTTGTCCTTAGTGTCCTTGGTGGGAATTGAACCCAGGACCTCAAGACTCCAGTGCTGCAAAGGCTACAGTGCTAACCACTTGAGCCACCGTGCTGCCCAATCTGAACAATATTGTTAGCGATCGCGCGTGCATGTGATCACTAACAATATCGTTCAGTAAATTGATGCGTGTGACGGCACCTTTTGGCAATATGAAGACAGGCTATAATTTTTAGTTGTTAGTCAAATTTATGTATGAGATAGCCAAGATGATGGTCTGTAAAATTAAGGTAGTATCACCCTCAAATATGTAGTGGATGGTGACACATGGAGCCTGAACGTCAAAAGTTCAAAATATTGTTACCCTGTGCTGACAGCCACACCTAAACTTCTTGCTACAGCTCACAAAGATGTCCTGGATGACCATAACAACGTCTGTGGGTTGTAGCCACCACCTCATGCTACCTCTAGGGTTGAGAGCAATGATAAAATGCAAACGAGAACAAAACATCAGCTAAAAAGGATGGGAACGGAGAAATGGACTGTGGTCACCACCTGCAGAACCGCTCCTTTATAGGGGTGTATTGCTAATTGTCTATCATTTCTACTCGTTCTCTGTTCCATTTGCACAGCAGTAGGAGAAATTGTTCGCAATCAGTGTTGCTTCATAACTGTACAAGTTGATTTCCTAGAAGTGTGATTGACTTGGAGTTACATTGTGATGTTTAAGTGTGTGTGTGTAAACAGCCCCTTAAACTACCATTTTGAGTGTTTCACCAATAGGTCTTTAGTATGTTAAGTCATCATGTACATAAAGAAAGTTATGGAAATAACACCATTAGGCCATACCTTTGTACTGATTTGTCTGATAACACAGGAATAATAAATCAATTTATATTTTATAGCACAACATCCTCTTAGTGTCTTTCTCCCAGATTGTAAAAAGGCATCTGCAATATCTCCTGAGAATGTCTGAGTTGTTTTTCATTATAATGGATATAAAGCTCTTTTATGGCATGCTTTACTCCTGCTACACGGCACTGATCCGACTCTAATTGCCTTCAGAATTTCAAACACTCGCTGATAAGTGGAGGGCAAAATTGGTTAACCAAAATTTTTCAGTTAACGCCACCAATAAATCAGTACAAATTCTCCTGTCAGCAATAAAGTGGCGCCTTAATACAGTCTAGAGGTTCACATTGGGAGGTAATCTCATGAAAATATTTCAAGACACAATAATGGGAATTGACAAGTCAGCTTTATAGCACTCTGCATCCGTATACACAAGGACTAGTACGAGATTTTGTGTGTATCAGACTCCCTTTACCACAAAAATGTATTTCATTTGAAGGACCACTTTAGTCCTAAATTGTTAGGTAGAGAGGAAATATTGGGGTTAAAGGCTTCATTGTACCACACAAAGTGGCAATCACAAGCATTTTCAGTCTAACCTATGAAAGTACAACTTCTTGTTGATGATTAGACACTAAACCTGAGCAGAGAAATCCAGTTTAAAGCCCACTGATGCGGTATAAGTATCAGGGAGCCTATGTCTCTTTAATATTGAAATATAATTTTATTACTTAAAGGGGGTATCCGGGATTGCTATTATAAAAAGAGCCTAATCACCAAAAGGCAGGTAGCTGCCACCTACCTTCCTGTTGTGCCCAGCACCATTCACCTCTGTTCACCCCTGGTACAACAGGCAGGTAACTACCACATACCTGCCTGTTGTGCCCAGCCCCATTTACTTCCATGCAACCTTAGCACAGAGTAGTCACAGACAACTCCTGCCAGGGACTACATGGCGGGGTAAATAGAGCAGAAGTGGCTTTTCCACTCTGCTCCGTGGAAGGGGCTGGACAGCTGTTTTCTGCTGATTGACAGCCAACTCCTCGCTACCTGATTGGGTGAGCCGGCTGTCAATCACCGTGAGCTTGACTTTGATGCTCGTCAACACAGAAAGAAGCCTCCCCTCTATTGACGTGACATCAGCGGAAGGGGCAAAATCGCTGATAGGAGAGTCTGAAATTGCTCTGTGTTGGCAGTGACCGGCGATGGACTGTGCCGGGCACAACAGGCATGTAGATGGTAGCTACTTGCCTGTTAGTGCTTAGTCACATGGTTTGTATAGCAATCCTAGATAACCCCTCTAAAGGGAACCAGTCACATGCAAAAATGCTGTTAACCTGCAGATATGGAGTTAATCTGCAGGTTAATAGCATTTGAAACCTGCCTGGTGCCTGCACATTGAACTGTACAGCTAGGAGGAAAATAACTTTAAAGGGATCCTGCCAGATCATTTATGCCCCAAACCTATCACTACCTGTCTCTGTAGCTTCCTAGTACATCCCTAAGTATGCTTATCTGACTTAAATGTGTACCATAATCGCTGAGAAAAAGATTTTATTACTTAAATGTCCGTATGGTAATAAGGATGGTGTCTTTGTTAGTGCAGACACTGTGGGCATTCTCTCAGCCTCCATTTTTCACCTCGCTTCATGTATCACATGTCGGTGGGCGTGACATCTTAATTTCCAGTGTGCTCCCGGATTTTCAAATCTGTGTGATGCTTCTTAAGGGTATGATGCCGTGGTAGTGTCATTTTCAGTCCTGCACAATTTGGGGGTGTATTATGTGTACAGTCCAGCTCCAGAGCATGTGCAATGTGCATGCTCTGGAGCTGGCCAGTACACCCAATGCTCCCCCACAATGCATAGGACCGGAAATGACGCGACTGCTCTGTGTGACTTTATCTATGTGTCCCCGCACTGACTGACAGCTGGTTCTAATGCTGAGAGGCTGTCAGTCAGCGCGGGGGTGCGGTTACAGCTGCCACTTTCCATAAATAGAGCGGTGACTGAACCTGCACCATCACTGATCTTGTAACTAAAACTGAAATGCCGGAATATTAAAGTTCATTTCCTCCCTTCAGTGGGGTTCAATATTCCGACACTGGCGGTTTTTAAACACTATTAATCTGCAGATTAACCCCATATCTACAGGCTAAAAGCATTTTGCATGTGACAGGTTCACTTTAAAAGGACATTCATGTTGATGACGTTTTTCCACTAAGACATTAATCTTTACACTATCAAACATTTAATAAAAGGCTTTGGATTATTTTAATTATAAGGGTATTAATGATTACACTTCAGGAATGTAATAAATGTCAGTATTTTCCAACTTAGCCAAGTGATTTTCTTCAAAATTAGAGCTCATCCGGGAGCCAGTAAAAAAACAAAAAGTCTGCCAGATTAGTTCAACACGCCCATATGTGGTGTACCCATCGGGCAGGGCAGTTCTATAGTCCCACCTAAAAGATCAGGCTGTAGAATGCAATTCTTCAGGCAAAAACATTCTGCACATGACATACGCAATTTTCTATGAAAAAGAAAGACTTTTATAAACAGCAGAAGTTGAACATTACCACCAGACATATATATACACCCTTTCTGTCTTTGTTATGTAAATTGTAATGCAACAGTGAAGAAATAATGAAAAGTCTATAAACTGTTATCAATAGCTAAGCCAGCCCTCTTCTCTGTGACATCCAGTGCGTAGACAGAATTCGGGAATGACTAAGCCTTAAAAATGAGCAGCCAGATAGCCAGTTTTACACACCACCTCACTAACTTGCCAGTAGAGGAAATGCTGTCCTGTGTCTGCTACAAATCAAAGATGACCTTCTCGGACCAGGACCAGAACTTGTAGTGAATATTAGGACATGCTTCCAGCACCAAATATTATATTACTATGTTGCATAATTTATTAACTTAAGCAATTGAACAATCGTCTACAATTCTTTGACATCTGAAAAGCGGAGTATTTAACCAGGACACACCGAGAAATACAGTCCCTTGGAACTTCATCTTGAAAACTCTGAGGCTGCATACTCACGGCCAGTAGACGCTGCGTCATACAGTATCAGCATAGTGGATGGGATTTTAAGAAATTCTATGCCCACTATGCTTAACCCGACTGCATCGTTCTTTTAGCTGCGGTGCAGGTTCCAGGAAGTGGCTCCTATTGGGTGACTGCAGGGAGAAGCCACCCTGCACCTTCCGCACTTGGTGAGTACATGGTGGTGCGATCTCCCTGCGTTCATCAGAGGGTTCAGTCACGTCCAGGGCAGCTGCGTCAAACATGCAGCTCCTCCAAAACGTGAGCACATACCCTTACATGAATTCCACTTTTTCTAATTCTTCTTACCTTCATGTACAAGGACTAGCCTACAGACCAAAACAAAGGGTTCTCTGCAGAAATGTCCATACCTCCAAGAAAAGAACTTTGATTACCAAAACTTCCTTCGACTTCTGAGAAATGACTTGGATGTTGTGAGAATAACAGAGTATCCAACATTTGGGTTGTAAATCTCAACGTAACTACAAGGCAGATAGATAAAGCGGAAACTGCAGAATATCGCCACCCTCTATGAAGCCCTGTCTTGTAGATTGCCATCATCCAAGTCACAGCTTTGCCCATGCTGATCTAATCAGGCTGACAAGAGTTTATTATTAGTATTTAATGTAATCTTAGGAACTCAGTTTCACATTAAAAATGACTTTTTCTTTTAAGAGAACGCTTGCCAGAAAACCTCTTTGGCTCCTATTATTTTGTTTACAAATCCTGTCTGCCAAGGCATTATTTTCTCCTTTGCTATGACTAAAAGCGAGGTTATTTAAAAACGTAAGTGAAATGAGAGCACATGTCTGCTGCCAAAAATGTCAGTAGGAAAAGAATGGTAATTTGCAGACTAGACATAAATCTATTTATTTTTATTCCATTTCTCTTACCAGGATCAATTTTTTGCAGATATTACTTTTTTTCTACCTAATAAGTAGTATTGTAAATATCGCAGGTGCAAGTAGTTCTAAGTAGGAAGACCTAGGTTGGTGCAGTGCTGTGCACCTGTCATCTGAAATGTCCCTTCCATTCCATGTAGTGTATGTTTATGTGACCATTTATTTTCCGTAAAGATTCCTTTTATGTGCTAACTCACTAAGATTTTTTAGTTATGTGTTAACTCTCTAAGACATCATGTGAGAAAGTCATATTCCTGACCACACCGTAGCACCTGCTTTATTATTATGTGTCTGTTTTACTTTTCTGTATTTATCTTTTTCATGAAATGTGACATTTTTTAATGAATTATTAAATTATTAGATTATTTAAACATTTTAGTAGAAAAATCAAATGTTAACATATTTTGCTTGGCCATGCTTTCTTTGTGCGGGCACCTTTGACAAAGTCAAGTTGTCCCCTCACTTCACAGATCTGTTTCATTGTCATTGCAACTGATCTTTGGATATCTGGCAGAACTGATTATTTGTGATTTGTGAATAGTTCAAATGCTTAATAAAATGGTTAACTAATATAATGTGTTTCCTAAAACAAGAGTTGCTTACCAATATGTTGATATGTCAAGTTGTTTAATGGCTGAAAGACTCCAGTAAAAAATTGTCAATTACAGAAAAGCATTTGTTCAGTGAAATCAAGTTATTACCTTCTCGGAGGCTTGCACCAATCAGCAGAATGGATCACTGTTATCCCCATTATATTGGAACAGCAGGGAAGTGGTCCAAGCGCCCTTCTACTCATTCTCTGGGTGGCTGCCAGAAAAAGCCCCATGCAGCGCTCAGCGGCCCATAGAGGGTGAATGGAGAAGAGGTCAAGAATTTGTTGATAAAAGTTCCTGCAGTAGGATCCCAACCATAAATAAGGTACTGCTTATTCTGTTGATAAGTGGTAACTTCTTTTAACCCTCTTACATTCTGTTTATAGACTTGGTTAAAGGGAACCTATCAAGTACCTTAAGTCCTCCAACCTAGCAGCAATCACTTGTGTGCGCCAAAATTCCCTGCCTAACTAGCCCTGTCTAAAATCAATGTTCATAAAAAGCATTTATAACTTGCACTTTCGCTGTGGGCGTGGTAATATGATTTCCAAAAGCTTGCATTATTGCAGCTCCTGGAAATATTGCGCATGAGCGTGGCTTTTTTTTGCAGCATTAGTGATCGGAAGAATAATTTTTGCACTTCTGATCATGCGCAATGCGCCTCAGAAGTCAGGTGTACGCCTATGCCTGAAAACATGTCATGGACTTCTCTTTTGTCCTTATTTTTGTAGGCGACTTTTAAAAGAATTTACATAAAATGTTACCCTTTTTTAAACCTAGAACGCATACCTATAGAAATCTACACATTCACGCACCTGGGGCCTTTTAGACCTGTTTACAATTATCATAGAATAACTCAAAAAAATACTTTTCAAAGTTTATTGCAAAGTAAGGATGCATTCCCACTAGCGCTGGGGTCCGCCAGGACGGGATTCCGTAATGGATCTGACCTCCTGGTGACCCCAGCTAAGGCTGGCGGACGCATACCTGGGGCCTCGCAGGCCTGCCAGGTTACCTGTTTTCTATTTTCTGTAAAATTACTTTAGTTCGATTTTTGAAACTCTATGTATTCCTCAGGTATATAGTTGTTAGTAATTTCCAGTTGTTCATATATTTTTATGTTATAGGCATTTCGGTATAACAACCTTTTTTTGGGACTACCCCATATTCACGCACCTGGGGCCTTTTAGGCCTGTGTGCAAATAACACGGAATAACTCAAAAATACTTTTCAAAATTTATTTTACAATTGCAAAGTAAGGATGCATTCCCAGTAGTGCTGGGGTCCGCCAGGAGGGGATCCGTAATGGATCTGACCTCCTGGTGACCCCAGCTAAGGCTGGCAGAATCCTGCCATTCCGGCAGCCTTAGCTGGAGTTACCAGGAGGTCAGATCCATTATGTATCCCCTTCTGGCGAACTCCAGCGCTACTGCGAACACAGCCTAAGATGTGTATATTTCAAAACAGAATTATGTGCATAAAACAACAAAAAAGTAAGTAAACGGGCACGTCAAATATAGGCATTCTATATACAATTTTTTTATGAAAAAATTTTTTGGTTGTAGCAAACTTGGTGCAGGAATATTTATTTGTAACTTTACATATTCCCCCGACAATTCTCGCATATTATTTTTTCGGCTGAATGTTCCTTGCATACATTTTGTCCGCAAGTAGAACAAAAACGCTCCGATTTTCTTTCCTTCTTTGCTGGACAAATATAGCAGCGCTTTCTTTTTTTTTCTCTTTGCTCTGGATGTTCCAGAAAGCGTATTCCACATCGGATCATTGCCTCTGTAGTTTGCCTTGATAAGCATATCATGCTGCTTCTCTCCATCATAGTAGGCATCAAAAGTTCATAACAAAGTTCTGTCAAAAACAGACGTCTCTTGTCTTTCCTGTTGGCATGGAATTCTGGATTAGTTTGACAGTACACAATGTAGCTATTGAGGGCTGACACATCAAGGATATTGGAAAAAAGGGCAACAGGCCAACGTTTAGTCTGCCTTCTGCACGAATACTCTCCAATCATTTCGTCCATCTTGTCGACACCTCTTTTTGTCTTATTATAATGCAGTATGATTTCAGGTTTTTTTTTTCCTGTCATTGGTGTCAATACTTCCATCGTGATGCATTGTACTCAGTAATATCACAGATTTTTCTTTCTTGGCTTTATAAGACACCATTGTTGCTTGATGGCAGAAACCGAATACACTCTCGTAGATTTTTCGCTGTGCATTGTGCTTCATGATTGGAGGAATTTCGCGGCGGTTTGGCCTCATAGTACCAACAAGTGTAAGTTGTTTTTGAAGCAAAAAGTTGGCCATTTCAAAATTGGTAAAGTAATTATCCATTGTAATATTTTTTCCTGAATTGAAAATTGGTAGAGCAAGTGTTTTTACTATGTCGGAACATAGGTCTTTCTGGACTGGAGCATCAGCTTCTTTGCCACAGTAAATCAGACCATTCATCCCATAATAGCTTGCTGAATCGCACATCCAGAAAATTTTTATGCCGTACTAAGCTGGCTTACTGGGCATATACTGAATGAATTTGCAACGTCCCCTAAAGGCAAGAAGTTGCTCGTCCACTGTCACATTATCACTGCAATGGTAAAGCTTTGTACAGTTCTTGATAGATATAGCTAATAGGGGCTAATTAATCGGTTGCCAACCTCACAGGGCGAGTTCTCTTTTCATCAAAACGAAGGCATCTCCGAATACCCTCAAATTTATTGATGGACATAGTAGCTTTGTAGTGTGGATCTGCAAATAAGTTCTGAAATAACTCTCTGATTGGAACATCATATGATTTTGTCGACCCTGCCAGAAGAGTAAGGCCAATATAAGCATATAGTTCCTCTTTAGTTATATTTTTCCATGTTTTTTTTCTTCCTGACGCGATACGTTTTCCTTCTATGTTAGTACACAAAACTACCTCATCTGCAATATCATCTGAAACAAATTTACAGAAAACATCTCTTTTGGACATGAATTCCGACAGCTCCTTGAGCAACTCTAATAATGTTATGTGATGGGTGCGTGCAGGAGCCGCAGCAGTACTGTTCCAAAAAATATTCGTTTTAGATGTTCTATTTGAACGTTCTGCTGGATCCACTACTTCTTCATCATCTGAAGAATCGCTGGACGATGAAGTTGATACATTAGCTGGTGGTATGTACTCTTCATCAGACAAAGAAATTTCACTTTCATCATCACTATCAAAAATGATTGCCTCGATTTCATGGTCAGTCAATCCCCTGGAAGTAGACTGTGCCATTGTAATTTTAGATGTCAGTAAACTAAAAAGAAAAAAAAAAAAAGATTACAATCAGGCTTGTGCACTGTAAACAGTATGTGATAAGACTCTTTGTTTAGGGTCCCAGCACACCAAGCGATATAAAGCAGGTAAAGTGCAGCCCCCCTCCTCTTACCTCCAACAGATCACTTTCTTGTAGTGCAGTAGACGCCTCTGGTTTTGGAGCTCAGAAAGTTTCTATTTCCAGACAAAAGAAAGCTGACTTCTTCCTCCAAAGTCTCTCCAGCAATTAGGACAAAAAGACCTGCGATGAGGTCAGAGACACATGACTTTGTGAGGGAGCCTCCCTTCCAAGTTCACATGACCATGTTGTCATGCAGAATCCACACTCTACCCAGCAATAGCAGAGTCATAAAAGTTCTTCCCCAGCAACAATACAGACAAAAAGACTGAGTATCACATGTAAACCTAGTACAGGCCTAAAAGGCCCCAGGTGCGTGAATATGGGGTAGTCCCAAAAAAAGGTTGTTATACCGAAATGTCTGTAACATAAAAATATATGAATAACTGGAAATTACTAACAACTATATACCTGAGGATTACCTAGATTTTCAAAATTAAAACTAAAGTACTTTTACAGAAAATAGAAAACAAGTAACCTGGCAGGCCTGTGAGGCCCCAGGTATGCATTCTAGGGTTAAGTGCTGTATTTTTTCTTTTTTTTTCTAATATTTTGTATGACTTTCTTGATTTTTAAGGACAGCACTAAAACTTCTATTTTATGTTTTTCTAAAACTGCCTCTTGTAGAGCGTAAATGTTGATGGAAAGTGGTGCTCAACTTGTCTCTTCAAAATTCCCCTTATATGTGTTCAATTGAGTTGAGCTCTAGAGACATACTTGACAATGAATCACTTTTACCCCGTAGGAACAGAAATGCAACAGAGGCCTTAGATGTGTGTTTTGGATCATTGTCATATTGGAAAAGTGCACGTCTACTAACTGCACAGAGTGATGATAGCATCTTCTTTTCCAATATAGGACATTAAATCTGTGAATTAATGATATTATAAATGAAATTTAGCACCACGACACAAACAGCACTGATGGAGCTCCACAGAAGGACGCTGCCACCACCATGCTTCACTGTAGACACCATGTATTTTTTTTGTACTCCTCTCCTTTGTGACCCTATATAGTTTTGAAGCCATCAGTCTCAAAAACATTTATCTTGGTCTTATCATTCCAGAATATAGAGTCCCAGTAGTCTTCTTACTTATCATGGGCTGTGGGATATTTTAGGCAGGCTTTTGTATGCATGGGCTTTAGTAGAGGCTTCCTTCATGACACCCATGTATGCCATATCTCTGCAATGTATTCCACATTGTATCATGAGAAACACCACAGCTTGGCTTTCTACTTGTTTATCTAACTGCAGTGGACTTGTATGTCAATTTTGTTCAACCCTCCTTATTATGAGATGCTTTTTTTAGGTGTTAACTTCTAAGGTCGACCTAGATGTCTGTGAGATGGTTAAAGTTGCACCTTTGCTTAAAAGGGTAGTCCAAGCCCAGCAATTCTCTTCTTAACTTTCTATTTAATATAGCATTATAATCTAAGCTATTTTCTCATATACTTCCTTTATCAATTCCCTATCATTGCCTCTCTACACTATATAACTGCTATTGAATTATTTTTTCTAATTCCTCCTTGGTAACGCTCCATTTGAGAGCCCCAGTGCATGCTGGTTCCACATGATCAACATACAGAGAACAGACACTTCCTCAGCCCCTCCTTGGATCAGCATCACTGTGATGCTGGTTCCAGGGGCGGGGCTGTTCCAATATTTACTAAGGTCTCCAGCACGCCCCCTGTAGACTGACTTCTCAGCCCTCCTTCTCCCCGCTGCAGGAGCATAAGCACCACCACAGTTGGATACCCACTACTGTCACTTATGCATATTATTGAGCTGGAGTTTCCACTGTGGGCGGTGCTTATGCGCCTGCAGTGCTGACTTGACATTCTGCATTGCACAGAGGGAGAGACGCAGGATAACAGGGAAGGGTACAGCGGGGAGTGGGTAACAATGGTCGGCTGAGAATTCACACTGTGGTGAGGAGAGAAGAAGGGGTACAGACGGGTACAGTAAGAGTACAGACTCCAACCAACAAGCTCAGCGCTGACAATCTGGCCAACTATTTTAAAGACAAAATTGACCACATACAACAGGAAATTTCCTCACAGCCTCAGAACATCATGCAATTTCTTCGCTGCTGCACGTCATCCAACTTACTTTCGGTCTTTGATCCGGTCACAGAGGGTGAAGTTAACAGACTCCTCGCATCTTCTCGCCTTACTACCTGCACTAGTAACTCTGTTCCCTCAAATCTCCTTCAATCCCTTTCCCCAACTGTCATCCTAACTAAAATATTTAATCTTTCCATCTCATCTGGCGTTTTCCCCTCCTTCTTCAGACATGCCAGCGTTCACCCATTACTAAAAAAAAACATCCCTTGACCAGAACTCTGCTGCTATCTACTAACCTATCTCTAATCATCCTTTCATCTCTAAACTCCTGGAACGCTTGGCCCAGTCCCGTCTGATCCGCTATCTCTATGACAATTCACTTCTTGATTCTCTACAATCCAGTTTCCGCTCCTTACACCCTACCGAAACTGCCCTTACTAAAGTCTCTAATGATCTTCTAACATCTAAATTAAATGGTCACTACTCCCTGCTGATTCTCCTGGATCTCTCTGCTGCATTCGGTACTGTGATTCACCATCTCCTTCTCTCTATGATTCGCTCTATTGGGCTCAAGAACACCAATCTCTCCTGGTTCTCCAATTACCTCTCTGACCGCTCCACTGTTTCTTTTGCTGGCTCCTCTTCCTCTCCACTCCCCCTCACGGTTAGGGTTCCTCAGGGTTCAGTCCTAGGTTCTTTTCTCTCTATACACTTCCTCATTGGACAAACCATCAGTAGATTCGGTTGTCAGTACAATCTCTATGCTGATGACACCCAGTTATATACCTCTTCTCATGACATCACCCCTACATTATTACAAAATACCAGTGATTGTCTGCTGTCTTTAACATCATGTCCTCTCTCTACCTTAAATTGAATGTGTCAAAAACTGAACTTCTCGTGTTTCCTCCCTCTACTAATCTTCCTAATCCAAATATTTCCATTTCTGTATGTGTATCTAACATTACTCCCCAGCAGCATGTCCACTGTGTTGGTGTTATATTTGACTTAGAGCTCTCCTTCACCCCCCACATCCGATTACTTGCTCGCTCGTGTCATCTACACCTCAAAATATTTCTAAAATTCGACCTTTTCTTACTGTTGACTCTGCAAAAACTCTGTCACCTTTATTCATTCTCATCTAGATTATTGCAATTCTTTACTAATCAGTCTCCCTCTTACTAAACTCTCTCCATTCCAGTCAATCCTGAATGCAGCAGCCAGGATTGTATTCCTCTAAAAACCTCTTCACTGATGTCTCTATCCTGTGCCAGTCATTGCACTGGTTGCCCATACTATATAGAGTGCAATATAAAATTATAACTCTCACCCACAAAGCCCTCAACAGTTCTGCACCGCCCTACATCTCCTCCCTCATCTATCGCCCTACACATGCCCTCCATTCCGCAAGTGACCTAACACAGACAACATCTGCACTCTGAACCTCCCACTCCCGTCTCCAAGACTACTCGTGAGCTGCACCAATCCTCTGGAATGGACTACCTAGAACAATTCAATTAATTCCCAATACCCATTGTTTTAAGTGAGCCCTAAAAACACATTTCTTTAGACCAGACTGTCACCCCATCTATCCAACTATTCCCATTCTGCCTTTTTCAAATCTGGCCTCTTCAGTCCTCTGTCTACACCCCTCATGCACTTAATAGCATTTTATCTGTACTTGTACAGATCCTGGCTGGTGACCGTTCATGCAGCGTTATGTGAATTTCTTATTTATTACATTGATGGCTGGACCATATATGATGGCAATTTTTACCATTTACCTTTGGTGCCTCCCCTATTTCCTCATAGATTGTAAGCTTTTGAGCAGGGCCATCTCTCCTCGTGGTATCTGTTGAATTTTTTGCTATTCTGTATTGTCTGAATTTGTCTGTACATGTCCCCTTTAAATTGTAAAGTGCTGTGGAACATGTTGGCGTTATACAAATAAATAATAATAATAATTATTATTATTATTCTTAAAAGGGGTCTTAGAGGGTGGACTGCAGTGAGAGAAGGGGGTGAGGCTGAGAATTTACACTGCAGGGAGGCTGAGAAGTCAGTCTGCAGGGGTGCGGGCTCGAGACCTTAGTAAACATTGGAACAGTCCTGCCCCTGGAACTAGCATAATAGTGATGCTGGTTTCTGAGAGGGGCTGAGGAAGTGCCTGGGGCTGTCTGCTGCTCCGTGTGAGGATCCCAGCATGCACTGGGGCTCTCACATGGAGAGTCACCAAAGAGAAAGTAGAAAAAAAAACAATAGCCGTTATATAGTGTAGAGAGGGAACGATAGGGAATTAATAAAGGAAGTATATGAGAAAATACCGTATATACTCGTGTATAAGCCGACCCGTGTATAAGCCGACCCCCCTACTTTTGCCCCCAAAACCTGTGAAAACCTATTGACTCGCGTATAAGCCGAGGGTGGACCCCAGCACAGGTATACAGCCCCCAGAATTGTGGTATACAGCAGCCCCCAGCACAGGTGTATACAGCAGCCCCCAGCACAGGTGTATACAGCAGCCCCCAGCACAGGTGTATACAGCAGCCCCCAGCACAGGTGTATACAGCAGCCCCCAGCACAGGTGTATTCAGCAGCCCCCAGCAGTGTGATATACAGGGCCCCTCAGCAGTGGTATACAGGGCCCCTCAGCAGCGGTATACATGGTCCCCGACGGCCCCCGGCAGTGGTATACAGCCCCCCCGCCTAGTACCGGGCCCACATGCTGCGGCACAGCATACAGTAGCTCATACATTACCATCTCCTGCAGCACGCGCTTCCTCCATCTCCCGCCCGGCTTGTTGCTGTAGTGTCATGTGACGAGCGGACGCGCCAGTCACATGACACTACAGGAAGATGCCGGCTGGAACATGGAGGAGCCGCGCGCTGCAGGGAGAGATGGTAGTGTATGAACTACTGTATGCTGTGCCGCAGCATGGGGGCCCGGTACTAGGCGGGGGGCTGTATACCACTGCCGGGGGCCGCCAGGGGCTGTGTCCGGCAATATGCACTGCATCCCCTTGCCGGGGATGGACAGGGGGATGCGTGCATATCAATGAGGTGGGCCCACGTGACCGCGCGGTGTCACTGCAGCCCCCTCCTGCCTCCTCCTGCCCCCAGTCAGAGCCCCCGTCCCCGTCACACTCAGCACACACTATGTATATACTCGTGTATAAGCCGAGGGGGACTTTTCAGCCCAATTTTTGGGCTGAAAAAGTCGGCTTATACACGAGTATATACGGTAGCTTAGATTATAGGGATATATTAGCTAGGAAGCTAAGAAGAGATTTGCTGGGCTTGGACTACCCCTTTAATTTTGCATTACTTTTGCTGTAGTAGTCTGGCTAATAAGCAGAGCTTTGTTCATCTTCGTGTTTTCTCTTTCTTAGCTGTTGTAACGTTTCTCTTCCATGTGGTGCCATTGCTGATAGCAGGAAATTGGAAGCAGTATTCTTAGTTCCTTAATGTAATGCTTGTTTATACTCAACTATCTAATGGACAATAACTATCTAATGAATAATAAGACTTACCTTTGGGAGTATTTTGTATTATGGTGTGCATATAATACATCAGGTGAAATAAATATTGAACATGTCACCAATTTTCTTAATATAGATATCCTTAAATTAAATTATGCGTAATAGTGGGAAATGATATGGGGAAAAATATTGAACACATGAACAAAGAGAGATGTGAAAAGCTGTGGAAAGAGCTTATACCAGCTTTAATCTATCAGTAATTAGAAATCAATATTGTGACTTGGTGAAAAGTAATAACAGCTTGTTCAAATAAAGAAACCTAAGATGAAAATGATATGAATAAACTAGATGTAGGCCTGATGCTATCGCACGGGGAGGGTGGTGACATCACAATGGGGGCAAGTTCTGCGGTGCTGGGGGCGGGGCTATCTCTCCCCCTGTATTGTTTTTTCCCCTGTCCACTTTCTTTCTCTCTCTGTGCTCTCTTCCAATGTATCTAAATGAATGTATTTTTACTTAAAAACCTGTTTCTGTTTTTTTTTAATTAATAAAGTGTTTAATTTCCTGGTAAAAAATGTGTAGGCCTTCGTTGTATTTTCTTTTGCCAGCATAGGTACACCAAGCAGTTACTGGCTGCCAAACCCCCCTGCTCTGGCAATGAAATATACAGGGGAGGTCTTTTTTTCCATAATTTTACTAAATAATTTTTAAAAAATTGGCGTAGGCTCCACTGTATTTTCTATTGCCATCCAAGGTAACCCAGGCAGCTAAGAGGTGGAATTCTCAGCTAGGTAAGACCCAAGGATTTTGGGCCCCCCACACTGAAAATTGCAGCCAGCAACCACCCCAGAATTGGCACCTCCATGAGAGACACCAACTGGTGGTTACCCACTCTTCCAGCTGTCATGTAGCAGTGGCAGACTGGGTAATAAAGGTGTTGATGTCAGCTTTTTTGGCAGCTGATGTCAAGCCCTATTGCTATTGTCAGCCAACAGTATGACAGTCAGCCATTAGCAATACTTTCAGTAAGGAGACAAAAACACAATACCAAGAGAAATCCTTTATTGCATACAAAATAGACAGAAACACCTCATTATCCACTTAACTCGCACCAAATTCCCCTCCGACGTAATCCTGTAATTACTGTAATCTTGCGATCTAAGCAGTGGGGCGGTGTGATGCATCACGTGTCCGCCATCTTTGTATAGCCAAGTGTCCAAAAATGGTGGCCACGTAAGTGTGCATGTGCTTTCTCTACCCCGTCCACCCCCCGTCCACCCCCCCGTGCACTGTCTATGCCCCCGGGCACTCTCTCTGCTCCTTCTGCTGTGTTTAATAACAGATGTCTATACTCAGCTGTCATTAACCCCATATATAGCTCTGATGTGACCGCACCAGGATATCAGGAAGAACCAGGTAAAGCGCCAGGAATTGGTGCTTCTAATTAATGCACCAATTTCTGGAGCAGCTACGCGCTGCTATTCTGTAGCCTGGGGGGCCCAATAACTATGGGAGTCACCAAGCTTACAATACAATCCACCAGCTACCTTGATTTACCTTGGCTGGCAATCAAAAATAGAGTGGAGCCCACATACGTTAATTTATTTAAATCTTTAAAAGAAAAGTAATGGACTCCCCTGTATTTTTGATTGCCAGTCAAGGTAAAACTAGGCCACTGGTGGTGGCAGCCCATAGCTGGCTGCATTATCTGCGCTGAGAATCAAAAATACAACAAAGCCCTACGCACATTTTTTAAATTATTTATTTATTTTTACTCTCTTATGCCGGCATAATGGGTGGGGGTGCAAAAGCCAATCAAAGACACTGTCACAGAGAATGGGCATCTGTTGGAGCCAGTGCAGTGAGTAAAGATTGAGTTAATGAGCGGGACCTGGAGGTAATATGCTTGTAGTAGCCAGAGACTCAGTAAATATAATGCTTTTGTTAAATTATCATTTACCAAACCCAAACAGTAACACTGACTTCTCAGTCCCCCACCAGACTGTGCCGCCATATTTCACACTACTGTTATATTGTCTACTACTAAATGTAGGTGTTTGGTATGGATCCAGAACTTTACAGTTCGGGTTTGCCCATCACTAGTTAGCACTAAAGCCTTGCAGTGCTTGTGTCCTGAATTTAAATGCCACCAAGGACGGCATCTGCAAGGAGTTTGTATGTTCTCCCTGTGTTTGTGTGGGTTTCCTCCCACAATTCAAAGACATACTGAAAGGGAATTTAGATTGTGAGCCCCAATGGGCACAGCGATGATAATGTATGTAAAGTGCTGCAGAATATGATGATAGTGCTATGTAAGCAATGCATAATAAATAATGTTGAAGAAAATACATGTCAGGTATTACCCAAAGGTAACAACTTTTCATCCGGTTTTAACTCCTTTTTCACGTAAGACATTGGGAAGAATGTGAACATATTCAGTAAATGTTTGGCACACTGTCTTTTATTTTGATGGCTGTTTTTATAAATCAATTGCATCCTGATTTCCTGCTGTGAAAATCTACTCACGACTTGCAATGTTTTTGTTGAGAGCAGCCCCATGTAAGCAGTGTATAGAGTGCATCTTAA
Source organism: Allobates femoralis (assembly GCA_033576535.1). Lineage (NCBI taxonomy): Eukaryota > Metazoa > Chordata > Amphibia > Anura > Aromobatidae > Allobates > Allobates femoralis. Next base: position 283,692,758 of record JARQOC010000005.1, read on the forward strand.
AGGAACCATTAAAATAGTCCTCAAATGCATTCCAAGAAAAACATCCATGCAGAGCAGGAAGCCTAAAATGATAGCTATAAATTGCTTTTCTATAAATATGCTGCTTCGAATCATATGTTTTCTCTGAATTATGTGTAAATGATCCTTCCTTTAGTTTTATGCTTCTTTTAGAATATAGGCTCAAAATTTAGCAAGTAAAAGATTCACTATTTTTTTTAAATGCTTTAGAATTATAGTCTATAGATGCCTAAACACTGCAAACTTGTCAAAGTGAAATGAAGTTAAAGTTAAATTTGACAAAATTTTGCACATTTTGTAAACCGTTATGATTTTTCTCAGTCAATGCCATGTAGCAGAGACAACAGGTCTAAATAGTTGAAGGGGTTATCCGGATTTTTATTAAAAAAAAAAATGTGCCCAAACACTAACAGGCAGGTAGCTGCCACCTACCTGCCTGTTGTGCCTGGTGCCAGTCACTGCTATTCATATCGGTACAGAGCAGTCACAAAATGCTCCTGACGGGGACATCATGGCAGGGTAAACACAGCAGAGGCGTCTTTTCCACTTTGCTCTGCGGAAGTGGGCATATATCCAACATCACGCTGATTAACAGCCAGCTCCCTGCTACCAGATTGGGGGAGCCAGCTGTCAATCAGTATGATGTCGGCTATGCGCCTGTCTACAGAGGGGAGAAGCCACCCCTGTGTAGTTGTGATGTCAGCAGAAACTGAAGTGGCTCCCATCGGGTGACTGCAGAGAAAAGCTGCCCTGCACCCGCCCCACACTGTGAGTACTAGGGCGGCTGCGGTCTCCCTGCGGCTTCACTCAGGTACGAAGGAGCTGCTTTCAACACGCAGCTCCTCCGGACTGTGAGTATGCAGCCTAAGGCCACGTGCACACGTTGAGTATTTGATGAGTTTTTACCTCAGGATTTGTATCCAAAATCAGGGTGGATAATTAAATACAGAAATGGTGCAGGTGTTTTTATAAGGGCTCGGACACACTTCTGTGAAACTCGTCCGAGTGTACTGTGCGGAAAAATCACATTGCTCCCGGACCAATGTTAACTAATGTCCGAGAGCACATTTCCGAGTCTCATATGCTATTACCGCATCTGATTCTCGGATTGCGAGTCAATCGCAACATGTTGCGATTCTATGCGAGTCACGGACGAGACTCGCCAATGCAAGTCTATGGGTCCAGCAAAAAAAAACTAATTGCACTCGGACCGCACTCGCACCATCCGAGTCTGATGCAGTTTTAATTGATACATTACCATTCTGTACTCAGACAATTGTACAAAATGTTCCTGTAAATGATTATACAGTAAATAGCTGATGAGGAAAAAAACAGATTGCACTCGGACAGCACTCACAAGCGACACTGACCAAAAGTCAGATGACACTGTCCAACTCTCGGATCCGTGAATCGGACAGTTTTTTCACTCAAATGTGTTTCCATACCCTTAGACTTTTCCACTGATTGCTCCACTCCTGGTTTTGTCTACAAATCCTGAAGTAAAAAACTCATCAAATACTCAGCGTGTGCACGTGGCCTAAGGCTGGCTTCACATCATGTTTTTTGCCCTGTCAGCTTGTGTCCAGTGCTTTGCAGGAGGCACCGGACACAGCCTGACAACTCCAGACAAATAGATCCGAAGAGGGTTAATATGCCCTCCGGTCCTGTTTGTAGTTGGATGCTACAGAGCGCAGCTGAGGTAGCTGTCCCCTGCTGAAATGGTGCTGAATCACTTCACAGGGAACAACTCCATGGTGCTGAAGTTCAGCGTAGCTCACGCTGAACTGCAGCTGCCGGTGTTCGGCTCCCGGATCCTCCCAGATCTGGGCAATCCAGTGCCATAGACTCCCATGTTAGGGAGTGCCGGATTGCCTCGGATCCGGGAGGATCCAATTTGGGCAGATTTTTCGCCCCAGACACAAAAATTAATTCTACAGCATCTGCCACATTTTTTCAAAAGCGCCAGTGTGAAAGGGGTCTAACATGTAGCTTTTAACACTTAAGTGATCATTCATTGTATAATTCATGTCAGGTGAAAACTAACAGTTTATCACAGGTGATTGTCATTTGTGCTTCAGCACAGGAGTCAAAATGTGTTTCCATCCTAACTTACTGTAAAGGGTGCCAATACCACAACACAGCAAGCTTTAGGCTTTTCTATTTAACCCTTCCATCATTTTGTTTTAAATCGTTGTTTATCATTTTTTTGGATTTAACACCAGTACTCTATATACAATAAGAGCTGCTCCACTTGATTTATTTTTAAAAGATATTCCAGATTATGTACTTAAACTTCATGGCTGCCAATAATGATGAACAGGACGTATGCCTGAAATATTTTCATCATTTTGAAAAGCATGCAACTTTTTGTGCTAAAAAGCTGTTAAAAAGGTTACAGAAATAAATTAAGACCCTTTTTGAGTTTCATGAAATTCATGAACTGTGTGCGGCATAATCCAAAAATTTGAAAAAAATGACAGTGAAATTGCAAATGATGAATTGGAGTCTTAATGTGTCCATATTTATCTTTTTTCAGCAATGGTAAAACAATAAAGTTATTCCACTTTAGTGTAATTACATAATAGCCACAGTTGTTCATTGCAGGCGCTCATTACTCTCATGAGAGTGATTACATGAAAACTACAATACAAATTATAATGGCTCTGTAATATTATGTGTAATTTTGTGTACATGTTGGCCAACAGATGTTTTGGAGAGTTCTCTATAAAATACACTGTGGAGAAGACTGTCAAAATACTGAACGTCTAGCCACCTTTCTTCATCGATCAACAATCTCCCAATATCATTGAAGAGAAAGACAGTGCACAGTGCATAAAGCAATGAGCCTAAGTCCTCATACATATGTTATATAGCTGCTTGGCCATCCGCTATCTTCCCGGACTACCCCATATACAAGAACGCTTGATTAGCCAAGTGCTCCTGTGTTCTCTGTGAGCAAGTCAGGGCGTTAATACCCCAGAACGCAAAAGGAAATCGAAAAAGCCTGGATATTTCTCTTCTCTCTCCTCCAACATCATCTAAAGTTGAAGAATTGGTGGCCCCTATACACATAATATGTAAGGGGCTTTTAGTGGTTGAAACTGATTAATTTTTAAAAAATATTTATGAATGTATTTTAAATCAGTTTAATCAAATTACCTCTGCACATACATTACATTATAAAGTCTTTTCATCAGGGTTATTGGGCAGAGTGTGCCTAGTAGACCCTAGCTAGTAGTCAGTAAGAACTGTGATGTTGATGATGCCTGTCCAGGGCTTGACTCAACAACTGCTCTTTCCCTTGAGAAAATTGTTTTTAAGCATCCAAGGGGCGTTCCGGGGAGTTGTCAAGAAAAGCTTACCTTGTAGCAATTTTCCTGCCTTCAAAAATACCAAAGCCTACCTGAGTGCATTACAAGTCAATGGGGTCTATCAGGATTTGTGTGCGCACAGGTCCATTATGGCTGTCTTGGATCTGTCATAAACAGATGAAATACTGTTAATGTGAGTGGGCACCCCCTAGAGACATGTTGCCCACAGCTACTATTAATATTTAATGTGTTAATACACATTTAACACTTTGTTCATCCCTGCAGCAGCAGGGATGAACAAAGTATATGGTAACACATCCTGAGCAATACAGTTACCACATTGCGGTTGACAGAATCGCTCTGGAAACTGCAGCCTGCATGATTTTTAGCGCAGTCTGCAGATCCGGAGCCGGTTACCATAATGGGCTCCTATGGGGAGCGTTTCCTGATCCGGTTTTGAGCTTTTTGAAAGCTCAAAACCAGATCAGGATTTAAAAATCCTGCCGCATGTATGACCCTACCCTTTAAGCAACTCTGATTCGGGAGCCTTTTGTTCTCCTTTACCTTCTCTCTGTTGTCCATACCCAATTTAGGGTTTCTTGCTCTTTTTCTCAATATGACCTCCATACAGTGGTGTAACTAGGTTTGCCGACGCCCGGGGTAAAGGTCTGTTTTGGCGCTCCCCCCAAAGTAGGTGAGGACCGGGGGGGGTGCCCCGGGGCAAAAGGTCTGCACCCCCTAGATACGCCCCTGCATCCCTCTATATATATATATACACCCACACACCTATACCCAGATATACCCTATACCCCCATATACAGCCCTCCATATATATACACCCCCACACCTATACCCAGATATACCCCATACCCCCATATACAGCCCTCCATGTATACACCCCCACACACCTATACCCAGATATACCCCATACCCCCAGCGGACACAGTAAGCAGCAGAAAGACGGTTACTTGGTGTTTGTCCTCCTCCACAGTGCGGAGCCCCGGGACACACAGAGCCCTGTGCTGCGGCCCTGGTGACAAGGAGGAGCGGACACAGGACCCTGCTGAGCCGGGGAAGATTGATAGAGGAGAGCCGGCAAATAACGGCAAGAAGAGAAGAAATGTAAACTAATAAAAAAAAACTTGTGCGCACTTGTGCCGAGTTCCTCATGCCCATGGGAGCCGCGGCCCGTCACACTGGACTCTGTACTCTGCAGCGCGCAACTCACAGGAGAGCGGGAGGTCTGGACTCAAGTCAGTGCTCAGCAGCGCACCGCTGTCTCCTCTATCAGACCCCATAGACCGGTCACAACGATCACCGGAGCCGGGGCTAACTGCTACTCCGTGGGCAGCGTCAGTGACGTCCGGGGGGGAGGGGTGCGGGAGGGGGGGTGCCGCTGGCGCCCCCTGCTGAGCTGCGCCCGGGGCAAGAGGTCCGGCTGCACCCCCCTAGATACGCCCCTGCCTCCATACTTTTATGACTATCTAATGAGCAGTGTGTTTGAAGTATAAAACCACTCTCCCTGTTCTCAGGATGTGCCATCCATTTTGGAATACAGAAAAGAGGACCTTAAACCATCAGATCAGTCATATACGGAGGCTACAATGCATTTTATCCCCATACCCCCAATCACATGGACCGGAGGGTCACTTTAAAAAACTTTTTTCTGGTATCTTCAAGTAATTCTGAAGTTTACAAAGATTTGTTTTTGCACTTTTCACTTGTTAAGTGTTGTTCACTACACTTTATAACTTTAAAAATGTGTCTTTTGTGATCTCAAAATCTAAAAAAAAAAGCAATCCTATTGGACTGCTTGAGGCTACTTCTAATGTGCCTCAGCGGTTTCCTGGCCTTCTTTTTCAATGGAGGCTTCAGATGAACAGTGCAGCCAATCAACGGCTACTGATTGCCCATAGCACATTCAGCGAAGATAGAAAGCAACCCATTACACACCTACAAATCATTGATTGTACAGATGAATTAAACATCTATATTTATCCATGCTGTGGAAATATCGTCAAATTTTATGTCTTAAGTGTTTCACTATCATGATGGTCTTGCACCTCCACTAATCCACCACAATGTATCAATTATACCCATACATCTTTATTTGTTTAACACCCAAAGCATTTTGTATACATGGTATATGTGTGTATATATATGCAATATATATATATATATATATATATATATATGGTGGTTCATTTATATGGATGCACCTACATAAAATGGGAATGGTTGTTGATATCAACTTCCTGTTTCTGGCACATTAGTATATGGGAGGGAGAAAACGTTTCCAGATGGGTGGTGACCATGGTGGTCATTTTGAAGTCGGACATTTTGGTTTCAACTTTATTTTATTTTAACGTGAAGAGGGTCATGTGACACATCAAACCTATTGTGAATTTCATAAGAAAAACTGATGTGAAAAAATGGTGTGCTTGGTTTTAACGTAACTTTATTCTATCATGAGTTACTTACAAGTTTATGACCACTTATAAAATGTGTTCAAAGTGCTGCCCATTGTGTTGGATTGTCAATGCAACCCTCTTCTCCCACTCTTGACACACTGACTGATAGTAACACCACAGAAGAAATGCTAGCACAGGCTTCCAGTATCCGTTGTTTCAGATGTGGCACATCTCGTATCTTCACAGCAAAGACAATTGCCTTCAGATGAGTGAGGAGGAAAACTTTTTTGTGAATGGTGAAGTTAACAAACAAAACCACCGCTATTGGGCTGACGCTAACCCACAGTATATAGATCCCTCCAAGACTGTTGGAACACAAAACATCGATGATATGGTGTGTTACATTAGGTACAAAGATAGTGGGGTCATTCTTTTTCAATGGAAACCTCAATGTCACTGGATATCTGAAATTACTACATGATACAGGAGGAGCTCGCACACAGCCCCCAGTATACATGAGTAGCCCATACACTGCCCCAGTATACAGCAGGAGGCCACATCCCCTGTATATAGCAGGATGTCCCACACAGCCCCCTATATACAGCAGGAGACACACACAGCTCTCAGTATACAGCAGGAGCTCGAACACAGTCCCCAGTATACAGGAGGAGCCCATACATGGCCCCAAGTATATAGCAGGAGACCACATACAATCCCTGTATACAGCAGGAGACCGCACACAGCTTCCAGTATACAGCAGAAGGCCACACAGCCCCTAGTATACAGCAGGAGAGCATAAGACCACACACAACCCTCAGTTTACAATAGTGGGCCACACAGCCCCCAGTATACAGCAGGAGGCCACAAACAAGCTCTAGTATACAACAGGAGCTTACATATAGCACCTGTATACAGAAGGAGTCCACACACAACCCCCAGTATTACAGCAGGAGGCCTCACATACAGTGGGTACAGAAAGTATTCAGACTCCTATAAATTTTTCACTCTTTGTTTCGTTGCAGCCATTTGGTATATTTCATATTTTAAATTTCAATTTCAAAAAAGGTCATTTTTTTCTCATTAATGTACACTCTGCACCCCACCCTGACTGAAAAAAACTGAAATGTAGAAAGTTTTGCAAATTTATTAAAAAAGAATATCTGAATTATCACATGGTCATAAGTATTCAGACCCTTTGCTCAGTATTGAGTAGCAGCAACCTTTTGAACTAGTACATCCATGAGTCTTCTGGGGAATGATACAACAAGTTTTTCACACCTGCATTTGGGGATCCTCTGCCATTCTTCCTTGCAGATCCTCTCCAGTTCCATCAGGTTTGATGGTGCACGTTGGTGGACATCCATTTTCAGGTCTCCCCAGAGATGCTTAATGGCTGGGCCAGTCAAGAATAGTCACAGTGTTGTTCGGATGCCACTCCTTTGTTAGTTTAGCTGTTCATAGGGTCATTGTCTTGTTGGAAGGTGAAGCTTTGGCCAAATCTAAGGTCCAGAGCACTCTGGAAGAGGTTTTCATCCAAGCTATCTCTGTACTTGGCCGTATTCATGTTTCCTTCAATTGCAACTAGTCGTCCTGTCCCTGCAGCTGAAGAACATCCCCATAGCATGATGCTGCCACCACCATGCTTCACTGTTGGGATTGTATTGGGCAGGTGATATGCAGTGCCTGGTTTTCTCCACACATACCACTAAGAATTATCACCAAAAAGTTCTATCTTCGTCTCATCATACCAAAGAATCTTATTTCTTATAGTCTGGGAGTTCTTCATGTGTGTTTTTTAGCAAACTCTTTGCAGGCTTTCATATGTCTTGCACTGAGGACATGCTTTCGTCAGGCTACTCTGCCTTAAAGGCCCTACTGGTGGAGGACTGCAGTGATACTTGAGTTAGTGTAACTTCCTCCCATCTCCCTATTGCAACTCTGGAGATCAGACACAGTGATCTTGGGGTTCTTCTTTACCTCTCCCACCAAAGCTCTTCTCCCATGATTGCTCAGTTTGGCTGGATGGAGAGGTCTAGGAAGAATTCTGGTGGTCCCAAATTTCTGCCATTTAAGGATTATGGAGGCCAATGTACTTTTAGAAACCTTGAGCACTGCAGAAATTCTTTTGTACCATTGGCCAGATATGTGCCTTACCACAATTCTGTCTCTGAGCTCCTTGGGCAGCTCCTTTGACCTCAGGATTCTCATTTGGTCTGACATGCACTGTGAGCTGTGAGGTCTTATGTAGACAGGTGTGTGCCTTTCTAAATCAAGTCCTATCAGTTTAACTAAACACAGCTGGACTCCAATGAAGGAATAGAACCATCTCAAGCAGGATCAAAAGGAAATAGACAGCATGTGAATTAAATATAAGTGTCTGAGCAAAGGGTCTGAATACCTATGACCATGTGATATTTCAGTTTATCTTTTTTTAATACATTTGCAAAAAATTCTACATTTCAGTTTTTTTCAGTCAATATGGGGTGCAGAGTGTACAATAATGAGAAAAAAAATAACTTTTTTTTTTAATTTACCAAATGGCTGCAATGAAACAAAGGGTGAAAAATTTAAAGGGGACTGAATATTTTCCGTACCCACTGTAGTCTCTCTATTACACCAGGAGTTTACACATAGCCCCCTGTATTACAGCCTATACCCACACATAGCCCCTATATTACACCAGAAGCCCACACATAGCCCTTGTATGACACCAGGAGCTCACACATAGCCCCTGTATTACACCAGGAGCCCACACATAATCCCTGTAATACACCGAGAGCCCACACAAAGCCCCTGTATTACACCAGGAGCCCACACATGGCCCCTGTATTACAACAAAAGCCCACACATAGCCCCTGTATTACACCAGGAGCCCACACATAACCCCTATATTACACCAGGAGGCAACACATAGCCCCTGTATTACACCAGGAGCCCACAAATAGCCCCTATATTACACTTACAGTCTGTGCATCTCAGGAAAGAGATGCAAGACTTTAAACAAATTTGAAGAAGAGGCGGCACTCACCGAAATTTTCAAGATGGTCTTTTATCTCATGACTTCAGGGACGGACAGGGTGCAGGGAGCAACACTGGTTGCGAAACAGCGTCGTAGTCCGCTGGCCCCCCGTGGCCCCCTCCCTGCACCCTGTCCGTCCTTCTTCAAATTTGTTTTTTTTTCCTGGTGCTTTGGCTGTGCACCACCGAAGGGGAATTTGCCATAAACGGGAAGACATCCCGGATTTGACATCTGGTACCGCTAAGTGCCCTGACTGCTGTTTACTCAGATGCAAGACTTTGTTAACCCATTCTACTTTCTTATAGCTAGGAACAGTTACTTACTATCCCAGGGAAGGCCAGGGGCTACATCTAGTATCTTATATTTTTAAGGAGAGAACCTCTAGGGCTACATTTAGACGCGTTTTTTGATCAGTTGTTGTGATCTGTTTTTTGCAGTGCACTGCATAAAACAGATCACTCAAATGAATTCCCAGCCAAGTCAATGGGTTTTCATTTGTTGCCATTCAAACTGTGCACTTTTAAAGTGATCCATTTTTTCCTTTTAGAAGAGCTCCATTTTAGAAACGTGCATGTCAATTTCTGTGGCGTTTTTCTAGTGTGTTTTTCCCATAGGAGCCATTGTAAATGGGAAAAAAAAAACAGCACCTAAAAATTCAGCAAAAAAATGGATCAGAAACGGGTGATACACTTTTTTCTGGAGAACAGCTCCTGTTTGAACCTAAAAAACGCAGCAGTATGGGGGAGGAAAAAAAAAGCAGAGTCTGAATGTAGCCTAAAGGTTGCTGTTAGTGCTGCCTTTGCCTTAGGCTGGCTTCACACCACGGTTTTTGGCATCAGGTTCTGTCCACTTTCAACTGGACAGAACCTGATCCAGTTTTGCCTCCCATGTATCCCTATGGTTCCAAATTGGTCCTATTTGGCCATCCGATTTTGTGTATTCTGTGCCGGATTAGTTTCTGTCCCATTTTTTCACAGTGCCCAAAATCGGAGACTGCAGCATTTTTTGGCTCTGGGAAAAAATTGGACAAAACTGTAAAGAAATGGATCCGGGGTGATCCAGCGCACATAACATGGGAGTCTATGGGCACCGGATCTGGGAAAAAATCAGATCATTTCCTGGATCTGATTTTTTGCACAGAGCATGCTGAGAAATCCAGTCGTGCAGACTTCAGTACCATGAACAGCACTACTTCAAGCACAGGTTGTAACTTCAGCACCATGGACAGCAGTACTTCTAGCACAGGCTGTGAATTCAGCACCTAGGACAGCGGCAGAGTAGACACAGGCAGACATCAGCACCATGGACAGCTGTATTGCAGACACAGGTGGACTTCAGCACCATGGACAACAGCAGCAAACGAATCCTGCAAAAAACAGGATCTGAGATCATATTAGGCTGGCTTCACAGTACGTGGCTTTTATCTGTCATTGTAAGGTCCCTTCACACCATGGTTTTGCCTGTTCATTTGGATCCTGTTTTTTGCAGGATCCAAACGATCAGGAACGGACAGCACTGGACTGGCACCTTCAGATGCTTTTTCTGTGTCCGGTCCGGTATCCGGACACAGAAAGAGCAGCGGGGAGCCGAGCCGCTGTCAGCGCTGTGTGACAAATGTATCTATATACACTGCTAAAATGATATTAAATAAAGGGATAATTTAAAAAATCATAAATACTCACCTTCCGGTGACTTCTGAGTGTCCCACGCTGAATCTCCTGGCATTTGAAGACCTTGCATGATGTCACTGGGAGGGGCAAACCGGTCACATGACCGCATCAGCACCAATTAAAACCCACGCTGATGTGGTAATGTGATCGGATTACCCCGCCCTCCCAGTGACATCACCCCAGGTCCTTGAAAGGCCGGGAGATTGAGCATGGGACACTCGTTGTCGCCGGAAGGTGAGTTTTTTTTATTTTTAACCATCCTTATATTTAATATCACTTTAGCAGTGTATATAGATACACTGCTAAAGTGATATTACACAGATTTACCATGGGTACAGAGCAGCGCACCTGTTCTGCGCATGCTCTGCACCCTGGCACCGGATCTGGGAAACGATTCTGTTGTTTCCCGGATCCGGTGCCATAGGCCCCCATGATAAGTGTGACGGACAGGATTCGTTTCTGTCCTGCTTTGTCACCGGAGCCCAAAAACACTGCAGGCCTCGTTTTTGGGACCGGTGAAAAACAGGACAAAAACGAATCCTGCACCGGATTCACAAAACCGGATGGCCAAATAGGGCCAATCCGGTGCCATAACACATGCTGTCCTGTCAGGTTCTGTCCGGGTGGTCCTGCAAAAAACAGGATCCACACGGACAGGCAAAAACCGTGGTGTGAAGGGACCTTACAATGGTAGATAAAAGCCCCTAGTCCTTACAGACTGATTACATTCTGGGTTGTTACAATCCCAAGGATAATGTTTCTCAGCATTTAAGAAACTGGGATTAACAGTTCATGTGTTTGTATTATGCCACCTGTTAGCTAAAGACCTACTTTACACCATGTTTCAAAAGAGATAGAAATACCCTTTATGTAACCTAATCATGAGCAGGGACCCCATGCTGGTTATATGTATTGCTATAAATATAATGTATTATAAGCTTTTATTTATGGCGCAAAATATCTGACACTGTATTCTATCACTCATTATTTGAGGTATAGTAATTATTGTAAAAACTATTGAAAGACTTAACAGTATTACTATGGTTGTATACCACTAATCTGTAATAGCTGGTTAAGTAAATTGACAATCTCAGATACAGCAGCAAATCCTCTAGGGGTCAATTAGCTTAACCCAGCTTAATGTAGATAAATGTAAACTAACACATTAAAGCCATATAGCATTTAATTCCAAGCAGTGTTGCCAGTGCAAAGTAAGCAATCTCCAATCTCAGTAGAAGGCCACCCACCAGTAATCTCTGTCTGAGGCCTAATGGAGTGTGTCTGTAAGCAACAGAGCCCTGGCAATAAACCAATGAGCCCTGGCTGTAAACAGAGATATAGGATTCTGAACAACTATTACAAGTAATGTAACAATTGACAGCCTTGTACAAATGTATATTGAATTTTATATTTGTTTATTTGTCTAATTATTTGCACTTTTTTGTTGTGTTTTTCTTTTTCTTCATTATTTTGGATATTTTTGTTATGTTTAGCCCTGTTTTTAAATTTCCCGAATGTTATCAATGTAATGCATATAAAGTAATTATATAGATGAGCATTATCTTCATCTACAGCCAATGCATTACTTTGCCTCTAACATCACACAATAATAAGTGGAAGGTTAGGTTCACTTTTTTAGCCAAGAAAGTACACCTCATGTACAACTACTATTAGTTTGCTTACTATAATAAGATTAATTTATATACCACTATTAATTCCACAGTGCTTTACATACATTTATAAACCTGTCTCTAACAGGGCTCATAAGCTTAATTCCCTATCAGTATGTCTTTGCGCTGTAGGAGGATGTCAAGGTGCCCAGAAGAAACCCACACAAACATGAGGAGAGTATACAAACTCCTTGCCGATGTTTTCCTTGGAGGGAATTGAACCCAGGACCCCAGAGCTGCAAGGCTGCAGTGCTAACCACTGAGCCACCATGCTGCCCATGGTTACATTTTCAGAGCCATCTTATTCCACAGCACTTGACAGACATTATCATCACTATCCCCACTGGATATTCCCTACCAGTGTGTCTTTGAGGAGTGGGAGGAAACCAGAGAACTCCAAGAAATCTATGCAAAATCCTTGCTCGTAATATCCTTACGTGGTTTGAACTCAAGACCACAAAACAGCAAAGCAACAGTACTATCCACTGAGCCACTTTTCTTCCCATACACTGTAACAGGGCACACAACTTTGCTTACTGTAAAGTACATGCATGCACCCAATGTGCATTCTTCTCTGTATAAGACAACTATGTTGTCATAGAGCTCACTGTATAATATGAGACAGTGTCCCATGTACATAAGGAAGACATTTTGTTTAGTGCACACCATGTACAGTCATGGCCGAGTGTGGGCACCCTTGAAATTGCTACAGAAAGGGAAGTATTTCTCCCAGAAAATTAGTGCACTTACGCATGTTTTTTACACGTATATTTATTTACTTTGTGTATATTGGAACAAAACAAACAAATTAGGAAAAAAAAAACAAATTGGACATAATTCCACACAAATCCCCAAAAATTGCCTGGACATCGTATACAAAATCGTGAGTAAACAACTTTGCTTCAAGCATGTGATGATCATTCTAACTCACCTGTGCCAAGTAATAGGTGTGTGCAATGTAGCAGGTTTATATCTGCTGTATTATAGTGTTAGTACTGCTGTTGTCCTTTAAAGGGATCCTGTCACCTCCAGAACGCCTCCTAAGCTCCCAAAACATGTCCCTGCAGCATCCCATCACTAATCTCATACTCCGTTTGTCTCCTAAAAGCATCCTGTGAAAGTGCATAAAAATGTTTTAATACTTACTCATTACTGATTATAATTAGCAGTGACTATATTCTTTAGTCACCAAGGCGGGCAGTGTGTTCTGCTGTGATGTGCAGGCATTGCCCTCCCCCCTCTCTATCACTCACAGAATGCAAATCATTAGTCATGCCTTTAGTTTCAGTTTCACAGCAGCACAGACAGAGAGAGGGCTGGATCCTGGAGCTGCTAAACAACACCCCCTGGTGACTAAAGAATATGGCCCCTGCTAATTATAATCACTAATGAGTGAGTATTAAAACGTTTTTCTCCACTTTCACAGGATGCTTTTAGGAGACAAAAGGAGTGTGAGATTAGTGATAGGAGGGTGCAGGGACATGTTTTGGTAGCTTAGTAGGCGTTTTGGAGGTGACAGGATCCCTTTAAATGAATGAACTGCTACTAGAGTAACTTAGTCTGGTCACTAGGGGGCATCAGACAACAAGATATGAGTGGCTTTAACCATGGATACCTAAACTGCTGCTAGACCATGCACATGAGGAGATGGTTGAAAAAGGAGTCCAGAGTTGGTGACAGAGACCTGGAGGTGCTGGGATCAGCGTGAAACTAAAGATGGAAGGTATTGTGGAGTGAAATCAGCCCCGGTGAGTCAATCTGGCTGTGTGACCTGTCACTGTTACTCTTGTTAGATAGGGAAAGGTATTTAGGATTTGAAACATTTCAAGGGACACCCCATTGCGAGGACTGCAGTGGAGCTCAGTGTTTAAAGACTTAATGAAGACTGTTAGTCTTCATTTGCATCTTGCCAACCACTCACAGGAAGTGAACGCTGATGGCTCCCGGGTCTCAAGAAGAACGAAGATCTCGCGATATTATCGCGGGATCTCCAGTGCAGGTGGGGAACAGTGGGATCCAAGGGGTTAACAGCACTGATCAGATCCCAGATGCGATCGGTGCTGTAAGCCCAACATCTCAAGTGATGAGATTAGCTGAGATGTTGGGTGTTTGATGTGAGCGCTGCATCGGAGCTCACATCAAACACCGGGACTCGACCCATGATGTTGTAATATGTCAAGGGTTGGGAAGACCTAGTGCCCCGACATTAAAGTAGTAAGTTCATTTCTATGGCATTGACTATTGCTGGTGGAGTGAGTGAATATCCAATCAGGGCGTTTGCTCCGATTGTACTCATAAGAAAAACAGTGCCCTGTATACACGTGGTTGTTGGTCACTTTGTTAGCTGTGATAAGGATATTAGGGAAGAAAAGGGTACCAGAAATCCATTGTACTTAGGGTGGGATGTGGGCATAAGATTATATATTTGGGAGAACCACGTGCCACAGTCCCGGTAAAATCCCGGGTAGGTCCAATACTGGAGAAGGGTGGGAGCGGCACAGCCTTGGGTATAATATTTCCCTCTTCTATGAAGCTGACAATTGTGATCTCCCAGGCTGTATACTGTGGGATAGGGGAATGGGAGAAGCTCACCCCTCCTTCTTCTTAGTAGATCCGGTCAGCTGCACAGCAGTGGCCAGCCACCGTCTGAATCCCAGGAACCATAAATGAAGAGTAGCTGGCACCTGCTCCAATAGAAGTACTTGCTTTATTTCATGAAAATCACAACAATTAAATTAAAAGCATCTTAGTAGGCAGCATGCCTGCGCAAGCGCAAGTGCGCCGGCCGGTTGCTTAGTGATGTTGTAAACCTCAGCTACGCAAACTACGTAGCGAGATTCACAGAGCTATAAGCGTACAGCTGCAATGCAGCCGAATGTATGCTGTTTTGCTAATATTAAGCAAAGAAATAAGCACCACAGCTCTGTTTGGGTGCAAATCAGTCCAGTTTCTCTTCCTCCTCACTGGTATACAATAACCAAAATGACTGCAGCACTCCTTATCTTCAATTCAAATGCCTTTATTGGCCTTCAGGTGTATTTGCGACGTTTCGGGAACGTCTCCCTTTAGCTAGAGGCTAGAGGAACGGAGATGTTCCCAAAACGTCGCAAATTCACCTGAAGGCCAATAAAGGCATTTAGATTGAAGATAAGGAGTGCTGCAGTCATTTTGTTTACTGTTTTGCTAATAGACGCGGCTGCTGCTCAGAGCAGAGCCATGCTCTTACCAGCCGAAACCCGCCATGATCAGAGCCAAGGGGGGGCCAGGGGACCAGGGAGAGACACAGCAATGAGGTGAGGGGGTATCAGGGCACAAATGACTGCAGCACCAGCAAGCGCCAGATTCCCGCCCTGCTGTAATTATACAGCATAACAAGGAGCAGGGCGGGCAAAAGCGCTGACGTCAGGGGCATGAGGCGGGACAGGCGAGGATGGCTCCACACATGAGGCAGGGGGCAGGAAGTGAGCATAATCCAGCCACAGGGAACACCCTCATGGCTTCTGACTGTGAGTTTTCCTAAGGCTATTTTTTAGGGTACACAGCACACAGACACATTGGGGACCCCAATGCAGACATGCTGCATTCAGTGCTGCATTTAGATTGCAATCATGAGGGGGTGGCAGGTCCTCTTTAATTAATTATCCCCAAAAAAGGCCATGCAAAATTTTAGTAAAGGACCAACACCGTCATTATGTCAGCTATTTTTTTTATGAGGCTTTGTTACTTTAGGCATATGTTACATTAATGCAGGCGACATTTCCTATGAATCATCTATGATTTCCTACTAAACAAGCCAATATCAAGCACAGAGACTTCAGATAGTAATTGTGATTAATTCATGTAATATCCTGTGATTAAGACTATAATGGGCTAAAGACTTTTAAGCAGGTAAAGCACACGCTCTGCATGCTCTGAAGATGCTGGCTTAGGCGGTTGGAGAATAGGAGAATTCTCTAAAGTGCAAATAGTCACTAGCTTTAACATAATACTGGTGTCATTTTAGCCTTGGTTGGACTAGAAACATCACGCTTGAGCATATTGTTCCAAGACAAATAGCTGTTCGAAGTCTGTTTCCCCTTGTGAAATAATCATTGAATGTTTTATAGCAAAAATATGGGGAAAAACGAAAATAACTCACTGTTCAACGTTTTATAGGAAAAAATGTTTTCCCTGGGATCAACATTCTGACATAAGCTGAGTCACATAAGACCCGCAGCCAAATCTATCTTTTCATACCGCTAAGCTAACAAAGTGGTTCTTGTCTGTTCGGATGTCCATGTCAAAGTGACCCAGCTGCAGTTTCTGAAGTGTAGAGGAGGCCCCATCCCTCTCATTTTGATTAATTGCTCCAAGAGCTAACACTTTGTGCTGCTCAACAGTTGTTATATCTGTCCTGTATACACAAGAGAAACTGAACATCGATTGACATAAAACCTGCCCAGCCTAAGATCTGTTGTAATGTGACATCTGGCTGGATTGAATAATGGTCCTAGCAATGCCAAGATGCCAAACATTTGCAAACTCAAATACCGTCATTATTTTTACTTGATGTTGAACTCTTTTGAGTATAAAATGTTGACTGAAAGAAAACTATAAAATCTAAAGGATTGCTTATTAAATACAAGATCTAGTGCAAGAACAAATTGAACATTCATGAACAACATGAATATTGATGGTTGATGTACAGAAAGGTAACATTTCATCATCTTAATGTGGTTGTGTAGACTAACATAGAGAGCCATCAGATGCGCTCTGTGACTGCAGACTGTGGAACTATAACACTGTCTGATGTACACACTGTCACTATATTCCGCATAGTCACATGACTCTCACTTCTTTCATTTCCCTTTAATTGAGAAAAAACAGGTTTTGTTAACAGGTGACTGCAAGTGCTCAAGTGACTTACATGCTGCCACATGACCAATGACCCACATGGGAAATAAAGGGAATTATTACAATGTGTGCATCACCCATTATCATGATTCAGCAGCCTATAGTTACATAGAACGATTTCAGATTGGTCTATTTAGCCTGGACAACAATCTTTTACGTTGAACAAACATTACAGCCTGTGAGCTGCTCATTATGTAGTAAGAAGAGTTTTACTGACTGATATACAGCTCACTCTGGGCTTAGTTGTCCAGTGGATAGTGCTAATCACTGATTGACTCCCTTCTTTGTATAAGCGTGTATACAAAGATTGCTGTCAATCAGTAAGTAGATCCGCCCACTGGACTCATAAGCCCAGAATGAGCAGGAATTGAAACTAAATGAATGTTTCCTTCTGAACGCTGAATGTTTAGCCTCCAAAAAAGAAGATTGAGAGGAGACTTAATAGCTGTCTACAAATCTCTCAAGGGCTGTCACATTGTGGAGGGATCAGCTTAATTCACATTTACACAAGGAAAGACTAGAAGCAATGGGATGAAACTGATTGGGAGGAGACACAGATTACGTATTAGAAAAAACTTTTTGATAGTGAGGGTGATCAATGAGTGGAACAGGCTGCCACAAGAGGTGGTGAGTTTCCCATCAATGGAAGTCTTCAGAGGCTGGACAGACATCTGTCTACGATGATTTAGTGAATCCTGCTTTGAGCAGCGGGTTGGACCAGATGACCCAGAAGGTCCCTTCCAAGTCTGCCATTCTACAAAGATTCAAAGCTTTTCAGCTATAGATAATCCTTTTATAAATTTCCTTTTAAAAATCCTATACCATTATGAAAAGATGTCAGCTTTAGTTTTATTTATGCTACTCCGGCCACTGCCTGCTATTCAGAGATATTTAAGCATATTTGTAAGAAGAGAATATACCATACTTACTGGATGTCAAATAAGGATAACTCAAAAATATATAAAACAGAATATAGAACTGTAATTCCTAGGGAGCCTTTTGGCCATGGTTGGCAGGTGAGATTATTGACATTCTTGTGGTGCTGTCACCCACATTCAGCAGCTTTGTGATATAAACCAGGATAAACCCTTGGTCTCTATTATACATTTATTGTTTGCATTTTTTCACATTTATATTTTTAACCTCTTCCTGCTCCCAGGTTTAACTGTATGGCACAATTGCTAGCTATTGCAAACAAGGGAGCATGGAAGTTGTTACACACTTGAAGAGAGAACTTTGCTAGGACATATCTCCACTCTCTGTAATCTGTCCTTCTTGTATTTTACTATAGATATGTGGAGCCCACTGGGACGGGGTACTCGGTGCCAGACCGGGGTACTGCTGGGGATGTCATGGCGGTCTTGGTCCGGACCATGTCCCGGTTTCCACAATAAATGGGGGGATTTGTAAATCAGGGGAGTTTGTCATGACACCACCCATAGGTTGTGGTCAATGAGGGGACCACCTCTGTAGTGTACTTCTGTAAGGAGGATGGATGGATGCTACAGTCAGGTGGATGAGCCCGCCGCGGGTCGGGACAGCTCCTGACAGGGTAAAATGGTGCAATAACAGTTCTGTATACCTGGAATCAGACACATACACTGAAGCACTGAAGCAGGGTTCACCGGGTTTTCTCTCCAATTCTTCCAAGTCACACAGTGCACAGTACAGTTCAGTTCTTAACAGCTTTACACAATTTACTCCGCTAACACTTGAACCCTCTGCAGCCAGGTTGTCACTCTGAGACCCCTCACTCTTTCTATATGTCCTTTCAGGCTTATTCTCTCTCTCTTCTTCTGGGTGGCTTGCGGAGCGGCAGCTCGGTCCCTCAATGTGGCTACCCCCTAAGTGTGTGGGTGGTAAGCCGGGTCCTCCTAGTTGCTGCTATGCCCCCAACCCTGTAGTGGGAACACGGATCTGGAATCTGTGTTCCCCGTCAGTTTGTCTGGGGAGCTGGTATGAGACTTCAGTCCCCCTCAGAGCCGACACTCTGGTTCCAGCCTAGCCTTGGGTGTCCCTGTCTTACAAGGGATCACCGGGCTCTTTCCTACCCTTGTAACTTCCCAGGTACTTCAGGAGAGTCTGTCCTGTCAGTAATTTTTCAGCGCTACCGTCTTCCTCGGACCCGGTGGCACTGGTCCAGTTTCTGTTGCTCCTATCTTTTCTGGTCACTCTGTCTTTTCCTCTCAGCCTACTCCTCTTGGTCTTTGCTGCTAGGCACTTGCCTACTGGCTAACTACTTCCTGTTTCTCCTTTTCATACTGGTACGTTATCTTGACTACGCCTCACCCACTTATAACTGGCCCTACTACCCCTTGCCTGCCTAGAGTTCCAGGCTCCGGGTTGGGTCTTATGTCGTTGGATGTGTGTTTTGGGGGTGTTTGATATACAAACTGTCACTATCTCCTGGCTGCAGTTCCTACCTGTGGCCACCCTGGTCGCAGGGGCGTCACAGATAGACACCTAGTAGCATGTTTTCATAAAAAAAATAATAAAATAGTATAATACATGTTTGATATTGACTACATTAGCAATATTATAGGAATATGTTTGTTGGAAAGGTTGTACTGTTATTACGTCTCTATCAGAATTGACCCCTACCACCTCTGCATTTTTCACTACTGTAGGTTGTGCCACAGACAATCGCAGACAATGTGGGGAGACATAAGCACAGCTCAGTTAAGTAATTGCTGAGACTATTGGTGTCAATCAGGCATGAGCTTGTGAGTTTATACTTTAGTATTGTTGATAAAATTAGCTCCTTGCTGTGGGACTTAAGTAGGGTCACACACAACTTAAACCTTCTGCAACCTAGCTGTCAGTGTTGCAAGTTAGCAATTGTACTTACCGTATATACTCGTGTATAAGCCGACCCGTGTATAAGCCGACCCCCCTACTTTTGCCCCCAAAACCTGGGAAAACCTATTGACTTGTGTATAAGCCGAGGGTGGACCCCAGCACAGGTATACAGCCCCCAGCAATGTGGTATACAGGCCTCCCCAGTGGTAGTATACAGCAGCCTCCCCAGTGGTATGCAGGCCCCAGCAGTATATACAGCAGCCCCAGTGGTATACAGCAGCCCTTAGGTAGTACACAGCAGCCCCAGAGGTATATACAGCAGCCCCAGGGGTATACACAGCAGCCCCAGGGGTGTACACATCAGCCCCAGGGGTAGTACACAGCAGCCCCAGGGGTGTACACAGCAGCCCCAGGGGTATACACAGCAGCCCCAGGGGTAGTACACAGCAGCCCCAGGGGTGTACACAGCAGCCCCAGGGGTATACACAGCAGCCCCAGGGGTGTACACAGCAGCCCCAGGGGTATACACAGCAGCCCCAGGGGTAGTACACAGCAGCCCCAGGGGTGTACACAGCAGCCCCAGGGGTATACACAGCAGCCCCAGGGGTGTACACAGCAGCCCCAGGGGTGTACACAGCAGCCCCAGGGGTGTACACAGCAGCCCCAGGGGTGTACACAGCAGCCCCAGGGGTGTACACAGCAGCCCCAGGGGTGTACACAGCAGCCCCAGGGGTAATACACAGCAGCCCCAGGGGTAATACACAGCAGCCCCAGGGGTAGTACACAGCAGCCCCAGGGGTAGTACACAGCAGCCCCAGGGGTAATACACAGCAGCCCCAGGGGTAGTACACAGCAGCCCCAGGGGTAGTACACAGCAGCCCCAGGGGTATATACAGCAGCCCCAGGGGTATATACAGCAGCCCCAGGGGTATATACAGCAGCCCCAGGGGTAATACACAGCAGCCCCAGGGGTAATACACAGCAGCCCCAGGGGTAATACACAGCAGCCCGAGGGGTAATACACAGCAGCCCCAGGGGTAATACACAGCAGCCCCAGGGGTAGTACACAGCAGCCCCAGGGGTAATACACAGCAGCCCCAGGGGTAATACACAGCAGCCCCAGGGGTAGTACACAGCAGCCCCAGGGGTAGTACACAGCAGCCCCAGGGGTGTATACAGCAGCCCCAGGGGTAGTACACAGCAGTTACAGGGGTATTTACAGCAGCCCCAGGGGTAGTACACAGCAGCTCCAGGCCCCCCTCACTTTTTGGCGCCCCCACCTCAGGATGCCCCCCCCCCGCACGCAGCGCTGCGCTCATACATTACCAGCCTGTCAGCTGTCATCCTCCGGTGGCAGATCGCGGCTCCCGGCTCCGGCTTCCATCTTCTTCTGTGTCTTCCTGCATTGTGACCGGGGCTCATAGCGATGACGTCATAGCGATGCCGGCCGGTCATGTGACATGCAGGAAGACACAGAAGAAGATGGAAGCCGGAGCCGGGAGCCGCGATCTGCCACCGGAGGATGACAGCTGACAGGCTGGTAATGTATGAGCGCAGCGCTGCGTGCGGGGGGGGGCATCCTGAGGTGGGGGCGCCAAAAAGTGAGGGGGGCCTGGGGCTGCTGTGTACTACCCCTTGAGATTTTTTTTTTTATATACTACCGTATATACTCGCGTATAAGCCGAGGGGAGACTTTTCAGCCCAATTTTTGGGCTGAAAAACTCGGCTTATACGCGAGTATATACGGTACACTGATGTTTAGTCCTTGAACTTGGGTCATTTTTCTAAATACATGTGTCATGATTCTTTCCATGATTATGACCTCCTCATTTAGTCCCAGTATCATGACAATTATCTGCCAGCCTGCTACAGTGTCCAACCCAGGGAACCCTATGTAAAGGTTTGTTTACACAAACTGACTGGTGTCACTAAACATCCTCTGATCATAACTTGTTTGCTAATCTTTGGTTGTTAAATAGCTTGTTTATATAGGCAGACCACACACAACAATTCACACTGAGTGGTCTTTAAGGGCCCCTTTACACACTGAGACTTTCCAGCGATCCCACCAGTGATCTGACCTGGCCATATTCGCTGGAAAGCCTCTCTGCCCTCGCTGGTGAGCTGTCAAACAGGCATACTAACCAGCGACCAGTCAGCAGCGACATCGCTGGTAACCAGGGTAAACACCGAGTAACTAAGCAGCGTGCACTGCTTAGTTACCTGGTGTTTACCCTGGTTACCAGCGTCCTCCCGCTTACAGGCTGGGCTAAGCTGGGGGACGCTGGTAACCAGAGTAAACACCGGGTAACTAAGCAGCATGCGCTACTTAGCTACCCAGTGTTTACCCTGGTTACCAGTGCCCAGCGTCTGTCTAATGTGCGGCGCTTTGCAATGGCTACGAGGTCGCTGATCATTGGTCTCTCGCTGTCACACGCAGCGATGTGTGCTGACCAGCGGGAGACCAAGGACCAAAGAATGGTCCTGAATGACTTGTGGCGATCAGCGACCTCATAGCAGGGGCTAGGTTGCTGATGCATATCACACGCTGCAACATCGCTGGAGAGGTCGCTGTTACGTCACAAAACCTGTGACATTTCAGTGACATTGCTAGCGCTGTTGCAGTGTGTGAGGTACCCCTAATAGATCATTGCTAATGTTCTCAGCATTGTCCTGTTCACATAGGATGAAATACACTGCAGCCCAAAAGATAATTTCACCCAACAAACAAGGTTTGCTTATTTGTCAAGTGATCATCAGCCTGTTTGTATTGAAAGATTATCAGAAAACCATAAGATTGCAGTGAAAATTGACCCTAGGATGGATTTCTGTGTAGGGGTGAAAGAAGAAAGCCAGGGCTCTCCTGGAACCTGCTGAACAGAGTGGCCTCTTCAAAGTCTATGCATAGAGACCCAACTAGGAGGTGCCAGACTGTACCTACCATGCTCAGTTACAGCTGTATTGACAGGGTCATTCACAGATTATAAAGAGGACTTTGTGTCTCCTTGAGCTTTTTTCAATAAGGTAGGCTGCATTAAAAATTAAATTACTTAAGACTCCCATGAAAATATAAAATTCTATTTATAAAAACTTCATAGCGGCACAGGTGGGTATTGGTCTGTAGTGAACATCAGTGACAGATCCAAGTGGATTTATGAGCTGAAGTCTTTATAGTGATGTAGCATGACTAGAAATGGTCTGGAATGATGATTGCTAACACTTGTATAAACTATTATCCTAAGAATTGGTGCTTTATATTGAACACCCTACCTCTAGTCATTTGTGGGTTCTTGTGGAGAGTATACATTTCAAAGACTTATTACAAAATAGCATATCTGGCTGTAGCTTAATAAAACAACTAACTTGGCTCTTATGTTATAATGTCAGGTTTTATGTAAGAAACAGGTGTATGATGTGTAAGAAGTACAGTATTCTGCAACAATTCTAAAGGATGTAACCTGCTGGGAAGGCGAGCATTAAAAGAAGGGCTGTCAGTATCATTAGTCACAGACAGACACAATCATAGAGTTTACATGCTATTTATAAGTCTAAAGCATAGAGGAATGCTGACAATCACAATTTTTACATTCCACCTATATGGAATGATGCGGAACTCATAGAATCATGGAAAAAAATAGCATTAGATCACAAGTATAGTACAAACATTAGATGGGGTTTCCTGTATATGAAATTTGCAATAACTTCCTTTGATTTAGTCCCCTGTGATTTCTTGTATTTTTACAGTGCAAATTCACCATTAAACAATAGCTACAAAGTAAAAAAAAAAGCATACTACTTAGAAATATATTTAATATATTGATTATCTATATTACCTCTATAGTTATTTTTCAGTCCTGGGTGTATTTTATACCAATGTACTAATGAAACTTTGTGGTTACGTAATGGAATCTGACTTCAAGCAGTTTCTTTAGACAGAACTCTTATGGTACCTTTACACGCCGCTACTGGATGGTGGCAACAACAGGGTACATGAGAGAAATGTATCTTGCACCGCCAATTCAACCCGAGGTAGCGGCGTGTGAAGACAGTTGTAGCCACCCGCCAGTGGCGGCACCTGTTTCAGGGCACTGCCCTAAAACAGGTGGTTACTCAGCCGATGGTAGCGACCTGTGTCGGCGTGTAAAGAAGGAACAGAAGGGTTGTTTCGACACCATGCTATGTACCTAGCTTGTATTTAGCTTGGAAAAACGAAGGGGTGATCTTATAATAATGTATATATATATGAGGGGACAGTACAGAGACCTTTCTAATGATCTCTTTACTCTTAGGCCTGAGACTGGGACAATGGGGCATCCTCTACGTCTGGAGAAAAGAAGGTTTAATCATAATCACAGACGCGGATTCTTTACTGTAAGAGCAGTGAGACTATGGAACTCTCTGCCACATGCTGTTGTAATGAGTGACTCACTACTAACATTTAAGAAGGGCCTGGATGCCTTTCTTGAAAACTATAATATTACCAGTTATACATACTAGATTCTTTGATAGGGCGTTGATCCAGG
Source organism: Allobates femoralis (assembly GCA_033576535.1). Taxonomy (NCBI): domain Eukaryota; kingdom Metazoa; phylum Chordata; class Amphibia; order Anura; family Aromobatidae; genus Allobates; species Allobates femoralis. The sequence goes on from JARQOC010000005.1 coordinate 283,717,072, forward strand.
GAATTAGTCTGATTGCCGTATCTGGAGTCAGGAAGGAATTTTTTTCCCCCAATGTGGAGCTTAGTGTTGCCACATGGTTTTTTTTTGCCTTCCTCTGGATCAACATGTTAGGCTATGGGTTGAACTAGATGGACTTAAAGTCTTCCTTCAACCTTAAAAACTATGTTACTATGTTACTATGTATGTTACCTGGTATGTACCTGGGGCGTGACACAGGCTTCGGGAAACCACCCCCCTTCAGCGATCATTGGAGGAAGCTCCTGCGTTACGATTGGTTGTCGCTGCATAGGGAGGCATATTTAAGGAGCTGACCACTCACACTACACAATTGCTCGAGTGTCATGTCTTAATCAGCCTCCTGCGCTGGCTGCCCAATCATGATGTTATTGCTTTGTCCTATCAGCGTATGGAATTCTCGTAATCCACAATTGTGGCACGCCTATGTGTTGTCCCTGTTGCACCAGGTCCGCCCATATTAACTTGTTGTAGCGGTGTGTAAATGAGGTAAGGTGCTCTGCAGAAGGTAACTTGAGACACCCGGCGGTGTATCCAGAGATAGATGTAACCTACTGTAGCGCACCTTGTTGCGGCGTGTAAAGGTGGTGCGATTACCGTTTGCAACCGTTTGTGCGTGCTCGTGCACGTGAAGCACCCGGTTGTTGCCACCATCCAGTAGCGGCGTGTAAAGGTACCATTAGGCTGGTTTCACACTTGTGCTCCCCACCGCTGTGTATTGCTGAGCACAGACACCGCGCGCCCCTATGTTTATCATGTGGACGCACGGTGATACGCTCTGCTGCGGATGACCGTGCGCACTGACAGACTTCACTATGTGATTTGTATGCATGCGGATGCTTGCGTACAAATCACACATTCTCGTCCGCACCCTGAATGCGACAAGTGTGAAAACAGCCTTAGTGCTTGTTCACACTCGGCATTTTTGCTCCTTTTTTTGTGCTGTGTGTTTGTAGAATTTTCAGCAGCAAAACTGGATCTGTTTTTTTTTTTTTGGGGTAAAAAAAGGACCCAAAATGTATCACGTTTTTGATGTATGTCTCAATTGACATGCTGCAGCTCAAGAAGCAAAACTGCCGGTCAGTTTAAGCTGCGGAAAAAAGAAGCAAAGTGGGCATGGGATTATCATAAATCTATCCACTGTGCTTGTGGTGTACAACACAGTGTTTCGGACACAGTGGAAATACGCTGCTAATCCTGATAGTGGGTATGCAGCCTAAAACTTCAAAGACTATTGGGAATGAGTGCTTGTTTCTTGGCTGTCTTGCTACCTAGACAGTGTGTTGTGGCGCCCCTGCGACTAGGGTGGCCACAGGTAGGAACTGCAGCCAGGCAGGTGGGGACAGGTTAAACACAAACCACCTTCAAACACACACCCATCGACACAAGACCCAACCCGGAGCCTGGGACTCTAGGCGGGCAAGGGTTGGTAGGGCCAGTCATAGTGGGTGGAGACGTAGGTCAGGTGACGAACCAAGTACAAAAGGGGAACACTAGGAGGAGTTAGTCAGTAGGCTAGTGGGTGCTGAACTGTAAAGACAAGGAGTAGGCCAGGGTAGGCTGAACTGAAAAGACCAAGAGTAGGCCAGAGTGAGCCGAGAAGTAAAGACCAGTAAAGAGCAGAAAGGACTAAGTGACACTTCCCTGAGGATTCGGGCTCCCTGGAGGCGCAGAATCCTGAGAGACACCGATTCCTGGAGAGAAAGCCCGCTCCGTAGCCTGAAGCCCACAGGAAAGGGGAAAGACCGGACCAGTGCAGCTGTGTCCGAGGAAGACGGCAGCGCTGACAAACTACTGGCAGGACAGACTCCCCTGACGTACCCAGGTAGTTACACGGGTAGGAGAGAGCCCGGTGATCCCTTGCAAGATAGGGACATCCAAGGCTAGGCAGGGACCAGAGAGTCGGCTCTGGGTGACCGTAGCTACACGCCGGTACACGGACACACTGACGGGGAAGCACAGATTCCAGGTCTGGTCACTCAACACACGGGCTGGAGAAACAGGAGCATATGGGACCCAGGCTTGCTACCCATACACCGGGAGAAGCCAAACAAGGGACCGAGCTGCCCTCATACAGCCCACGGGAAGAACAGAGGAGTGGAAAGCCTGAAAAGTTTCAGAGAGTGAAGGGTTGTTACATAAAACAATATATAGCAATATACTGTAGATAGCCACCAATATTGGTAATGTCATTATTACTTACAAGATATAGATGGTAGAGTCATCTGGACTTGAAAAGTGCTACTGACTCACCCCAGCGGGGACCGTGGGGTACTTGGAATCGGGCCCTCTCGATGTCGTCTGGGCTGCAGGATGTCACGGTGGTGTGACCCGGACCGTGATCCCCTCGTCGGGTGATCAGTTAAAAAGGGGAATTGAAAAAGGGATAAAAGAAAAATATAAAAATAAAATAGAAGAGTTTTTGTCGTAATGCCCCCCTTGGAATGCTGCCAGTATAGCCGCTGCTGCAGTTGGGACCTCTGGGGATGATGGGAGTAGCAGCTCTGATAGTTTTGCTGCTAAATCATGCCCAGAGCAGGTCCCCAGGGCAACCAAATAGTCTGTGGAGGTGATTTGGGGAAAGGGAGGCCAGCGGGGCTGTGCTGACTGTTGGCAGGGATCAAGGACACTCTCGGGCAGGCTCCTGCTGCTGGCTCAACGATTCAGTCTACCTCTCTTCATCCCGGTTTACTTAGCTTTCTCGGCAGGTGTTCAAGTTACAAGACAGTGCAGTGGCAGCTCTGGTAGTCTTTTAGCAGCCGGGATGGCTCATCCAGGTCATCTTCTTTTGTGTTCCTTTCCATGGGCCTCTCTTCCTTACTCTTCTGCACGCAAAGCTACGATCCAGCGTCCACGAGCCTTTGTTGAGTGACCTGCCTGGTCCCCTGGCCCTAGTATGGCGGCCTTCTCTTTGCTGCCCTGGGTTTTGGGTCACAGGACACAAAGACCCCGCACCCCGCCGGTTTTGTGGTTGGAGCGTGGAGCATCCTTGCCACCTCAGAGTCGGCACCCTGGTTTCTGCCGAGTCCTTCAGCTTTTCCGCTAATTCGGGCACACAGGTGGATTGCTCACTACCTATATGCCTCTAGGACTCCTTCTGTCTCTCTACGGTCTGTAGCCGGGACCCGGAACAGCCTTAGGATGGTACAGGGCTCTAGGTCTGTGTCCTTTCAGTCTCGTGTAATGATGGTGTTATCTCTCCTCTCCGTCTGACTGAATTGAACTTGACTCAATAACTAACTGAACTACTTCCTGTCTAACTTTAACACCCTCCACTTGTCTCCTCCTGTCATCCCATTGCTGGGCATAGAGTCCCTAATCTTGGGATCAGATTGTGTTTGGGTGACTGGACTTACCGATCCCGATTGCTGCAATTTCTTGTGGCGACCGGTCTACAGGGATGTCACACTACTCCAGGATGAGCGAGAGCTGGAGTACAGTGCTCCCCACCCAAGTGAATAATAAGGAGAATACTGCCATCTGTGTTCGTCTATATTGTACTGTTAAGTCTGCTATCCTTTTAAAAAAAATACTATTTTGTTTCTTCTATGCTCAAATATTTAAATGAATTTGAGCATATACTTGGAAAAAGTAAGATAAGCGCCTTCTAATATTTGTGAGTATTGTAAATTGGCATCTCCCAAAGAGTAAGTGCACTGTTTTTTATGTGAATGTTCTTCTAGTTTATTTTTTTCTTACAATGTGTCATTCCTTTTAAGCTTGGTGTTCCTGAGATTTTTTTTTACCTTTACTTTGCGTAATATAAAGTTACCATACTATTTACACACATTTAATAAATTGTACTGATATTTAAGAGAAATAAGAAGGTGGATCCACCAGCCGTTAAGTCTGACATCAGCAGTGTGCAACGTTTTTTAGGGCATTATAAGAGATGATCTACAAAAATATATTGCAGACAATAATATATTAACTGACAGCCAACATGGATGTGTGAAATAAGTCAGATACAGGGACTAGTAAAAACTATATGCCGGTGGGTAAGGAATTGGCTAAAAGACAGGAAACAAGGAGTCAGGAGTAGGGACTACAATGATTTGTGCTAAGATCATTTCTTTTTAATCTCTATATTAATGACCTTGTGGACGGGATGAGAGTAAAGTGTCAGTCGTTGCTGACAACACCAAACTATGTAGGACATTAAAAACTGACCTTGACAGTACAATATTGCAAAATAATATGGATATGATGTCTAAATGGACAAACACTTGGGAAATGAGATTTAATGTTGATAAATGTAAAGTAATCCACCTAGGATGGAGTAATGCCATTGCTACATATGCAATAAATAGAAGTAAACTCACAACTACAAAACTACAAAAGGAGAAGGACTTGGGTATTCTGGTTACAAGTAAGATGAGCAGCAGTACTCCATGTCAGGCAGCAGCTGCAAAAGCAAACTAGATTTTAGGGTGTATAAAAAGAGAGATAAAATCCAGGGATCCCACTGTATTGTTACCCCTCCATAATCACTAGTAGGGCCACATGTAGAATATGGGATGCAGTTTTGGGCTCCACATTTTAAAAAGTATATTCAGAAGTTAGAATCAATTCAAACTAGATTATTACAATGGATTGAAGTCTTCCCATATGATCAGAGGTTACAAAAGTTGGGATTGATTAGCTTAGAAAAAAACATCTCAGAGGAGACATCATTTATATGTATATATACAGTTATGGCCAAAAGTATTGACACCCTACAATTCTGTCAGATAATACTCAGTTTCTTCCTGAAAATTATTGAAATCACAAATTCTTTGGTATTATTATCTTCATTTAATTTTTTTCAATGAAAAATACAAAAGAGAATGAAGCAAAAAGCAAAACATTGATTATTTCACACAAGACTCCAAAAATGGGTCAGACAAAAGTATTGACTCCCTCAGCGTAATATTTGGTTGTACAACCTTTAGCCAAAATAACTGCGATCAACCGCTTCCGGTAACCATCAATGAGTTTCTTACAATGCTCTGCTGGAATTTTAGACCATTCTTCTTTGGCAAACTGCTCCAGGTCCCTGATATTTGAAGGGTGCTTTCTCCAAACTGCCATTTTTAGATCTCTCTACAGGTTTTCTATGGGATTCCGTTCTGGACTCATTGCTTGCCACCTTAGAAGTCTCCAGTGCTTTCTCTCAAACCATTTTCTAGTGCTTTTTGAAGTGTGTTTTGGGTCATTGTCCTGCTGGAAGACCCATGACCTCTGAGGGAGACCCACCTTTCTCACACTGGGCTCTACATTATGCCGCAAAATTTGTTGGTAGTCTTCAGACTTGATAATGCCATGCACACGGTCAAGCAGTCCAGTGCCAGAGGCAGCAAAGCAACCCCAAAGCATCAGGGAAACTCCGCCATGTTTGACTGTAGGGACCGTGTTCTTTTCTTTGAATGCCTCTTTTTTTCTCCTGTAAACTCTATGTTGATGCCTTTGCCCATAAAGCTCTACTTTTGTCTCATCTCACCAGAGAACATTCTTCCAAAACATTTTAGGCTTTCTCAGGTAAGTTTTGGCAAACTTCAGCCTGGCTTTTTTATGTCTCGGGGTAAGAAGTGGGGTCTTCCTGGGTCTCCTACCATACAGTCCCTTTTCATTCAGACGCCGACGGATAGTACGGGTTGACACTGTTGTACCTTCGGACTGCAGGGCAGCTTGAACTTGTTTGGATGTTAGTCGAGGTTCTTCATCCACCATCCGCACAATCTTGCATTGAAATCTCTTGTCAATTTTTCTTTTCCGTCCACATCTAGGGAGGTTAGCCACAGTGTCATGGGCTTTAAACTTCTTGATGACACTGCGCACGGTAGACACAGGAACATTCAGGTCTTTGGAGATGGACTTGTAGCCTTGAGATTGCTCATACTTCCTCACAATTTGGTTTCTCAAGTCCTCAGACAGTTCTTTGATCTTCTTTCTTTTCTCCATGCTCAATGTGGTACACACAAGGATACAGGACAGAGGTTGAGTCAACTTTAATCCATGTCAACTGGCTGAAAGTGTGATTTCGTTATTGCCAACACCTGTTAGGTGCCACAGGTAAGTTACAGGTGCTGTTAATTACACAAATTAGAGAAGCATCACATGATTTTTCTAACAGTGCCAATACTTTTGTCCAACCCCTTTTTTATGTTTGGTGTGGAATTAGATCCAATTTGGCTTTAGGACAATTCTTTTTGTGTTTTTTCATTGAAGACAAATTAAAAGAAGATAATAATACCAAAGAATTTGTGACTGCAATCATTTTCAGGAAGAAACTGAGTATTATCTGACAGAATTGCAGGGGCGTCAATACTTTTGTCTGGCCCATTTTTGGAGTTTTGTGTGAAATGATCAATGTTTTGCTTTTTGCTTCATTCTCTTTTGTGTTTTTTCATTGAAGACAAATTAAATGAAGATAATAATACCAAAGAATTTGTGATTGCAATCATTTTCAGGAAGAAACTGAGTATTATCTGACAGAATTGCAGGGGCGTCAATACTTTTGGCCATAACTGTATGTGTGATCAATACAAAGGGACTGACACATGACTTACTCTTTCCAATGACAATACTATGGCACTCACTGCAGGTGGAAGAAAGGCAATTCCAGAAGCTAAATAGGAAAGGGTTCTTTACATTTAGAGCAGTGAAACTGTGGAATGCACTACCTCAAGAAGTAGTGACGGCAGACACTATACCAGATTTAGAAAAAGACTTATCTAAGCAAGCAAAAATGGAATTGTGGTTATAGATAATTTAGTGACAAAGAATGTACAATGGTGAAGAAAGGTTGAACTTGATGGAGCTAAGTCTTTTTTTAACCTACGTAATCTATGTATTGGTGTAGTGACACAAAAGAAGGCATTGATGAGGAATATTTTTTAAAGGGAATTTGTCAGCAGGTTTTTTTGCTATGCAATCTGAGTACTGCAGAAGATAAAGACTGAGTAATGATCTCAGAAATGTGCCATCTATTAGGCTGTGTGCTGTTGTTTATTTACAATGATTGATTTATCACCAGGAGATTATCATTACTACAGCTCAAAGGCCTACTAAACTGACCACACCACCTCCTCCAATAAGCAGCTCACTGCCAATGGACTATGTTCATAGAGAGCCTGGTGTGGGTGGGAGCAGCTCTTTGAGCTCTGCTAGATGCTACATCTAAGAACCTGGATTGTGTCAGAACCTCTGCACCCAGTAACCTAAGTGATACATCAATGGAATCAAGGTCTCAGTCTACATCATTCTGCTCTCAGGTTGAGGTAGCAAAAACCTGGTGACAGATAGACTTTAAAAAAATGGGAACATTTAAGAACAAGTGCATAATGTGTATAGGTAAACTCACAGGTCACAAAAGTTAATAAAAACTCAATAGAAAAAGGCAACACAAAGTTTAGACAAAACATTTTTTTAATATAGCCACCACAATAATAGTAAAGTGCTCACAGGTCACCTGATGGTAGAAAAGTCCCTCTGATGGTAAAATGCTGGTGTCACCAAGGGATAAAGAAAATAAGACAAACCCTATAAGTCAAATACAATAAGGCAAAGAGTAAAGCAGAGTTGCTGGAGCCATAATATTGGGGCAAAGAGACCCAAAAAAGATGTTAAGCAAAAAGTGAACCTTAATCTCAGTGCCTGCCTGCCCCGCCACCCAGGGGTGCACCAAGCCCCACTGCCGCCTGAGCCGCAGGCTGATGACCGGGGGGGGGTGCTGGCGGAGCTCAGCACCGCCGCCCCTTGTGCTGCGGCCGAGGACCGGGGGGGCAATTGGGGGGGGGCTGGCCGCCGGAGCCGCCCAGCACCGCGCAGCCCCTGCATCAGCAGTGAGCAGGGCCGCTCGGCGGGTCTTACATGCCCTGAGCCGCCAGTGCCATGACAGGGGGATGCTGTGTGCATATGGCGCCGCCCCCTTCTGCACAGCCACTCCCCCTGCCTCTTGCCGCTTGAATGAAAGGGCTCACACTGTCCAATGGACAGTGTGGCCCTGCCGCCACCCCCTCACCTATGCCTTTGCTCTCCTTTATTATGTTGGGGTAGGATAACCACTTTCCCATGTGGCCTTTATTCGTTGTTTGCTTTCAGATTTAGGTTCATTTTTTTGCTTAACATCTTTTTGGGGTCTATTTGCCCCAATATTTTGGCTATTTCAAATCATCTTTACACTTTGCCTTATTGTATATGACTTATTAAAGGGTTTGTTTTATTTCCTTTATCCCTTGGTGACATCAGTAATTTACCATCAGAGAGACTTTTCTACCATCAGGTGAACCTATTAGTGTGGCTATACTAACATCATCTGGACGTCCTGTTTACCCATTCATCTTAACTTTTCTTGCTTTGGCATAGCTATACCTCTATTGTGTAGGTTATTGAGGGTGCTCTGTTACATTTATGTGTGTATTTTTTTTAATTGTTTTTAATCTTCTGTGTGGTTTCTTTGTATACTGGATAAAAGATTTAATTATTTATATATTAGTTTGGAGATCCTATTTCTAGCACTTTCTTTCCTTTTTTGAGATTCATTGTTGTGCTTGTGCTATTGGAGATCCCCCAGTGGGTGATGCCCACTTTCCAATTTGCTGTATATGATTACCTCTAGCAGTCGCATACTCAGTGAATAGGGGGTGGTGCACAAGTAAAGACTCAGTAAGGGCTGGGGGGGTTGGAAAAGGAAACAAAATGTGTATTTAAGCAGCAGAACTATACTTACCAATCTCCGGCTGCGGTCACACTTGCTTCCGAACCCACTCATTAACCTCATGTTTATTCACTGCAATCTGACTCCAACAGCCAATCAAAGACGTTAACTCTCTGTGACAGCATCTGTGATTGGCTGTTGTGCCCCCACTCATTATGCCAGTGTCTGTAATTGGTAGTTATATACATTAGTGTATTGGCAATGAACATGCCATCATAGGTGTGTAAAATAAATAAATAATTAAAAAAAAATTGTGTCCCCGTATTTTCTATTCTTAGCACAGACAAAGCAGCCAGCTACAGGTTGCCACACCCAGCAGCCTTGTTTTACCTTGGCTGGCAATAACAAATACAGGAAAGTCCTTTTTTTTTTTATTATTTAAAATATAAGGTAGAAAAATGTGTTGGCTCTGCCCTATTTTTGATTTCCAGCCAAGGTAAAACCAGGCAGTTGGGGGCTTCAATTCTCAGTGTGGGGAGACCCATAGTTATTAGGCCTCCCAGGCTACACAATAGCGGTCTGCAGCTGCCCAGAAATTGGCGCATTTATTAGAGGTGCCAATTCCTGGCGCTTTACCTGTCTCTTCACAATACCTTGGTATGGTGACAATCGGGGTAGTAGAAGGAGTAATTACAGCTGAGTATTGACAACTGCCATTAAGCAGTAATGTTCAGGCTTCTATGAGATCCGCACATTACCTATCCTGTGAGTAAACAGTTAAAAAACACACACACAGAAAAATCCTCTATTTTAAATAAATCACAGAGCAAAATCCTTTATTTGAAATAAATCAGACCACCCTCATTTTCCAATTTATTATTACCCCAGACATACCCCTCCGACAGTAATCCATGTTGGGCCCACAAAGCTCATTCGCCTCTGCTTCATCCAGATTCTGCGGAGAGGGAACAAAAGAATTCTCCCCCTGTTGAATCTGCGATCACACTGAGTTATCTTTCACATATTTATTAACCCCAAACATACTTTCTGATGGTAATCCACAGCACGATGTCCAGCAAAGCACATCCAGTTTCAGTATCACGTAGGCGCTCCTACTTGATACTGAAACTGGAAGTGACGTTGAGCTGCATACAGGAGGCCAGGCACCAGGATTCCAGCGTGTGCAGCAAGGAGGAGAAAAGTTCTGACTCCAGGGGGTCCCCCAGGAACTCTGGTATCAGCGTAACCGTGGCATGAGGTGCTGGCTCCTTCAACAAACTGTTCAGCAAAGCACACTTGGCTCTTCTACATTGTGGTGAGCAGAGACATTACAGTGTCTGCTCACCACAAGCAACTCTCACACACTGACTGAGCCACGCCAGTTGTGTCCTTGGGTGAACTTGACTCTGATGTCACTGCTCACACAGCTCAGTCAGTATTAGAGAGCTGCTTGCATTGCGCCGACATTGTAATTTCTCAGCTCGCCACAATGTAGCAGAACCGAGTGTGTTTCGCTGGACATTGTGCTAAGAATTACCAACAGATGGTATATTTGGGGTTAATAAATGGGTTCAAGAGGGTTGTATGTGTGTTTTATTTAAAATAAATGATTTTTCTGTGTGTCTATGTTTTTTAACTATTTCCTTATAAGATTGGTAATGTGTGGGTCTCATAAAGGCCTGAACATTACCAATCTAGGGCTGAATAACAGCTGTCAATACTCAGCTGTAATCAATCCCTTCTAATACCCGATTGTCACTGCATCAGTGCATCGGGAAGAGCCAGGTAAAGCATCAGCCACTTCTAATGAATGCGTCAATTTCAGGGGCATCTGAGGGCTGCTATTATATAGCCTGAGGGGTCCAACAGCAATGGGCCTCACCACACAGAGAATACATGTCCCTAGCTGCTTGGCTGTACCTTGGCTGGTAATCAAAAATAGGGCAGAGCACACATTTTTTAAAAATTATTTAAATAATTAAAAAAAATAATGGGCTCCACTTTACTTTTGATTGCCAGGCAAGGTAAAACCAGGCAGCTGGGGGTGTCAGCCCATAGCTGGCTGCTTTATCTGGTCTGAGAATCAAAAAATATGGGGGACCTCTACACACAAATTTTTAAATTGAATCTGACAGTTGATACATGCTGTCCAAACCGTGGGCAGCATGTATCCGCCACTGGCTGTTATATCTCAGCCAGATATGTTTGACTTTGAAATGCTGCAGTATTTCAGAGAAAAGCATACTTTAACAGCCTGAGCCACTGTGTACATTAGTCGGATAGTCAAATCCCTGACAGCTTCTCCCTGCTGACAGGGATTGACATGTCAGTCACTGTCAGCGGGCAGACAAAAGTTGCAGTGGCTATTAAAAGTGTGTTTTTCTATGAAAAAGTCAGACTGAAACGTACCTGACTGTAATCATACAGCCAGTGGCTGACAGCTACCTCCCATGATTTTGTCAGCATGTATCGGCTGTCAGGTTCCCGTAACGTTGTTAGAGACAATAATTTCGAACACTATACTGCATACAATTATACCAAGATTTAGTAAAAAAAATTAGTTAATGGGATTGCTTGTAAAAAAAAGAAAATAAATAATAGAAGAATACATCCTAGTATCATCGTACAGTGAAAACATTTTATGTCTTCACAAGCATAGCCCATTATGCATGCAAAGGGTTATACATTCAGGATAGCCAGTTGAAACAGAGTCAGTGGTATCAGTCTATCCCATACAAAGTCAATTGTTCTGTTGTATATCCTGGGAATGTTTGCCAAGTTTACATTCTGGAAAGGCATTTTACTCCTTGTGTTTATTCCTGTTGAGAAGAGAGTAGCTCTGGGGATTTCCTGCATACAAGCCAAAATAGCAGACATTGTTACCTAGGGAAGAAAATGAAGAAGACATGATATATTTAAAATGATATGTACAAGCATCGTTGTTATAGAGAACATATGGTCACTATCATTTCTATTCCAAATGTTATTGAAGAGGCAGCCAAACATATAATAAAAATATATCCAAAGGAAATATAATTGTATGTTTGCTCACTAGTCTTGAAAACTGATAACCCAAGGAATATGCTATTGCTATTTGGTTAAGATATTTAGCAATTTTCTCTAGAATATCCTGAGTTTAGTGCTCTGGAGGCTACACTAGTTATGCTAGCTAAATACAATATACAGTTAGATAAGCATCTGTTTGTCCATAATTGTGTGAGCTTCTTTGCAGCCTTTACTTTATGAAGTTTGGATGTTAATAATTTCAATAAACATCCAATAATACAATATATTTACAATTTGATCTCTGCATTAATTTACCTGCTATGTCGAATAGTAAAAAATTGGATTTTTTCCATTTAGTTGGTACTGTATATCCTGTGGAGTTTGGAGTGTTATCTGCGCAGCAATTAAAAGGTAGCTTGAAGCAACCCTCCAGGCTCACCTTAAGGCCACATTCACACGTTCAGTATTTGGTCAACTTTTTACCTCAGTATTTGTAAGAAAAAAACAAGAGTGGAACAATCATAGGAAAAGTAGAAACACGTCAGCACTTCTGTATTTTTCACTCACTCCTACTTTCGGCTTACAAATACTAAGGTTATATATAGACCAAATACTCAATGTGTGCATATGGACTGATAAGGCTCATTCCCCTGTGTATATGTGTGATACTTTCCTGATACTCTCACTAGTAGTTTAGTAATCTGTACTTTTTAAGTAACAATGTTACATGGGCCCCGTGAATGCTAGTTCCTATATCGTTGCCAGCACAGACGTGAGTATAGGCTTTTCTATTTTTATGAGGGCGCACATGGGGAATGAGAAGGGCTTGTTCAAGTAGTGGATAACACCTTTAAGTATAGAAGAGTTTTCTTTCCCTAAATATCAAATGGAATTCTTCTGTACAGACATGTTGACATCTCTATATACCAGAACATCTTTTTCTACCATTACATTTCTATAAATCTGTATATTTCTATATATCAGATACATCTCTATATACTAATACATCTCTATATACCTGTATTACAGGGGTAAAATGAAAGGCAGATATTTTTCCTATAAAATGATTAACATTTACAATAACCACACTATATTATGCATTTTTATATTAAAATAGCAAATTACATTGACCTTTTAGAAGTGCGGTATCTTTTGTTTGAACTGTCTATTCACAACTGGATTTGGATTTGGATCCGGAGCACTCGAGGACAGGTTAGCTAGATGCTATATCCTAATGTTTTACCTATACCAGGCTTCTGTATTTCTCCTTTAGATGTCTGGTTCTCAAAATACATGAGAAATGGACCGAGTTTCATAGGTGATTTTCATCAGAGATTGATCACATTTTTCAGTCCTGTGAAGAAAATAAAAGTTGCTCCATCTTCTCATATATCAGTCAGATATTAGGGTCTTTCCTTATCTTTATGTTATGAATTGATTCTGCTTTATTATTTATATCTACTTTATTAGGGCATTGGAAAACATCTATTACCTCCTGTGGTTTTCTAACTGTCTTGTCAACATTTATGTTTTTATTTGTCTTTGTGCAGCCATTTGCTAAACTCATTTAGTAAAATTGTATTATTTATATACACATTTTAGTGTGTAACATGGTGCAGTCTGGTAGCGGCAAGGTAATCATCTCTTATGCCCCAACACATTACACGAAGTTGGGAGTTCTGACTAGGTGTGCTAGAGAGGTGATATGCCTTTTGCAGGGCACATGATGCCAATAACTCCGGCTGGCCAGGACCAGAAGTTAAGCAGTTCAGAGAGGTAGACCACCAGTTCTTAACAACCATTGTTTTACTTAACAGACATTTAATGACAGCTATGTACAATTGATAACAGGTACACAACTTATTGTACATTTATTCTTGGACACAGTGCATCTCTAAACACTGTTGCTTTACTTCTTTATACTCACTTGTTCCTGCCTCCATTTGTCTGAATTGCTTCACCACAACTCAGCTTAGCACCACAGTACAGTCCCTAAAAGTCATATCTTTCAGTTGCAGTTCCTTCTTTTAAAGGAGCTGATTTACCAGTATGGCTGTATTTAATCTCCAGCTCTCTGACACTTAAGGAACTGCTTCCTGGAGCACTCACTTCATCTTGCGCTTCTGTTCCCTCCTGGCCCATTACCTTAAGAGCTATAAACTATGTGCCATACTGCTGGGCGTCCTTTTCCAGAACCCGTCTCCTGTTAGTCATTCTATCCTTTGGTCAATCTTCTGACCTGTCTCCGATAGATCACTCTGTATCTCGATCAACTGCCTCTCATGTCTCTCTTTACTTAGTATTTTGCTATCCACAGCTTTTGTCATTTTTTCCTCTAAAAACACCCAAATCATGCGGCTGTGTTCTTCAACCAGACTTTACGTCCGTCATTACTGCATTACTGCTCCTTTCTTGGCTAGTCCCAAACATTAACTCTATCTTGTCCCACTATCCGGTACAACATATTCTATCACTAAACATATGTTACAATTTATATTGTACCTCATTATTGATTATCACATTACACATTAGATATCACAACAACAGCATTGGTGTCTTCAAGGGGAAACTTGGGCAATATATCCATCTCCTTAAAAGTTAATTATTTGATCCATATTGGACTGTTGTGGGTGTTCTATGTTTGGTTATTGGTGCACGAGACCTTGGTGATTGCCACTTGTATTATTGTACTATATTCCTCTTATCACGGTGACAGAAAGAGGGGTAAGATCTTCTGAACAGAGGCACAGTCATGAAACCAAATGTTACCTTTGGCACTCCCCCCCCCCCAAAAAAAAAATTGGCTGGAATTACACTTAACAAAATTACCTGTTTCAGACTGCATACAAGGTCAATTTGTGAACAAACCTACAGAACCTATCTTGTTCATAAACTTGGAACTGTCTTTACTTACCTACGGTCACTGCCTGGATTAAGCCAGCACCAGATGTGATATCATCACTGTTACCCATCTATGCAACCACTGCGGCCTGTGATTGGAGACAGCAGTCAGGTGACTGGAGTAGTGTCTCATCAGAAAAATATTCAATGTTGCGCTGGTCACTCCAACTGACTGTTTCAGTTGTCATTTTTTGACGTTTTTAGCAGGGCTGTGGAGTCGGTAAGACACAGTTGCGACTCCGACTCCGACTCCTGGATTTTATCAGGTTCCGACTCCGACTCCGACTCCTTCATAAATGGCCACTTCGTAACAATAAATTTACTGTTGTAAAATATTAACATGGAGCTTATTCAGTTTCTCACCATCATATAAATAATCAGACCACTTAGAGCAAACACTATATTTATTAGATACAATTAGAATATACCAAATAACTTTTATAAACTTTTCAAAACTGTAAGTAAATTTCAATAAACCCTGTTATTCTGTTAATAAGAAATCTATACATTTGTCCTCAGAAAAAGTATAGCCTCTGTCAGATCCTCCTTCATGGATGCCCTCAAGTCTGATCTAATTATTTTGAGAGCAGAGAACAACCTCTCTACACTAACTTGGGTTGGTGGCAAAGCAGTAACCACTCGGGCAACATCTCTGACAATGTCAGGATACAGGGGAATCGCTTGTTGCACTGTTATTTTTGATGAATGATCAAATTTCTCAATCTCTTTTAGTGCACATGAAAAATTCTGCTGAAATGTACTGGCTGTGTTCTTTGATGGGGATGACTCTTCCATGCGGGAACGCTTTGCACGGTCCTTCTGATCCAAATATTTTTCGATATTAAATTCTTCATCAGTTGATGATGAGGGTGAAGATGTGGCAGGACGATCAAATTCTTCTTGTTCCTCCTGACTGTTTTGCAATCCTTTCATCCTTACTGCTATTTCAAACAGAGCTTCTTTTCCTTTACTCAGCTGTTGATCATCTAGAAGAATCCGATGCATTGGGTCTACATAAACAGCTGCCAAAAGAATGTTATTTTGTAATAGTAGCTCCTCTCTCCGTTTCATTGATGTAGCAATGCCACTTGCAATTAACCCTCCTCTTTGGGACAGGCGAAGCATCAGGTTCCTCCACTCCTTTAAGAAAATACCTGGAGTTAAGTCCTCTGCTTGTAATTTTTTAGTCACTGTAAATGGGTGCTCTAGCAATTTTTCCAGCTCAGTCACCTGATTCCACTGACTTTCATTTAGCGTCAGTTGAGGGTTAGCCATGTCTACAAGAAAGGTTTTCAGTTCAACCAAGCGCTGAATCATTAAGTAAGTACTGCCCCATCGTGTGGCTTGATCAATAATTGCCCCTTTTCCAGCACGTCTCTTCAAAATTGAGTCAACTTTAGGGGTTCTGGCAACAGTAGCCAATTTTCTCACCTTGCCAATCAGTGCAGCAGCATGTCCTTCTTGCAGACTGTCTCTTATAGCCAGCTGTAGCGTATGCACAACACAGCGCATGTGATGAATGAAAGATCGCATTGACACAGTTTCAACAAGATCATCTAAACTATCATGTAGCAGTTCATCTGAAGCAACTTCAGTTTGCTCCTCAGTTATACTGTGTTCCTCTATTTCAAACATTTCTGTGTCCGTGGACCCAGAATGTTCTTCTAGCTGCTGGTCACCATCATTACTCTCATTCATTAGCTTAATAGTACTTATCATATTTGAAGCATTGTCAGTTACGACAGAAAGAACTTGCTCTTTTTTAAGTTCATAGTCTTGCAGAACCTTTTCCACCAAGGCCTGGAAAAACTCACTGGTGTGATGAGCTTTGGTGTCTTTTACTGCCAATGTTTTGGTAATTATTTCCTTTTTGTCACAAACAAACCGGACATTGATGGCAAAATAGTTCACTCTGTGACGTGTGCAGGCATCCATTTTAAGAAACACAAAGCGTCCCTTGAGAGTTTTTTTAAGTTCTTCCTTTTGTTTAAAAGCTTCTTCGATTACTAATTTTCTAATACTCTCTCTCTCCAGAGAAACACCAAGCTTGCGGGCCATTTCTCCATTCAAACACATAAAAGCTGGTCGTGAAAATAATGAAATAGGCACACTATCCTTTACAACAAGCTCTATGATCTGTTTTTTAAATGTATCTACTGTCATTGTCACAGTAACTTTGTCACTGACAAAATATCTTGCAACTGATGGCTGCAAAGTTCTCTGCTCCTTTGCTTGACCGGAAGAGCTGGGCACTGGTTCTTTGGTTTGGATGCAGTCTTTCTCATCCACTGCTTTCAGTACTTCTGGATGGAAGCGCTGTAAATGTCTTTTTAGATTAGAAGCTCTGGTAGGAGCATTTTTATCTTTGCCTGAAAATGCACTTATCTTCGCTTCACAGCTTTTGTTTTCGTCTGGATCATTTGTCATACACTGACAGACATAATGTTTTCTATCTTGAGTGATGGTGAAATGTTCAAATACAGCTGATTTAATGTGATGCTTCTTTGACATTCTCAGGTTTTTAATTCTGCATTCACAATCCAAATGACAATTGTTTTTCCTAAAAACAATTGTACAAAATTATTGCCAGGTCGTACAACTGATATACTGGTCAGTAATACTGTTATTATTCCTCATGTACTCACAGTTAACTGATGCAAAGTTTGTGGATAATACTTCTTACAGTCTTCCTCTTCTTCTGAGTAGCAGGCAGCTGTGAGATGCTTGGAAGATGCACACCGGCTAGTATGATCTAGTCTAGACGAGGAGGAGCCAAGTTACTACTAAGAATTTGCAACACATTTTCACTTTCAGTTTCATACATTGTAAGTAGGGGGGTTGGGGCAGCATGAAGTTAACCAAGTATAAGAATAGATAAGGGCAGTGGAGAACAGTGACACACAAGAAGTAAGAAATGTCTCTATCTCCAGCAGAACTGCTTATCACTGTTGTTCATAGTTTGATAGAACATAAATATTTGAGTAACATTTATAAAATTAATATGAAAGTTCAATTATGAAATATTAATACTTTTTTTAAAGCTGGAGTCGGAGTCGGTACATTTCTACCGACTCCGACTCCGACTCCGGCCAAAACTAGCTCCGACTCCGACTCCGACTCCACGACTCCGACTCCGACTCCACAGCCCTGGTTTTTAGGGGGAAGTGGAGCCAATTTAAATTATCGCCTCAAGCAGCAGAGACTCTAGAGTCAGGCCTAAACAGGAGTCTTTATTTAGCCCTGGCTTTGGAGAAAGACTCTATTACTGTAGTTATTATTTGATTGTAAGTGGAAAATTAGCAAATGTTCCGATTATATATTAATGTAATATATACCTATGTTACCAATAAAATATACCTAAACTGCAAACAAGTATATTACATTACAATTTGTGAATAGCAAAACAAATCACGTCATGCTCCCTGTCCAGCATGCCACAGGAAAGCAACTGAAATGCCACCTTTTAATGCAAAGGTTCCTCCGATCAAATTATGTAAGAAAATAAACATCTGAGCGGAAAATATGTTTATACATGGTATTTGATTCCTTCCAAAACTTCTAATGTTTTTCCTGGCTGAGTTCACATATCGGAAAATGTCAAAGGCAGTGGCTCAGTTACTCCTTTATCTTGCCTTTGCCAGGTGGAAAATGTGTAGCGTAGACTTAACATGCTGAGAGTTATGAGCAGATAGGTAAAAATCGGAAGAAAAGCAACAGAACAAAAGGCGGAGTGTAGTACTTCAATTACTTATCTTGTAGTACTTCTGTTCTTGAATAATGGAATTGTTTTGTTATGTCTGTATGTCATGTCTTCTATATTTATGTGTCATTCTAGCTCATTTACTATTTATCGTAGTCTATGGATAATTAAATGATGCTAGAAAAGATCTATGACCATATATATGTGGAAAAAAGGAAAAGCCAGAAAATTATGGGAAGCACCGGATTAATAGAAATGTTAGTGATTTTTCAAATGAATTTTCAGTATCGAATATAAGCGTCACCCGCTAAAATACAGGCACTTATATACTTTAGTATCAAAAAATAGTAAAATGGATGGCTACATAAAGCGCAGAAAGGGTTTTATCTGAGAGATATATTAATTAAGCTGTATTATATTTTCTGTACTCCAACCCCTACATTGTAAAGCGCTGCGGAATATGTTGGTGCTATATAAAGATTTATTATTATTATTTATAATAATAATTATTATAATAATAAAAGTGAACGGATTAGGCTAACCGCTTGTGGTTGTAAAAATCTCCAACCACTATTCCAATGTATAACCACAGCTGCAGCAGTCCTCAAAAAGCTACAAATAAAAGTATCAGGAAGAGAAGGGTTAAAAGACTGCACTGTCATTACAGAGATAAAAGACCAGTGTGTTAGCAGTGATCTTTAACATCAATGCATTTCAAAGTATAATACTCCATCAGGACAAAAATAATTTCCCTGTTGTTCTAGGCCAAGGTTCCACAACTCCAGTCCTCGAGGTCCACCAACAGGTCATGTTTTCAGGATTTCTTTAGTACTGCAAAGGGTTTGGAATAATTTAATCCCAGGTCTGTGACTGGACCATGACTAATTTAGTAATGAATACATTACATTTTAAATTCCCTGTTTTGAAAGCACTCCCTCTCCCTTTCTATAGTAACTATAGAATGGTAGACTGCCACTAGGCACCATTTGGTTTGATTGTTTGAAGTTTTGTGTGACTAATTTCCCTCTGTGTCTTCTCCTGAGGAACCCCTTTGGTTTTCGGTTCCTGTAATCCAAATAACTATATATTATGCTTCTGTGTAGAGATGCAGCTTTGAGCAAAAGTAAAAATACTGCTGTTGTCAGACATTACCCTAAAAATACATATTTTTCTCCACAACCCATTTGGAAAGGAAGATTTTAATCAATATTTCATTGAACACAAGAACTGTTTCCAAATTTTTGACAAAACTGAGTTCCATAGAACATTTGTTTAATCCATAACATTGAAGAAAGGCTAATAATATACCTTCATTACAAAATCTTCATTTTTTTCTCAAATTAGTTGATCAAAAAAGAATGATTGGCACATCAAAAACTACTACTTTTGGTATTTTGTATGACTTCCATCATATTTAAGGACCGCACCAATTTTATGCCATTGAGAAAGTAAAATGCCCTGCACGTGGATGTAACTAGCAGAAACAGCTGACATTATGAGTGCATTCTGGATTTTATTCTTGGACACCAAATTTCCTAAAGGTACCGTCACACGCCGTAATATTGCTTGCAATTTCACTGGCAATTTGCTGGTTGCAGTGAAATCATGGACACATTGTTCTATTTTGTTGCCGTGTACAAATGGAACAATGTGTCCATGATTTCACTGCAACCAGCAAATTGCCAGTGAAATTGCAAGCAATATCGTGCCATGTGACGGTACCTTTAGGGAATGAATTTTAGGAATAATCTATTATATACCTATTGATTTTATTGCATTTATATTGTAGTGCTATAATATTCTAACTATATAGTTTCATTAGTGTAATTCTTCACCTAATATATGCTTTTTATGCTGATTCTAGTTTATGTTACTCCTACATTTCTATTCATTGGCTGTTTTTTGTATAAAATTGGTCAAATTAGCCATTTGTACAGGGTGGGCCATTTATATGGATGGGAATGGTTGGTGATATCAACTTCCTGTTTGTGGCACATTAGTATATGGGAGGGGGAAAATTTTTCCAGATGGGTAGTGACCATAGTGGCCATTTTGAAGTCGATCATTTTGGATCCAACTGTATTTTTTTCATTTTTTCAATTGGAAGAGGGTCATGTGACACATATGACAATTTCATAAGAAAAACAATGGTGCGCTTGATTTTAATATAACTTTATTCTTTCATGAGTTATTTACAAGTTTATGAGCACTTATAAAATGTGTTCAAAGTGCTGCCCATTGTGTTGGATTGTCAATGCAACCCTCTTCTCCCACTCTTGACACACTGATAGCAACACCGCAGAAGAAATGCTAGCACAGGATTCCAGTGTCCATTGTTTCAGATGTTGCACATCTGTATCTTCACAGCATAGACCATTGCTTTCAGGATGCGTGATGAGGCAAACTTTTTTGTGAATGTTTAAGTTAACAAACAAAAGCCACCGCTATTGGTCTGACACTAACCCCAGTGTATAGATCCCTCCAATACTGTTGGAACACAAAATTGATGGTATGGTGTGGTATATGGAGTGCAAAGATAGTGGGGCCCTTCTTCATCAATGGAAACCTCAATGCCACTGTATATCTGAACCATGTAGCAGTTCAGATATCCAGTGGCATTGAGGCTTCCACTGTTGAAGAAGGGCCCCACTATCTTTGTACCCCATATACCACAGTATACCATCAATTTTTGTGTTCTAACAGTCTTGGAGGGATCTATCCACTGTGGGTGAGTGTCAGACCAATAGCGGTGGTTTTGTTTGTTAAATTCACCATTCACAAAAAAGTTTGCCTCCTCACTCATCTGAAAGCAATTGTCTATGCTGTGAAGATACGAAATGTGCAGCATCTGAAACAACGGATACTGGAAGCCTGTGCTAGCATTTCTTCTGCGGTGTTGCTATCAGTGTGTCAAGACTGGGAGAAGAGGGTTGCATTGACAATCCAACACAATGGGCAGCACTTTGAACACATTTTATAAGTGGTCATAAACTTGTAAATAACTCATGAAAGAGTAAAGTTACGTTAAAACCAAGCACACCATTGTTTTTCTTATGAAATTCTCAGTAGGTTTGATCTGTTACATGACCCTCTTCCCGTTGAAAAAAATAAAGTTGGATTCAAAGTGGATTCAAATAAATGGCCCACCCTGGAGTATGCTATGATTAAGAGTGCATAACTCACTAGAAACGCTTCCATTTTTTATCCTCCTTTCCTATTCCCAAGTGTGTTTTTAAGGGAATTAAGCAAAGGAGATTTTTATTGTATATGTGGCGCCCCTCTGGCGGGATGCCACAGGGAGGTACTACACCCCAAATAGAAGATGTGGTGCTTCCATAGTCACGGGTGGAGAGGGGAACTGCAGAGTCTGTCTATAAAACTACAACAAACCCAGCCATAGACACCTTAGTACCAGGGACTGTGTATTCAGTAGGTCCCAGGGGGTTGGAGCTTAGCTGAGCAGGAGATGTGACGTCAGTGACAGTTGACACCAGCCAGTTAGATGGTGGGAGGACGGACACAGCTGAGATAGCAGCTCTGACAGGAGGGTACCTCAAACCTAAAGAGGTACCCAGACAAGAAAGGGAGCACCCCAGACTTGGTGACAGCCATCTGGAGTGTCCAGGTCACCGCCGGTGTACTGGAACTGAGGTGGTTCGCCAGGTTTATCCCAAACCACTGACCGGCAGGCTGTGATCCTAATAAGGAGTCACAGCACCCATCAAGAAGTCCAACATCTGTCCCTTAGCCGGGTTCAAGACGCTGACAAGTGAAAAGAGACTTAAAGCAACAGACCCCGAGGACCAGAGACTAGACTTGTGAGTGGGGAAGTAAAGAGCCAAAAGAGCCCTTAAGAGCAGGACTGAGGAAAGTGTTGAAAGGTATCTCAGACAGACTCTGTGGTGGACCTCAAAGCCTGTGGCAACTAACCCCTGGAAACTGGACTGTACCGTGTACCTTAAATATCTGCCTGGTACCAGTAAAAGAACTGTTTGAGCTGATCTGGACTCTGTCTCTAGTTAATCCATCGCCTAAAAGGTCTCAACAACACCTGAGAGGTAAAGACTACTACTCCCCTCATCAACCCCGCTGCCCTGAGGTAAAGCTCCACCTGTGGGGAGCTGTTCTACCCAAAGCTGCATCACCTCAGTAGCCGACTTCAGCGCTGGTAACCATATTACCAAGTACCACAGGTGGCGTCACGAATAATCTCCATCCCAAATAATCTTTCCCACAGCCATTGAGTGTCCAGGGCACAGTACCGGGACCCGACCAGCTGTGATCCCCACTGCAGTAGCAACCTGTCTCGGTATCCGAATACCCCCTACCCTGGCAGAGATGGATTCATATTTGTCTTTGTTATTATGCTGGGCCCCACTAGCTGATCCAATCACTCTATAATAATAATAATAATAATAAATCTGCAACGTTCCCAGACTCATTGATTTATAGTTGGGTGAGCTCTCAGTTTTTCTTCTAATAAAGAAAATGCAAGCATTTTTTTTTTGAAGATTAAAGAGAGACACAGGCTTTTTCTGGGCATTTTTGTAGCTTTCCCATTGACTTCTAATGTAAAGTCTTGAGTGTCTTCCTAGTGTAAAACACCAGAAGAATGTTTGTTCTTGGAAATAACATTCTTTTGATTGTTTTGTTAACGCTTTCTCAACCATTTGTTTAATTGTTCCTCATAAAGGTGCAGTGTGAACATACCCTTAGGACAATGCCACTGAGGTCATTAGCGGGATTTCCTCTGGAATCTCCCTGTTACAGCACCAGCTAGTGGTAGCACATGTATTTTTATGTTCTTTTAATGGTTTATAATCTCTAGATAATTAAAATTGTGTAAAATAAATGTTGATAAATATGAGTTGTATCATCCAACGGCAGACCTCTGGTATAACATTCCAGGCACAGAGCTATGCGTTTTTTCTATCATAATACTTATTGGAATTCATTGCACTGGGAATATTACACAATCATTTTTTTACATTCCTTCCTAGCATTACAAAGTGATCTAATCTCAGTGCCGGTATGAAAGGTGCTGACAGGTTATAAACCAGTATGATTTCTGTGCACCCCACTAGGTAGGGTTACTGCTCAGCCACTTCAGAGATGCTCTTAGCAGATGTCTTTGATTTGTTAATCTGCGGAATAGAGTCCTTCTGTGATTTGTGTGTTTATACGAGCACCTTATTCACAAACTGAAGAACTGTAGATGCTACTTGTGAGAAACTGTAAAAAAAAAATATTAATGCCGAAACTGGATTAGGTTGGGTGTGTGCTTTAATATTCCTGAGCTAAATGATATCAGAGCCATTCATTATTTGGGAAATGTTTCTTAATGCTGTTAGATGCTTCTGAAGATTCATATTTTACTTACATATGTATGTAGAACACATTTATACATTAATAGACAACAGTTTCACAGATCAAATCCCAATGAACCATGACTAGAAATAGCTGAATAAAGTCTGGTAATAATCATTATTAAATCATGTACATGGTACTTCCTTTTGTAAAAGGTAAAAAATAGATAAAAACAAGTACGACTGAAATCCATGTCCTGCTGTTAGGAGCTCAGCCTTAGTGTGCGCTCACAGTGGCGTATAGCTGGCGTAAAACATGGCTGAGTGCTCTCTCATGTAATGTCGGATAACCTCAGCCCAATGTTATACTATGGGATAGTGCCAATCAGCGATTTTTTTCCTCATACCGATTTACCATGAGCAAAAGATTGCTGCATGCTGAGATTGGCAGAGTATCTCTGCTCACTCGCACCCATACAAGTATATGGATGCAAGAGAGACATCGGACCGCAATCGGATGTCATCCAAGTGCAGTTCGATATACAGAGATGGCAATGGAGAAGATAGAGAAATAATTATCTCCTTCTTCTCCGCACCTGTGATATAATTCTCACTTGCAGCAGAGTTGGAGCACAGTGTATGACACTTGGTTCATCAGGGTCTCTTTCCCTATAGGTCTCAGATCACATACCAAAAACCCCGTGACAAATTGATTCCCTTTAAATGCATGTGAAAATTTTTTTTTTCAATTGGGTTTCATTACAAAAATATCACCACTTTGCTTTTATACTCGTAGACTGTGAGCCCTCGCGGACAGGATTTCTCCCCTCTTGTATCTGTACAACCGAATTGTCAACATTTATTGTTACTTGTATTTTTACTGTTACTTGTCCTAGTCTGCCCTTTTAGCATGTAAAGCGCCATGGAATATAATGGCGCTATATCAATAAATAATAATAATAATAATAATAATAATAATATGCTGTATGTTTAGCTGCTACTTTGATGTGATCTGTGGTCATAAATATACTGGGAGGGGCTCAGAGAAAAAAAACCAGATAAGTGTCTGGCTGCCATAGTTTAATTACAGATGGATTCTCAGTTAAAGCATATAGCAACTACAAATAGAGATTTTAATGTAGAGACTATGAAAAGCATATTTTGAAGAATGTTTAATGAAACTCAATTGTAAAAAAAATATTTTTAAACTTAATTACATGCATATAAGTACCGTATATACTCGTGTATAAGCCGAGTTTTTCAGCCCAAAATTTGGGCTGAAAAGTCTCCCCCTCGGCTTATACACGAGTCAATACGGGTGGGGGCTGTGTCCGGGGCTGTGGAGGCTGCAGGAGGCGGGGGGGGGCTGCTGTATGAGCGTCCCCGTCACGTGGGGCCGCTCATTAAATATGCACTGCTTCCCCCTGTCAATCAGCGGCAGGGGGAAGCAGTGCATATAGCCCCCAAATGCTGGCACTCGCCCCCCCTGCCCCCCTTGTACGGGCCCCCCCCCCGCTGCTTATATATTACCATCCCGGTCTTCTGATCCGCGCCGCTCCTCGGTGCTCCTCGCTGCTCCGTCCGTCCGTCCTGCTGCATCCGGGATCTCCGGCCGTCGCAGGCATATGACGTCATCGCGCGACGGCCGGGGATCCCGGATGCAGCAGGACGGACGGACGGAGCAGCGAGGAGCACCGAGGAGCGGCGCGGATCAGAAGACCGGGATGGTAAGAGAAGCGGGGGGGGGGAACCCTTGCAAGGGGGGGTGAGTGCCAGCATTTGGGGGCTGCTGGGTACCCCCTGGGGGCTGCTGGGGACCCCCTGGGGGCTGCTGGGGACCCCCTGGGGGCTGCTGGGTACCCCCTGGGGGCTGCTGTGTACCCCCAGGGGGCTGCTGTGTACCCCCTGGGGGCTGCTGGGTACCCCCTGGGGGCTGCTATATGTACCCCTGGGGGCCTGCTGTATACCA
Source organism: Allobates femoralis (assembly GCA_033576535.1). NCBI lineage: Eukaryota > Metazoa > Chordata > Amphibia > Anura > Aromobatidae > Allobates > Allobates femoralis. The sequence goes on from JARQOC010000005.1 coordinate 283,742,607, forward strand.
CTGGGGCTGCTGTATACTACTGCTGGGGCTGCTGTATACTACCACTGGGGCTGCTGTATACTACCACTGGGGCTGCTATATACTACCACTGGGGCTGCTATATACTACCACTGGGGCTGCTGTATACTACCACTGGGGCTGCTGTATACTACCACTGGGGCTGCTATATACTACCACTGGGGCTGCTGTATACTACCACTGGGGCTGCTGTATACTACCACTGGGGCTGCTGTATACTACCACTGGGGCTGCTGTATACTACCACTGGGGCTGCTATATACTACCACTGGGGCTGCTATATACTACCACTGGGGCTGCTATATACTACCACTGGGGCTGCTATATACTACCACTGGGGCTGCTGTATACTACCACTGGGGCTGCTGTATACTACCACTGGGGCTGCTGTATACTACCACTGGGGCTGCTGTATACCACCACTGGGGCTGCTGTATACCACCACTGGGGCTGCTATATACTACCACTGGGGCTGCTATATACTACCACTGGGGCCGCTATATACTACCACTGGGGCCGCTGTATACTACCACTGGGGCTGCTATATACTACCACTGGGGCTGCTGTATACTACCACTGGGGCTGCTGTATACTACCACTGGGGCTGCTATATACTACCACTGGGGCTGCTATATACTACCACTGGGGCTGCTGTATACTACCACTGGGGCTGCTGTATACTACCACTGGGGAGGCCTGTATACCACTGGGGGGGCCTGTATACCACACTGCTGGGGGCTGTATACCTGTGCTGGGGTCCACCCTCGGCTTATACATGAGTCAATAGGTTTTCCCAGGTTTTGGGGGCAAAAGTAGGGGGGTCGGCTTATACACGGGTCGGCTTATACACGAGTATATACGGTACATACACTTATGCTAATATTTTACTTATTTTAGGGTATATGCTCACTATTCCACCGATATATGTGGGTGAGATGTGTCTGAGGGATGTGATCACGATCTCTATATAAACAATGGCGGATAGCGTTACTCACTAATCGGTGCTCCTAGGTCTTATCAGCTACGTGGATATCCGGAAGGATGATGCAGTGATAAGTTAACAGTCTTTATTTACAATACCTTGAATAGATGAGATGCCAGGGAAGATGAAGGGATGAAGATGAGGTAGGAGTTAGCACTGTAGATTAGAGCTGTTATAGATGCACCAGATTACAGGTAACAAGAGAATCCTTCCTTCAGTCCTGAAGCATGAGGTCAGAATGGTGGAGAAAGACAAAGCAGGAAGAGAAGCATTCCCAAGGAGGAGTTACAGACAGAAAAGAATTATGGGAAGTACGACATACAGTGAAATGCACAATGACCAGTAGATGGCAGCAAAGGATAGCAGATGCATAGATTATACAATTAAAGCACAACATTACAAATGTCCATGTATGGCTGAAAGTCAATAGATAAACTGGGAACAGCAGACTCACTTTGCTTATTTCTTGACTGTTGCTGTTCGGTGGACAGTGTGAACATGCTCCCACATATTGCATGTGTACAAACTTGTATTCCAATTCATTTCTCTCAGTTTTCCAGATTTTTGGGGCAAAAGTAGGGGGGTCGCTTATACACGGGTCGGCTTATACATGAGAATATACGGTATATAAAAAAATTGTCCTCAAAGGTGATAACTCCTTTAATAGATCAACCTCGTATTATAAAATAACTGTACCAGTCATAATTTTCAAAAATAGGAGAACAACACAGAATAATTTGCAATAAAAATCCAAATTTATTCAGTGAACATCCAAATAGTGACAAGAAAAGTACGGGTAAGGATGGCTTCACACTGCAGTCCGATCCGGGGCTGTCAGGGGTGACAGCCCTGGACCGGACTTTGGTCCCTTTGTATCCTATGGGGCCGGATGCAGAATCCGGAAGAATCCGAGAGAAGTGGGATTTTTCTCCCAGATACAAAAACTTTGCTTGCAACATTTTTGTGTCCGGGGAGACCAATCTCCCCATAATTGGTGTCTCCTGGATTCCTCAGGATTCCCTCGGATCCACCTGAATTCCACCAGATCCTTCCGGGGCAATCCGGCGCTCCCTTAACATGGAAGCCTATGGGGCCGTATTGCCCCGACCCGGGAATCAGACACCTGCGGCCGTACACCGCTGTTATAATTCAGGACTGCGGCTTGCTACCTGCGAGCCGCGGTCTTGAATAATCAGCAGCAGCATGTGCGGCAGGCTGCACACCGGACCGGAGAGCATATTAGCCCTCTGGTTCTGTGTGTTGATCCGGTCCAGGGCTGTCAGGTTCACCCCTGACAGCCCCGGACCTGATCAGACTGCAGTGTGAAGCCACCCTAAAATGTAGGGGGACCCCCCCCAACACACATTAATACTAAAACAGTTGGTATAGTGCTGTTACATCATGATCTTATACCACATGTCAATGTCATATTGGCAGGGATAGTATAATTTTATACAAGCAGTATTTTACAATTAGACCAGTGCATCATAACAAAATAGAGTCCAAGATTACCTAAATACATGAGAGAGACAAAACATCAGGGTAATATGTCTAACCCAAGTAGTGTCCTGGCTATATGGACCTCTGAATATACAATACATCAAGTATCATCCCACATCATCAAGTGCTTCTATCCCTGCCTATTGAAATTAACACTCAACCTTGTAACCACATACGTAGTGCCCCAGGCACAAAGATAGAGAAATCCCCCGGGAAGAAGAGGGCAGAGTGATCTTTTTTTGTCCCCAACACGTGTTTCGCGTATGTCAAAGATAGCTTCCTCGAGGGGAGAGGGTAGGTTGTCACAGCCTGCCAGTCATAATTTGTCTTCTGTTTTCCCATTCCCCTGTGATCCATCAAATATGGGCCCCACGTGTGACAAAAATCAGTTGACCATTGTGTGTAGAATACTGCATAGTGTTGGCATTATGTTATCGCTCTTGGTGTCCAACAATTCAATATAAGAGAGCTCTACTTTCTGCATGAGATCCAGATACTTCTAATGGCAACTCTGAAATGGAAAGTCACTCTAAAGCTCACTCTAAAGTATATAAACACCATATGTTTTATAAAATATTTGCATTTAGAATTTTATCTACTAAAATAGTAAATCTTCCTCTACTGGGTCATTATTTTGTCATCATGTAGTGAATAGTTGGGTCGACCAGGACACCCCCAAATATACTAGCCCTTTTGTCAAATTCGGCACATATGCAATTGCCATTCTTGGCCTTGGTATCTCCTACTCATTGGGTTGGAGATTCAGTAAGTGTTTTAATAACATTTTCTCCTTTTGGTCTTCCTCAAGCATATTAAAAAATAAACTTACCTATGGTGAACGTTAACCGAAAATAGTGGAAAAAAGGCAATTTTTCTATATCCAGCATGACTTCTTCAGCAATTGTTAAATATATGATTCTGTTCCTTACACGGCTCAGAAAGCTTAAGTTAAAAGGAGGCGGCATGCTTTGATACTACGCAGATAGATACTTGAACCGTCTCAATGTCACATGTTTACAATATATCACGAGAATTACTTTGAATGTCAGGGTTCTTGTTAATATTTATCATGCACCTTTTTACCAAATCCTTGCTGGTGCCTAATATATTAGTGAAGAAACATTACTAACCTTGATTTAATGGAAATAGTATATTCAGGAATTCATTTCAGTGCTCTCAAGCAAATCCTAGAATGGTACTACCCACAGAAATAAAAGGTCCAGGGTATTCTAATGCAAAAATGTAATATCTAAAATATATGCAAATTGCCTCTACAAGGTTGGCAGGGAAACTAAACCCCTAAAGGGGTTGTTCGGTCTAATATGACACGTCTTCAGTCACTCTATGGTACGCCTGTGGTTGGTGTTCATAGGAGATATCTGCTTTACACAGCAATACTGTGGTATTTCAGAATATAGCACTAGTAATCGGATGATTGCAGGGGACTAACAAATACAGCGGAAAGTTTAAAAAAGTTTGAAAAATATGAAAAATAAAAGTTTAAATCACGCCCTTTTAATTTATTAATATGGTTGGAAAGCAATCTGGCACTCAGAGGCAAGGGTGTAGTTAAACGTGACTTGTGTTTTAATCCAACAAGTAGTGTGTGAAAATGAAGTGACGTTTCGGCCAGCTGGGTGACCTTTATCGAACTCACGCAGCATTGGTGGTATAGGAAGTATGCAGTATGCAGCGCTGTAGTAATGTGACTGTGTTGCTGGAGAGGAGCGCTCCTCTTCAACGACACGGTCACATTACTACAGCGCTGCATACTGCATACTTCCTATATCACCAATGCTGCGTGAGTTCGATAAAGGTCACCCGAAACGTCACTTCATTTTCACACACTACTTGTTGGATTAAAGCACAAGTCACTTTTAACCATACCTTTGCCTCTGAGTGCCGGATTGCTTTACTACGGGTACTAGTATAGTCATATAGTCATCTGGCCAGTATCACAAATATATTGACAATTGTAAGATACTGGCAAGTCAGTGCAGAAGTGAAATGCTAACTCTTTTAAGATTATTAAGATTTTAGCTGATTATTTTTAAGTGCCTAAAAACAAAATAACTTTTAGTTTGAATTTTCTTGTACCTTTTTTTAATAAATACCAGAAGACAAACTGTTAATGAGAACAATATACTGTAATATGGGAAGACTCGCTTCTAATAATTCACAAGTGTAATAGAAATGACTAAGAATGTAAGTAGCACTTCCTACCAGCTATGATAAAATGATCATCCAGAAATGATCATCCAATACAACTTTTTACAGTTTAAGGGTTATTTCTGAGATTCCTCTGATAAACTATTTACAGCCTGTCTGCTGTTGACAATCTATTTGTCTGGCTTCATCGGTTCATAGAAACCTGCGGTTGTGAACATTTATGGACTTGTAAATCAGTTTTAGTCGTAAAATATAGGGTTTTACCTTAAATGGCTTCTGGGATTGTACGCTCATATATCATTTGGCTTAGCCCGAGCTATCATTCCCTGGCTCATTCAAAATCTAGATTTTCATAAGCTTTATTTTAGTTATTAAATAATGTATTAATTATGTCTCCTAATGAGCAATTATTAATTAATGCAGTCAGTTTTATTGCAAAGAATGACACATCAGAAGGTATCTTGCAGATGGTGGAGCCGTGTACATTGTTCTTCTATAGTAGACAACTGATTTTTTAAAAATCCATATTATATGTTTTAGTGTATAGTTCCTTCACACAACAGCATATTACAGAGGTAAGAGCAGATGTTCAGTGGGGAATACCTCTGTAATCTGTTTTAAGATAGATCCAAGTGCAGCAGGAAAAGGCTCCATATGTTGTGTATGAAATTAAAAGCATATGGAGCGGAAGGATGGCTGTACACACTCCTATAGATGCCATATTATCGCTCCATAAAATTTGGAACACGCTCACATGGAACTATATTATCACTGTTTGCATTAACCTTACATCTTAATTTATTGTTTATTGCCAAACACAAATTAAAGCCTCCGTATACATTACACTATTGTTGGCCAAACCTGCCAATATTGACGGCTTTTTGCTGGCTGACACTTTATTGTGTGTGGGGCACTGGCCAACTGATTGTTAGCAGAAATGTCAGTCTGGCATTACAATTCTGAACTGCTAATCACTTTATTCCCCCACAGATAATCCAATGGCTGAGATGTCTGTCAGCAGCTTTCTCATATAGAACATAGGAACACTGGTTAAGTGAACTCTCCTGTGTAAGGCTGGGGTCACAGTAGCATTTTTCACATGCGTTTTTGGAGACCTGCGTTTTCAAAAACGCATGTAACAAACGTACCCATAGGCCCCCATGTTAAAAAACGCATGCCCTAATAGCCAAAAAGCATGTGTGACACTACCATGCGTTTTTGGTGCTTTTCCAAAAACGCATGCGTTTTTTAATATGGGGCCCTATGGGAAACGCATGCAAAAACGCATGTACAATTAGTGCCATTCAAAAACGCATGCATTTCCCATAGGAGCCCATGTTAAAAAAACGCATGCGTTTTAGAAAACGCATGTTTTTTTTAACATGGGCTCCTATGGGAAACGCATGCGTTTTTGAATGGCACTAAAAGGTACTAATTGTACATGCGTTTTTGCATGCGTTTTCCATAGGGGCCCATGTTATAAAAACGCATGCGTTTTCTTCAAAACCGCATGCGTTTTTCAAAACGCACCAAAAAATAGTACATGCACTATTTTTGGGTGCAGATTCCAAAACGCAGCCAAGAACACAGGGAGCCATCAGACACCTTAAAAAACTCATGATGACATGAAAAACCCATGTAAAAAAACATGCGTTTTTAAAAGGCACTAAAAAAACGCATGTCAACTGTGACCACAGCCTAAGAGTGAGATGGTCAATGTTGTCTGCTAGCCAAACAATTAGCCAAAGTATCATTTGGTCAAAAGCCATCTAATATGTATGACCAGCTTTAGACTAGTTTTATACACATTTGAATAGAAAAACAGGACTATAAGAACTTTATCTGAACTGGAGTGGTGTACAACAGCATTAACATAGCGTGACTATGCTAGTTGTGGACAGTTTATAGAGTTAATATGTGCTGCATATTTAAGCTCCGATTCATCAAGAGGGGCTTGGGTACTAGAGTAAGGCTGGGTTCACACTAGTGTTTGGGCTGCATGCATCTAGCATGCAGACTCAAAGACAGTGCCGAATGCAGACATACTGATGTGAACGCAGCGGAGATTCTCTGCATGCATTCACACAGAAATGTCCATAGGACTCCAATATAAATGTGTGCGGAATGCATGATGAGTGGTCGGGAGGAGAGAGAGAGATTTTCCTGGATTACTTTACAATGAATTTCTATGGAGGTTTTTGTGTGAATGCATGCTTTCACTTCCTTGTGCTGCAGATGACCACCCGTTCCCATTGGATTACATGCATCATCTGTGCGCATCCGGAGGCTTGCGGACAAAACAAGCTCTCTCGGACGCACAAAAAATGCAACAAGGTGCGTTCAGAGGGCACCGAAAATATACACAAGCGAACGCAACCATGCCCGAACGCAGGCAAACGCAGGTACAATGCGTCCCCATGGTAACCATAGGCACGCTCCACGCATGCGTCACCGCATGCGATCGGCCCCCTCCATACGCAGCATTCTCAAACGCTAGTGTGAAACAGGCCTAAGATTTGTGATGTACAGCACACTGCATCTAATCATGAATTAGATGAGCTGTGGCGTCACACCCCTGTCCCACCCCAGCTCATTTCATTTTAGCTTACCTGAGTGAAACTGGCATGAAAATGACAAAAGGCGACAAGTTTTAAATCTACACGGAGTTGCTCAAAAGTTTTGCGACTTCACAGTTTTAAGCCAGATTTCTGGCTAAAACACTTTGCTGAATCAGGGCCATAACAGTGTGAGCACAGACACTCTGGTTGTTCACCTGGTGTTTGCTACTTATGTTGATTTTGTAATTGTATTTTTTCTATACTCTACTGCCTATGTCGTGTAGTTATTCATGCTACTATACCATTGTTCAAGCAATCTAAAAAAAGCCTCAATTGTAGCTCATTCATTTTTCGAATCCGCCTACTCTTAAACTAAAGGGGTGGTCCGAATTCAAAGTAATTTTCCTCCTAACTCCATATTTATTTGATTCCATATTCTGAGCTATTTTCTAATACACTTGCTTTATTCACTATCCTTTCCTCACTATTCTATCTAACTGCTTTTCTCTATTCTTTTTTCATTTCCTGTCTGATAACACTTTGTTGGAGAATTCCCAGTGCATTCTGGGATAATGAAACAAAGCGTCATCAGAGCAGGTCAGTGCTGCATTCTCTGCCCTGCCCGTGAAAAGAAGAGTCATCAGAAACGTTTGTTTCAGGAGCTCATTCCTGTTCTTTCCCTTGCACTGTGCAAAGTGCGAGAATCTTCAGTAATCAGCTGCAAACTCAGCTGTAAAACTGCAGAATATACAGATTTTCTAAGAAATATAAATATTATTTCCTTTCTTGTGATTTGATTTAATGCAGTCTATAAGTATGTCATAAATGTAATACCTAAGGCTGTACCATAGTTTGCTTAATTTGTTCTCTGATGGTGGCTATACAGTTAGACTCAAATGGGCCAAATCCACCAGGACCAGATGGCCAGATAACCAGCTGATGTGCATGGGGCCCTCCTGACTCTCCCGACAGAAGAATTGTTAGTAGTGATGAGCGAGTATTAAGATCTTCATGTAGCACTAACCGAATACTTTGAACTGTAAATTTTCAGATCCGAGAGAGTTCCCCATTGACTTGCATTGGATTTGTATTGAGTAACGAGTACTGAAACCTTTCAAAGTATTCCGTTAGAGCTATCTGACCCAATGATCTTACTACTCGCTCATCACTAATCAGTAGTTTTAATTAAAATGCTCAATCATTTTGTTTTCAGGGAAGGTAAGCTGCTGTTTGAGTTGCCCGGCAGTGGACTTCACCCTTTATTGAAAACACATGAACGCTTTGCTGAACATTTATGTGTAACGGGGAATTGGTAGATATAACTGACAAGCAAACGTTCTTTCAACCGACAGGTATTTTATGTGTATGGGTACATTAAATTTGTCACCAGGGTGTTGCTAGCGCATCAAAAAGCAGAATGATTTAGAGGCGGAGACCTTGATTCCAGCAATCTATCACTTGCTGGACTGCTTCCTGCAGTTTTGCTAAAATCACTGATTTATTTGCTGGAGATCTACCAATTCTCTGAATGCTGAGCTCTGTATAACTCCACCCACAACACTGATTGGCAGTTTTTTCTATATACTCCAGAGACTGTGAGCCTCACGGACAGGGTCCCATCCCCTCCTGTTTCCTGTTTGTGCATAGACAGAAGGCTGCCAATCAGTGGTAAGGGTGAGGTTATACAGAGCTCACGAATATGGGGGACTACAATAGGTTTACTTATCCTCTAGTGAAAAATCTACCGCTGACAAAACTGTAAGTTTATCAAAACTACAAGCAGCCAAGTAAGTGACACATCACTGGAATCAGGGTCACTGCTCTCAGGTTAGGTTTCAAGAACCTGGTGAAAGAATCCCTTTAATACCATTATACTTCTCCTTATTGAATAACCAAATGTTCACTGTGGGTGGGTCTGGCTTCATTTCTTCTGAATACCCCCAAGTGATTGCTTAAAGTGTTACAAGTTCATTCATGCGCTTTCATAACATTATTACATTTGTGTTTCTCCTACTAAACAGACCTTACCCAGCACCTCATATATTTAAAACAGATAATATAAGTTTAACTAAATAATTATACCTGCCATCAGCAATTGTTTTCATGTAAGTGACAATGGTGAATATATTACTGTGGCCATTTACTAAAGAAATTTCACAAATACAATCCTGGAATGATATATTTGCTGTGTATTTGTTACTGCCCCAAGCCAATCACATGTGAATATGTGCAGATGTGCCTGACTTCAGCAACCTCTGAACCGGAGACAGGCCACCCAGGAGGTGATCTTGACATGGAAAACTATTGGAAAGTTAAGGAGATGATAGCTCTAGAGGCTTAAGTACATTTCTACACATAATCTTCATGTTATCTCTCCAGTTCCACTCATGGAGAAACTCCCCAAGTTTAATGTCAGTAGCTGTCACAAAGCTCATAAAACAGCTGGCACCAGGATTTACCTCTTCACCGACAGTTTGACAACAGGAGCACTGTTAGGGATTGCTCAAGATTTGTTTAACATTTTAGTCTTAAAATAGTTTATTTTCTTGTTTTATTGTTTTATGGTAGATGAAGATGTAATAAAAATGTCTGTTATGGTCGATTGGCGACATATGCAGATTTACTATGCCTTTATAGATCATCATTAGTGTAGAATAACCTATTCAGGGAAGACTTTTCATTCTGAAATATGTTCTAGACTACTGGAAGAAATAGGACTTGTAGGATACTTACCATCACATGCAACCTCATTGCTCCTGGATCTGCAAATGTGCCCCACGATTAGTGAGTTCTGCCATGGGTCGAAGCAGGACAGTACACCACACCACTTGTTTAGTTGCCAATGTATCATCATCTCAAGTTAACAAATAACTATGGACAACTATGAATAGGGATTATGCCTGTTTTATTGTAAATGATTAATTATTGTACTCCAACTATATTTATTCCCATTTCATGATCACATTTTAAACTACTTTTAGGTTCGCTATCTCTTTTTTTTGTAAGACTCTTATTTTTAACCTTTATTTATGTTTATTTTTGGAGCTGGAGTGTATTAGGAATCAGAAAATGTATCAACAGACATAAATGGATATTAACACTGTGGCTAGCTATGAGGCTGGGTAGTCAAGAGGTCCAGGTTCAGATACCAGGAGGGCTTGTAATAAAGAAAAGGGGTAATACAAAGGTGTAGTCAGGTCACAGTCCGACATCAGAGTTTCAGGAAGGTAGGATAAAGACAAAGGGCCTAGGCAAATGGATAGTCAAAAGCAAAGTTAAGAGATCGGGCAACTACAGATCAGATTGGAAACTGAGCAAAGGAACAAGGCACATAAACACCACCTATCTTAACGCTACAACTGACAGTGATGTGGCCACTGCCAGACAGCTAAATAGCCAGGCAATCACTCTAAAGTGGGACACCTGGAGAAAGACCAGCAGCCCCAGCCTATGATAAGGCTGCAAAGCAATCTTCAATTTGCATGAGAATTGCTCAGCCCTCTCCAGTCCAAGTTTGAGCAGCTTTGCTGCTATTCAGAATCTTGACAGCCCAGCAGGCCCCTGCCATCTATTAGGCGGGTGACCTGTCATTTACAGCGTCCTTATGACACAGTGAGCAACTGATTCGTAACAAACTATTTAATGATGGTTGGAGTCAATAAGTACCTTTTATAGAAATATACTCTTGTTAATGAAAATTGTATTTAACGTTTATTTTCTTTCATCTTCTGAGTTCATCTCAGCTGATTTATGACCCCAAAATTTAACTCAACTTTCTATTGGTCATAAATTAGGTACGAAGAGCTCAGAAGATGGAAGATAAGAGCTATAAACTCTCCCAGCTCACTGACATTCTCAGTTAACTCGTTCTGCTGCCAGCAATAGACAGTGCAACAAAGAGTATGTTAAAAGCAAACAGTGTATAATTTTTAACTATGCCAAAAAATAATTTGATGCCCAACATACATGCACTTATGTAAAAAAAATTCCCACAAAGGTTTTCATATCCATTAATAATACTGTAGATACGTAATGCAGCTGATACAGATCTAGGAACATTTTTAATAAAATACTGTATATAAATGTATATACTGTATATGTATATAAGACTGTGAGCCCTTGTGGACAGGGTCCCTGCCCCTCCTGTACCTGTACGTCCTGATCGCCTAGATTTTGTGTACTTCTTCTTGTCTCTCTTATCCTCATGTAAAGCGCCATGGAACCTAATGGCGCTATATAAATAAATAATAATAACATATACACTTTCATGTGAGTTTTACATAATTTCTTTTCTGTTTTTTTTAGATTCTGACATGAGCATGCGGACACACTCAGCACACCAAGTCCTGCACTAATATGTCCCAAAAACCTGCATAGCTTCCAAAATGGGAGAGGATCATCTACTTCTTCATCTTCCATCACAGGCGAGACTGTTGCGATAGTCCATTCACCACCTCCAACACGACTCACTCATCCACTAATACGCCTGGCTTCAAAGCATCAAAAGGAACAGGCAAACATCGACCGATTACCAGATCAATGTATAATTCAGATTTTCTCATATCTACCTACAAACCAACTTTGCCGGTGTGCTCGAGTTTGCCGACGCTGGTACAACCTAGCCTGGGACCCTCGGTTATGGAGGACTATTCGACTGACTGGTGAAACATTAAGCGTGGACAGGGCTTTAAAAGTGCTGACACGTAGACTTTGTCAGGATACCCCCAACGTCTGTCTCATGTTGGAGACGGTAATTGTTAGTGGCTGCAGGCGGCTCACCGATAGAGGGCTCTACACTATTGCTCAGTGCTGTCCAGAACTGAGGAGACTTGAAGTTTCCAATTGTTATAACATCTCTAATGAGGCCGTGTTTGACGTGGTCTCATTATGTCCAAACTTGGAGCATCTGGATGTGTCAGGTACTGTATATCCAAGGGTCTTTAGTTTACATATTGTGACTTTATATAATAACATAACAACTAACCTATGAACCAATATTACCTTTTAAACTGATCATTCTATGCTCAGTTCTACAACTGTTGTCTATTGAATAATTCTTGAATTGTGGTTACATTTTGCTGAAGCATAAGGCTAATAAGCTCCACTCTATTTTGTAGTGAGATACACTATTGTAAGCCCCCAAACACAATTGGTAGCGTTCAGCCATCTGCTATCTCTAATGACTCCTCCTTTGTGTTCCATGAAAGAGCAGCTGCCAGACATCTCTGGCGGAGGTTTATCTCACTGAGAACAAAAGGATCAGCTATCCGAAATTGGGCAAGCCTGATTGTTAACTTCCCTGATGTCAATTGTTGGGTAGAGTCGGGATGTGCTCATACACGTTAGACCAGGGGTGGGCAACTCCAGTCCTCAAGAGCCACCAACAGTTCATGATTTAGAATTACCTTAATATAGCAAGGATGATAATTTAATGACTTACACAGGTGATGATTCCAACCGCTGTGCAATACTAAGGAAAGTCTGAAAACATGCACTGTTGGAGGCCCTGGAGGACTGGAGTTGCCCATCCCTGCATTAGACTGATGATCAAGAACACTGATATCTGCCGACATTAGTTTAATATGTATATGGTCCTTTAAAGTGGTCCACCACTGAGAATGTTAACATTCCAATATATTGCACACAATAGACCTCGAGGCTGTAGGTCAGAGGAGGGTGGGGAGAGAGAAAACAGGCGCAGATCTAAATGTAAAAGTACAATATTTCTCAGAAGTACACTGGGCAAGAGAACTCACCTTTATTGTGTCTTGTTTCTTCGCATATCAACCCACTGGGGGTCTTACAGGGGTCAATATGATTAATTAGGAGGGATAACACATACTATATAACCTCCAAACTTTATGTAATACTTCATATACCTGAGGAAGGCTATTTTATGATATTTATAGCCGAAACGCGTTGTTTTAATTATGCTTTTATGACTTTTATGACTTTTTACTACCGTGAAGCCATTTGAAATAAATCTCCAAGAAGGAAAAAGGAGTCAGTGTCCTTATCATAAGGTAAATCTCCTTGGGAGCGCTCAATCCTCTGGATACCTTAATTACTTGCAACATTCCAATATAGTCAAAGTTTAGTAATTCTGTAATATTTTACTATTTTGTTGTGATGGATATTTAAGCATAAGTGACAACAGGAAATGTAGGCTTATTGGTTGAGATCTTTGAAAGGTAAATTGGAATCAGAAGGGTAAAATCACAATTCTGTCAGCATGGTCAGTATCAACTTAACAGTATTTTTAGTAGCTAGTTGTGTTTCTATTGAAAATTTTGTGGAAACATCAAAGATCATAGATAATTAATAAAACCTCCCAAAGAAAATGTTAAGGAATTTTGCAAATGCACTCATTAGTTATTTCGGTTGAACCCTTTGCCGGGGTTTATCTATAGTTGTATTTATTGCCTGATGTGTATGATTATACAATCTATTCAATTCCAGTGTCTGCATATAGCATTCTCTATGCTTTTCTATACATATACAGAGATTGGAATGCAGGTCTGGATAATAATGGAAGAACTTGCTGAGGATGAATATGCTAATGTCATGTATTTAGAAAGCTTCTCAACTTGTTGTACAGATTATATCAGTATATAAAACAAAAAATGGTGAATACACATTGAATTGGCTACCATTTTGACAGTGTAGCTTATTTTCTATACAGTACCTTGAAAAAGTATTCATACCCCTTGAACATTTCCTCATTTTTTCACATTACACCCACAAACATGAATGTATTTTATTAGAATTTAATGTAATATTCCAACACTTAGTAACAAGTATTTGTGAAGTGCAAATACATGGTTTTCGAAGTATTTAACAATACAAAACTGAAAGTAGTCTTAGACCCCTAAATAAAATCAAGGTGACCAATTGCCTCCAGAAGACACCTAATTAGTAAATTGAGTCCACCTGTGTGTAATTTATTTTCAGCATAACTACAGCTGTTCTGTGAAGAGGTTTGTTTGAGAATATGAAGAATCAAACAGCATCATGTAAACCAAGGAACACATCTGAAAGGTCAGAGATAAAATTGTGAAAAAGGGTAAAGAGGCTTTTAGTTAAAAAAAAAAAAAGACATCTTTGCATTTATATTATAAAAAATCACAATGCAACTACAATTTAGGTTGTCGGTGTAATGTGAAAAAATGTGGAAAGTTCACGGGATATGAATACTTTTTCAAGGCACTGTAGATGTTATGTAACAGTCTTTTTAAACAGTATTGGAATATGTTGTTAGATATCACTGAAAATGAATGTTATCATTGCATTGTTCGGACTAAAGAAATTTTAAATGATCTGATGCTGTAATAAAAAAACAGGTTATTTGTCCCAAAATATTTAACTAAAGCTTTCCCCCTCATCCTCATTTATAGCTTAGTCACAGTGATACAGAACTGCCTTCATCCAGCACTCAAGTGTGTCCCATTAAATACTGTCATTTATATCATTTATATTCTACATGCTGCAGGGAACGTCTGTACTGGGATATGCTTTTCTTTGCTATTTTAAGCATCATTGCTGACAGCAACAGGGACCAGAGCGGCTAACACCTTTACATTCACTATAACTAAAAGAGATTGGCCACAACTTTTTTTATTGATGGCATATTATTAGGATAAGCAATTAATATCTGATCGATAGGGGGTGCAAGATCCAGCACCTCCACCACAATTACTGGCCAGTAATTCTCGCATGCTGCCAGAATGCAATTGGTGGATCTGCAATTACCCACTATAGAAATGTGAAAGGGATATAAGTCACTCTGTTATACTGATGGGTGCTCGGGTAGGATGTAGCTCAATAAAATAACATAAAATTGGAATCCGGCACTCCAAATCATGAAAAGCAGAAAATCTAAGGGCAATCCAAACCAGCGTAACATTTCTGTCAAACAATTGGACTTTCCTCAGACGATTGCTGATAAAGACAAGAGACAAGCAGTGAGGTGGTATGTGGCATGAGATAAAGAATGGAAAATGACCTTGATGATCGCGCACATGATCAGAGTCTTTTTTAAATGTTTATCTTGCGCTACTCAACGCCTCAATGCTGATCCCTTGTCTTTATCAGCAATCTGTCTGAGGAAGGTCTAATTGTTTGACGGAAACGTTATGCTGGTAACAGCATCTGAGAATTTACGGCCGGCACTGTTAATCGTTGTTCAGCAGGGACAGCAGGTGTCACACCCTTATAGATCAGGTACTAATGGCCTATTAATGGCCTATCCAGGTCTTTCAATAAAAAAAATTAGTGGCCAATCCCTTTAAGAATACATTAATGAATCCATGTCTTTAATAAATTCAGAAATGGTGTTTTCAACAAGTTTAGAATAGTTTCTTTTCTGTAGCGTTTTGACCTATGTTTCAGATTGTAGCATTTTAGACCATTCCCATTCTATCATTCTTGTAGTGAATACTTAACCTAAATAGGAATATGTCACCAGGATTTTGCCACATAATCTGAGAGCAGCATAATGTAGAGACAGAGACCTTGATTCCAGCTATGTATCTTTTACTGAGCTGCTTGCTGAAACTTGGATAAAATTACGGTATTGTTTTAATAGCAGGAAATTATCACTGGAGAAGTAGTAAATTTGCTTACATATAGTCTTCCATGTTAAAGGGAACATGTCACCCCCCAGTGCCTATTAAACTAAAAGAGCCACCTTCAGCAGGACCTATGCTGCATTTTGTGAAGGTGGCTCTTGTCATCCTACCCCCGGGACACCCAAATAAACACTTTATTAGAAATTGGTTTAGGTCCGGGAGGTATACTCTCCTCCCAGAACCTAAACCCTTTGCTCATATTACCCCTCCTCATCTGCTGTCCAGGACCCCCTCCTGTGTTCCTTACGAGTGGCTTTGGCGCCTGCGCATATCTCTCAGCTCTCGGGCATCTCCAAGAGCTCTGCCCGAGAGCTGATGTCACATGATGTTGGGATACTGCGCCTGAGTATAGGACAGGCACCAGATCCCACCCTGTGTGGCCTTATGTTTTATGCAAGCTGCGGGGCTGTGAATCTGGAGGAGGGAACAGGCGCTGTCATGCTGTTCCCTCCTCACCGGATTCCTAGCCCCACAGCCTACATTAAGCATAAGACCGTACAGGGCGGGATCTGGTGCCTGCCCTATACGCAGGCGAAGTGTCCCGACATCATGTGACGTCAGCTGTCACCCGAGATGCCCGAGAGCTGAGAGATATATGCGCAGGCACCGAAGCCACTCGTAAGGAACACAGGAGGCGGGTCCCGGACAGCAGAGGAGGAGGGGTAATATCAGCAAAGGATTTAGGTCCTGTGAGGAGAGTATACATCCTGTACCTAAATTAATTTCTAATGAAATGTTTATTTTGGTGTCCCGGTGGGGGGGATAGGATGATAACAGACACCTTCACAAAATGCAGCATAGGTGCTACTGAAGTCGGCTCTTTTAGTTTAATAAGCCCTGTGGGAGGGTGACAAGTTCCTTTTAGTGAACTCTGTATATCCACTCCCCCACCACTGATTGACAGCTTTCAGCCTATGCGCATAGTACATGGATAGCTGTTAATCAGTGGTATACACAGGGTTATACTGAGCTCAGCATTTGTAGATGTGGCACCCTGTACCAGGTAACCACATGCTTCCCTAGGACACTAAAGGGATTTTCCAGAGCTGGAAACCACACTTACACCCAACACCTTCCACCCCAGGCCTGTAGGAGGAGCCCAACTGGTTGCCTTAAGCCAGTCTCCCCTATAAATACAGGTGCTGGGGTGGAGTTAGACACAGTGTGCAGACGCTAGAAGAGCTGCGAAGGTAGCTCAGAGATTAGTGAGCTGAACTGGTACCGGAGCCGTGCTAGGCCCAAACCAGTACACACAACAGCCAGTGTAAGCGTCCAGAGAGTAGGGACCGAAGGCAAAGGTGAGAACCATTTTACCGGGGGGCCGAGGTGTCATACCGGCTCACCCCACCAGAACACCGGTCACTGGAGCCCGAGTCTGCAGGGGACAGAGGAAATAGACCCAGCAGAGAATCCAGCACCCCGAGGAGGCTTAGCTTCCCGGACACCCGCAGCACCAACAATTGAGTGCCAGGACCGCGGGGAGAGAGACGGTGGTGGCCCATGAGAAAGCTCTCAGTGCAGCAACATGGGTATGGAGAGAGAAGTAACGGTCCGGTTAGGTTCCATACCTGCCGGACTCAGAACGGGAGAGCAGAATAAGGAGGCCTATACCCCAGCTCGCTGTGGAAGTCCTAAGGTGTTTCCTTCACTCCGGACGTGTGTACCTGCAACCAGTTATCAGTAAAGTTACCAAAAGACTTTAATGTGTGCATGTCCCTCCTTCAACTCATCCTGCACCACACCGACTACGCTCCCCTACTCCAGTCCTGTGCAGCAACGACTGTTCTGCCTTACTCCATGATCATAACCCTTAGCCCCGGGGACCCTGCTCCTCCTGTAGGGAGCCACTCCATCCTGCTGCCGCCCATCACCCCGGAGGCCCAAGCAGCACTGGTTCCTTCACCGGAACCTACAGGTGGTGTCACGACTGACAACTTCAATCCCTGTAAATATTCCCCAAGGGCACAGGCTCGGGCACGGACCACCCGTGACATCCCCACAACTGACCGCCCGAGACCTGAGTACCCAGTCCCTTGTGGCCCCAGACATAGAACTAATAGATCTGCATGAGAAAACACTATGATTGTATCAAAACTGCAGCAAGCAGTCTAGTAAGTGGTATATTAATAATAATTATCTTTATTATAAGGCTGGCTTCACACTGCGGTCAGGTCCGATCCAGGGCTGTCAGGGGTGAACCTGACAGCCCCGGACCTGATTTTCACCCCATGCAGCCCTATGGGGCCGGATGGCAACTCTCTGCCATCCGGTTACCATGTGTCCGGGAGAATCCGGGAGGAATCGGATTTTTCTCCCGGACAAAAAATTGGAGTATGCTGCATTTTTGTGTCCGGGGAGAAAAATCTCCACAAATCGGACCCTTCCGGATTCTCCTGGATCCTTCCGGATCCGGGGCAATCCGGCGCTCCCTGACATGGAAGTCTATGGGGCTGGATTGCCCCGATCCGGGAGGATCTGGGAACCGGACACCTGCGGCTGAAGTTCAGCGTGAGCTACGCTGAACTTCAGCACTAGGGAGCTGTCCCCTGTGAAGCGGTTCAGCACCACTTCGCAGGGGACAGCTGAGCTCTGTAGCATCCGGCTGCACACCGGACTGGAGGGCATATTTGCCCTCCAGTTCTGTGTCTAGATCCGGTCCGGGGCTGTCAGGTTCACCCCTGACAGCCCCGGATCGGACCTGACCGCAGTGTGAAGCCAGCCTAAAAAATACAACGATTAAAACAAAAATAAAGATGACCCTATAAGAGCTTCCAATCTGCATGAGGTGGGGGTGACACAAAGTACAATGGTGGTCCAGCCATCTTGAATAAATGGGGGTTGGTAAAGGCTGCATAGTTCATCACCAGCCAATCTGTGTTTGGTGAAATTTACGGAGAGTTATGCTCAGAGAAATAGGTAATTTGCTATATATAAAGATGTATTTTTAGGGAGCGCCTGTATAAAATGTGGATAGTCTTAATTTGTTTGGGTACAGCATTGCAGAAAATTGGTGCAGAATGGGGGAAGTCTTGGAGCCAGGAGTGGGAGGTTCGAATTAGTGGGGATGTTAGTTGAAAGTCACTTGTAGAATGCAGAGAATGGCTAGGGTGATAGAAAGGAGGGAGGAGATGTAGGGAGGTGCTGCGCTCTGAAGAGCTTTGTGGTTGAGAGCAAGCTATTTAAATTGAATCCTATAATGTATGGACAGCCAGTGCAATGACTGGCACAGAGCAGAGGCAATCTGAGTAACTGTTAGCCAGATATGTAATAATAATAATAATAATTGTAATAATCAAGGGGGAGTGGATCAGGGCCTCAGTTAGGGTTTTTGGTGTTTTTATGGCGAGAAAGGGCAAATTCTAGAGATGTTCTTCAGGTGCAAACGACAAGAGCAGGTGAGAGATTGTATATAAGAGGTGAAGGAAAGATTGGTGTCAAGCATAACACTGAGACAGAGAGCCTGCTTCCTAGGCGTTATGTGGTGCCACACACTGAGAGGGAAATGTCAGATTTAGGGAAGTTAGTGGAGGGCACAAGCAAAAGAAGTTCAGTTTTGGTTGAGTTTCAGATAGAGAGTGGACATGATGTTGGAAACAGCGGTTAGACAGTCATTGGCGTTCTGTAATGCAGCGGGTGTAAGGTCAGGGGATGAAGTGTATAGTTTTGTGTCATAAGCATAAAGATGGTACTGGAAGCCAAACTGCTGATGGTCTGTCTGATAGGGGCTGTGTGGAGTGAGAAGAGAAGTCGGCCAAGGACCAAACACTGAGGGTCAACAATAGTGAGAGGAAGAGGGAGAGAAGTGGAGCCAGGGAATGATACACTGAAGGAGTATTCAGAAGGATAGGAATAGAACAAAAGAGAGAGCTGTGTCCTTTATGCCAGTTGAGTGAAGCATAGTGAGTAGGATATGGTGGTCAACATTTTCAAAAACCGCAGAGAGGTCAAGAAAAATTAGCAGAGTGGTCACCATTATGTTTTACTGTCAGAAGGTCATTGATCACTTTGATGAAGGCAGTTTCTGTAGAATGTAGGGGGCGGAAACCAGACTGTAATGGATTTAGAAGAATGTGAGTAGAGAGGTAACAGGTGAGGTGGGAATAGACCAGGAGCTCCAAGAGTTTAGAGATGTTAGGAAATGGGGTCAGTGGTGCATGTAGTAGGACGAGAGAAAGAGAGAAGCCTGAAGACTTATTCTGTGACTGGATCATATGTGAAGAGTGAGCTAGAGAAGATGTGAGTAGGGATGGGAGTAATGGCGCTTGCAGGCCAGCAGCTGATTTTCTGGTGGATGTTTTCTATTTTCTCTGTAAAGTAAAAAGCCAGATAATCAGTACGAAGGTCAGTGATAGGGGCCTGCACTTTAGGACTGAGGGGAGAGGTAAAGTGTCAAAGAATTTTTTTGTATTGTTGGATAGTGAGGAGATCAGGAAAGTGAAGTAGGTTTGTTTGGTGAGGTGAAGGGCAGAGTTGTAGCTTCTTAACATAAATTTATAGTGGACTAGCTGTAGATCACAGTGTTGCCCGGACATAGTAACTGACTGCGTTTAGTTATAACAGAATAGAATGATTATTTTGCACATAAATGTCTGCCTCTAGCTCCTCTCCCTCCATAGAATGTTGTCTGGTTCTGCCTTTAGCTCCTCTCCCTCCATAGAATGTTGTCTGGTTCTGCCTTTAGCTCCTCTCCCTCCATAGAATGTTGTCTGGTTCTGCCTTTAGCTCCTCTCCCTCCATAGAATGTTGTCTGGTTCTGCCTTTAGCTCCTCTCCCTCCATAGAATGTTGTCTGGCTCTGCCTTTAGCTCCTCTCCCTCCATAGAATGTTGTCTGGTTCTGCCTTTAGCTCCTCTCCCTCCATAGAATGTTGTCTGGTTCTGCCTTTAGCTCCTCTCCCTCCATAGAATGTTGTCTGGTTCTGCCTTTAGCTCCTCTCCCTCCATAGAATGTTGTCTGGCTCTGCCTTTAGCTCCTCTCCCTCCATAGAATGTTGTCTGGTTCTGCCTTTAGCTCCTCTCCCTCCATAGAATGTCACCTGGTTCTGCCTCTTGCTCCTCTCCCACCATAGAATATTGTCTGGTTCTGTGAGGAGGTGGCCATGGCTAGGGTAGTGGGCGTGACTATGTGGAGTGGGTGTGACTATGTAGAGTGGGCATGGCTATGTTGATGGGTGGACTATGCTGAGCTAAGAGGAGTGGGCGGGGCTTGATATATACATACACACACATACATACACTCACCTTTTATTTATTTGATAAAGTTTTCTGGTGTGCGAGCTTTTCTCCATAAGCGTTCAGCACTCCTAGAGCATCGCTGGAGAAATTGAGGGCTGTTTTACTCTGTGTTTGGAGGTTTTGAGGTTGATAGGAGCTACTTGGTCCAAGGTGCTTCTGCGAGTGTCACTTAAGGTACCTTTACACGCCGCGACGGCAGGCTGGATACATCCCGCTACAGGCTACAAATGTAGCTTGTAGCGCCAATGTAGCCCGTCGTAGCGGCGTCTGAAGACGTGCCGATACAGCCGGCAACAGATACATCTGTTTCCTAGCTCTGCTCGAAAACTGATGGCTACAACGCCGATGGTAGCGAGCTGTATCGGCGTGTAAAGAAGCAACGGAAGGGAACTCGGGACAGCCTGCGATGTAGCTAAGGCGTGACCCTGGCTCCGTGTTACCGCGCCCCATGTGCGATCATTGGTGGAAGATGGTGCGTTGCGATTGGTTGTCGGCGCACAGGGCGGCATATTTAAGGAGCTGACGAGTCACACTACACAATTGCTCGAGCGTCAAGTATTAATCAGCCTCCTGCGATGCCTGGCCAATCATGGTATTATTGCTTTGTCCTATCAGCGTACGGACGTCTCGTAATCCACAATTGTAGCACGCCTATGTGCTGTCCCTGCTGCACCAGGTACGCCCATAGTAGCTGGTTGTAGCGGTGTGTAAATGAGCTACAGCTGGCTACTTGAGACACCCGGCGATGTAGCTAGCTATAGATGTAGCGTGGCGTAGCGCATCTTGTCGCGGCGTGTAAAGGTGATGCGTTGACCGTTTGTAACCGTTTGAGCGTGCTCGTGCACGTGAATCCAGTATCCAGCCTGCCGTCGCGGCGTGTAAAGGTACCTTTAGTGATTCACAAGTAGATCAGGACAAAAGGAG
Source organism: Allobates femoralis (assembly GCA_033576535.1). Taxonomy (NCBI): domain Eukaryota; kingdom Metazoa; phylum Chordata; class Amphibia; order Anura; family Aromobatidae; genus Allobates; species Allobates femoralis. The sequence continues at coordinate 283,764,618 of JARQOC010000005.1, forward strand.
GAGATTGGGGGCAGTGAAGAGTGTAGAGAGTCTGTGAGTGTATGAGGGTTAATGGCCTGTAGATTTCTGAATGTGTGATACATAGATGTGCTGGGGTAGGTGAGGATTTGTGAGTGTGAAGGTGAGAATGTTGTGGTCAGAGAGAGGAATAGGTGACTTATCTAAGCCGGTGAGCGGAGAAGGCTGGTAACCAAGGTATACATCGGGTATCTAGGCAGCGCGCGCTGCCTAGATACCTGCAGTTTACCATGGATACCAGCTCCCAGCGCTTGCTGAGAGGCGATGGGTGCTGGCTGATTGTGTCTCCCAGTGTCACACGCAGCGATGCTGCGTGTACACCGGGTGACCATCATCAAGTTTTCGGTCCAGTCTGAAAACCTGGCGACCATCAACCAGCGATTTATCGCTGGTTGATGCGCCCTGTCACACACGTCAATATCACTGCAACGTCACGTGCAGCAGCGATATTGACTGCGATATTGACGTGTGTGACGGCCCCTTTACTGGCTTTGTGTTTCTTGAGCACTGCTCCAAAATCGAAACCAGGCGACATTGGTTTCATAGCCGCCAAATTCCCAATTTACACGCCGCAATAAGGAGGCAATTGGGAGGAAATGTGGCAGCGATGTTTCCAGGTCGCAATATCGCCGTCAATAATTCTCGTCGCGGTTGCGGCGTGTTAAGGTACCCTTAGAGGATAGCATGCATGTAAAAACTAGTGCATAGTGTATGAAATTGCTTACAGAACTAATAGATGATACAGCGCTAGTGATTAGCAAAGAAAAAGTAACTTCCCCGCAGTGGCCCATAGATAAACCCGAACTTGACCCGAACCTCAATGTAAGGCTGTGGTCAGAGTACCATTTTTCACATGTATTTTTGGAGACCTGCGTTTTCAAAAACGCATGTAAAAAACGCACCCATAGGTCCCCATGTTAAAAAACACATGCCCTAATAGCCAAAAAGCATGTGTGACTGTCCCATGCGTTTTTGGAGCATATCAAAAAACGCATGCGTTTTTGTAGAAAACGCATGCGTTTTTATAACATGGGTTCCTATGGGAAACGCATGCAAAAACGCATGTACAGTTAGTACCTTTTTAGTGCCATTCAAAAACGCATGCGTTTCCCATAGGAGCCCATGTTGAAAAAACGCATGCGTTTCCGCATGCGTTTTTTTTAACATGGGCTCCTATGGGAAACGCATGCGTTTTTGAATGGCACTAAAAGGTACTAACTGTACATGCGTTTTTACATGCGTTTCCCATAGGAACCCATGTTATAAAAACGCATGCGTTTTCTACAAAAACGCATGCGTTTTTCAAAACGCTCAAAAAAATACTACAAGCACTATTTTTAGGTGCAGATTCAAAAACGCACCCAAAAACGCAGGGAGCCATCACACACCTTACAAAACTCATACTGACATGAAAAAAAGCATGAGTTTTGTTAAATCACGTAAAAAAACGCATGGCAACTGTGACCACAGCCTAAGTCTCTGCTTGTCAGTTTAGCTTTCTGCCCACCTACAGCCAGTCATAAATAAAACGCTTCTGGGGGTGGGAGAGAGCCTTTTTTAAAAAAAATAGATTAGTTTTGGACTTGCACTACTCCCAAAAACTGTGTTATAAACCCAGTGCGAGCTGATCAAACACTGCGTGCGGCTTGAGAATTAAATCCAAGCACTCATTCAGGTTTTTTCATTTTGGTTAAAGGTGATTTATTTCAAAACAAACACAGGTGTAGTAGGTGACTGGCAGGACAACGTTTCGGCCTCCAATTAGGCTTTGTTGACAGAGTCACTGGTATATTCACAGTCAGGGAATCACTAGTATTAGGCTGGTGTATATATAGTTTTAGGTATCTGCAGGCTTTTGACAAACTTATAACCTGTATATAGCTTTCCAGGTGTCTCACATGTATTTTCAGTGGTTATGTTGGATATTTTTAAACTCCAGTATGTTTTGTAGTAGGTGTCCAGAAGCGATTGGTGGGTGATACTGCGTTCCAATTGACTGGCTGTGTCCGAGGCGCCTTATTTGATGACCCGTGCATTCACGCAAGGCTGACCAATGGGAACACAGTTCAGTACACCAATCGCAGTGATAGGGGCGCGGTTAAACACACTTTAGCACGCCCCTATTGAAACAGTATGGCCATATCGCTGCTACGATTGTGGCGTGTGACGCAGCGAGGTGTGAAGGAACGATCGCTTCCGATCTTCTGCAGGCGATTTCCGGGACGCAGGATCGCTGAAGATCGCACGCTAGATAGCTATGTGTGACAGCTCCACAGCAATGTGAAAAAAGTGCCCGAAACGTGCGCACTCACTTCAAATTGCCGGCGATATGGAAGTCATATGGCGGCGTGTCACCTTTAGATTACACAGCCTGTACACTCTATGACATTGGTGCACAACCTGTAGCCAGGGGGCCACATGTGGCCTGCGATGTCATTTTAGGAGACCCCAGCTATCTCTGACATCTCTGTGCTCAGTTACTCTCAGTAATGCCGGAGACACGCTATGCAAAATGCATGTAAAACACTCGCACAATATGCTGCTCTCCAGAGAGTCAGCGGCCATTCCGGGTGAGTCATGTGAGACCCATGCGAGTTTCTCGGATGCATCTCGCATAGTGTGTCTCCAGTCAAACTCTAATGATACCTGCACTCATTCAATGATCAGCTGGATGTATTTTTTTCTGAAGTGTTAAGGGAGTGTTAGAGGAGCAGTGGACCATCTTTCTCTACAATACTGGAATTACCAAAAATAAAAATCCAATATTTCAGATTCTGGAATACTAAGTACTGTTATTATATCCCTCAGATCAGAATACCTCTTCAAAAACTCGAACTAATAAGAAAGCGGTGCTCTTCTGATGAAGAGGTATAGAGAGGTGCAGAGTAATAAACAAAGCATATTTTACCTCATCCCAGTGCTGGATTCACAGCAAAATTGCTCAGTATTGCTGTATATTGTGCTGCAAAATGAATAAAGATCAGGCAGCCATGTTTTTCCACCCCTGCCTAAAACCTTTGCACAGTGCTGTATATCATGCTAGTTCTTGATATAAGCAAGATTATTAACTAGCTTTATTTGTGTCACTATATAGAGGATTTATGAATTTAGTATTTTTTGCTTTGTGTATTTATTGGGATGTGTTAAATAATGCACTAATAATTATATATGTTTTTTTTCTGTAGGTTGCTCTAAAGTAACTTGTATCAGCTTGACACGTGAAGCTTCAATAAAACTATCTCCACTGCATGGTAAACAAATATCCATCCGTTATTTGGACATGACGGACTGTTTTGTGCTGGAAGACGAGGGACTCCATACAATTGCAGCTCACTGCACTCAGCTCACTCACCTCTACTTGCGTCGCTGCATCCGTATCACCGATGAAGGTCTTCGTTATATTATGATATATTGTACATCCATCAAAGAATTAAGTGTGAGTGACTGTCGCTTTGTGAGTGACTTTGGCATGCGAGAAATTGCCAAACTGGAGTCTCGTCTGCGGTACCTAAGCATAGCCCACTGTGGCAGGATAACCGATGTAGGCATCCGTTACATAGCCAAGTACTGCAGCAAGCTCCGTTACCTCAATGCTCGAGGTTGTGAAGGCATCACAGATCATGGAGTGGAGTACCTAGCAAAAAATTGCACAAAACTGAAATCTTTGGATATTGGTAAATGCCCCCTGGTTTCAGACATTGGTTTGGAGTTCTTAGCCCTGAACTGCTTTAACCTAAAGCGCCTGAGCCTGAAGTCTTGTGAGAGCATCACAGGTCAAGGGCTACAGATTGTTGCTGCCAATTGCTTTGACTTGCAGATGCTAAACGTTCAGGACTGTGAAGTGTCAGTAGATGCTCTTCGCTTTGTGAAACGCCACTGTAAGAGATGCATCATTGAACACACGAATCCTGCCTTCTTCTGACAAGTCATGGAATACATAACACTTATTAAAACCGTATAACTAAAGAAGAACTGACACTGTCAACACATTTTCTGTTTGAGGTTCTGTTTTTTATCTCCTAATAGAAAATATAACTGATTGTCTTTATTTTAATGTTCATCTGTAATTCAGCTATTGACATATGGTGAGGAATTATGTGGTGAATGCATAATAATTGTACATGTCTGCTTTATTCCACTGCAAGTCATTGCTATTCTATACAAGGGAAACCTTCTTTGGTGATCATGTATTAAAGAACACAACTGGTGAGAAAACTGTGTCACCCAACGTCTCAGTCTGAAATGCCAGTAAAAGGAGACATTATAGGCCATGCAATGCTCCTTTGGAAGCATCTTCCAGAGGAGCAATGCTTGGCGTATAAGTCTCCTTACACTGGAATGTCAGGCATGTCACCCTCCACAAGGAGAAGTTACTCCTTAAATCCTAGTCAGAGGCTTCTCATAAAGCCAAGTTAGATTGTTTGCTTAGCACTTAGGAGCAGCAACACCCCGAAACATGTGTCTGTGTTGGCTTTTATCCTAAGTTATTTGGCAAGGTTCATTAAAAGGTCAGTCTTGACTTTTAATATATCTAATTCCCATAGGTAATGATGGGAGTGCTGGTGTGTCACCGTCCGCGCTGCTGTGGCATGAATAAACTCACCAAAGAGACAGCAGTTATTCCATCCTTTTATTTCCTCCTCTTTCCTACGCGTTTCAGCGCCACACCCGGCGCCTTCCTCAGGGACATAGATGTCCCTGAGGAAGGCGCCGGGTGTGGCGCTGAAACGCGTAGGAAAGAGGAGGAAATAAAAGGATGGAATAACTGCTGTCTCTTTGGTGAGTTTATTCATGCCACAGCAGCGCGGACCGTGACACACCAGCACTCCCATCATTATCTTGGATTCAAACCACTATCCAGTGGTCGGTGGAGGTCCTGCAGCAGCTGGAACACTTGATTCCAAAAACGCCTTCAAACCAGTTGTGGGGATCACAACTGGACCAGGTGAGCAGCTTCATAGCACCACCACCTTACACAAGTGTCATCAGTGATAGGGCACTATTGCGCCTCTTGCCCCCCTCCCTATTTTCTTTTCACAGTAATTCCCATAGGTGTCACTCTTCCTCTCTGAAGAGCTAATTGTCATACTCAGTCTGTCAATTATATTAAGAGGTTAGGACCCAGTACAATGTTTCTTCATAGCTACATTGGTAAAGCCACAAAATACACATTGTGGTCCGATTTCACATGTTTAACATTCTTTGTCTCTTGATCTGAACTCAACAGCCTCATAGGCATATGAAGCTATTAGGGCCGCTTTACACACACCAACTTATCTGTCCAACTTCTGAACAGATCTCTGGTTGCAGTGAAATAATGGACACATTGCTCCATTTTGTGGCTGTGTACAAATGTGTCCATGATTTCACTGCAACCAGAGATCTGTTCAGAAGTTGGACACAGAAGTTGGTGTGTGTAAAGCGGCCCTCAAGATTGGGTCAGGGATCTAGCAGCAGATCTGAACATCGCTGTTCATAAACTAACAGTGAGTGTCAGAAATTTGAAACATACTTTGGACTGTTTCTTCAACAGGTTATTATCCTAGAACTCATAACGTTCATTCATTCATTCATTCTCAACCCTGGAATGCGTGACGTCTGAAATGTACATGTTCACATAACCCAGGCCTTTTAGGCCCTTGTGCAAATCATATTAAGGAACTCAAATAAATAACTTTTACAAGTTTATTTCAAAATTACAAAGTAAGACATGTAAAATGCACAACATTGTAATTATAATTGTTTGCAGAAACACCAAAATAGTAAGTACATGGGCCTAAAAGGCCCGCATTATGCATTCTATGTGATGAATCCTTTTTATCATTTAATATTTTTTTTTCAAATTTCAAACAAAGATGAAAAACACACAAGGGTATAAACATGTTGAAGTAAACTAGCTGCAGCTACATTTCTTTTCCAACTTTTCCTTTTCAATTTTATTGATTTTTGCACAATTTAAACATTATCTTTTCTGAAGAATGTTCTTTACAGACATTTTCTCCACAAATAATACAGTAACGCCCAGTTTTCCTGTCTTTGTTTGTCTGACAAATAAAATAATGCTTTCAATTTCTTTTTTCCTGGCTCTAAAAATTGCCTGAAAATGTACGCCACACCATTTCATAGCTTCTCTAGTCTGGTTTGGCAAGCTTTTTATGTTGTTTCGCTGCATCATGTGAGGCATTTCAAGTTCATGACAAAGATCCTTTCTTCTAGAAACAAAGAAACTGAGAAAGAGGCTGAATCCTTTCTCCCAACATGGCATTATCACAGGTCCTTCAGCAATTAGCTCACAGTGCATGCTGTCCTCCTGATGGTCATTACTGTGTTCAGAAGGACCTGTGATGATGTCATGGCCTTATGGCATTGGGAAGAAGGAGTCAGTCTCCCTGTCAAGATCACATGGCCATTACATCATCACAGGTCTTTGAACACACAGGCATGATGCACCCCACTCCCCAGCAACTCTGACTATAGTAACTTGAGATACAAACACTGATGAGTATATCATAAACATAGTACTGGCCTAAAAGATCCAGGTTCTGTAAATATGGGGTTTCCATAAAAAAACAATGTTATACCAAAATGGCTATCACATAAAATTATAGGAACAACTGGATATTACCAGCAATAACATACTTGAGGAATACATAGAGCTCCAAAATTCTAACTAAAGTAATTTTGCAGAAGATAGGAAAAAAGTAAGCTAACTGGACTAAAAGGTCCAGGTTACACATTCTAGCAATATGCAATACAATTCCTACTTATATTTTGACATAAACTGTACATCTAACATGCCCATAGCATTTCATAAATCAGACTGTTCTAATAGTGTTCTGTTGACAAATATTTGGCAAGTATATGAAGACACACCATTGCCTGAACTCTAAAAAGCAGTTTGTTGAGCCATAAAATCATATATTGTACTCGTTACATTAAAGTGAATCTGTCACTAGGTTTTTTCCCCCATCTAAGAGCAGTGCAGTGTAGAGATAGAGAAACCCTGATTCCACCAATGTATCACTTACTTTACTGTTTGTAAAACAAAATTGTTTTGTATGCTGCAGGTCTATCAGTTCTCTGAATGGTGAGATCTTTTTAACCCCATCCACACCACTGATAGGCAGCTTTTTGTGTACACTTTGCATATTCAGAAGGCTGCCAATCTATGGTTAAACTACATAGCAGTAGAATAATTAGTCCCCTACTGATAATCTTCTGCCTGGAAAATCTTGATTTTATGAAAACTACACTAAGCAGCCCAGTAAGCGATACATTGCTGGAATGTCTGTCATTATTCTACTCTGAGATGATGTAGCAAAACCCTGCTGACAGATTCCCTTTAAATGGTATATATAGGCATGCAGTCACACAGGCAGTGAATCCTCTAAACTAGCATGAATGTTTTCTAATCCTCAATCTGACAGTCAAAAGTAGATACACAGTATTGCAAAATGAAAAGGCAAGCACCTTAGTCATCTCTTACTGCTTAACGATGGTAAATGGAAAGATTCTCTATTACTCAAACTTCATCCTGCTCACATAGCTTTGGTTTGTTAAAATGTTATCATTGTTATGTGCACATGATCTGGAGGCACGGCGTGTTAGACGCACTGCCTCCGGACCTGCAGGAACCCACGAGTGAACGCAGGGTGAGCACAACCGCTCTGTGCCCATGATCTGCGTTTGATGCATGGTGGTTTCTCCCTGCATTCACCCGCTGGAGATCGCTTCCGACTCCACAGCATGGACTTAACATGCTGTGGAGATGAGGAAACCTGCACGGCAGCTGAAATAGCCTTGCGGCGGGAAGAAGCATTAGTGAGCATGGGATTTCCAGAAATTCCATTCACTATGCTGGTACTGTACAACATAGCGTTTTGAACACAGCAGCAATACTCAGCATCCAAACACTGCTATTCCGGATCATGAATAGGCTTTCTCTATTTTAGGCTAGGGCCACATAAGCGTATGGAGTGAAATGCAAGAATGTCGGATGCGATATGCTATTAACCCTCCGCTCATGCTCTACTGTGAGCGTGACCAAGTGTTATTATGCTGTGATTCGATCTTGCGATTAGATCACAGCTACGAGGAGAGGGGGAGATTAATTTCCTATCTCCTCCATTGCTGACCTTGGTATATATCGCACTGCACTCGGAGTCATCTGAGTGCAGTCCACTGTTTCACACGCACCTTTAGACTTGTATGGGTGCAAGTGATCCAAGACTTACTGCCAAACGCAGCATGCATGCCGAGTGTAATCCGATTTTTCATTGTATTGCATTCATCCAATTGTGCTCCCATTGTCTCAATGTGTGTGTCCTAGCATTAAGTGTGCTGTATTCTACATTATTCTGACAATTAGAGAAGGCGTCTGAATGGCATTTCTGACAGAAAGCAAAGATCTTATTAATCATGATGAATCAAAGCTTGTCAGTAACTTCTATTTTCTTTTACAGTCATTACACCATATTCACATTCATCTAGAGAAGGAAGCCATTTCATTTTTTGTCTCTGGTTAAGGAAGACAGAAGCAAAATCTGTCAATTTCATAGAATAAAAGCCTTTCCCGATTCCCATTATGGCTGTCAGTTGTGAAATGTGCTTTAATTACCCCAGACCATAAATAAATAGAGTTTTACAATTAGTAACGATTAAGAGATGATGCTACAGCTACAGATTGCTATGCAATGTTCTGATATTAAATGAAGGATTTTTGGAGTATTGAGTGAAGGATATTCATTAAAGGCAGAATTCAGGTCTATTCTCCAATGCTTTTTATTATACACATAATGTGACTACATTTCCTATATCATTTATCATGTCCACAATCATTTACATATAGAAGATACATAAAATATTAGTAAGATTCACAAGATACTTTTACTTTTTCTCCTGTTCTTTATTTTCTATTTTTGACAATTGTAATTTATTGGATACATTTTTCTCACATGTTGTATTGAGTGACTTCCCACATTCCCATCCACTATTCATGGACGCCATGTTGCAGAATTGCAGCTCTGTGGTAATTAGGGGGAACAATCAATCACTTTCCCATGTCTGTCATTTCACTCTTCTATGTTTTCTTCTATTCCATTAAAATAAGCTTACATTTGTCACTTGTAATGGTTCCAAATGGTGAAATGTTCAACTAGATCACTGGAACAAATGTGCCCTCAGGTGGCCCCTTAATACGTAAACTCACTTCTAACATTTTCTGCATCTTATTTAACATTGTGTCTCCCAAACCACCAACAACATTTGTTAAAAACTAGTGGGAACATATGCGACGCCCACTAAGGCTGTGGGTACGTAACTGGCTGGTCGCTGTGGAGTCGTGTGGACTGACCGTCTCGTGGCGGCGTGCAGAAAAGGGAATTGTGTACAGGTGATAAGTTTGTGATGCCACCTGTGGTTAGTCTGGTCAGGGTGACCAGCGCTGCTGTTGAACCTCTGGGGCTGACCGAGTGGCAGCATGGATGGTATTGCTCCCCACAGGTAGAGCAGGGCCCCAGGGCAGGTGAGACCATCTAATAAGGTGATGAAGGGCAGGGAGGTAGGGTGCAAGGAGGTGCGCAGAATAACAGGAGGACACCGGGGGTGCTGTTCTTGCACTTTACTCACAGTCTTTAGCAGTTCTAGCCCAGCCAAGTACCGTCTCCTCTGGGTCTGCGATCCCGCCAACTCCCAAGCAGCTTAGGTTCACTCCTCCGAGACACCCCTCTGTAAGCCTTTCCTGGTTGTCTTCCCACGCTGACTACTCGCCTCTCCTGCCCTGCATCCTCGTGCGACAGTGTCCCGAGTAGGAGACTGCGGACCTTGACGGGTGATGGTCACCACATCCCATGGCCCTAGGACTAGTCACCATTTCAGCAAATGTGCACAGTGCAGGCCATTTCACCTGCAGCTTAGTGGCCTCCAATTTCCTGGCTCAACTATGAAAGGTTGCCACCAGATTGGGGACGGCCCCCTCATGCAACCAAGTTCCTCCAGCAGCAGCCTCAGGGCAGGTGCTGGAATGGGGTCCCTCTGGTCAGGGTTCTGTGGCGATCTACCCACTGGTCCCATTCCTCCCCTGGTACTGGCCTCCCCTAGAACTTCATTCTCACTTGTCTTCCTCTCCCAGATAATCTGAGTTTCTAGACTGTTCACTGCTCCTTTTCTAACCTTCAAGTCCCACCCCCTCTGCCTATTCCCTCCTCCAGCCTGAAGATGAGGCCCTCCCTCTCAATAGGGTATGCCCAGATCCCCAAGTTTGGAGTTACGATGGGTGTTAGGTGCAGGTGTTCATGTGTCTCTGATTTGTGTCCTCTCCTTACCTGGGAGTGGGATACCACACCTATGCCTTAGGTGTAGTACCTCTGTGGCAGCCAGACTGCAGGGGCACCACACATACTTTTCTGATTATTTATAGCATTATATCAGCTAAGAAAATCAAATTTATTTAATTTTATTGTTAGCTTGACTACCAAGTCCAGTGTATGTTTGTGGCACTAAAATCCCCCCTTTCCCATCTACTCCTCCATACATATTTTCCATTCCAGGTCTGGATCATGATGTGGGTAAAGAGCCTAAGTGACATATTAAATCTATGTGCTGCCACTGATACACAATGTTGCCTCTAGTTTTTGAAGAGGGTCTTTTACTGACTTGTTTAATATAAACTGAGTACTGCCTCCACTTGGTGCTGCTCCAATTATCCTGGAACAGCTTTTCTTTTTCTTATATGTCCTAAGTTCCAAAGTTATGCCCCCCTAGTAGTTGCTGTGCAAATTTTCTTTTGAACCAACTAAGCATATACCACCGGACGTCTGTGGGCAATTATTATTTTCTTGTTATGCTGCCCAATCAAAACTCGACTGCGCCCACAGAGAAATTCTGATGTGCACACCCAGTTGGTTGAAGGGAACATGTACTCCCTTATTGCCGGGGCATAACTTTTGAACAGAGAGGCACTAAAGAAAAACTGTTCCAGAATCAGAGGAGCAGCACCAATTGGAGGAGGTACTCAGTTTATATTGAAAAACAATCTTGGAAACGGTCGTCTTTAGGTCCCCTACCCAGCATTGTAAGTGGTTTAGTATACAGAAACTATCTGACAGAGTCTATTTATTACCTGATATCAATATTCTTTTATGTATGTCATAGCAGTAAAGTCTACTTGCCTTCTCTTATAGAGAGCATTACTAGCCTTCTTGTTAGACAGAGTATATAGAACACATTTAATATACTCATAAAGTTCTATTCAAACCACATATGGGAACACTGCTCTGGTAGGTCATTGTCATGAAAATACAACCAGCATAAGGCCAATGGGGTCAACCGTCTCTATGTATGATCCACTACTGTGCCAAATTCTAAGTGCCTTAAGTAGATTCAATGAATCTTTAAATCATCCTTTTAGTATGTAAGGATGGAAATAAAAATATTTTGTAGATGTACAGTCTTATTATATAGTCATCATAGGACAGTGTTAACCTACTTATGTCTATCCAAATGAAGAGTAAGTTATATGGACTCAATGCCAAAAACCTAGCTATTGTTTTTCTCATTAATCAGTCAAAGGGAAATAAATTCTATCACTTTTGTGTCTGGAATGATTGCTTTGATCAGTATTTCCATCTCAGACATTTGGAGCATATCCACTTGTCATAAATGTGTGATAGGAGAGGGTCCCAAATTGACATGCCTTTAATTTTACGACTTTTCAAAGGAATTGACCCCAGAATTCTGGTGAAATTGCTTTGATCAGTCGAGGCCTATGTAGCTCATATATTTTGGAGTTGAATATAGCTCTTGATATTTCTAATTTTTCATTATTATTATTATTTCAGTTAACACTGTCTATTTAGCCATTTTTCATTCCTCTTGCTTAACACTCAGTAGAGAAAATAAAAAAATACAGTGAAGGAAATAATTATTTGATCCCTTGATGATTTTGTAAGTTTGCCCACTGACAAAGACACGAACAGTCTATAATTTTAAGGGTAGGTTAATTTTAACAGTGAGAAAATATAAAAAAGAAATTCCAGTAAATCACATTCAAACCAGTTCCCCCTTGTAGTTTTAGGCTGATCTTTCACCTTCCTCATGACCTGGATACCCCACAAGGTGAGATTTTGCATGGAGCCCCAAATCGATGTCGATTGACACTCATTTTGTATTTCTTCCATTTTCTTACTATTGCCCAACACTTGTCTCCTTCCTCACCCAGTGTCTTACTTTGGTTTTGTAGCCCATTCCAGCCTTGTGCAGGTCTAGGATCTTTTCTATCTCTCACTGTTAAAATTAACCTACCCTTAAAATTATAGACAGTTCATGTCTTTGTCAATGGGCAACCTTACAAAGTCAGCAAGGGATCAAATACTTATTTCCTTCACTGTAAATGTAGGCCACACCTGAGAGAAAAACTGTTTGCAATGCTTGCAACAACCAATCAAAACTTAGATTTCATTTCTTAAACTGCTCTGAAAAATAAAATCTGTGCTCTAATTGGTTCCCACAAGCAGCACATTTTCCATTTAGGCCTATATGTGACAGTCCTGTAACTTTTCAGCGGTCAATCTAATATTTCTAGGACTCTTCACTAAATCAGTGATTGGTGCTGTACTGGATGGTGCCTTGTTCTGTTCATATATAAAAGTAAAGAATCTGACATTCACAAATGATGTGTTTAAGCGATCCTCTTCCTAGCATGACTTCCGCAATAAAATTGTTTTATTTGTTCTGGATAACTGACACAATGGTAAATCACGATGATAATTATATAAAGATGTACATAGAGGAAACCTGGTTATTTCACAATCCATATAGGAAATCCAAATGTAAAAAGTATTTAATTTTTCATCCTTTAGATTTAATGTTAATGATCCAATAGCCTGTCTTGACTATTCATCATGTTTAGCTGTTGTTTTAATGACATGTGATGTTCTTATGAAACTGCACAAATACATTTTAAATGCTTCATTTCAGATTTTGGGGTTTGTTTTCCTTTATTCGGCTGTAGGAATTGTATATATTGTTAGGAACACAATATGGTCGTCAGATCGTAAAGGAAAGAGAAGCTGGGCAATGAACAAAGACGTAACATACTTAAATGAAAAGACATTTTTATTTTTAATTAAAAAAAATAGCATAAGTAAAGATAAGAAACTTTGTCAAATATATCTTATTAGAAAAATCTGTTTATTTTCCACACTTATCAATCTTTTTTCTTCTCTTGCTTTCATTATTCAGTCTCAAAAACTCCTTAAATCTCTCTAAGGTGAAAAATGTGTGTACTGTGTTAGCCAGTAGATAGAAAAATACTAAAATCTGAGAGTCCTCAGTGGTTGATACCTTTTAATGGCTAACTGAAAAGATGGTAACATAGCAAGCTTTCGGGACACTATGGCCCCTTCATCAGGCAGATAATGACACAAATTCTGAAAACACACATCTTACTCTGAATTCTGAAATGTACTGCCCCACCCCTCTCAACAAGAACCACTATGTTCTGCTTCACCTCACCTGTCTTATTTCCTGCATTATTCAACCCTCCATTAGTACCAGTCATTGAGGACTCCCAGATTCTAACGTTTTAAAATCTCTTTAAAAATCTGTCTTCAGTGAGGTATCAAATTACACCATCTGCCTATAAGTCTATGGAGAGCAGAGGGTTAAAAAGTTGGAGGGACAAAAAGGCACAACACCCAAAGAGAACCTGTCTTCAATGTGTTTACTGGGGAAGAAAAACTGCTAAGAATGCAGGATGCAAGTCATGTAATGGCCAGTTATAGTGTTATTCATCATGTAGTCATGTATAACAGCTCATTTTGAAAAGTTACTTAAAGGGAATCTGTCAGCAGGATGCAAGTTATCTAATGGCCAGATATAGTGTTTTCTCCTTCACATTATTGGGGGACATTGGACTATGGGTGTATGCTTTTCTGCCACTTGGAGGACACTAAGTAAACATAAAGAATTTGCAGGAAGTAGTATATTCAGTTTCAGTTTTAGCTTAGTGTCGCGAGGAGGCACATGTGCTCTGTTTGTCAGACCACATTCATAGACAATTTTATTTTTGATTTTACTTTTGTGTTATTCATCATGTAGCTCATTTTGAAAAGTTACTTAAAGGGAATCTGTCAGCAGGATTTCGCTATCTCATGTTAGAGCAGCATGATGTATGCAAAGAGACCATGAATTCAGCGATGTATCACATAGTTTACTTTAAGCAGCAGTTCTGACACAATCTGAGTTTTTAGATATAGCATGGTGCAGAGTTCAAAAAGTTGCCCCACAAACAACGGGATCTCTATACACAAATTCTATAGACAGTGAGCTGGTTAACACAGCAGGGGGTATGTCAAACTAGCTGAACTCCAGCTGACCTTGTCTGGCAATAATAATCTTCTGAAGCTAAAGCAAACATTGCAGGTAAGACTATGTGCACACACATAAAAAGTGATCCATTTGTGTTCAGGAAAATTCCGCATGAAAATATTATTAGGTTTTCAAAAATAAAAGACAGCACAACCGGATCACTTTTGCAGCTGCATTTTTGCACATACAAACGCATCACAAATAAGGGGACACAGAGACAGACACCCAGAGATATACACAGACAGAGGCTGAAGGCACACTGGTGCAAGACTCGCGCGAGTGTAATGCGAGAAAAAATAGCATTGCACTTGCATTTAAAGGCAACCTGTCACCCAAAATCACGTTCCTAACCTCTTACCTGTCCCTGCAGCCTTACACTACTGTCTCAGCCATCCGTGTCTGACCTTTTTTAGTAATATAGGAGTGAATAAAGTAGTTTGCAAACTTACAAAATCCAGGAAGGAGGGGCGTTCCTTCTGGTCGCTGCAGGTCTCACAGAGGCCAACTAAGCACATGCGCAGATTGCATGCTGAAGTCAGCCTGTGTGAGACCTGCGGCGACTGGAAGTGACGCGATCCCGGCGTCACGTGACCAAGTCACAGCAGTGATGTTGCGGGCACGAGATTTAAATCGTGCACGCGCTCTGCAGGCTGGAATGACGCCCATTAGGGTGTAATAGAGCGGTGAGGCGGGGGTAGGGCGGCACAGGGGACCCGCCTACCTGTCCCAAACGCAGCGAGGAACGCCCCTTCATCCTGGATTTTGTAAGTTGGCAAACTACTTTATTCTACTCCTATATTACTAAAAAAGGTCAGACAGGGATGGCTTAGATGGTAGTGTAAGGCTGCAGGGACATGTATTAAGAGGTTAGGAATGTGATTTTGGGTGATAGCTTCCCTTTAAATGATACAGGTCACATCAATGCAATTTTCACGCACTACACTCGCTTTGCAAGGGCAATGTGAGTGCAATTGCAGTATGCCATGATTGCATGCGATTCCCTCGCGTGAGAGGCCATTAAACTTGCACCCATACACCACACGGTGCGATACTCACACTCATGTTTAAATTTCCCGCTTGCCGATACAGTAACTAATCATCTTGTACCGTTGTGACAGCAGCAGTACAAGATGTTTAGCTAATATAGTGATGATTTTTGTGAAATACTGATTTCCGGGGTTATTGTAGCTATTAATCCCATCAGCATCCTCTGCGCAGCATGTTTGCGCAGAGAGTGCTGATGCGGCTCAATTCCCGGTGATGAAGGGGTTAATAAGATGCTGGTGTGGTGACAACATGTGTGTAGAGAGTGTCCTCACTCCCAGTGTGGTGCTGAAGCCCTGTCTCGACTTCAGCACCTGGGTGTTCAGCACCACACAGCGGGGACAGCTTTCCTTATCCCCATAAGAAAAGAATTAGAGACAGCTTTGACCCACTGTCCCCACAGCCTCCCCTCTCGCCTATACTGCCCTCTCCTTCCACCAGCTGCTTCCCCCACATAACTGAGGATCAGCTCTCCTCCCTCCTGTCAAAATCATACCTCACCACCAGCGCCCACGACCCGCTCCCATACCACCTCATATCCAACCTCACCTCTGTTATCATCCCAGCCCTAACTCATCTTTTTAACCTATCACTTACCACTGGCACCTTCCCCTCAGCCTTCAAACACGCCCTGATCACACCCATCCTTAAAAAACCCTCCCTTGACCTCACATCTGTCTCCAACTATCGCCCCATATCTCTCCTCCCTTTCGCCTCTAAACTACTTGAACAGCATGTACACTCAGAGCTGTCCTTTCACCTTTCCTCCTGCTCCCTCTTCGACCACCTGCAATCTGGCTTCCGACCCCTCCACTCCACTGAAACTGCCCTGACCAAATGTCACCAATGACCTACTGACTTCCAAAAGTAAATGTCACGACTCTGTCCTCCTCCTCCTCGACTTATCCGCCACCTTCGACACTGTTGACCACTCCCTTCTACTTCAGATCCTGGAATCTCTTGGTATCACGGACCTTGCCCTCTCTTGGATCTCCTCATACTTAACTGACTGGACCTTCAGCGTCACCCACTCACACACCTTCTCTTCACCCTACCCCCTATCTGTTGGGGTTCCCCAGGGCTCAGTTCTAGGACCGCTACTCTTCTCAATCTACACTCTCGGACTAGGGCAACTCATTGAGTCCCACAGCCTCCAGTACTACCTCTACGCTGACGACACCCAAATCTACCTGTTTGGACCTGACATTGCCTCCCTACTATCCAAAATTCCACAATGCCTGTCCGCCATCTCATCCTTCTCCGCTTGTTTCCTTAAGCCGAACCTGGACAAAACTGAGATTATCGTCTTCTCCCCAAGCTGCTCCCCCTCACTACTCGACCTATCCATCTTCGTCAATGACTGCTCTCTCTCCCCAGTCCCCCACGCCAAGTGCCTTGGGGTTATCCTCCACTCTTCCCTCTCCTTCAAGCCCCACATCCAGGCCTTTGCAACCTCCTGCCGTCTCCAGCTCAAAACCGTCTCCTGGATCCGCACTTTTCTTGACCACGATACTGCTAAAACCCTTATTCACGCTCTCATCATCTCACGCCTTGACTATTGCAACCTCCTGCTCTCCGGCCTCCCTGCTACCTCCCTTGCACCTCTCCAATCTATCCTAAACTCCACTGCCCGTCTAATCCTTCTGTCCTCCCGCTACTTCCCTGTCTCCCCTCTCTGCAAAGTCCTTCATTGGCTCCCTGCTTCCCAGAGATCCCGGTTTAACACATTAACCATGACATACAAAGCCATCCACAACCTGTCCCCTCCATACATTTCTGACATGGTCTCCCGACACCTACCCTCGCGCAACCTGCGATTCTCCCAAGAACTCTTCCTCTACACCCCCTCATCTTTTCTTCGCACAACCGCATTCAGGATTTCTCCCCGCATCCCCCATACTCTGGAACTCTCTGCCCCAACACATCAGACATTCTCCTACCCTGGGAACCTTCAAAAGAAGCCTAAATACCCACCTCTTCCGCCAAGCCTACAACCTCCTACGAGACCTGGTCCACCCACCGCCTCACGACAGGCACCTCCCCCTCCTACGGTATCCCCACCCGTCCCTAGTAGATTGTGAGCCCTCGCGGACAGGATCTTCTCCCTTCTTGTATCTGTACGACCAAATTGTCGACATTTATTGTACTTATCCTTGTCTGCCCTTTTAGCATGTAAAGCGCCAAGGAATTTAATGGCACTATATAAATAAATAATAATAATATCCAGTAACATAGCGCCGGCTTTTGAAGTGAGAAATAAAAGCAGACAATTACTTAAACACTAATTACCGATGATTTAACCCCTGCACACACATAGTGTGATGACACCACGTGTCAAGTGAGTGAGGACACTCTCTACACACATGGTGTCACCACACCAGCATCTTATTAACCCCTTCATCACCGGGATTTGAGCCGCATCAGCACTCTCTGCGCAAACATGTCGGGCAGAGGTTGCTGATGGGGTTAATAGCTACAATAACCCCAGAAATCAGTATTTCAAAAAAATCATCAGTGTATTAGCGAAACACCTTCTACTGCTGCTGTCACAGTGGTACAAGATGATTAGTTACTGTACCGGCAAGTGGGAAATTTAAACTCTGTGGCTTTGACAGCCGCGGAGCTTAAATTTCCAGACAAATGCTGCCTGCGGTCCTTCAGGACTGTGGACAGCAGGGGCTGGCTGGGACCTCTGGACCCGGGTGGCAGTTTCGCACTGCCAGCCCTTAGTTGAGAAGCAGGGGGAGGGGGGTGCTATCAGGAATTTTTGAGGACCGGGGGGGGGGGGCTATCAGAGATCTTTGAGGACGGGGGATGGTGGTGCTGCCGCGGCTCTCTTACCAGCTCCGACGCCACCATGTGCTGCGGTATCGCCACGCCGGCCGCATTTCTGTAGAGGGGCGGCCCTAGATGTGGACTACACCACCAGCCCAGGGGGCACTTGCCCCCCTGCCACCTGGGCCAGTCTGCCCCTGGTGGACAGCATCACAATCACGCACCACACACGCACCACACCTCACAATCGCAGCACATTCACATAAATACAGCCAGCCACACTCACCACACGCACCACACTCGCACCACACACACCCAAAACACGCATCACACTCTTATCACTGTCGTGCATCAGACAAGCTCCGTGTTTGATGCACGACAGTGTGCCTTCAGCCAGAATTACAGACACGGACACAAACACTTTTTCACCCTCCCTGGCAATCCCTCGGTGACCGGTGATTTCTTACTTCCGGGTTCAGTACTTGAAGATTCTGCATATGATGTGACAGGCTAAGTCACATGGTGCAAGTTCCTGAAAGATCGATAAATACAGCATCTGCAGTGCCTGGGAGGAAGAAATCACCAGAGCTCGCTGTGGGATTGACGGGGAGGGTGAGTATTGCTGCGTTTTTGTTGTAAATCTGGATCACTTAATTGACATGGTATTTCTTTTCCTGATCAGGTTTTTGCAGCAAAACCTGATCCGGAAACAAACGCAGCTGTCAGCTTGGTATTTCAGAAGTCTCATAGACTTTGCTGGCCTGACAAAAATTGATCAGTTTTTTTTGCAAAGACACAGCACAGAAAACTTTTCACAAATGCTCATTGTGTGCATAGCCTTAATAACTGCACACAGCATATTGTCCTCAGATTACATAGCAAAAACAGATTCAGTTGCTGCATTCACACGCAGCGTATTACTCGCATATTCCTGCATTTACGCGACTCTTTTGAGCGCTCACGTAAATGCAGTGCCAAACAAAGCTGGATACGCCTTCCAGCTAAAGCTATGACTTTTGCTGAAAGGTGTGCAGATGCCGCATTCTATCGCGTATTTTTGCGCACTTGCTTTCACTGCAAAAGTGCGCACGTAAAAAGCATTGACATGGTAATTCTTTGCGCTTTTTTGGGTGCGCTATCCCCATAGGCTACATGATAAAATGGCCTCGGGAAAAGCGCGCCGGGAAAAGCGCTGCATCTGAATGCAGTCGTGCTTTTTTGCGCAAAAAAGCGCCACTGCACAATACACGGCTAAATACGCCACATGTGAATGTAGCCTAATAGTGCGATTATGTAAAGCTTTCCTCTGGCTTTGCATAAACATTTCAATGTTCTTTGATTCATTTCTTCAATAATTATTATTTCTAAAGCCAGATTGGTACAGAAACGAAGATGGTTGAACGTAACTAATTTCATTGTGCTGAAAAAGAATATGGTGCTCAAATTTGCTGATTGCCTCTAATTTTTAAGATTCATACAAGGTTGAAATTATTTATGACACCTTTTATGCAGGCTTATAGAAAAATTGTGTCTTTATTATTTCATCATCATTATTACATTGTTAATAGCAAGTCTATTACATCATCTTTTTAGTCAATTGAGCCTTTAATATTCTACCATTTTAGGGTGATCAATCAAAAAACACCAAATCAGCTCAGATGCTGTAATCCTAATTACAGTTGCATGACCTACTGTTATAAATGCTCTTTGCATAAGGTATACAGTTTTAGAAATTCTTACTTTCTTAGCATATTGACATATTTCTGTCATATTTGTCTTGTGTGCCTTGGAGACTTGTGACAAGTTTGGGACCTGAGTCTAATTCCTTTATTGAGACCTTATATTGAATGTCAAAATCAAGAGAATTATTACCCTTACAATGTTTTTATCAAATTTGGCCAGTGGCCAGAGGGGCCCCTACTGATATCAAAACTAAAATAAACAATTAAAGAAGGAGGTTTGTGGCCCTGTTTTATCTTTAATGTATCACAATAATCCATGCTGTGCTTAAATAACTCAAGATTTTATTATAATTTTTGCATTGCATATAAAATCCATCTCATAGACATGTACAGTACAGATACATCTTAATATTTTATTTAATTTTATATCCAGTGATCAATTATTAATGTGAATGTGACGGTAAAATTCCCAATAGTCAGAGGTGTAATTCCCCTGTTTTTTTTGGTATAAGGGTTTTAGCTGTGGGTTATGTAGCTCATATTAGGTGTATCATATAAGGGATGTAGAGAGGGGGGGCCGGTATCAGACCAATGTACTGACATCTAACACATAGAATAGCAATCTTCTGTTCAGAACACTATGAGACCACCGGGAGGGAGCTGGCCATTTATGCTTCCAAACCCTCTTCATCCCACTCATCTCAACTATGTCAAACCAAGAAATTGCATTCCTCACAATACACTTTTCCTTATAGTAGATCTAAGTCACTGTTGATATAAATGAGATATTGCAGCCTTCCCAATAAAGTGCTTGTGCAGACAGCCGCAATCAGGATCACTCAGGGGAACCTTTACCCCCCATCCCATAACCCTCTAGCTTACCCATATCTTGCAGGGGAATCAGGTGTCCGGGTGCCCCCAGACGCGTTTCGCTAATAGCTTTCTAAATGGGGTCCACAATACCTTACCAACCTCCATCTTTTATGCCTCCAGTGTATGGCGTCCTGCTGGACGCCCCACTCCTGTCCCGCCTCCTCCACACAGCTCTTCTAAAAGGGCCACTTAATATGGTGGTTATGGTGGTCTCCGCAAGGATTCCACCCCAGGGCTAGGTCCTTCCCTGGAGGGATATCTGGCTAGTCCCGTGTTTGAGACTCTTAATTGAGGCTCCATGGACTCCATTTTCATATTCAAGTTTCCAGGGGGCAATGCATCATGGATTTCACTGTGATTGAGCGCTTTAGCCGGCTGCCCGCAGTTTTTTTCTTGACTGGTCTCCCTGAGATCAGTGAATGCTTTGTGATGTTGGTCTACCAGGCATTGCTCCCACCTAGCCAGAATCCTACTCCACACTGATGAGGGGCAATACCCCGAAACAGCTGTCTGGTGATGGATACCTGGCTTTGTTAATTCCCTTGTCATATCCTTAACTCATAACTGAGTGGGATATTGACTAAAAGGGCCACTTAATATGGTGGTTATGGTGGTCTCTGCAAGGATTCCACCCCAGGGCTGGGTCCTTCCCTGGAGGGATATCTGGCTAGTCCCGTGTTTGAGACTCTTAATCGAGACTCCACGTACTCCATTTGCATATTCAGTTTCATGAAGGGGTTGAGATAATACTTATTGTTCTGAGATTCCTCAAAACTCATTTAGCATTGCTCAAAAACATCTGTAAGATTGTTCATAATTTCACAAACGTTTTGCTAATAACAACAGAACATTTATAGAAACTAAAACAAATGTAATCCAAAATATCTGCAAAACTGCCAAGCTTCATCCAAATGTAAGTTATTTTCCAAGCCACCGATAAACACATTTTAACCTTGAATTCTCTCTGGAACATAGCTATGTCTAGTTTTGCAGCCCTAGACAAAACGTAAGTGTGATAATGCTTACTGTCAAGAAGGCAATGTTAATAATACGACACATTCTATGGCCTCCATTCCCTGGAACATACAAAGAAACCCCTCGATTCCCTTTATTCAACACTAGCATACGACGTTGCTTATTAAGGAAACTGCAGGCCTGATTCTTTTTTTTGTCTTGTACTTGTTGATGTTTATTGTGACACATTCTTTAATGTTGCACATTTGGTTCATGAATTTATGCCTTTAGCTTCTTTTGTAACTTTTTAAGCAAAAAAGATACATATTCCATCTAAAATGTCATAAAATTTGGGCACAAAATACAGCAGAAAATGACTCCGGGGAGGAACTGAAGTGCATTTGGACAAAAATGTTACAATTTCTTCAAAATTCGCAAGTTAATGAATCAGACAAAACTTGAAACCCCTAATCTTGTCCACAAAGGCGAACATTAAAAAACACATCTAGAACGTGCTTAAAAAGAGGTGTCAATGGAAAAGAATTAGGCTGAAATTCAAAACAGATTTAAATAGGCGCACAAAAGGCGCAAAAGTTGGGCAATATATTTTGCAGCATTAATTTCCATTCTTTGGATTTCCTAATTGTGTGCTTTTTTATATTAAACTGGACACAAGGATGGGCATATACAAATTCAGATACATTAAACAGCATATGTTTTCCCAACATGTAGTCTTATCTTCAATATTGGTTTCTGTA
Organism: Allobates femoralis; assembly: GCA_033576535.1. Classification (NCBI taxonomy): domain Eukaryota; kingdom Metazoa; phylum Chordata; class Amphibia; order Anura; family Aromobatidae; genus Allobates; species Allobates femoralis. The sequence goes on from JARQOC010000005.1 coordinate 283,787,089, forward strand.
TGTTGCTTTGTTTTGCCAAGAGTTTTGCCAAATGCCGGGCTGCAGCTATCACAAGCATCACATTGCTAAACATTTCAGCCACAAATAAATTGCTTTTTGTTTTTCTTACTGAGTTTGCTAACTTTGTTTAAAACTCACTGTGTGGTTAAATAGGAACTTTCTGGTCTTTTCCAACTGCAAAAATTCTTGAATGATTTAAATGATCAGTTATGGTACCTTTACACGCCGCCACGGCAGGCTGGATACATCCCGCTACTTCACGTGCACGAGCACGCTCAAACGGTTACAAACGGTCAACGCACCCTCTTTACACGCCGCCACAAGGTGCGCTACGCCACGCTACATCTATAGCTAGCTACATCGCCGGGTGTCTCAAGTAGCCAGCTGTAGCTCATGTACACACCGCTACAACCAGCTACTATGGGAGGACCTGGTGCAGCAGGGACAGCACATAGGCGTGCCACAATTGTGGAGTACAAGCCGTCCGTACGCTGATAGGACGAAGCAATAACATCCTGATTGGGCAGGCATCGCAGGAGGCTGAGTAATACAGCACGCTCGAGCGATTGTGTAGTGTGACTCGTCAGCTCCTTAAATATGCCTCCCTATGCAGCGACTACCAATCGTCATGCAGCAGCTTCCACCAATGATCACACATGGGGCGTGGTAACACGGAGCCAGGGTCACGTCTTAGCTACATTGCAGGCTGTCCCGAGTTCCCTTCCGTTGCCTCTTTACACGCCGATACAGCTCGCTACCATCGGCGATATAGCCATCTGTTTTCGAGCAGAGCCCATAAACAGATGTATCTGTCGCCGGCTGTAGCGTCGCGTCTTCAGACGCCGCTACGACGGGCTACATTGACGCTACAAGCTACATTTGTAGCCTGTAGCGGGATGTATCCAGCCTGCCGTGGCGGCGTGTAAAGGTACCATTACTTATTGAATAACCACTTAAAGGAATAAGGGCTTCAAACTAATTTGCTGAATTGTCAGTGTGCAATATGTTGATGTCTGGAGACTTTTCTGCCAGTCGGCAGTGAGGAGACTTAAAGCCGCAATGCTCCTTCCTCTGGGAAATTGCATATGCAAATTGTCACTTCAGTGAGGCAGAAAAGTCTCCACAAGGAGAATAGCTGTTCCCCCAGACCTAGTCTCAGCCTCTCATACAGCCAAATTAGAAGTACCATACACTGCACTGATGAGGGGCAATCACCCTGAAATGCAGCGTCTGCAGTTTGGGGTGCTGATCTGGTACAAATCCTAAATCATATTAAATGGCTTGTTAAAGAGTCAATCATGACTTTTAGAATTGCTACTTTTATTAGGTGGCATTAGAGTTTGTCTATTTCCTCACTGAAGTGACAATTTGCATATGCAATATGTTGGTGTCACTTTGATATTAGTAGGGCTTTATTTATGTTAAAGAGCTCAACTGGGGCTGAATACAGACCTCAGCATGTAACACACATCTTTCTTGGGTAATTACAGTCTTTGCAGTATAGAGATATGACTCACCACCGGCCCGTGGACTCCGTTTTAGACAGGCTGTAGCTCCTTCCTCCTTGTCACGGGTGGGCCGCGCCTACCGGTAGTTAGGCCCGGTTGAGTGCAGATCAAAAGTTGAAGACGTCTTGTAGGAACAGATTAAAGGGGTTAATTTATTCGTGACGCCACCTATGAGTAGTTCGGTCAGTCCGACCGACGCTGCGGAACCTCCGGGGGATGGACAGCAGCAAGATGGAACGCTCCCCACAGGCTGAGCAGTGATCCCCGGAGGCTGGAGCTGCTTAAGAGGTTGTGCGGCAGCTGCGGTTACCTTGTGTGCGGAAGGATGCAATCATAAGGAAGCACGGACACTGTAAGTCTCTGTAACTGTCTTTACTGTAACCAGCAGGCAGTACATGGCATACAGTTAATGGGTAGTGGACCGGGTGGACTCAGCAGTGATAGGTGTTCCTCAGAGATCCGTAGTGCTCCTCCATTCTAGCTAAGTATTTGCCATTGTTGCCCAGGAATACCAGGTCGGGTATGGGGAGGCTGCTTCAATCCCTATCCAAGATGTACGTTGTGGATGTTTTGGGGAGCCTTGGATCCCTCGGTGGGTACACCGCTGGTTAGACGACTGGAATTTGGTGGGTGGTGGGGTGCTCCTGTGAAGCTGCTCCTCCACGCTTCTAGTTCGCGTAGCAGAGGTGAACTGCTGCCAGCTTCGGTACCAGTGAACCGGCTGTGAGTTGGGCACGGTAGTCTTTTGGAACCCGTGGTTGGTGATGCCCGATCCCGGTTGTTCAGGCCTCAGGTGCTAACACCCGACCGGTGACGGCCCGGGGGCTGCACGAGGTGCAGAGCCCCCGCTCCTACTCCAAGTTCAAGTCTGTGTCTGTTGTCTAGACCCGACTCTAACTCCAACTGTTCTAGACTAACTGTACTTCTCCTACACTACCCTTGCACTCCGCCCACCAGGACCTTGGATTGGCCCTCTATGTTAAGTGATGCATGCAGGGTTTGGATCTCTAAGTTAACCATATGACTGCTGGGTCGGAGAATATTGCGGCTGCATTTATGGCTGCAATACCCTCCTGTGACGCACTCGTTGTGGGACGCCACAGATTCATAGTGAATAAAATTTATGGGGGAAAATGTATTGAACTTGAAGAATTTCAATTTCAAAAGAGTCCATCATCTCTAATCAATGTTCTAATGAAGATGATCTATCCTTCAAACGATCATAGCATATTGATATACAGTACAGACCAAAAGTTTGGACACACCTTCTCATTCAAAGAATTTTCTTTATATTCATAACTATGAAAATTGTAGATTCACACTGAAGGCATCAAAACTATGAATTAACACATGTGGAATTATATACTTAACAAAAAAGTGTGAAACAACTGAAAATATGTCTTATATTCTAGGTTCTTCAAAGTAGCCACCTTTTGCTTTGATTACTGCTTTGCACACTCTTGGCATTCTCTTGATGAGCTTCAAGAGGTAGTCACCGGAAATAGCCTTCCAACAGTCTTGAAGGAGTTCCCAGAGATACTTAGCACTTGTTGGTCCTTTTGTCTTCACTCTGTGGTCCAGCTCACCCGAAACCATCTCGATTGGGTTCAGGTCTGGTGACTGTGGAGGCCAGGTCATCTGGCGTAGCACCCCATCACTCTCCTTGGTCAAATAGCTATTACACAGCCTGGAGGTGTGTTTGAGATCATTGTCCTGTTGAAAAATAAATGATGGTCCAACTAAACGCAAACCGAATGGAATAGCAAGCCGCTGCAAGATGCTGTGGTAGCCATGCTGGTTCAATATGCCTTCAATTTTGAATAAATCCCCAACAGTATCACCAGTAAACCACCCCCACACCATCACACCTCCTCCTCCATGCTTCACGGTGGGAACCAGGCATGTAGAGTCCATCTGTTCACCTTTTCTGCGTCGCACAAAGACACGGTGGTTGGAACCAAAGATCTCAAATTTGGACTCATCAGACCAAAGCACAGATTTCCACTGGTCAAATGTCCATTCCTTGTGTTCTTTAGCCCAAACAAGTCTCTTCTGCTTGTTGCCTATCCTTAAGAGTGGTTTCCTAGTAGCTATTTTACCATGACGGCCTGCCGCACAAAGTCTTCTCTTAACAGTTGTTGTAGAAATGTATCTGCTGCTTGAACTCTGTGTGGCATTTACCTGGTCTCTAATCTGAGCTGCTGTTAACCTGCGATCTCTGAGGCTGGTGACTCGGATGAACTTATCCTCCGCAGCAGAGGTGACTCTTGGTCTTACTTTCCTGGGGCGGTCCTCATGTGAGCCAGTTTCTTTGTAGCGCTTGATGGTTTTTGCAAGTGCACTTGGGGACACTTTCAAAGTTTTCCCAATTTGTCAGATTCACTGACCTTCATTTCTTAAAGAAATGATGGCCACTCGTTTTTCTTTACTTAGAATTTGTATTATGGCAAGAAAAAAGCAGCTAACAGTCTATTCAGTAGGACTATCAGCTGTGTATCCACCAGACTCCTGCACAACACAACCGATGGTCCCAACCCCATTTATAAGGCAAGAAATCTCACTTATTAAACCTGACAGAGCACACCTGTGAAGTGAAAACCATTTCCGGTGACTACCTCTTGAAGCTCATCAAGAGAATGCCAAGAGTGTACAAAGCAGTAATCAAAGCAAAAGGTGGCTACTTTGAAGAACCTAGAATATAAGACATATTTTCAGTTGTTTCACACTTTCTTGTTAAGTATATAATTCAACATGTGTCAATTCATAGTTTTGATACCTTCAGTGTGAATCTACAATTTTCAAAGTCATGAAAATAAAGAAAACTCTTCGAATGAGAAGGTGTGTCCAAACTTTTGGTCAGTACTGTATTAGTCTACTCAGAACCCTATCTTAAGTGCATCATTTAAGTGTGCTATAATGAATTAGACGAGAACTGGACCGAAAGAGACCTGAAGGTAACTTTATACATAGTCACTGTAAACAATGTTTCTGTTTCTTTCTACTTTCACACTATAATACTTCACTTCTTACTAACCCACCTAATCTCTATACCTACTAAGGAACTGGTCATCTCTCCTTACATCAATTGTTCCCATCCATCTCACCTCCTCCTCAGTACTGTTCCTCAACATAAAATCCTTTGTCTCCAAACACACATGCCCATCTCATGCCCTCTCCTGGTCCTTTCCACTATTACTCTCTTTGCTTCTTCTCATTACTGGTGATACCTCTCCAAATCCTGCTCTTCCTTGACATATTCCCACGGTTATTTCTAACCCCCATCCATGATCTATCACAAATTTTTACTAACCTAATACCCATTCACCCAGCCCCAGTTCCCCCAGTCCCTCTAAAAGGAGACCAATAGGAATACACACTTTTCTTGCAACCAACTTTCATACATCCATAATCTTTTCATCACTAACAAACTCTCTTTCCTTGGCATCACTGAAACCTCTCACTCCCTCTGACACAGCCTCTCCAGCTGCACTTTCTTATGTTGGATTCCACCTTTCTTACACACCCTGCCCCAGCAACAGGAATGGTGGAGGAGTTGGTTTCCTCCTGTCAGATAACTGCTCCATCACTCCAATTCTACTGCTATGCTCCCTTATTCTCCCATCTTTTGAGGTGCACTGTGTCCACATATACTGTCCCTCCATCCTTCACATGGCTGTCATTTACCGCCCCCCCCAGGATTAGCCACCACCTTTCTTCACCAGTTCACCACCTGTCTACTTCATTTCCTTTCCACTGACATCCCCACCATCATCATGTGTGACTTCAACATCCCAATTGACACTTTCCACTCAGCTATCTCTAAGGGTACCTTTACAACTGGCAACTTTTCTAAGAATTTCCCTGGCAACTTACTGGTTGCAGTGAAATCATGGACACATTGTTCTATCTTGTTGCTGTGAACAAATGGAACAATGTCTCCATGATTTCACTGTAACCAGCAAATTGCCAGTGAAATTCCTAGAAAAGTTGCCGCGTGTAGAGGTACCTTTAAGTTTTAACACTCATTTCCTACTTTGGACTTACTCAATGGTCCTCTGCATCTCCTCAGATGGCCACACACTTGACCTCATCTTCATTTGCCTCTGTTCCCTATCTAACCTCTCAAACTCACCCCTCCCCATGTCTGATCTCAACCTACTCACATTCTCTTCCCTCTACCTTCCAAGTACACAATCCCCAGGCTACAAACTTACACACCCTCCAAAAAATATCAAACACCTTGATTTACACTCACTCTAACTTCCTTCTCCCTCTTGCAGATATAGCAACAATGCAGATGCTACTGCTGCCCCTTTATATATATACCACAATAACTACAGATCTCAAATTGGCCACCCTCTTCATGCATACCAAAAACTGCACAATCCACAGGCAACCCTGACTCATCAGCCTGGCTAAAGAACTCAGATGGGCTTCCAGGATTGCTGAGTGGAGATTGAAGAGATCCCATTCCATTAACGCTTCATTGCAAGAAAGCAGTTCCTCACCAATTTCAAGTCCACACTAACTGCTGAAAAACCTCTCATGTCTATTACCTCCCTAGCTCACAACCCTTAACAGCTATTCAACACTTTCAATTCTTTCCTCCGTCCTCAAGCTCTTCTTCCCTCTCTTCTTAATTCAGCCGTCTCATTTTTCAAGCAGAAAATTGATAAACATCAGAGAAAGCTTTAGCCCATAGTCCCCACAGCCCTTCCTTAGTACTAGTAAGCTCTCTTTCTCCAAAACCAGATTATCTGCCATTATGGAAGATCAGCGTTCCTCTTTACGCTCCAAGTTACATTGCACCACCTGTACACTTGACTCACTTCTTTTTTTTTAAACCAATAGTATTTTATTGAGTTTATGAAACATCATGGGATACAGAAAAGACAAGGGAACAGTGGGGGAAATTCCAAACAAGGACTTTCGTCCAATGGTGAATTACAACATTCAAAGTAAGGGCAGCTCCCTAGAGACCGATTCAAGTCGGTATTTTAATAACATAACATAACATCACATATCAAACTGGGGATGATTATACCAGAAGGGGGAATGTCTACCCCAGTAATGAGGGGGAGGATGGGGAATAAAGGGAGACGGGAGGTGGGAGGAGTAAACGAGGGAGGGGGGGAGGGGGGGCGGTAAGGGCAGGGGCAGGGAGAAGGATATGGGGAAAGAGGATCGGGAGGAGGGGGGAAGGGTGGAGGGGGGGAAGGGGAGGATGGGAGGGGGTGTGAGGGGGGGGGAAGCTTGTGCTACGTGCAGGCAGGCAGCCGCCAGCCCGCCGGGCCTCATATGTCGATCTCACAGAGAGAGACCATAAGCATCTTCAGGAAATCAGTGGCAAGTTAAGTTAGTGGGAAACAGACATCTTATTGCATTTTAAGAGCGGAATGCGATCGTGTTATATTTTGAGGAGGACCACGGGTCCCACCAAGTCAGAACCTTTGCTTGTCTCCTAGCGGTATGGGCAAGAAAAAGTTCGTGTTGAAAATGGGAGTTCAGTGAAGAGCAAAGTTCCTCAATATTCGGGACCTGGGGCGTTCTCCAATGTCTGGAGATGCATAACCTTGCGGCAAGGAGGACATTAGCCGTAATAGGGCGAATAGGAGTGGGCCACTCCTCCAAGCCCAATCCCAGAAGAGCAAGCTGCGGTGTTAAGGTGAAAGAGACGCCCGTCAAGGAGATCAACAAGCTTTCCACTCTTGTCCAGAAGGCCCAGATTTTCGGACAAAGCCACCAAACATGTATGGTAGAACCAGTTTGGGCACAAAGTTTCCAACAGGAGGGGGAACACTTGACCCACTTCTGTCCCACGTCATCCCCAACCTCACCACAGTCTTTGGGTACTGTCACACCTGGCGACGGCACCGCCGATTTCTTAAGCAACGTAGGGGTCTATTGGCGCCGATAACGCCCCTGCATCGCCTAATGTAAAGGGGCGATGTCGGCGCTACATAGCACCTCTGAGTGTTCCCCTGGTTTCACATCAGTGCTCTGAAACCACGTGAGCACTCGGGGTGATGTGTAGACATCGCCCCATGTAACAGGGGGATGGTGATCTGACAGGCGATGGGAGCCATAGGCTCCCATGTTACAGCATCGCCGCTGGGGTTTTCAGACACCCCAGCGGTGATGCTGCCTGTCAGATCGCTGGTGCATCACCGGAGGTGTCGGGGCATGTAAACATGCGACAGCGACGCTGACAGGGCGCCACAAACGTGCGCGCTCCCACCCGGAGCAACCGACATCTCCGGCAACGTCACCTCGTGTGACGGGCCCCTTTATCCCAACCCCAACCTATTTCTTCAACCTATCGGTATTTACTGATGTCTTCCTCTCATGCTTGAAACATGCTTCGATCACACCCATCTTTAAAAAGCTCTCCCTTGACCAATCATCTGTATCTAGCTATTGGTCCATATCACTTATCCCTTATGCCTCAAATCTACAGAAACAGCATGTCCATCTTGCACTGTCCTCCCTCCTCTCTTCCTGCTCCCTCTTTGACCATTTACAATCTGGCTTCTGACTGCATCATTCAACCAAAACTGTCCTAAGTAAAGTCACCAATGACCTACTAACTGCCAAAGTTAAGTGACACTACTCTGTCCTCCTCCTTCTAGACCTGTCTTCTTCCTTTGAAACTGTGGTTCATTCCCTCTTGCTACAGATTCTCTCATCTCTTGGTATCATAGTCCTGGCCCTATCCGGTATATCTTCATACCTAAGAGACCGGACTTTCAGCATTTCCCACTCTCACACTATCTCCTCCCCTTACCCAATATCTGTACATGTCTCTCAAGGTTCAGGTCTAGGACCCCTATGTTTCTCCATATACATCTTTGGCCTGGGACAGCTCATAGGGTCCCATGGCTTTCAGTATCATCTACACGCTGATGACACGCAAATCCACCTCTCTGGACCTGATATCACCTCCTTAATAACCAAAATCCCACAATGTATGTCTGCTATTTCAATCTTTTTTTCTGCTCGATTTCTAAAACTGAACATGGACAAAACAGAATTCATCATCTTTCTCCCATTTCACTCTACCTCTCCACCAGACCTTAGCATCAAAAGTTAATGGCTGCAAATTCTCCCCAGTCCAACATGCTCACTGCCTTGGGATAACTCTAAACTCTGCTCTGTCGTTCAATCCACATATCCCATCCCTTTCCACCTCTTGACGATGCCAACTCAAAACTATTTCCAGGATCCGTACATTCCTTAACCAAGAATCTGCAAAAACACTAGTGCATATTCTCATCATCTCTCATCTCAACTACTGCAACCTCCTGCTCTCTGGCCTCCCTTTTAACACTCTCACACCCCTACAATTTATACTAATCTCTGCTACCCAATTAATCTACCTATCTCCTCGCTTTTCCCAAGCCTCTGCTTTCTGCCAAGCCCTTCACTGGCTTCTTATTGCCAAAGACACCAGTTAAAAACCCTAACCATTACATACAAATCCATCTGCAACCTGTTTCCTCTGTGCATCTGTGACCTAGTCTCACAGTACTTACCTGTACGTAACCTCCAAGCCTCACAAGATCTCCTTCTTCCCTCCCCTCTGATCACCTCTTCCCACAATCACATACAAGATTTCTCCAATGCATCGCCCATACTCTGGAACTTTGCCTCTATACATCAGACTCTCACCTACCATGGACACCTTTAAAAGGAACCTGAAGACCCACCTCTCCCAACAAGCCTACAAGCTACAATAACCCACAGTTCTCCAAACCGCCGCACAACCAGCTCTACCCTCACCTACTTTATCCTCAACTATCCCCTGTAGATTGTGAGCCCTCACAAGCAGGGTCCTCTGTCCTCCTGTACCTGTGCGTGCCTTGTATTGTTCATAATTATTGCACTGGTCTATGCATACATCTTTTCACATGTTAAGCGCCAAAGAAAAAATGATGCTATTATTATTAATAATAATAATAATAATAATAATATACACAGTGGGTTGCAGACTAAGCCGATATTATGCTGTAAAATTTACCTATTATACCATTTCTGGCAATATTAATAGCTTATCATCCCACCCGGAAGAAGGGCACAGAGTACGACCGAAGGGAGCAGGATATCATGTCCACCATGGCGATATAACAGGAGCGAAGATAGATGATTAGAAAACGCCCATGGTGTCTACATTCTGGCTGACACCATGAAGATTACCAGCGATTAGAGTACACATTTAGGTCAGGCAGGGATGGTTAGGCATGTGCTAGGAAGCTGCAGAGAGAGGTAGTGATAGCTTTGGGGGCATAAACTAGGTGACATGTTCCCTTTAAAAAAAAAGAAATCCAGAAATCAATGACAGAATTTTTTTCTCCTTTTTTCCTCCACGGTTTCCCATTTTCTACATTGTGTGGTGAAGTTAATGATGTTGAGTAAAAAAAGAACATCAGGTAAAAAGAACAAAAGTTATGGAAGTTATCGCTATTGCAAAAAGGGGAAGAAGAAACAAAAGTGCAAAAATAAGACTTTGCTCAGACAGGAAGTGATTAAAATAGAAGCAAAATATTGGGGGCATGAGATTTAAAAAAGACATATAGGACAACATCAAAGCAAAATTGTATTAATATGGTCAGGAAACTCACAAAAGTAAAGACAGGTTTGTACTATGCCAGGATCATGCCACTCTATTGTATTTTAGTAGATATGTCAGCTGTCACAGAGAATAGGTGTCTGTTATTACCTGCTGGAGTAACCTGAAACCAGCCTATACATTCTAGCATCTAGACCAGGGGTGGGGAACTCCAGGCCTCGAGGGCCGCACACAGTGCAGGTTTTCATGATTTCCTTAGTATTGCACAGAGTCTGGAATCATCACCAGTACTGGTGATTATACTATCACCTGTGCAATACTAAGGAAATCATGAAAACCTGCACTGTGTGCGGCCCTCGAGGCCTGGAGTTCCCCACCCCTGATCTAGACTGTATGGGTAAATTCCAGGTTACTCCAACAGCCAATCACAGATTCCTATGCTCTGTGACAGCTCTTCACTAACATCATAGTAATGTAAAAATAAATAAATAATTTAAAAAAAATGACATGGCGCTTCGTGGTATTTTTGATTCTCAGCACAGAGAAAGAGGACAGCTACAGGCTGCAACCTCCAACTGCTTGGCTTTACCTTGGCTGGCAGTTAAAATTAAGGAAAGCCCTTTTCTTTTTAATTATTTAAATAAATAATAATAAAAAAAATTGTGTGGGCTTTGCCCTATTTTTGATCACCAGCCAGGTACAATCCATGCAGCTGTGTGGCCACTCACCCATTATATTTGCGTTTTCATCTGCACCTAAATTTCCAAGCCAACGCGTCTGGAGAGAAAATTCTTATGTCTTCAATCATCAAGATTACAAAACCCTGATATAACAGTCCTTGGATTTTTACTTCAAATAAAACGACTCACCGGATATTTCTATCCCAACAATCTAGACGGCTCATAGGGGTCAGATGATTCAGCTGAACAGTAGATTGAAAAAAGCCAAGCTAAAAGATACTGAGATCATACTACACAAAGTAAAACTGTTGGAGGATAAACAAATTTGATTCCCTGTCAGAAAATACCCATAAGGATATTTTGTGCTTAAGAGTAGAGCTGAAGTCATTATTGACTTCAGAATTTGATAAAATAGTTTGTATATTAAAGGCTAATTTTTACCACCGTGTTGACAAGCCGTCAAAATTATTTGCAAATGCGATCAAAATTCTGAAATCAAAAAACAAAATCCTTTAGATGAAGAATTGTGACAACTTGGTCTGTAAAAATCCAAAAGAAATATCTGACATCTTTGCTGATTACTATATGAAATTATATAATTTGACAACAATCCAGTGGAGGTAAGACCTTCTCCAGACGAAATAGTTTCCTTTTTAGATTCAATTTGACTGCCCTCTCTATCTACAGAAGATTTGGATTATCTGAACTCCCCCTTTACAGAAATTGAAGTTAAAAACATATTTGACAAACTAAAGAAATGTAAGTCCCTGGGCCCCGATGGCCTACCTAATGAATATTATCAAAACTTTAGGGATTCCCTGTCACCTTATCTAACAGCACTAATTAATTCAACTTTTAACGGCTTTTTTTCGCTTCCTGCAGAGGTGCAGGAGGCAATAATTACAGTAATATCAAAGGGAAAAAAAGAAACAGATGTCATTGTTAATTACAGACCGATTTTTTACTCAATTCTGATCTGAAAATCATTACCAAAACTTAAGCTTCCCATTTGCAAAAGATCTCCACCAAACTATTACATGTGGAACAAACAGGGTTCATACCGCGCAGAGGGACTTCAGACGTGTCCAGACATTTTCGAAACTTTAAGTAGATTTGTTTTTAAGGGGGAAATCCTAAACTCTGTAAAGTCCCTATATACTTCCCCTCTCTAACAAATTCCATCTGATGAACGGGACTCGCTAAGAATGCCCTCTCTCACCAACCCTTTATGATTTTTTCATTGAGCCTCTGGCTGAGATGATACGGGCTAATACTTTGATAGATGATGTGACATTATATGACAAACAATATAAAATCTCATTATTTGCATACGATCTTCTGCTTACTTTAACCAATCCTATGACTTCTTTACAAAGTTTGCTCCATACTCTGGGAGAATTCTCCCGAATCTCTTACTATAAAATTAATCCAACAAAGACGCAGGTATTACATTATCATCTGGACCGGAACCTACTTGATACTTTAAAGACATAGGTTGATTTCTCGTGGGAGGAGAATAATCTGAAATATTTAGGAGTTAAGCTTATAAAACCTTTGTTAGCGATAATTGATATCAACATGATGGACATTCATAAAACATGTCAGTCAGATTTATTACATTTGGCTAAGTTGGACATATCATGGTTTGACTAAATTTTAATATGTGAAAAAGGGCTCCAAACCAGTGTAAATCATTAACCCTTAAAATTAAATGCTTTATTATTACTGTGCAAAGCACAAAAACCCTCCTTCCTTGCACCTGCCTGACAGCGGAGGTCGGCACCCTATACACGAAATGGCGCCCCCATTCGTCGGCGGCTGACCCTGTATACACCTAAATTGTCCTGGAAGCGTGAGGTTTGTGCTCCCCACCCTAGATAAGCTCCCTTGGACAAGTAGTAGGTGTAGGTGCAGATGTGTGTCTGTGTCCTGGTATTAAAAAGACACCTGTCTGCTGACTCGTAGCTTTAGTTAAACTTTTTCAAATGCATTTCTCTGATAATGCCTGCCGTATATACCTCACCAACCAAGATCAGGGTGCAGCTATACCCGATGTATGTGTCAGGCTGCCACCCTAAGATCACCGGATATACGGTCAGAAATAAGTTAACTTAACTTATATGCAGCGCAGTGTGTCTCTCCCGGAAGTGACGTATCGCCATCCCGCGCATAAGCGGTAATCGTGTGTCTCCAGGCGTCTATGGTAACCTATGAAACAGGGAAACAAACGACGCCAGTGCCTACTAATCAAGAGCTCATGTTAGCTGTACAAAAAAACACATTGGTTGTTGATTGATCCTTTGATATGGTGGGACTGGAGAATGGACATATGAGACCAGATACACATGTTAATCTAGGAAAAGACCCTATTAGGGTTATACATTAACACTACGATTAAAGACCCCAATACAAGTCAATCGGATAGTGGAGATAACAGAGGTATAGTTGGAAAGTCCAAAAAATACTCAATATATCTTTGGTATATAACTCATATTTGCCATTAGGAAATTCGCCACCTTTGACATGGATACCAGTTCCCTTATTTGTGCTCACAGGAAACACGTATAGGACAGCTGCTCATTAATCCCTGCAGGGGATAGGAAACCGAATCTAAAGATCCATTTAGTCTCTCTTTTAAGACTATTCAATTCTTGGTTTCTCCCTCTTGGACCCAATTTGACCACCTCAATGACCCTGAAAGACACCTGTTTTATGTCCCCGCCATGTATGTTGTTCATATGTCTCGCCAAAGGAGTGTCCCTTCTGTTGCATATGTCTCCCAGATGCTTGCCCACCCTCCGTCTAAACTCTCTAATTGTTTTGCCAACTTAGTCACACCGGCATGTGCATTTAGCCACATACACCATGCCGGCCGAATTACAGTTGGCAAAATCTCTCAAAAAGAAAGTTTTATTGTTGGCAGCACTCCATATTGACTTGCATGGTGTCATGTTGGTACAGAAACTACAGTCCCTGCACCTATAAAATCCCTTTGGTCTTACCCCGAGCCAGGATGGTCCCACAGCTGGGGTCTGTAGTAATTGTGAACAAGTCTATCGGCCAGAGAGCAGTTCCCCCGGTAGGTGACACTGGGTGAGGCGGAGATTATACCATTCAGATCAGGGTCTGAGGTTAGGACATCCCAGTGTCTGCGAAGTACATTCATCACCTTTTCATTCTGGCAGTCATACGTGCCAATGAGTTTGGTTACTCCAATATCATCTTCAGAACGTTTACCACATTTTTGCAGCAAAACCTCTCTGTCTTGTTTTTCTGCATGGCTGCATGCTGCTTGTAGTACCTCCCGTGGGTAGCCCCTCTCAACAAATCGCCTCATCAGTTCGTCTGCCTGTTCTCTAAAGTCCTCCGCGCCCGAGCAGTTCCTTTTTAACCTCAGATATTGACCCTTTGGAATACCCCTCTTGAGTGGAATTGGATGGAAGCTCTTCCAACTCAAGAGGCTATTTGTTGATGTAGGTTTCCAATAGGTCCTTGTTGACAATGACCCATCGTTCTCCTTCCTTATTGATACATCCAGGAAGGGAAGTTCACTGGAACTACTTTTGGACGTGAACCTCAGCCCGATATTATTGATGTTGAGGCATCTGACGAACTCTGCAAAGCTCTCCTCTGGTCCAGACCACAGAAGAAAGACATCATCGATGTATCTGGACCAGAAGACAATATTGGGCTCCCATTAGTTGGTACCATCTTTGAACATGATGGTTTCCTCCCACCAGCCCAGGTATAGGTTAGCGTACGATGGCGTACGATGGGGCACAGGTGGTCCCCAGGGACCTCTAGGAAATCCGGGTCAGCCAGGCCCCCTGCTACCACAAGGTCCACGACACCCACCTTCACCTCAGGGGCCCATGACACCGACCTATCCTGCAGTACCCTAGACCCCAGCGGCGCCAGGAGATCAGACAGCAGCGGTGGGAGGAAGGGGAGGAGGTGCAGGTGGCCTAGGTACAAACATGGGGCATTCTGGAGTGTCTTACTCTGGTGTACCTGGGGCTTCTTTTTTAGGTGGCACAACACCGAGGGAATACCTCTTGAGGAACAGGGTGGGCTTGCTAGGGTCACACCAGTGACACAGCGGATGGGGGACAGATTATCAACTTGTCCTCCTACCAGCTGAGCTGTCATGAATACAACATTCTGAAAAGGGCCTCTGTTTTTCTCTCAAGAGGGGTATTCCAAAGGGTCAATATCTGAGGTTAAAAAGGAACTGCTCGGGGCGGAGGACTTTAGAGTACAGGCAGACGACCTGACGAGGCGATTTGTTGAGAGGGGCTACCCACGGGAGGTACTACAAGCGGCACGCAGCCATGCAGAAAAACAAGACAGAGAGGTTTTGCTGCAAAAAACTATACCTCTGTTATCTCCACTATCCCTTTGACCTGTATTAGGGTCTTTAAT
Source organism: Allobates femoralis (assembly GCA_033576535.1). Lineage (NCBI taxonomy): Eukaryota > Metazoa > Chordata > Amphibia > Anura > Aromobatidae > Allobates > Allobates femoralis. The sequence goes on from JARQOC010000005.1 coordinate 283,802,265, forward strand.
CATAGTGTTAATGTATAACCCTAATAAGGTCTTTTCCTGGATTAACATGTGTATCTGGTCTCATATGTCCATTCTCCGGTCCCACCATATCATTGGATCAACAACCAATGTGTTTTTTGAACAGCTAACATGAGCTCTTGATTAGTAGGCATTGGCATCGTTTGTTTCCCTGCTTCATAGGTTACCATAGACGCCTGGAGACACACGATTACCGCGCATGCGCAGGATAGCGATACGTCACTTCCGGTGATGTATCCGGGTTCCCGGCCATCAATGTGCATGCGCGCGTCACCCGGATGTCATTTCCGGTGACGCGTGCGTTCCATCAGGAGGAAATAGCGACTATGGCATTCGTTCCATGAGCTCACCGCTGCAAATAATGCATTTGAAGCAATGGCGCTCGATAGTGGTGAGTGCGGAGATAAAAATCCCTGCATGTTTATCTAATACTAGATGGTGGCCCGATTAGAAAGCATCGGGTAGTCTAGAATATGTATCTAGTTTATTTATGGAAACGCGGCAACCAATGAGAGAAGTGGCACGCGGTTTGAATGCCGCTCCTTGGATTGGTCACCGCGTTCAGCGCCGACCAATCAGAATAGCGGCGCGCTCCATGGCGCCATATTTCAAATACACTGTACTCAGAGTATTTGAAATATGGCGCCCTGGCGCGCGCCGCTATTCCGATTGGTCGGCGCTGAACGCGGCGACCGATCAGAATAACGGTGCGCGCTATGTCGCCATATTTCAAATCTGAAGTCGTCACTGTATGCGCCGTGCCGTGCGCCGCTATTCTGATTGGTCGCCGCGTTCAGCGCCAACCAATCGGAATAGCGGCGCGCGCCATGGCGCCATATTTCAAATACCTCTGATTGGTCGCCGCGTTCAGCGTGCGCTATGGCGCCGTATTTCAAATATACTGAGTACAGTGTATTTGAAATATGGCGCCCTGGCGCGCGGCGCTATTTTGAATGGTCGGCGCTGAACGTGGCAACCAATCAGAATAGCGGCGCGCGGCACGGCACCATGTGTAAAATACAGTGACGACTTCAAATTTGAAGTATGGCGGCATGGCGTACGCCGCTATTCTGATTGGTCGGCGCTAAACGCGCGACCAATCAGAATAGCGGCGCGCGCTATGGCGCCATATTTAAAATACACTGAGTACAGTGTATTTGAAATATGGCGCCATGGCGCGCGCCGCTATTTTGATTGGTCGGCGCTGAACGCGGCGACCAATCAGAATAGCAGCGCGCGGCACGGCGCCATGTGTAAAATACAGTGACGACTTCAGATTTGAAATATGGCGCCATAGCGCGCCGCTATTCTGATTGGTCGGCGCTGAACGCAGCGACCAATCAGAATAGCGGCGTGCGCTATGGGGCCATATTTCAAATACACTGAGTACAGTGTATTTGAAATATGGCGCCATGTAGGGTGCCGCTATTCCAATTGGTCGACGCTGAACGTGGCGACCAATCAGAATACCGGCGCGCGCTATGGCGTCATATTTCAAATCTGAAGTCGTCACTGTATTTTACACATGCCACCTTGCCGCGCGCCGCTATTCTGATTGGTTGGCGCTTTTAGCGTTGCGCGCGCTCCGTCCACCGTGTGTTGGATAGTGTATACCTGCGGAAGCTCTCGCCGGGCTGCAAATAGGCGCGAAATTCGAACTTTGAATTCTTGGGCCTATTTGCATAGTCTGTGCACATTGGTCGCCCGCCTCGGGCAACCAATGAGCGGCCTGAGTCTGGCGCGTGATTTCGGCGACAGACGCAGGAAGTTCTTAGACAATTATATAGTAGATGTGGCGGAATAAATGAGATGGATGCAGGAAGGAGAAAGGAAGTGAGATCAGTGGGGTGAGAGGAGGTCTGGAGGGTCTGATACTCAATATAAGGGAGTGATGGACATTAGCCTGATCCCCTCACAGCATATCAATATTATGTGTGTTTGCACTGCACACTAAAGAACTGGATCATCAAGCCTCCTGATGACATGGAGAAACGCGTCGAGGCACGCAGGGAGAGACACACTGCGCTGCATATAAAATAAGTTAACTTATTTCTGACCGTATATCCGGTGATCTTAGGGTGGCAGCCTGACACATACATCGGGTATAGCTGCACACTGATCTTGGTTGGTGAGGTATATACGGCAGGCATTATCAGTGAAACGCATTTGAAAAAGTTTAACTAAAGCTATGAGTCAGCATACAGGTGTCTTTTAATACTAGGACACAGACACACATCTGCACCTACACCTACTACTTGTCCAAGGGAGCTTATCTAGGGTGGGGAGCACAAACCTCACACGTACAGGACAATTTTAGGTGTATACAGGGTCAGCCGCTGACGAGTGGGGGCGCCATTTCGTGTATAGGGTGCCGACCTCCGCTGTCAGACAGGTGCAAGGAGGGAGGGCTTTATCAGGGCCAGATATCTTCCAGCTTTTCAGTGCACCTAGTTTTTATTGTCGGTTTGTTTTTGTGTTTTGCAAAGTAATAATAAAGCATTTAATTTTAAGGGTTAATATGATTTACACGACTTTTCAAGGTTTGACAGAATTTGTTCATACGTCTTATATATGTTTATAACAATCCCTTTTGCTATATCAAAGAAATGGCTTCTTAAGTTTCAAGGTCAACTAGTCAAGTATGTTTGGGACAAGCGCAAGCCAAGAGTGGCTAGATCGCTCCTTGAGAGAGATAAAAGGAGGGGAGGCTTGGGTCTACCCAATTTATTTGCTTACCACAATGCATCCATCATCAAACTTAGTCAAAGCTCGTGGGAAACGGAGAACAAACCATCTAGGGTGACTCTGGAGGAGCTGCTGATAGAGATGGCATGCTTAAATCAGTGATAGTTGCTTACCTATGCGACTAAAAAAAAAAGGCTAACAAAAGCTGTCACCATAAAAGCGGCCATTCATTCTTGGAGGTTTCTTCTCACCAAGTCAGCTAAATGTCATCAGGTATTGCCACCGACCTAGATGCCCATAGATACCCTAGGACATCTTTCAACTAGAATTAAGCTAAGCTTGTGGAAATCGAATAATAAATGTCTAGGACATACTTGGGATGAATGTTCTCATCCCATTTCAATCCCTACAACAAAAGTATAATCTTAAAAATTCTGATTTAAAAACATTGTGTCATATACGGGATTTGATAGAGAAACGCAAATTAAATTTCTTCCTACCCAAAAATATTGTACTAATGCTCCAGTATTGTAAAAGCTTAATATTCTGGAAAACAGGATATATTTACCAACATATTAATCTAGATAATACCTTTGTCAGCATATATCATTTAGACGCCTGGGTAAAAGAACTTGGACCTGCCTTGCCTACTAAAGTTTCAAAAAATTCTAGACTATATTTATAAAAGTGTTCCCTGTGTCTCTCTAATTGAGACTTATTACTAACTTTACACCAGGTGGTATTTCACCGCCATAAAGCTCCATTTGATCCAGGATCAGAATACTCCCTTATGCTGGATGGACTGAGGGAGTGTGGGAACCTTATCCCATATCTTCTGAAGATGCAGGGCTCCTATACATTTTTGGAATCAAACATAAAAGCTCATACATGATGTCACAGGGCTCAGTATTTGTCTTAAAGTGCAAATGGCGCTTCTTCTTGTTGGAATAGATTACCTTCCTAAGCAACATAGGCAATTATACATATTCTACTTGCCTCAAATAACAAAATATAGATAGATGTTTTTAAATGTTGTATCCTTTTTCTGCGTAAGTGTTAAATAAAATTTGTTATACTTTTTTATACTTAGTGGTGTGCTCCCTTATATGCCATGTCTTCTCTTTGTTTTGAATTATAATCACCGTATTGACTGCTTCACCAAAATATTACTTGCTTACTGCTATACCAAAAAATCCTTTACATGGTGAAGAAAAATCCCTTCACAACATCCAACTAAAGTGAAGGTCACTCTCCAGGTTGTAGGTGTTTCAGTATCTAAGGGTACATTCACACTTGGCGACGCACTAGCGATCCCGACAGCGATCCGACTTGGCCGGGATCACTGGTGAGATGTTAAACAGTTTGATCTCACCAGCGACGCAGCAACAATCCATAATGATAGGGAGGTCGTTGGGACCCTGTTTCTCAGTCCTGTACTATTGAGGTCGTTGGCCGTTGTCCCTGTCAAACACACTGATGCATGCTGTCCAGCGGGACCCCAATGATCAAAAAATGGTCGAGGCGACTCTGACACGACCAGCGATCCCACAGCAGGGGCCTGGTCGCTGCTAAGTGTCAAACATAGCGAGATCGCTGGCGAGGTCGGTGTTGCGTCCCCAAACTTGTGACTTAGCAGTGATCTCGCTAGCGATTTCGTTTAGTGTGACGGAGGCTTTAGTCTATTATAATGAAAAGACTTTGTGAGAGCAATGTGGCGAATCGGCCACCAAACCTGGCAGCTCCACAGCGCCTCCTGTTAAACACAGGTCAGCCAGAGAACTGCCTGAGGATAAAGAAGGGCCGCAGCTGTCCTGTCTGTGCTGGTTTATTATAGCGCCTCTCAGTGAGTGTGGTATATGCCTTCTAGCCCGCAGCCAAAAGCACATATAATAACCTCCACCCCGTCACTGCCAGAGGCCCTGGATAAACCCCAAGCACTAATGCTGCCACCAGCTTCTCGTATAATATAAGTCCGGTCCATGGTCGGACTTATATTGGGTCAGAAACCAACCCAGATAGCGTTAAATGAGCACACGGACGCGGGAATCGTGATCAAGATAAAAAGAGCAACTCGAGATTAAATTTATATATTTAATCACGCTAATGGTACACTATATATTAATATTTACAGTTATTAAGATGTTACAAATATTACAGACAGATATGCCAATAAAAGGATAAATGGAATACACAGAATTACACACACATGTGATCAGTTACCTTAATGCTGATGGCACCACAAGGGCAGCGTGGCACCAGTCTGTTCCTAGGGTAGTCTCTGGCTTTGGTGGAATAATGCCTCTTCAGAAGAAATACAATATGGAGATGGGGCAGCTGATTTTTATACACTATGGGCTGACCCTTGTCTCCACCCATCTCGCACCTCTGGGCTGTCTCACAATTTCCACACCTCTGAGGGGAGATATAGACACCCAAACTCTATAATCTGCCCTAGCCTTGTCCGTGGGCATCACAGACGGAAGACAATGCTTTCATATTTTCAGTTATGATTTTATCTTCGTCTGGATATGAAACATGGCTATTCTGAGAGCAGCCTACTAGCCCATATCACGTTTAGATGGCTTACGGTCATCCCACACATATGTAAAACGATGTGCGGTGACCGTCGGAATGTAGCGATTACATACCTATGCTTGCTATGTTTATAGACAGCACGGCTCATGAGATATTAATGTTATATTCACGACTCCGTCCTGTCTGGGTTGAAGAGAAGATTTCTTCTCCCCTGGACTTACAGGGAAATTGGATGTGTCACCTTTTTGCAAATCCCAGCAGGATTTCCTTTGGATAATGGCTGGGTACAAAGTGTCATCTAATCTCCATTTCCTAGGAAGCTCCATACACCTGGCTAAATGACATCTCCCTAGCTGATTAGCATATCAAAGGTGAGGAAGAGCCCTTTTGTGTGGCCTGTTGGCATGGACCATTTCCCAGAGATGAATGGTCTCTGGCTAGCAAGGGTGGGGGCTTATCTCTTTATGAGTGAGATGTGTCTTATCAAATTGCTTTCTGGGAGGAATGGAATCTGGGGAATATGGCAATATTCCTTACCAATACTGCTTATTCATCAGAAGCAAATACAAAGGGTTCAACACAAAGGGTAAACCATTAATCAGCCTTAAAAATAGAAAGAGTTCTGGGGTCAAAGGTGTGTTACAGTCCGCGCTGCCCGATCATCCAAGGGATCACAAGGGAAACAGTGTTCCAAGAAAAGTTTTCTTTATTCTTACAAACCGACGCGTTTCGGCGCCCAATCCTGGCACCGTCCTCAGGGCAGAAAGCCGTGACCGGTAGAAGGGCCTTTGCCCGAAACGGACCCGTTGTCACCTCGGCGCCCCCTCCCTGCACTTTGTATGTTCCCGCAATAAAGATCCGTTACCCGCTGACCTGGTGAGTGCCGTTTTTCTTACATATTGATGACGATTTGTTTTCTATACTGGCACCACCGGTCGCACTAGTGCTTCCCGCCTCACATGCACATTCCACTGCCTGAGAAGGATTACTGGTCGTAGTGGTGCCCCTTTTTCGTCTCTGTTGGATTTTTTTGTCTTCTCACTTTCCCTTTCCTGTACAGTGTAAGTTGTTATGATCAGCAGGGCCCTCTCGTTTTCTCTTTCCTGTAGAGTGTAAGTTGTTATGATCAGCATGGTCTTCTCTTTCCTGTAGAGTGTAAGTTGTTATGATCAGCATGGCCCTCTCTTTCTCTATCCTGTAGAGTGTAAGTTATGATCAGCGGGGTCCTCTCGCTTTCTCTTTCCTGTAGAGTGTAAGTTGTTATGATCAGCATGGCCCTCTCTTTCTCTATCCTGTAGAGTGTAAGTTATGATCAGCGGGGTCCTCTTGCTTTCTATTTCCTGTAGAGTGTAAGTTGTTATGATCAGCGGGTCCTCTTACTTTCTCTTTCCTGTAGAGTGTAAGTTGTTTTGATCAGCATGGCCCTCTCTTTTCTATCCTGTAGAGTGTAAGTTATGATCAGCGGGGTCCTCTTGCTTTCTCTTTCCTGTAGAGTGTAAGTTGTTATGATCAGCAGGGTCCTCTCACTTTCTCTTTCCTGTAGAGTGTAAGTTTTTATGATCAGCGAGTCCTCTCACTTTCTCTTTCCTGTAGAGTGTAAGTTGTTATGATCAGCGGGGTCCTCTCGCCTTCTCTTTCCTGAAGAGTGTAAGTTGTTATGATCAGTAGGGTCCTCTCACTTTCTCTTTCCTGTAGAGTGTAAGTTGTTATGATCAGCAGGGTCCTCTCGCTTTCTCTTTCCTGTAGAGTGTAAGCTGTTATGATCAGCAGAGTCCTCTCACTTTCTCTTTCCTGTAAGAGTGTAAGTTGTTATGATCAGCGCTGTCCTCTCACTTTCTCTTTCCTGTAGAGTGTAAGTTGTTATGATCAGCGCTGTCCTCTCACTTTCTCTTTCCTGTAGAGTGTAAGTTGTTATGATCAGCGGGGTCCTCTCGCTTTCTCATTCCTGTAGAGTGTAAGTTGTTATGATCAGCATGGCCCTCTCTTTCTCATTCCTGTAGAGTGTAAGTTGTTATGATCAGCGGGGTCCTCTCGCCTTCTCTTTCCTGTAGAGTGTAAGTTGTTATGATCAGCTGGGTCCTCTCGCTTTCTCTTTCCTGTAGAGTGTAAATTGTCATGATCAGCGGGGTCCTCTCGCTTTCTCTTTCCTATAGAGTGTAAGTTGTTATGATCAGCGGGGTCCTCTCGCTTTCTCATTCCTGTAGAGTGTAAGTTGTTATGATCAGCGGGGTCCTCTTGCTTTCTCATTCCTGTAGAGTGTAAGTTGTTATGATCAGCAGGGTCCTCTCGCTTTCTCTTTCCTGTAGAGTGTAAGTTGTTATGATTAGCGGGGTCCTCTCACTTTCTCTTTCCTGTAGAGTGTAAGTTGTTATGATCAGCAGGGTCCTTTCGCTTTCTCTTTCCAGTAGATTGTAAGTTGTTATGATCAGCGGGGTCAGTGAGGGTCCAGGGCACTGAACCGGGAACCGACCAGCCGTGATTCCCCCCATCGAAGCAACCGCCTATCCCGGTATCCGAGTACCCCCTACCCTGTTGACCGCGTCACATCACAGCCATGAATAAAGAATGGTATCTAAACATCATTCAGGAGCAACTTCTAACAATCCAGGAGCAATTTGGTGATGAACAGGTAATGTGGTCAGAGCAGGTGGACATGCAGACACACTGCCACCTTTAGTCTTTTCTTCTACATTAGCCAGAAGCTAAATCCTGCTTTGGTGAAGCTATAGAAGCCGTTTCTCACTGACAAAGAACTCTTTGGGGTAAATTTATTGAAACTGCGCGTGGTTCATGCTAATAGATACATTTGTCTAATATTAAAACGGCTTGGTCTAAGTTTACACCACCTATTAGTTGGCTTTCTTTGTGCCAGAAATGTAGGTCACAATTTTGGTGCATTTTTTGGTACATGGTGTTGGATGTTAAACCATACCCCTAGTCCCAAAAACCACGCCCAATTTCAGCAAGACCGCTCTGCAGAGTCAGACCACTTGTAAAAAGTCTAAAACATATTGTAAATATGATTCAAATCAGTTTTTTTGTAGAAATAAAGTCAGAATTCTGGCACGCTTACCTTGATATATATATGCCCCATTGATACTAGCAGGAATCCATGATTAGGCAAAAAAAGAGTTTGTTTTCACCAAAGTTGTCAACTGTTATTATTTTTCTGGACGGCTTATCAAAAAATTGCAGGCAGTTAATATTTTATTGACACATTAGAAAACAATTGTAAATAATTAAGATTACAAGTGATAGATGTCTATGACCCATAATTTAGATACAGACATATTAGCTGCATTCACTATGAACTGTAAAATGATGATTATTACAGTCATAATAATATGTACATGTTTTTCCAGCTCCAAAAAAATCACAGACACATTAAATTTCCATTATGGTCATGGAAAAGCCTGTTTTCCACTTTGGCAGGGTCATGGAGCGCAGTGACTGGCTGCAGTGGTGACATGCGCTGTTGATGTGTTGTCACCACTGCAGCCAAGACTGAAGCAGGGCGGAGAGCTGATGCTGGGGCAGGGGAGGGCCAATGCTATTTGGCTTCGGTATTTTATATTACCAAAAGTCCACCTTTCTAAAAGTGAAAAACCGCTTTAAAGGCGAACCTGATAACAGATACATGCTGCTCACTCCATATATCACATTCTAACTGCTTGATTTCAGCCATATATATATGCCTGACTCTGAAACGCTGCGGCGGTTCAGAGAACAACATAGTTTAGTAGCTGCTGGGGACTGAGACTTGTCGGACAGGTGGGACCCCAGTATGCTATCCTGTGTGGATCATACACCGGGTGTCAGCTGACTGCTTCCCTTTAAATGCTGAAAGAAATATTTGATGGAATACATTTTACTGCATAGCAACAGGAGGCATGGAGAATAAGGAGAAATAAGGAGAAGACAGTTCAGGCTGTGCAAAGTGGGAGACCCAGTAATGCAGCGAAATGTAACAAAGGAGACCTGAAAGCCCTTCACAGAAAAGAAAAAAGTGAAGAATTATGGTGGGCGGTCCGGCCCTCTTCCAGCTGCTGGAGGGAGAGGGCTCTGTATATCTATTTTTTCCAGCTGGCGCCCAACTCAAGGCCCTGTCACCTATAGCATCCCAGATACTGCTGCCCTCCTAATTTATGGCAAGCGATGGGAAAGGAGAGTAGCTCCGTTTCTTCAATTGTCTATGATTCATGCAGATTTCCTAACATTGATTATACGTGTAATATTCTACTGTATTTATAAAAGCAAAATCTTAAGTCAAGGATGATTGTCAAGAGCAGAACAATAAATATGAAAAGTAACTTTATACAATCTTGGAGAACAAAAGAGGCTGCAAGAAACCACTCAAACAAAGAATCTGATGAAAACACTTGGCTGTATCACCATCTACTGGCAAACATGGGGAACTGAATACAACTGAATTTTTGAAAAATGGGTTAATGTAGGTGTGGTGTGTATTTATCTAGTACATAAGATATGAGCTAGAGTTAAAAATGCATCCAGAAAGACAGGATTCAGGTGTAAATAATGGTGAGAAATACACTACGAGCATTTGAGCTATTATTGTATAATATCTAGATATTAGAAGGCCTGAAAGCTAGGGTTTTTCCTGTCTAAAATGTACATAGAAATCTACTATCAGGGAAATAGGTTCAGTGAGCTTTTTGAGCTCTGATATATGCTACATCTGAAAACTCTGATTGCCTCATAACTGCTGCACCCAGTAAACCAAGTGACATCATTGGAATCAGGGTTTCATTCATTGCATTATGCTGCTCTCAGATGAGGTAGCAAAAAGCTGATAACAGATTTCTTTCAAACAGTTACATCTAGTCTTGCTGCTGGACAAAAAGTTTTCAGATGAAATACATAATCTTCTAGGTTTGGAACTGCCTAAAGGCCACGTCACATACTACGATATAATTAACGATATTGTTTCAATTCACCGGTTTGCAATGTCACCGGTTTGGTGACGTTGCAGCGATGTCAAAACAACATTGTTGTGTGTGACATTTACCAACGACCACCGATGAGGTTGTTCATCGTTGGTTGTTGGTAAATGACCTGGACCATAAATTTATCGTTGGTCTCTCGCTAGGCGGCCAGCTCTCCCGCGGCTCTCTCTCACTTGCTTCTGGTCCTACCCATTAACTTCTCTGTATATTCACTTCACTGGCTCCACAACAACCAATCACAGACGCTCCTGTTCTGCAAGAGCATCTGTGATTGGCTGTTGCAATTAGACTGCATTTTTGTCGAGCCCCAGGCCCTGGGTACTCGGGTATCAGGCTCGGAGGGTGTTTCACAGGGATGTCAAGGGTGGCAGCACCTGAGCCCGTGGCCTGGGTGACACTTCAATAAGGAGGTTATGTACAGGGGATAAGAGTTTGTTGTTGTCACGTGACGCCACCTGTAGTACCTAGTGATGGGTCACCAGCGCCGCCACAGTCCTCCAGAGGACGATGGTATCACAGCAAGGATGGCAAAAATCCCTACAGGTGGAGCTGGTCCTCCGGGGCAGCGTAGAGTAGGGGCAGCTTGGAATGGGACTAGTGGCCAGGGTAGGAAGCAGTAAGGCAGTGTATAGGGAGGCTGGGGATGGAGAGGAATAACGCACACACTCTGAAGAAGTCTCTTTTACCTTTTACTGATGGTATACACAGGTAAAGATGTCCAGGGCACTGTCGGGTGACCAGGTTCTCAGTGGGTCACCACAGCAAGTGGGTATAAGGCCTCCTCAGGTTCCCTGCTGTCTATGAAGTCCTGTCTGTATGCAACATGACTGGCCTCCTCACTTTCTCTGGTCTTTACTCTCTCCTCCTGCACGGTCCATGGGTTACCCTCGCTGATCACTGCGGTGCTACTCCACACTACGGTGTCTGGCTCCTCTTTCTGGGTGCGCAGGGGGACCGGGTGACTGAAGTCTCCACAGTGTGCTGGGGTCTTCTGCAGTCCTAAAGTGTTCCTGCAGGTGCCGATCCCCGAAGTCTGGTACGTCTTGGGTGAACCTCCACTGGTTCCTCGTTCCCTTGGCTCTGCTCCTTGCCTTCTGTCCCCACTCCTAGGCTTGGCTAATGGCAGAAGGGCCACTCTGGGTCACTGGTTCGGCCCTAACTGCGGCACCGATCACCAGGACATCTTTGCAGCTCTCCTAGCGTCTGCAGCAGTATTTATAGGGGATCTCACCTAAAGTCAGTGAGGCTAGCTCCCCCTACTGTGTCGGGGTGGAAGGTGTTGCTTGTAGTAGGTACCTGCTGTGGAAACCCAGCTGTGCAGTAGGGAAGGCTGTGGCTACCTGTGTGAGCAGGGCACCACATTTTCACAATCTGGATCATGTCTGTGCTTGGTGATTATACACATTAGTGTATGGCAACCATCCTGACGTCATAGGGTGTAAAATAAATAAATAATGGGAAAAAATGCATAGGGATCCACTGTATTTTTCAGTCTCAGCACAGATAAGGCTGACAGCTATGAGCTGCCACCCTCAGCTGCCTATTTTTACCTTGGCAGGCACAAAAAGTGTGTAGGGCTCTGCCCTATTTTTAATTGCCAGCCAAGGTAAAACTAGGCAGCTGAGGGCAGGTAATCTTAGTGGGGTGAGAGCTCATCATCTTACTTCCCCCCCACACTAAGGAATAGCAGCCCAAAACTGCGCCTGAAAATAATGCATTCATAATAGCACCATTTCCAGGTGCTTTACCTGGCTCTTCCAGCGGCCCTTGTGGTGGTGGCACGCTGGGTATTAAGGGGTTAATTCCAGCTTTGTATTACCAGCTGGAATTAACGCAAAAAATCAGTGCAAAAAATCCGCACAGGAATCACACAAAATGCTATCGTTATATAATAAAAAGTATTTTTTTGAGTTTTTAGCAAGTGCTATCAAAAAAGTATCAAAAACAGGGCTATTGGTCTGTACGTTTTTTGCAAAAAATATACTGCAAGCAGCCTCACCTCGTCACCGTTGCCCTGACCGAGGCAGTCCCTAGCTGATGTATGCATTTAAAACCTGCGTGTGTGTGAACATACCTTAATTCAGGCTCCAGCCAGGACTCCACTCTGTGGGCTTTTACCTGTGAAACAGCTTGTGTGGGGAAACTACTCATAGGGGAAGGGATGGGTCACTTCCCTTTCCTGCGAACAGGAGAAATACATTCACCAGACAATAATGAGTAGTGCACACCTCTACCCCCACTGGTTCCTCGCTCCCTTGGCTCTGCTCCTTGCCTTCTGTCCCCACTCCTAGACTTCGGATCTGGGATGCTAACGGCAGAAGGGCCACTCCGGGTCATTGGTTCGGCCCTAACCGCGGCACCGAGCACCAGGACATCTTTGCAGCTCTCCTAGTGTCTGCACACTCTAACTAACACCTCCCCCAGCAGCAGTAGTTATAGGGGATCTCACCTAAAGTCAGTGAGGCTAGCTCCCCCTACTGTGTCGGGGTTGAAGGTATTGCATGTAGTAGGTACCTGCTGTGGAAACCCAGCTGTGCAGTAGGGAAGGCTGTGGCTACCTGCGTGAGAGGGTGCCATATTTTCACAATCTGGATCATGTCTGTGCTTGGTGGTTATACACATTAGTGTATGGCAACCATCCTGATGTCATAGGGTGTAAAATAAATAAACAATGGGAAAAAATGCATAGGGATCCACTGTATTTTTCAGTCTCAGCACAGATAAAGCTGACAGCTACGAGCTGCCACCCTCAGCTGCCTATTTTTACCTTGGCAGGCACAAAAAATGTGTAGAGCTCTGTCCTATTTTTAATTGCCAGCCAAGGTAAAACTAAGCAGCTGAGGGCAGGTAATCTTGGTGAGTAACCACTTCCACGGGTTCCTGTCTCCAGATCACGAAACGGTGCCGTCGTTCCGCCTGCTCCTCACTCCCTCTCCCCGCCGCACTGGAACTTTTAATGTATTGAAAAGCAAGCATTAAAGAATACTGAAACCCTGCTATCGGTGAGTGCTGCCTATACATTTTTCATATGTTGAATACTGTCTATGTGGCATGCAACACCTAAGCACCGGGGGATTGCCCTAAATGGGAAGCAGTTGAGCTCGAATGCAAGCCATAGTGCCCGGACCACACATCTCTGCAATCTGTAATTGTTGTCTTTATATTTCTGAAAAATGGTTAATAAAAAATTTACAGTTGAAAAAAAAAGGGCAGAGCCCGATGCGTTTTTTTGCCAGCCAAGGTAAAAACGGGCAGCTGAGGGTGGAAGCTCATAGCCGTCAGCCTTATGTGTGCTGAGTTTGAAAAATACTGAGTAGCCCTTGGTATATTTTCCCTTTATTTATTTTACACTCTATGACTTTAGGTTAGTTGCCATACACTACTGAGTGTGGCAACCAAGCAAACACACCATCTAGAAAATGCAGTCTAATTGCAACAGCAAATCACAGATGCTCTCACAGGGCATGAGTTTCTGTGACTGGCTGTTGCCCTGTCAGTGAAGTGAATATGCAGAAAGGTTAATGGACGGGACCGGAAGTGAGAGAGAGCGCGGGAGAGCTGACTTGGAAGCAAGCAAGCAGTGGGAGACAGGTAAGATGATTTGTGTTTGTCTGTCTGGGTATATATATGTGTAGCATAGTGTAGAACAGAAGCATTAGTGCATTTGCACTAATGCTTCTGTCATATTAAGCTACACACACATCTGAGCAATTACTGAGCAAAACCTAAATTTTCAACTTTTCAGAAAAAGTTCAAGTTCGAGGTGCCGTATGACCATTGTCAAATTGGGTCCGGATTTGAAATTGGCAAACAAGTTGAGCAAAGTTTGCTCATCTCTAGTCCTGAGACTGCTGCTGATTCAGAGTGTTGCCCTGTACCTGTGGTGAGCTAATACGTGCCAGCCTAATGTACAAGTTTAGAGAAAGAATTCTAAACCTTGCGTAATGGGAAAATAGTTGCTGTGGCCGGATAACTGGTAATGCCAACAACTAGTTATGGGTGAACCTGCTGATGATTAAGTTCGGTGGACCCGACGAGAATTTTTTTAAAGTTCGAGTTAGGGGCCGAATGTGACTCAAACTTGAGTCCGAACCACAAACTCAAACTTTAACGTTATTAGATGGGGGTGAGGTACTGTAAAAAGAAAGAAAATAGTGATTAAACAACAGCATTATACTTACCGGAATTTGCTCGCTTGTTCTTCCGGGCCGCTCATTAACTTCCTGGGTATTCACTACTGAGGGCGGAAGAGCCAATCACAGATGCTGTCACAGAGAGTGGGCATCTGTGATTGGCTGTTGGAGTAATCTGAAAACAGCCTATACATTCTAGCATCTGCCACAAACAACTCCATGACCAAGTGGAATTAAAAATGAATGTTTATTCCTTCAGGAAACACTGTGCTACACCCATGAAACTCCAAACCACGTCCCGCTAACTTCGGGCCGTCGTTGCTACATGTATGCCAAAAATCCTAATATATCATGGAATTCTGAGTTAATACTGTATATTGGGTCCTGGGTGCAAGATTCTCCTTTTGCGCAAAGCGGGGAGTGATTACCAACTGTGCATTTGGGCAACCTCTGCTATCCCACAGACAACCCATTTAATTGGTATAGTGCAATGTTCTATTTCCCCAGTGGTGGTGCTGCAAGGAAAATGAACAGTTAGTGCCAGATCAGAATTCCCACACACTGCACTGATGAGGGGCAGTCACCCCAAAATGTAGCATCTACAGTTTGGGGTTCTGATCTGCCACAAATCCTGTCATATTAAATGGCTTGTTAAAGAGTCGATTATGACTTTTAGGATTGCTACCTTTATTAGCTGGCATTAGAGTTTGTCTACTTCCTCATTGAAGTGGCAGTTTGCATATGCAGTTACAGATAGGATTCCACACAGAATAGTCGGTTGCTGGTACTCCCAACAGGATGTCACTGTGGAGCCGATTCATCAAGGCTGGCAATCTTGGGGTACACAAGCCTTGACAAAGTACTCAGTGCATAATTCATTAGCAGGAGCATGCCATCTAATGAATTTGGCATCTCTAGTAAGTGCTAAATTTTGATGAATTTTCATTGGTTTATGCCTTTTTTGTGGTAAAATCTCTGATGAATCGCCCTTTTGTGTTCACCTTATTGTCATAGACCATTCTAAAGCTATGTTCACACTGGATGTTTTTGATCTGTTTCTGGTGCTGCGATTTTTTTTAAACTACACCAAAAGCGGATCAGTCACTGCGTCTGCCAGCAAAGTGAATTGTTTTTTTTATTTTCTGTTCAGACATCAGCCTTTTTGACTGCTGCGTTAGTGGTGCAGAAAGAGGATCCAGAATATGAGTATGTCAATTAGTGCTCTGTTTTTCTGCTGCGCTTTCCACAACATCAATACTCCACTACTTACCCTTCCTGGCGATCCTACGGTGAGCCCCGGCAATGTCCATGTACGGTACTGACAGGACCTGCCCATGTGACTCAGCCTTTGTCACGTGGCCAGGTCCTGTCAGTACTGTCTCTGCAGGTCCTGCCGATGCCCAGAAGGAAGACATCGCCGGGGAGGGTAATAAAATGCGTATCTGTGTGTCTGTCTGTGTGATCCAAAATTGGATGAGCAAAAACAGAGCAAAAACAGAGCACAAAAAACAGAGCACAAACGCTCTGTGTGAAAGAGGCCTAACAAGTAGGAACTGTTTAAACCTGATAACTCCTTCAAGTGTTGACTAGTTACAATGTTACTTTGGGTTGCTGCTTGATAAATTACTGATAATGCACTTAATTCACTGACACCTATCACTTGTAATATTATTGTTATGATTGTATGACATTTGCTTGTTTATTGTAAATTACATTTTCTGTCTACAGATAATCACTGTAGTATAAAAAGAAATAAACACTTACCATTGCATCGACTCAGAAGGCACAGGGTTACAAAAACTTGGATTTTTCAGGGAGATCTTGGCAATAATGAATAATGGAGGAATATAAAACTACAGAGAACTTCAGAACACTTGTATTATCTATGGAATCTATGATAATTGCTCATAAAATGTAGTCACTCAGGGTTAAACGCCTTATTCTTATGGAATTGATTGGAATCATCCCGTTATAATTAGACTTCACAGCTTGAACATACACGTTTCTAAGAAATGTCATAAAGATGTGAAACAGTCTTCATGAAGGATAATTTTATCCTTAGAGAAAGTAATTTTTCTCCAAACTCCTAAAGGAACTAATTGAGTTGAAACAGGCCATTGTGTGATCACAAGAGATATACAAAAGAGCAAGGATCGCTCCAGAAATAAGACTCACATACATTGACGTAACTAGAGTCTGATGGGCCCTGAGGCAACGTATGGCTGGGGTCCCCCTGCATGTCTGTCAGATGTATGAGCCCATGCATGTTCCATAAAGACATACGTGTTGCCCCCTCTTCATTATGTAGTAGTATCCCACATCCTACACTAATGGGCCCCGTCCAGGTATGTACTAGTGCATCTCAATGAATTAGAATATAATAAAAAATCAATGCAATATTGCCATGTTTAAGATAAGATAAGATAAGATAAACTTTATTGATCCCGGAGGAAATTACAGTATTACAGCAGCAGAACAAAGATCAAGAACATTTCCCACTTTACAAAATAAGTCTATATGGACAGCAGATGTGGGTAGACTGGTACATGTCCCTCACCTATTCCCCCCATACACATAGAACTTCACATAGTCTTGGGACGCTTTACACTTATACATTTGTTAAACATCCCCACCGCTGTCGGAACAAACGATTTTCTGTATCTTTCCTTTTTACACATTAGTTGGATTAGATGCTTGCTGAATGTTCTCTTCTGCTTCGCAAACAGTTCAGAGAGCGGGTGTGTATTGTTGCTCATTATAGCCTTGCATTTCTTAATAATTCTATCCTCTAATACCTCCTCGAAAGTCCTAAGTTGTAGACCCACCGCCGCACTAGCCTTCTTGATAAGTTTATTCAGCTTATTAGCGTCAGCTGTGCGCACACTACTACCCCAGCATATTATTGCAGCAAAGATTGCACTCGCCACAATAGATTGGTAGAACATTTCAAGCATTTTGCTACACACATTAAACGACCTTAATTTCCTTAGAAAGTAAAGTCTACTCATCCCTTTCTTGCAAACCTTCTCCATATGGCACCTCCAATCAAGCTTGCTGTCCAGGTGAACCCCCAAATATTTGAAATTCTCCACCATCTCCACATCCTGACCATCAATAGTGATAGGTAAGCAATCCTTCATGCACCTTCCATAACTCAACACCAACTCCCTGGTTTTCTTTACGTTGAGTTCTAAATGGTTAGCCTGGCACCAGTCAACAAAGTCCGAGACTACCCTTCTGTATTCCTCCTCCCCCCGGCCTCTCTCAATACCTCCGACTATCACTGAGTCATCAGAGTACTTCTGAATGTGATAAAGGTCTGATTTATACTGAAAATCAGCTGTGTATAACGTAAAAAGGAATGGCGACAGCACCGTTCCCTGAGGGGCTCCAACACTGCTCCGAACACTATCCGATACGGCCGCCCCCAACCTTACGAACTGTGGCCTGTCCGACAGGTAATCAATGATCCAATTCACTAGTCCCTCATCAACCGCCATTTAAACCAGCTTTTTACGTAATAATAGTGGCTGTAAGGTGTTGAATGCACTGGAGAAATCGAAGAACATGGCACGTACAGTGGTTCCATCATTGTCCAAAAAGGAATGTACTGTTTGTAGCAGATACGCTACAGCATCGTCCACCCCCAGACTCTGCCGATACGCAAACTGAAGGGGTTCCATAAAAGCAGACACTCTCGGACACAAGTAGGCAAGTACAATTCTCTCCAAGGACTTCATCGCATGCGATGTTAGGGCCACCGGTCTATAGTCGTTATGGGAGTATTGGGGGTGCTACTGCTATGGACAGTAAGAGAAGCGTTGCCACTTTAAGAAATCCCTGCCTGTGTTGGACAGTAAGAAACACGCTGCCACTTTAAGAGACAGAAACCCCCCCCCAGGTGTGGGATGATGGTATGTCCTGTTTTTCCCCTTCTGTGAGTGTGTTTTTGGAGCAGCCAATAAATGTGTGAAGAGAAACACACCGTCTGCGTGTCTCAAAAAGGACAGGAGTCTTGCTTGTGAAATGAAAGTGAGACACAGAGAAGCCTGGGATCCAGTGAGAGCCTGAAGCAAGGAGAAGATTTGCAGCCCATCGACTCGAGACAGGAGCCGTGTGCATCTTCAGATAGGACTACTGTTGTTGGGGGCCCCCGGGACTGCATTCAAATCCCAGCATCACTGTGAGTTGAATATTGTGCACCTTTCAGGGTTTAGAATAGGCTTCAGTAGGTAGAACACGGCAGCCGTGTGGCCTGTGTAGCGAGGCCAGGAAGGTTATACGTAGAGTAGCATTTTACCTTGCTGTTTGTGCATTTACCTATGTGCTTTTAACTTGTGATAGCTGGAGAACCGTACTATTGAGCGGACCAGCTAGAGAAAACGAAAAGTTTGTTAAATCTCGTTTGCCACTGTTTACCCCTGCTTGAACCTGCCTTCTTCACATCTTTCCCCGCCTGTTAATAAATTCACCCTTGTGGTTTGCACTCCCATCTTGTGTACCGTACATTATTCTGCACCGCAGTGGTCCTCTCAGCCACCGCTACAGGAGCTCGGGAAGGTAGTCTTGGGAATCGGCACCAGGCAAGAAGTCTTCCATAGAACTGGTACTCTCTGTGATTGTAAGCTCCAGTTAAACAGGTGCTGGAAGACAGTGCACAACTGATTTGCACACACTCTGAGGACACGTGGACAGATACCATCAGGCTTCAGGGTGCTTCTGGGAGCCCTGAAACACGTTAACTAATAAATCAATATTATATTCACCCTTTGATGTCTTATGGAATACAGCAGTGTGGTTTTTACTCCTTTATCCACCCTACTTTAATTTGCTGAGATAATGACCTTTGGGATTTCAATGGCTATAAGCCATAATCATAAACATTTACATAAGTAAATAAATGTCATAACCATGTGACGACAATAGGCAGAGCTAAGTCCCTATAACATAATATGAGTTTGCTCACTTAGCTCCACCCACTATGGTCACATGATCGTTACATCACACAGGTCCTTTAGCCATGCAAGTTAATAGTGAGTTAACTATTATCCTGCCAGACAGTCTCCCTCCTCCAAGCCGTAGACTGAAATGTAAGTGTACAAATGCTTTTTTTTCTCCTTTAACATTACACTATGAGCTCAGACAGGGATGATTAGAATAGTACTATGAAGCTGCAAGTGCAGACAGTGATAGCTGGCGAGGCATACACTAGTGACTCACCGTAGCCGGGTTCTGCACGTCGCAGGCGTCTGCTTCTTCTTGTCACGGAATCTTGCCTGTGGCTGTGGGGCCTGGTGGTCCAGATCAATGGGGGGATGGCTGAACAGTAGGGGTTAATAATCTTCGTGACGCCACCTGTGAGAGTACCGGTGATGTCCACCGGCGCTGCTTGGCCTCCGGGGGATGGTATGCAGCAAGATGGGACGCTCCCCACAGGATGAGCGGGAGTTCCCGGAGCCAGGAGCTGCACAAGATGTTGTGAGGCAGCTGAGTCAGGCTGCTGTTAGGCTCAGGAATCAGACACAGACACATCAAAGTCTTTTAGGTACCTTTACTGGTGGATTGCAGGTACACTCGGACCGGGATAGTGAGGTTGACACTCTTGGAGGTTCACAGCAAGCAGTGTTAGGCTTCCTTTCTCTGTCTTCTCTAGTCGAGATCGGGTGGATGTGGAATCCAGCCGGACCGGGTAATATGTTCAGTAGAACGTATTTCACCTGGGTAGCTGCACTGAGGGCACTTTAAAAGGGGTGATGATAATTCTATCTTCTTCCCTGGGCTCTCGTCGGTAGGTGCGGCAGGTGAACAGGGGGCTAAACTCCCTGTGAGGTATGCTGGTTCTCTGTGGTGGCTGGGTAGCTCTCACAGCTCGGTTCCAGTAACCGGTTGGTAAGGGAGAGAGTTAGTGTCACTCTAGTGTCCCTGAGAGGTGCTCCTCCTTTCCTAATACCCCAATTGCAAGGGTTTTCTCACTGGGCAGGTGTGCTGGTTTGGGCCTAGTATAGCTCTAGAACCGATGGTTGCACACGTCCTGCAGCTTTTCTAGCGTCTGCACACTCTGGTGTTTCTCCCTCCAAGACCCTATTTATAGGGGGAACTGGCTCAAAGTGTCCAGTGGAGCTCCCCCTAGAGGTGAAACCAGGTGTTAAAGGTGTACTAAGGTGTTTTGTTTTGTTTGTGACTGTTGCTTTGCTGTTACTGCTCCATTCATGTCCCAAAGGTTCTGTGTGCCCAACAGGGTGCCAGGGTGCCACATTCCCCTTAGTTAACTTCAGTTCTCCCGGACTGAGCAAAAAGTTCTTTTTACATCTTACCACTAAGCATTTTATAACATTTAATAACAGGTATTTACAGAGTCTTAAAGAAAAATACAAAAATCACTAAAAAGGAAGGGAAAAATGGGAAAAATATGAACAGCAGTCCATACGGCACTAGTCCATCTGCCGCAGGCTGGAAAAGGTAAAGTGTTGGTCACACAAGCCCTGTGACAATTGTCCAAAGTTTGTGAAAAAGGGCAAAAGGGGTAAAGTCTACAAATACACGGTACACATTTTAAACTTTATACATTCCCTATGGGTGTCTCTGCTTGGGAGTACTAACCTTCTTTACCTTACCAGGCACTTTCTGTCCCCAACT
Source organism: Allobates femoralis (assembly GCA_033576535.1). Taxonomy (NCBI): domain Eukaryota; kingdom Metazoa; phylum Chordata; class Amphibia; order Anura; family Aromobatidae; genus Allobates; species Allobates femoralis. The sequence continues at coordinate 283,823,236 of JARQOC010000005.1, forward strand.
TAATATACTTGGGACAGAGCCCAGTTCCTCCACCCTTCTGTACACTACTTTTTACAGTTTTTGAAACCAGTTGCTATTTACATTTGTTAACAGGTACTATATTGCACTACATTTTAAACCCATTCTCCATACTTGTCCTAATGTACTACGTGTGGATTTGCGTAGTGTGGGTGTCTCAAAAGCTGTGTCTGTAGTGCACAAATTGGTTGTTGGTGGTAGTGTAGGTAGTTGTCTACGCTGACTACGTCTTACTGTGAGACTAGCAGGTTCATTGATTACAGAAATCTCAGGTTCCAAAATAACAGGCTGCATATCTTGCACTTGAACTTGTTCTTGTTGAACTGGTTGGTTTGGAATTGGTAGCTGATCTTCTACAGGTTGGTAGAAATGCATAACTGATATGATGAATGCACCATTACATTGTGGCCAGTCAGCTGGTAAGTATCCAATGTCTGTATGGACTAGGTTTTCTTTAGTTTCTTCACTTGTAGCTACTGTACGGTAACTGGTTACTTGAGGTAGTAACTGCGATTGGACATTTCTTCAAATGGTCCCTAGAGACAGTTGCAAAAGTTTTTCCTTGATCTTTGCTAATAACGCAAGTTTTGGAATTGTCATACTGCGATGGCATACTTGTGTAGGGTTCAGATTCCCAATTGTCATCTAATTTGTTGGTTTTTCTCTTTCTTTTTAGCACTAAGTCACCTGTTAAAAAAGTTCTGCTGAGGCGTGCTTGTTAAAATCTTTTTCAAGTTTGGTTCTGCTGATGTTCAGGTTTCTTTCTACGCTCTCTTGTACTTTGCGGTACTGCTCTTGGCGTTGAGTGATCCAATCTTCATCAGAAGAATCTTGTGTGGGTTCGATGGTTCCCATCTGTAAATCAATAGGTAATTTACCTGGTCTTGCCCGCATCAAGTAAGCAGGTGTATAGTTGGTTGAACTGACAGGTATGTGGTTGTCCACAAGGTCTGGAAGTTTTTCAGGCCATTGGTTCCTGTCTTCAACTGGTAAGGTTTTGAGCATGTCAATGACGATGTGGTTCATCTTCTCACATAAACCGTTAGTTTGGGGATGATAAGGTGTGATCCTGATCTTCTTACACCCATATAGCCCTAGGAATTCTTGAAACAGAGCTGATTCGAAGGCTGGCCCTTGGTCAGTTAAGACTTGGTCTGGATACCCATGGAGGCGACAGAAGTAACTCTGGAACGCTTTGGCTGCTACCTCCGCAGTTAAGTCTTTAACTGGCACTACTACCAGGAACCTTGAATAGTGGTCAACAATGGTGAGAGCGTAAGTGTACCCGGTGCGACTTGGGGTAAGCTTCACGTGGTCGAAAGCAACTATTTCAAGGGGTTTGGTGGTAACGATTGGTTGCAATGGAGCTTTCTGAGTTAGATGGTCTTTCCTTCGAAGGTAACAGGGTCCACAGTTTTTACACCACTTGTCAATTGAGCCTCGCATACCGACCCAGTAGAACCGATCCTTCAGGAGTCTCTCCAGTTTCCAAAGCGTCCCGCATCGTCATGGTAGGCTTCAAGGATCATTTGGACTTCAGTCTTGGGAACTACAATCTGCCAGATGAGTTCGTGTGTTCTGGGATTTAGGTATCTTCTGCATAGTTTACCTTGGTAGACAAACAACCTTCCTTTCTCTTTCCATAGCCGTTTAGCATTTTGAGAAGCATCAGGGTCCATGCTTGCGTGTTCTTGAGTAATCAGTTCTCTTACCAAGCTGACATCTGGATCGTTAGCTTGAACCTCCTTCCAGTCATGATGAGGTAAAGGGTTCACGGTCCTCTCTACACGTCTCTGGTTCGCCTGATGACACGTTGTTGTACCCGTACGGTGGAAAGCAGGTAGTTCAACCTCCTCCAGGTCATCTATGTATTCTCCTTCTTCAGGAAGGTTAGACATTCTGGACAGGGCATCAGCATTGCCGTTCTTGTGACCTGCCCGGCACTTTACAGTGAAGTCATAGTTTGAGAGTCTTGCTACCCAACGCGTTCTAGGGCTCCCAGCTTTGCAGTCTCTAAATGGGTTAGAGGGTTGTTATCCGTGAAAGCTGTGAACGGGGCGGATGCCAGGTAATGTTTGAAACGCTCTGTGATTGCCCAGATCAGGGCCAGGAATTCCAATTTGAACGAGCTGTAGTTCTCCGGGTTCCTTTCCGTGGGACGGAGCTTTCTGCTGGCGTAGGCGATCACCTTTTCCTTTCCTTGCTGGCGTTGAGCTAGGACTGCTCCTAAACCTTCATTGCTTGCATCAGTATACAATAAAATGGGAGATTGTAATCAGGATAGGTCAGGATTTCTTCTCCAGTGAGAGCATCTTTGAGCTTCTGGAAGGATTGTTCCTGTTCTGGTCCCAGTGGAACGGGGGTCCCCTGATCTTGCCGTTTTTGGATTGACCTACTAAGAGATCTTGCATAGGTGAGGCTATCTTGGTATAGCCTTTGATGAATCGTCGATAGTACCCGACCAGTCCTAGAAATTGACGTACCTCTTTGTGAGTAGTTGGTGCTCGCCAGTCCTTGATGACGGTTACTTTATCCGGTGCTACGTCTTCGGCGCTAACCACATGTCCTAGGTATTGGACCTTGGGTTTCAGCAGGTGGCACTTGGATGGTTTCAGCTTCATCCCATACTTGGACAGTGACTCGAACACTTCACTCAGGTGCTGCAGGTGGTCTTCATAGCTCTGAGAGTATACAATGACACCATCAAGGTATAACAGGACAGTCTCAAAATTCTTGTGGCCCAAACAACACTTCATCAGCCTCTGAAATGTTCCTGGGGCATTGCACAACCCGAATGGCATACTGTTGAACTCGCAGAGCCCCATAGGGGTCGTGAAGGCTGTCTTCTCACGATCTTCCTCTGCAACAGCAACCTGCCAGTAACCACTAGTAAGATCTAATGTGCAGAACTAGTTGGCAGACTTAAGTGCAGCTAGTGACTCTTCTATGCGGGGCAACGGGTATGCATCCCTGTGTGTGACTTTACTGATTTGTCTGTAATCTACGCACATCCTCATACTACCATCTTTCTTTTTAACCAGGACTAGTGGTGCTGCCCAGGGACTACAGCTATCCCTAATGACTCCTGCATTTTTCATGTCCTGTAGCATCTCTTTTGCTTTTTGGTAGTGTGTGGGTGGTATAGGCCTGTACCTTTCTTTGATAGGTGCATGGTTGCCTGTGGGGATATGGTGTTGTACCCCTTTAATCCTCCCAAAGTCAAGTGGGTGTTTGCTGAACACTTGCTCATACTCCCGAACTACCCGGTATACTCCATTTTTTGGTGTGTAGGTGTATTGTCAGTTCCTATACTGAGCTCCTGACACCATTTCTCTAACTGATCTTTGGAGTGAGGGGGTTCATCAGTGACTGTTTGGGAAGAGGATTTTACATCAATTACAGCATCATCTTTAACCTGGTACAATTTTGCGACAGTTGCATATCTTGGCAGTTTGACTTCGTCATCACCATAGTTTAATATGCGTACGGGGACTTTCCCTTTTCTCACGTTGACCAACCCTCTGGCTGTCAAGAGCGTAGGACTACTATCAGACATTACAGGTTCTACTACAGCTTGGTAGTCCTGCCCTCTGAGGCCTATGGCTGCTCGATACCAGATCATCATTTCACTTCTGGGTGGTACCACAATTGGAATGGGATCTGTGACCCGTACTCTGCCAATTTCACCATTTGACAATGTTACCTGTTGTTGATAAACCAGAGCTCGGATCTGCATTTGGATAGCTCTCTTCTCTCTGGGTCTACCAGCTTCAACACTATGTTGGAGTAAGAACAACACTTCATCGATGCATTTAACCATAACATTAGTACCCAGTATCACATGGGGATCCCTGTCATTTGGTTTGTCCTGAACCACTATGATACCCTGGTTCTTCAGCTGCACCCTCCCCACCTTTACTGTAGCTTCCCATTGTCCCTCTACTGTAACTATTATACCATTAGTGGCTTCAATGTACAGATCAGGGTGTGTGGGGCTCTAGCTCAACATCTGGCCAGAACCGCTTGTAAAGGATACTCGGGATGGTTGTCACCTGAGATCCAGTGTCTATCAAGGCAGAGGTAGCGATGCCATCGATGACGATCGGTAGGTATGGGCAGTCTCCTACGTACTTGTATTCCCAGTTGGTCGGGCCCGGATAGTCTACTCCTGGGGTTGGCCCTTCTCGCCCAGGGGTTGCTCATTTAAAGGACGGGATTGCTGAGTGCGTCCTCCTCTGTCACTCTGTTGACTGGCGCAGCACCTGTCAGGGCTGCGACGATCTGCAGGTTTTCCTCGCGGCGGGGGTGTCTTCCTCTTCATCCACGGGACATCGTCGGGGCTGTCAGCGAGCTGAATCTTGTCTGATGACCTTGCATCTGTCTTGGGTCTTCTCCCAGCTTGGAGCTTGGCTATGTCCTTCATCAGCTGCTCTACATTAGCACACAGTTGTTCAAATCGGTCGGGTGTTATAGTCTATGCACTAGACTGGACCGCAGGGATGGGAGATGCTGCTGCCGGCACGGAATTGGTGTCAGTACACTGCGGCTGTCAAGCGGGATCGGGCACTGCGGAGAGCCGTTGTCCCCACACTGTTAAGTCTCTCAAAGTGTCAAACTCTGCGCCAGGATTTTGTATGGACCACCAGCTTGCTTGCTTTCTATCCTCAGATAGTCTGAGTCCTACAATAAACTGTCCAATTAACGCTTTGTTCTCATCTCTGACACCATCAGGATCAACTTGCTTTAACAGTCTTAGTGCCTCTTGTAATCGCAGTGAATAATCCAGGACACACTCTTGTGCCCCTTGGTTACAATGATAGAACGACAGTCTTAATTCAGCCTCAGTATGACGTTCAAAAACCCGGGTTAATTTAGCAAATATCTGCTCCACAGATTCCTGAGTTTCTATAGACCAGTTTCGGCTCTGCAGCTCGGCTGCGCCTGTTAACTGTCCCATAATAACTGAAGCTCTCTGCTTACCGGTCATAGCATACATGTCCAGCACTTGTCATATCTTCCTCTGGAATGTCTCCAAGGTACTGGGTGTACCGCTGTACTTAGGTAACCAGGCCGCATTCGGAACGTAAGGCAGGGATATCGGCATAATCGGAGCGGGTTGTTGTGGCATACCGCCGGCTTGTTGCTGTCTATCTGGGGGTATGTTTAGCTGTTGTTGCTGGGGTACCGCGTTGTCGGGATCCGGGTTACTCATCCTTGCTCCCCCTTAGTTAAGCGCGGCCAGTCCTTTCGGTTTCCAATGGAAGTGTCGGTCTCGCGGTCAGGAGTGAGGCACGACGGGAGTTTCTGGTTCCTGCTGCATTCAGGGGAAGTCGTCAGAGCGTAGGGGCGGGGCCTATCTTCACGCCCTTTGCACAGGAACGCCCTTCTTTTCCCGCCTTTCGCGCAGCAGTGGCGGTTCAAATATACAGTTCGGTATATACAGTCATTAAAATAGCACACAATACCCGTTAAGGAACGGGCCTGCTCGTAACCTGTTCGTGACGACAAATTCTGACTCACCGTAGCCGGGTTCTGCACGTCGCAGGCGTCTGCTTCTCCTTGTCACGGAACCTTGCCTGCGGCTGTGGGGCCCGGTGGTCCAGATCAATGGGGGGATGGCTGAACTGTAGGGGTTAATAATCTTCGTGACGCCACCTGTAAGAGTTCCGGTGATGTCCACCGGCGCTGCTTGGCCTCCGGGGGATGTTATGCAGCAAGATGGGACACTCCCAACAGGATGAGTGGGAGTCCCCGGAGCCAGGAGCTGCACAAGATGTTGTGAGGCAGCTGAGTCAGGCTGCTGTTAGGCTCAGGAATCAGACACAGACACATCAAAGTCTTTTAGGTACCTTTACTGGTGGATGGCAGGTACACTCGGATCGGGATAGTGAGGTTGACACTCCTGGAGGTTCACAGCAAGCAGTGTTAGGCTTCCTTTCTCTGTCTTCTCTAGTCGAGGTCGGGTGGATGTGGAATCCAGCCGGACCGGGTAATATGTTCAGTAGAACGTATTTCACCTGGGTAGCTGCACTGAGGGCACTTTAAAAGGGGTGATGATAATTCTATCTTCTTCCCTGGGCTCTCGTCGGTAGGTGCGGCAGGTGAACAGGGGGCTAAACTCCCTGTGAGGTATGCTGGTTCTCTGTGGTGGCTGGGTAGCTCTCACAGCTCGGTTCCAGTAACTGGTTGGTAAGGGAGAGAGTTAGTGTCACTCTAGTGTCCCTGAGAGGTGCTCCTCCTTTCCTAATACCCCAATTGCAAGGGTTTTCTCACTGGGCAGGTGTGCTGGTTTGGGCCTAGTATAGCTCTAGAACCGATGGTTGCACACGTCCTGCAGCTTTTCTAGCGTCTGCACACTCTGGTGTTTCTCCCTCCAAGACCCTATTTATAGGGGGAACTGGCTCAAAGTGTCCAGTGGAGCTCCCCCTAGAGGTGAAACCAGGTGTTAAAGGTGTACTAAGGTGTTTTGTTTTGTTTGTGACTGTTGCTTTGCTGTTACTGCTCCATTCATGTCCCAAAGGTTCTGTGGTGCCCAACAGGGTGCCAGGGTGCCACATTCCCCCTTAGTTAACTTCAGTTCTCCCGGACTGAGCAAAAAGTTCTTTTTACATCTTACCACTAAGCATTTTATAACATTTAATAACAGGTATTTACAGAGTTTTAAAGAAAAATACAAAAATCACTAAAAAGGAAGGGAAAAATGGGAAAAATATGAAAAGCAGTCCATACGGCACTAGTCCATCTGCCGCAGGCTGGAAAAGGTAAAGTGTTGGTCACACAAGCCCTGTGACAATTGTCCAAAGTTTGTGAAAAAGGGCAAAAGGGGTAAAGTCTACAAATACACGGTACACATTTTAAACTTTATACATTCCCTATGGGTGTCTCTGCTTGGGAGTACTAACCTTCTTTACCTTACCAGGCACTTTCTGTCCCCAACTTAATATACTTGGGACAGAGCCCAGTTCCTCCACCCTTCTGTACACTACTTTTTACAGTTTTTGAAACCAGTTGCTATTTACATTTGTTAACAGGTACTATATTGCACTACATTTTAAACCCATTCTCCATACTTGTCCTAATGTACTACGTGTGGATTTGCGTAGTGTGGGTGTCTCAAAAGCTGTGTCTGTAGTGCACAAATTGGTTGTTGGTGGTAGTGTAGGTAGTTGTCTACGCTGACTACGTCTTACTGTGAGACTAGCAGGTTCATTGATTACAGAAATCTCAGGTTCCAAAATAACAGGCTGCATATCTTGCACTTGAACTTGTTCTTGTTGAACTGGTTGGTTTGGAATTGGTAGCTGATCTTCTACAGGTTGGTAGAAATGCATAACTGATATGATGAATGCACCATTACATTGTGGCCAGTCAGCTGGTAAGTATCCAATGTCTGTATGGACTAGGTTTTCTTTAGTTTCTTCACTTGTAGCTACTGTAGGGTAACTGGTTACTTGAGGTAGTAACTGCGTTGGACATTTCTTCAAATGGTCCCTAGAGACAGTTGCAAAAGTTTTTCCTTGATCTTTGCTAATAACGCAAGTTTTGGAATTGTCATACTGCGATGGCATACTTGTGTAGGGTTCAGATTCCCAATTGTCATCTAATTTGTTGGTTTTTCTCTTTCTTTTTAGCACTAAGTCACCTGTTAAAAAAGGTTCTGCTGAGGCGTGCTTGTTAAAATCTTTTTCAAGTTTGGTTCTGCTGATGTTCAGGTTTCTTTCTACGCTCTCTTGTACTTTGCGGTACTGCTCTTGGCGTTGAGTGATCCAATCTTCATCAGAAGAATCTTGTGTGGGTTCGATGGTTCCCATCTGTAAATCAATAGGTAATTTACCTGGTCTTGCCCGCATCAAGTAAGCAGGTGTATAGTTGGTTGAACTGACAGGTATGTGGTTGTCCACAAGGTCTGGAAGTTTTTCAGGCCATTGGTTCCTGTCTTCAACTGGTAAGGTTTTGAGCATGTCAATGACGATGTGGTTCATCTTCTCACATAAACCGTTAGTTTGGGGATGATAAGGTGTGATCCTGATCTTCTTACACCCATATAGCCCTAGGAATTCTTGAAACAGAGCTGATTCGAAGGCTGGCCCTTGGTCAGTTAAGACTTGGTCTGGATACCCATGGAGGCGACAGAAGTAACTCTGGAACGCTTTGGCTGCTACCTCCGCAGTTAAGTCTTTAACTGGGACTACTACCAGGAACCTTGAATAGTGGTCAACAATGGTGAGAGCGTAAGTGTACCCGGTGCGACTTGGGGTAAGCTTCACGTGGTCGAAAGCAACTATTTCAAGGGGTTTGGTGGTAACGATTGGTTGCAATGGAGCTTTCTGAGTTAGATGGTCTTTCCTTCGAAGGTGACAGGGTCCACAGTTTTTACACCACTTGTCAATTGAGCCTCGCATACCGACCCAGTAGAACCGATCCTTCAGGAGTCTCTCCAGTTTCCAAAGTGTCCCGCATCGTCATGGTAGGCTTCAAGGATCATTTGGACTTCAGTCTTGGGAACTACAATCTGCCAGATGAGTTCGTGTGTTCTGGGATTTAGGTATCTTCTGCATAGTTTACCTTGGTAGACAAACAACCTTCCTTTCTCTTTCCATAGCCGTTTAGCATTTTGAGAAGCATCAGGGTCCATGCTTGCGTGTTCTTGAGTAATCAGTTCTCTTACCAAGCTGACATCTGGATCGTTAGCTTGAACCTCCTTCCAGTCATGATGAGGTAAAGGGTTCACGGTCCTCTCTACACGTCTCTGGTTCGCCTGATGACACGTTGTTGTACCCGTACGGTGGAAAGCAGGTAGTTCAACCTCCTCCAGGTCATCTATGTATTCTCCCTCTTCAGGAAGGTTAGACATTCTGGACAGGGCATCAGCATTGCCGTTCTTGTGACCTGCCCGGCACTTTACAGTGAAGTCATAGTTTGAGAGTCTTGCTACCCAACGCTGTTCTAGGGCTCCCAGCTTTGCAGTCTCTAAATGGGTTAGAGGGTTGTTATCCGTGAAAGCTGTGAACGGGGCGGATGCCAGGTAATGTTTGAAACGCTCTGTGATTGCCCAGATCAGGGCCAGGAATTCCAATTTGAACGAGCTGTAGTTCTCCGGGTTCCTTTCCGTGGGACGGAGCTTTCTGCTGGCGTAGGCGATCACCTTTTCCTTTCCTTGCTGGCGTTGAGCTAGGACTGCTCCTAAACCTTCATTGCTTGCATCAGTATACAATAAAATGGGAGATTGTAATCAGGATAGGTCAGGATTTCTTCTCCAGTGAGAGCATCTTTGAGCTTCTGGAAGGATTGTTCCTGTTCTGGTCCCCAGTGGAACGGGGGTCCCCTGATCTTGCCGTTTTTGGATTGACCTACTAAGAGATCTTGCATAGGTGAGGCTATCTTGGTATAGCCTTTGATGAATCGTCGATAGTACCCGACCAGTCCTAGAAATTGACGTACCTCTTTGTGAGTAGTTGGTGCTCGCCAGTCCTTGATGACGGTTACTTTATCCGGTGCTACGTCTTCGGCGCTAACCACATGTCCTAGGTATTGGACCTTGGGTTTCAGCAGGTGGCACTTGGATGGTTTCAGCTTCATCCCATACTTGGACAGTGACTCGAACACTTCACTCAGGTGCTGCAGGTGGTCTTCATAGCTCTGAGAGTATACAATGACACCATCAAGGTATAACAGGACAGTCTCAAAATTCTTGTGGCCCAAACAACACTTCATCAGCCTCTGAAATGTTCCTGGGGCATTGCACAACCCGAATGGCATACTGTTGAACTCGCAGAGCCCCATAGGGGTCGTGAAGGCTGTCTTCTCACGATCTTCCTCTGCAACAGCAACCTGCCAGTAACCACTAGTAAGATCTAATGTGCAGAACTAGTTGGCAGACTTAAGTGCAGCTAGTGACTCTTCTATGCGGGGCAACGGGTATGCATCCCTGTGTGTGACTTTACTGATTTGTCTGTAATCTACGCACATCCTCATACTACCATCTTTCTTTTTAACCAGGACTAGTGGTGCTGCCCAGGGACTACAGCTATCCCTAATGACTCCTGCATTTTTCATGTCCTGTAGCATCTCTTTTGCTTTTTGGTAGTGTGTGGGTGGTATAGGCCTGTACCTTTCTTTGATAGGTGCATGGTTGCCTGTGGGGATATGGTGTTGTACCCCTTTAATCCTCCCAAAGTCAAGTGGGTGTTTGCTGAACACTTGCTCATACTCCCGAACTACCCGGTATACTCCATTTTTCTGGTGTGTAGGTGTATTGTCAGTTCCTATACTGAGCTCCTGACACCATTTCTCTAACTGATCTTTGGAGTGAGGGGGTTCATCAGTGACTGTTTGGGAAGAGGATTTTACATCAATTACAGCATCATCTTTAACCTGGTACAATTTTGCGACAGTTGCATATCTTGGCAGTTTGACTTCGTCATCACCATAGTTTAATATGCGTACGGGGACTTTCCCTTTTCTCACGTTGACCAACCCTCTGGCTGTCAAGAGCGTAGGACTACTATCAGACATTACAGGTTCTACTACAGCTTGGTAGTCCTGCCCTCTGAGGCCTATGGCTGCTCGATACCAGATCATCATTTCACTTCTGGGTGGTACCACAATTGGAATGGGATCTGTGACCCTACTCTGCCAATTTCACCATTTGACAATGTTACCTGTTGTTGATAAACCAGAGCTCGGATCTGCATTTGGATAGCTCTCTTCTCTCTGGGTCTACCAGCTTCAACACTATGTTGGAGTAAGAACAACACTTCATCGATGCATTTAACCATAACATTAGTACCCAGTATCACATGGGGATCCCTGTCATTTGGTTTGTCCTGAACCACTATGATACCCTGGTTCTTCAGCTGCACCCTCCCCACCTTTACTGTAGCTTCCCATTGTCCCTCTACTGTAACTATTATACCATTAGTGGCTTCAATGTACAGATCAGGGTGTGGGGGCTCTAGCTCAACATCTGGCCAGAACCGCTTGTAAAGGATACTCGGGATGGTTGTCACCTGAGATCCAGTGTCTATCAAGGCAGAGGTAGCGATGCCATCGATGACGAACGGTAGGTATGGGCAGTCTCCTACGTACTTGTATTCCCAGTTGGTCGGGCCCGGATAGTCTACTCCTGGGGTTGGCCCTTCTCGCCCAGGGGTTGCTCATTTAAAGGACGGGATTGCTGAGTGCGTCCTCCTCTGTCACTCTGTTGACTGGCGCAGCACCTGTCAGGGCTGCGACGATCTGCAGGTTTTCCTCGCGGCGGGGGTGTCTTCCTCTTCATCCACGGGACGTCGTCGGGGCTGTCAGCGAGCTGAATCGTGTCTGATGACCTTGCATCTGTCTTGGGTCTTCTCCCAGCTTGGAGCTTGGCTATGTCCTTCATCAGCTGCTCTACATTAGCACACAGTTGTTCAAACCGGTCGGGTGTTATAGTCTATGCACTAGACTGGACCGCAGGGATGGGAGATGCTGCTGCCGGCACGGAATTGGTGTCAGTACACTGCGGCTGTGAAGCGGGATCGGGCACTGCGGAGAGCCGTTGTCCCCACACTGTTAAGTCTCTCAAAGTGTCAAACTCTGCGCCAGGATTTTGTATGGACCACCAGCTTGCTTGCTTTCTATCCTCAGATAGTCTGAGTCCTACAATAAACTGTCCAATTAACGCTTTGTTCTCATCTCTGACACCATCAGGATCAACTTGCTTTAACAGTGTTAGTGCCTCTTGTAATCGCAGTGAATAATCCAGGACACACTCTTGTGCCCCTTGGTTACAATGATAGAACGACAGTCTTAATTCAGCCTCAGTATGACGTTCAAAAACCCGGGTTAATTTAGCAAATATCTGCTCCACAGATTCCTGAGTTTCTATAGACCAGTTTCGGCTCTGCAGCTCGGCTGCGCCTGTTAACTGTCCCATAATAACTGAAGCTCTCTGCTTACCGGTCATAGCATACATGTCCAGCACTTGTCATTTCTTCCTCTGGAATGTCTCCAAGGTACTGGGTGTACCGCTGTACTTAGGTAACCAGGCCGCATTCGGAACGTAAGGCAGGGATATCGGCATAATCGGAGCGGGTTGTTGTGGCATACCGCCGGCTTGTTGCTGTCTATCTGGGGGTATGTTTAGCTGTTGTTGCTGGGGTACCGCGTTGTCGGGATCCGGGTTACTCATCCTCGCTCCCCCTTAGTTAAGCGCAGCCAGTCCTTTCGGTTTCCAATGGAAGTGTCGGTCTCGCGGTCAGGAGTGAGGCACGACGGGAGTTTCTGGTTCCTGCTGCATTCAGGGGAAGTCGTCAGAGCGTAGGGGCGGGGCCTATCTTCACGCCCTTTGCACAGGAACGCCCCTTCTTTTCCCGCCTTTCGCGCAGCAGTGGCGGTTCAAATATACAGTTCGGTATATACAGTCATTAAAATAGCACACAATACCCGTTAAGGAACGGGCCTGCTCGTAACCTGTTCGTGACGACAAATTCTGACTCACCGTAGCGGGTTCTGCACGTCGCAGGCGTCTGCTTCTCCTTGTCACGGAACCTTGCCTGCGGCTGTGGGGCCCGGTGGTCCAGATCAATGGGGGGATGGCTGAACTGTAGGGGTTAATAATCTTCGTGACGCCACCTGTGAGAGTTCCGGTGATGTCCACCGGCGCTGCTTGGCCTCCGGGGGATGTTATGCAGCAAGATGGGACACTCCCAACAGGATGAGTGGGAGTCCCCGGAGCCAGGAGCTGCACAAGATGTTGTGAGGCAGCTGAGTCAGGCTGCTGTTAGGCCCAGGAATCAGACACAGACACATCAAAGTCTTTTAGGTACCTTTACTGGTGGATGGCAGGTACACTCGGACCGGGATAGTGAGGTTGACACTCCTGGAGGTTCACAGCAAGCAGTGTTAGGCTTCCTTTCTCTGTCTTCTCTAGTCGAGGTCGGGTGGATGTGGAATCCAGCCGGACCGGGTAGTATGTTCAGTAGAACGTATTTCACCTGGGTAGCTGCACTGAGGGCACTGTAAAAGGGGTGATGATAATTCTATCTTCTTCTCTGGGCTCTCGTCGGTAGGTGGGGCAGGTGAACAGGGGGCTAAACTCCTGTGAGGTATGCTGGTTCTCTGTGGTGGCTGGGTAGCTCTCACAGCTCGTTCCAGTAACTGGTTGGTAAGGGAGAGAGTTAGTGTCACTCTAGTGTCCCTGAGAGGTGCTCCTCCTTTCCTAATACCCATTGCAAGGGTTTTCTCACTGGGCAGGTGTGCTGGTTTGGGCCTAGTATAGCTCCAGAACCAATGGTTGCACACATCCTGTAGCTCTTCAGCGTCTGCACACTCTGGTGTTTCTCCCTCCAAGACCCTATTTATAGGGGGAACTGGCTCAAAGTGTCCAGTGGAGCTCCCCCTAGAGGCTTGGGGTGAAACCAGGTGTTAAAGGTGTACTAAGGTGTTTTGTTTTGTTTGTGAGTGTTGCTTTGCTGTTACTGCTCCATTCATGTCCCAAAGGTTCTGTGGGGCCCAACAGGGTGCCTGGGTGCCACACTAGCTGACAGGTTCCCTTTAACAAGCCTTTTAATATGACCAAGGATTTGTGCCAGATTAGAATCCCAAACTACGTTTTGGGGTGACTGCCCCTCATCAGTGCAGTGTGTGGGAGTTCTGATCTGGCTGTGTGAGTAGGCTAAGACGAGGTCTGGGGTACTAGTTTTCTACCTCATGGAGAGGGAATTTGTCTGCCAGCTTAAGAAGGCAGATAAGCTGATAAGGAAGTTTATAGCCACAGTGCTCCTCTGGGAAATATGCAAATTGTCACTTCAGTGAGGAAGTGGACAAACTCTAATGCCACCTTTCGGTAGCTTTCCTCAAAGTCATAATCAACTCTTTAACAAACCTTTTAATATGACCAAGGATTTGTGCCAGATCAGAACCCCAAACTGCAGACATTGCGTTTCAGGGTGATTGCCCCACATCAATGCAGTGTGTGGGAATTCTAAGCTGGCTGTGTGAGTAGGCTAAGACGAGGTCTGGAGAACTAGCTTTCTACCTCATGGAGAGGAACCTGCCAGCTTAAGAAGGCAGATAAGCTGATAAGGAAGCTTATAGCCACAATGCTCCTCTGGGAAATATGCAAATTGTCACTTCAGTGAGGAAATAAGTTCATTTTTTGATAATATTCTAAATAATTTAGATGCACTAGTATTTCGCCATCATCCCTTCCTGGCATACATGTACCCCGTTCTGCCTCTGAATTAAAAAAAATATTGTTCTAACCTTCTCCAACTGTCATGACATGCGCCATCCTTTTCTGTAGCCGATTGAGAGGCCAGAAGCTGACATCACCTTCCCTACCACATAACATCAGTTCCACGCAACATCAATGCCTGGCATACCAACATTAGCTGACACTTTCTGATAGGTGCAGAACAGCACGCCATAAGGATACCCCCTTGCCATTGACTTCTCCCCTAAACTGTGACTTTTTGAAAAAGATTCTTTGAATCAAAACATCAAAATAATTCAGTCACAAGCAAGAAGCATTTCTTTATCTCATCATGTGAATGTACCACATGTACTATTATAAATAAACTTGTTTACTTCTGCATGACATATCTAGTGTGGCATGAATAATTCTTCCGCCATCTGATCGGCAGCGTGAATTGCAGTGCAGGGACCCAACGGTTCTCTTCACCATAATGCATTTCAGCTTAATGTGTGACCTTGAGCACACATCCAAGTAGGATGTAGGAGCTGGGGTGGGTGGGCATCCTCCAGCACAAACTTTTGCGCTTGCAGTTGTAGCCTTTGTGACCTTGATCATTATGCCTCTGCTCAAATATTTATTAAAAATGTTGTCAAAAAATAAAGCCAAAAAAGAAATGAAGAATCTGTAAAGATTAACCCCTTCACGACTCTTAACGTACATGTATGTAAATGTCTCCTCCCAATGTTTGATGTGAGCTCATAGTGTGAGCCCGCATCCTACCCCCAATATCTCAGCTGATGTCATCAGTTTAGATGAGTATCTAACAGCGCTGATCAGATCAGTGATCCGATCGGCACTGTTAACCCTTTGGATTGTGCCCTCAGTGACTGACACTGTGATCCAAAGCACCTGGCGGGGATCGCGTTGATCCCCTCCGAATCACAGGTCCCGGTAAGTGAATTACAGGACCTGATTGCTTCACCTGGACAATATGGAGTCTTCTGATGACCCCGAAAACTGTCCTGATTTATTTCCTGCGTGTGATGTCCGAGTGACATCACAAGTAGGGAGTGATAATTTCCCGTGTCTTTAGATGGGCAGCATCTCATCTACAGACAAAGGAAGCAATCAGACTGTGGAGCACTGAGGCCCTCTAGTGGCCAGTGTAAAATATAAAAAATTAAAGTTTTTAAAACTATGAAAAGGAACATAAAAGTTCAAATTACCCCCCTTTGGCACCTCTGAAACTAAAACTATTAATAAAATAAAAAAAATACACACATTTAGTATCACCACATTCAGAAATGCCCAATCTATCAAAATATAAAATCAATCCGATCGGTAAACTGTGTAACGGAAAAAAAGTCTAAACGCCAAAATTAAGTTTTTTTGGCTGCAGCAACATTGCAATAAAATGCAATAACGGGCAATCAAAACAGCGAATCCACCAAAAATGGTATCATTAGAAACGTCAACTCAAGAAGCAAAAAATAAGCCATCACACAACCCCAGATCCTGAAAAATGAGAACGCTACAGGTCGCAGAACAAGGCACAAAAAAAGTGATTCCTTTTTTTTTTTTTCAAACTTCTGAATATTTTTTCACCACTTAGATACCAGTAATAGTATACATGTTTGGTATCTACAAACTCATTCAACCTGAGGCACCACACTGCCATGTCAGTTTTACCATATAGTGATCATGGCGACTAAAAAACCCTTGATCCTGAAAAATGAGAACGCTACGGTCCACGGAAAAAGGTGCCAAAAGCCCAATGCCTTTTCTTTAAATGTTTCTGAATTTTCTTTCCCCACTTAAATAACAGTAAACATATACATGCTTGGTATCGACGAACTCTTACTGACCCAAGGCATCATACAGACATGTCAGTTTTTACCGTATAGTGAACATAAATAAAGAACTAAAAAACAAACCTGAGGAAGGCGGTTGTCTCCGCCGAAACGCGTTGTATCCGTTTTTTATATTCTCACATGTTTTGAGTAATAAAATTTTTTGTGGACAAGAAGTTTTTAAAATCATTACCACGGGGAGCGCGGCCACCATAGAATTGGATCATTTCCTATTAAAAAACAAACATGCAATTGCACTTTTTTAGCAATTTCACCCCACTTGAAATTTTTCTCATTTTCCTGTACACTATAAGGTAAAATAAATAATTTCCTCTGAAAGTAAAACTCTTCCCGCAAAAAACAAGCTCTCATATGTCTATATTGATGGAAAAATAAAAAGTTTATGGCTCTTGGAAGAAGGGGAGGGAAAATGGAAAATCGTTGGAGGGTGAAGGGGTTAACAATTTTCTCTCACCACCATAATCTCTGTCTATTAACTCTATTAAAGGATATAGACATCATAGCAATCTACTGCTCATGTCTCCTATAAGTCAAAAGATGAGGCCTCTTTGCACTACATTTGAGTATATTTAAGTAGGAAGACTGAGTAAGGATAATATACCGTATGTGTTACAGGGAACCTTTCACCAGGTTTTCCGCATGCAAAGTGCAGCCACCACTAGTAAGTTCCTTATATACACCATTCTAGAATGCTGTATATAAGTCCCCAAGCAGATATGCATAACATAAAAAGGCTTTTAATTATACTAAGCCTATGGGGTAGTTCGATGGGCATCGCTGGTTTTGATCTGGTATCTCCCCTCTCCAGAGTGTTGCGTGGTGACATTTCTTAAGATCAGAGATGCTGGATCTTGCAGAGCGCAGTTGGATACTGCTCAAAGCCTATGGAGTCTCATTCTGAGGCTCCATAGCCTTTGATCTATGTGATCGAGGAACTCCATGGGAACCCCTGGATTGTGTCAGACCTGGGAAATTTGATTTCTAATAAATTGGTGAACAAGAGACAGTGCTTTGTTTTTATTTTCCTTTTTTTATGTCTTTCAGGTTTCCATTTGTAGACTTCATCGGATTCCCTGGAATATGTCAAACTCCTTGGACTATGGAGGAACTGCATGGCTTTTTATTTTTTTTTAATTAGTAAACCATGGAAAGAGTCAGAGAGTTAAAATAAAATATTTTTGTGTCTATGTTGTTTGCTTTTTACTTACTGGGTTAGTAATGGGGGTGGGGGATAGACACCTCTCAATCGCCAACACTAGGGCTTGATGCCACCTGACATTCCGTAGCTTATATCAACTCAAACCACCATGACCCCAATTGCCACTGCACCAACACAATCAGGAAGAGCCAAAGCAAAGCACCATTTAGTGTGATCTGCCACTTATGGTCCCATCTGTCATCTATTTCTGGCGTCAGGATGTCTTCATATCATGCGCAGCGGCCATTGCCATATTTGTACACCCAAGCGATGGGTGTGCAAATATGGTGCCACTGGTGGTACATGTCCATTCATTGTGCACTACCACCAGCGGTGCCATAACCCCATTAACCAAAGCCACCCAAACCACCAATATATCACTGCCGCACTTCACCGCTGCTCCTCGCCACCTGCTACACCTCACCGCCACCTGAGTGACTGCGCATGTGCATACCTCGCTCACATGTGCAGTTCCTCAGGTACCACCATCTTTGGAAACCTGGATGTCCAAAGATAGCGGCGGTGTAATGCACAGGTAGGCAGGGAGAGAGTACACGGGGAGGGCAGAAAGAACATGGAGGTAGAGAGAGCCCAAGAGTGTCAGAGAAAGTACACGGGGCACAGAGAACACACAGGGGGCAGAAAGAGTGCACAGGAGGGCAGAAAGAGCACATAGGAGGGCAGAGAGCGCGCACAGGGGGCAGAGAGAGTGCACAGAGGGGCACAGAGAGTGCACAGGGGGTAAAGAGAGTGCATGGGGTAGAGATAGGGGACTGGGTAGAGATAGCGGACGGGGCAGAGAGCACACAAGAGGGGCAGAGAGTGCACAGGTTGGCAGAAAGCACACAGGAGGGCATAGATAGCTTACTGGGGCAGAGAGAGTGCACTGGGGGGCTGAGAGAGCACATGGAGCAAATATAGTGCACTGGGGGGCAGAGATAGCGGACTGGGGGGCAGAGAAAGTATACAGGATGGCAGAGAAAGTTCAAAGGGGGCAAAGAGAGCGCATAGGGGGCAGAGAGCGCACAGGGAGGACAGAGAGTGCACAGGGAAGCAAAAAGATCATACATGGGGCAGAGAGAGCATACAGGGGATAGACAGAGCAAACAGGGGGGCAGCAAGAGGGCATGGGGAGCAGAGAGAGCGCTTGAGGACAGAGACAGTGCACGGGGCAGAGAGAGCACACTGGGGGGCAGAGAGCAGATGGGGCAGAGAGTGCACAGGGGTAGAGAGTGCACAGGGAGGCAGAGAGAATGCACAGGGGGCAGAGAAAGTGCACAGGGGGCAGAGAGAGTGCATGGGGCAGAGAGTGCACAGGGGCAGAGAGAGCACACAGGGGTGGCATAGAGAGTGCTCAGGCAGCAGAAGAGTGAGAACAGGGGAGAAGAGATAGCACACAGGGGGGCAGAGAAAGTGCAAAGGCGGCATTTACATAATTGCACTGTCCTGTCTGTCACTTCTATCGTCCAGATGTCCTGCTATCATGTGCTTCTGCCATATTTGCACATCCAACTGATGGTTGTGCAAATATGGAGCCCACTGGTGGTACTGGCACATTGGCCAGTACCGCCAGTGGTGCCACAGCTGCCAGCAAGTGCCGTCACCTTTAAACCGAAGCTACTATCCCCATAGCCGCTGCTGACACATCACCGCCTGAGAGATGCACACAGGGGGACAGAGAGAGTGTCCCCTGTCTCATCAGCGACGCAGCAACGATCTGCAATGATACGGAGGTCGTTGGGACCCTGTTTCTAGACCTGTAGTATTGAGATCGATGGTCATTGTTCCTGTCAAACACAGCGATGCATGCTGCCCAGAGGGAGCCCGACGACCAAATAATGGTCCAGAACAGTTTGTAACAAGCAGCGATCTCACAGCAGGGGCTTGATCGCTGCTAAGTGTCACACAAGGCGAGATCGCTGTTGAGATCGCTGTTGCATCACAAAATTCGTAACTCAGCAGCGATCTCGCTAGCGATCTCATTTAGTGTGATGGGAGCTTAAGAGTTGTAAACTGCTTAAGGTCTCGCTGCAAAACATCCTACTTAAAAGGAACCTGTCAGCTCCTTTATGCCCCTCCAGCTATCACTGTCTGTCCCAGCAGCTTTATAATACTATCCTAATCATCCCTGTCTGAGCTCATAGTGTAAGGTTATAGGTGTTATATTTGTACATTTACATTTTCTTATGTAAATAAAGCAGCCAGTCTACATCTTGGAGGAGGTAGACTTTTTGCAGGTTAATAGTTCACATTTCAGCCAAATGTCAGAACATGCTGGGAGACCTGATGTGATGTCACAACCATGTGACTACAATAGGCGGAGCTACATCCCCATAGGACATAATGAGTTTGCTCACTTAGCTCCGCCCACTATGGTCACATGCTCTGGACATCACACAGGTCCTT
This sequence comes from Allobates femoralis, assembly GCA_033576535.1. Taxonomy (NCBI): domain Eukaryota; kingdom Metazoa; phylum Chordata; class Amphibia; order Anura; family Aromobatidae; genus Allobates; species Allobates femoralis. Next base: position 283,842,905 of record JARQOC010000005.1, read on the forward strand.
TAGGCAGACAAGTTAATAGTGAGTTAACTATTAATCTACCAGACAGTCTACCTCCTCCAAGGTGTAGACTGAGTGCCTCATTTACATAAGAAAATGTAAGTATATAAATGTTTTTTTTTCACCTTTACCATTACACTATGAGCTCAGACAGGGATGATTAGAATAGTATTATAAAGCTACAAGTACAGATAGTGAAAATTCAAAAAGGAGAACAAAGTGGAGCCAAAATTGCTTTTAATTGCATATAAAACATTAGTTTATTTAAAGAGGACCTGTCACCAAACCAGGCATGGTGATCGAATTACAGCACTGAATGCAGCATGTCTGCTGCATCCAGGCAAGGGGTCCCCCAGCCCTTGAGCCCCCCTGTACCCCGAGTAAATACACTTAGAAAACTTACATCCTGCAGCCAGAAAAGAGGTGGCTTGAGGCTGGAGCCGAAGGGCAAATTCACACCCCCTGCATGATTAATCTGCCCTCTGCTGCCAATCATTGTCCCCCTCTTCTGCAGCATAACACAGAGTTTATTCACCCGTGACATCCCCGTGAAAGCAACCATCGAGCCTGATACCCGAGTACCCCAGGGCCTGGGGCTCGACATAAATTTTGTATGGTAGAAACTGGATAGGTTGTGGACAGGAGACAGGGTCGGACTGGCCCACCGGAGCACCGGGAGAATTCCCGGTGGGCCCGAGACATTGTGCCACGCCCCCAAGCCCCGCCCCCATACACCACAGGGCCCCCCCGGTCCGGTAATATCGCTAATCATATCGGCAGCACTGCCCCTCTGCAGTTGCAAAGCAGGGAGAGTGATCTCCCTGCTCTGCCTGCTGCCGCCGCTGAGCCGCTCTGACTCCTGCCGCGCGTGCGCAGGACATGAGTCTCAGGGTGATGACGTCATCGCCCTGAGACTGCTTCCTGTGTGCACAGCAGGAGCCGGCACTCAGGGCGCAGTAGAGGGGAGACCGCTCCAGTCGTGGCGAGTATGGAGGGCCCCCCCTGTGTGCTGCTGGGCCCCCTGTGTGCTGCTGGGCCCCCCCTGTGTGCTACTGGCCCCCCCTTGTGTGCTGCTGGGCCCCCCCTGTGTGCTGCTGGCCCCCCCCTGTGTGCTGCTGGGTTCCCCCCCCTTGTGTGCTGCTGGCCCCCCCCCGTGTGCTGCTGGGCCCCCCCTGTGTGCTGCTGGGCCCCCCTCTGTGTGCTGCTGGGCCCCCCTCTGTGTGCTGCAGGGCACCCCTCTGTGTGCTGTTGGGCACCCCTCTGTGTGCTGCTGGGCCCCACCCTGTGTGCTGCTGGGCCCCCCTCTGTGTGCTGCTGGGCCCCCCACTGTGTGCTGCTGGGCCCCCTCTGTGTGCTGCTGGGCTCCCCTCTGTGTGCTGCTGGGCTCCCCCCTGTGTGCTGCTGGGCTCCCCCCTGTGTGCTGCTGGGCCCTCCCTGTGTGATGCTGGGCCCCCCCTGTGTGTTGGGCTCCCCTGTTGGTGCTGCCGGGCCCCCAGGGTGCCTGGTGGTGCCGGGCCCCAAAGGTGGCTGGTGCTGCCAGGCCCCAAGGGAGCCTGGTGCTGCTGGGCCCCCAAGGTGCCTGGGGGTGCCTGGTGCTGCCTGGCCCATGGTGGTGCATGGTGCTGCCTGGCCCCTGGTGGTGCCTGGTGCTGCTGGGCCCCCAGGGTGCCTGATGGTGCTGGGCCCCTGGTGCTGCCGGTTCCCAGGGTGCCGGGCCCCAAAGGTGGCTGGTGCTGCCAGGCCCCAAGGGAGCCTGGTGCTGCCGGGCCCCCAAGGTGCTTGGGCGTGCCTGGCCCCTGGTGGTACCTGGTGCTGCTGGACCCCAGGGTGCCTGATGGTGCTGGGCCCCTAGTGCTGCCGGGTCCCAGGGTGCCTGATGGTGCTGCGCCCCTGGTGCTGCCTGGCCCATGGTGGTGCCTGGTGCTGCCGGGCCCCCTGGATGCTTGGTGGTGCCTGGTGCTGCCGGTTCACTGGTGGTGTCTGGTGGTGCCGGGCCCCCCTGGCGGTGCTGGGCCCCCTGGTGGTGCCTGGTGCTGCTGGGCCCCCTGGTGGTGCCTGGTGCTGCCGGGCCCCCTGGGTGCCTGGTGCTGCCGGGCCCCCTGGGTGCCTGGTGCTGCTGGGCCCCCTGGTTGCCTGGTACAGCCGGGCCCCCTGGTTGCCTGGTGCTGCCGGGCCCACTGGTTGCCTGGTGCTGCAGGGCCCCCTGGGTCCAGATGGTGCTGGGCCCCTGGTGCTGCCAGGCCCCCATGGTGCCAGGCCCCGTGGTGCCTGATGGTGCTGGGCCCCTGGTTGTGCCTGGTGCTGCCGGGTGCCTGGTTCTGCCGGGTGCCGGAGACTGGGAGCTTCAGAGGACTAAGCTACCGGGTACCTGGTGCCAATGACCGGCAGACGCAGAGGAAGAAGCTGCCGGGTGCCTGGTGCCAGAGACTGGCAGCCACAGAGGAAGAAGCTGCCTGGTGCTGGTGAGCGGGAGACTGGGAGCCACAGAGGAAGAAGCTGCCTGGTGCCTGCAAGCGGGAGACCGGAAGCCGCAGAGGAAGAAGCTGCCAGGATCAGGAGTCTGGAGTCAGGTAAGGCTCTGTTACAGCCGAAGATAGCAGCCGGGGGGACAGAGTGGAATGGATGAATGGGGCGGCCTGGAAGAGGGGGCAGAATGGGATGGATAGATGGGGGTGGCCTGGAAGAGGGGGCAGAATGGGATGGATGGGGGGGTGGCATGGAAAAGGGGGGAGAACGGGATGGATGGATGGGGAGAAGGTACATGGATGGTTTGGTGGATGGGGGAAAAGGTATATGGATGGAGGGGGGAATAGAGGGAGAAGGAACATGGATGGATAGGGAGGAGAAGCTACATTGAACGTGGGGGGAGAAGCTACATTACCTATACACACACACTAACACTATATACAGAGTTCATGCGTATAATGTCAATGGTGATCATTGCATTACCTGTACACTGACACTATATACAGAGCTCCTGTGTATAATGTCACTGGTGATCACTGTATTACCTGTACACTGACCCAATATACAGAGCTTTTTTACATTTCTGTTAATTTAGTATTATATGTGGTGGACCGTGGCATTATGTGCTTTGGTCATGACATGACGGTATTTGTCCCTTGTATATGGTATTATTCGGTCACTATGTGGTGGTAATATGAGGTCTCATGGTGTGGCAGTATTTATACCTTGTATATGGTAGTATTTGATCACTATGTGGTGGTATTATGTGCTTTCGTCATGGTGTTGCGGTATTTGTCTGGTATGTGGCATTATTTGGGTACTATATGGTGGTAGTATGTGATCTGGTCACGGTGTGGTGGTATTTCTGACTTCTATCTGGTAATATTGGTCTTGGTAGAGTGGATTTTGGTTGGTCAGTTGTTTTATCTGATATCAATAAGTGGAAACTATTTTATTTCCAATAGATATTAAATACTTAGATGTTTAACCTTTCCCTGTCCTGTGACACAGCAGCAGAGATGCAGAGGTTTGCCAGAGAAAGCAAGTAAAGCATTTGGTGAGATTTTCACCTCAGTATTTATAAGACAAAACCAGGAGTGAGTGAGAAATGCATAAATCACCTCTGATTGCTTTACTCCTGGTTTTGTCTTAGGCCGTTTTTTTCCCTGTCAGGCTGTGTCCGGTGCTTTGCAGGAGGCACCGGACACAGCCTGACAGGTCCGGACAAATAGAAGCAGAGGGTTAATATATCCTCAGGTCCTGTTTGTAGCCAGATTCTGCAGAGCGCAGCTTCAGGATCTGTCCCGTACTGATATGGTGCTGAACCTCTTCACAGGGGGCAACTCCTGGGGCTGAAGTTCAACGGAGCTCACGCTGAAGTGCAGCAGCCAGTGTCCGGGAACCTGACAGACTATGTCAGGTCCGGCACGATCCGGCGCTCCATAGACTATCATGTTAGGGGGTGCGCCGCATCATGTTAGGGGGTGCCGGATCATGTTAGGGGGTGCCGGATCGTGCTGGATCAGGGAGAATCCGGTAGGATCTGGTTTGCTTACATTTTTCGCCCCGGACACAAAAATGATGCAAGCTCCGTTTTTGTGTCCGGGACAAAAATAGTTTGCAGCCTGATGCTGCCGGACAGGGACAAAACCGGATGGCAAATAGCTGCCATCCGGCCCTGTCCAGCACCATAGGGCTGCATTTTGTCAAAATTGGGTCCGGGGCTGTCTGATTCACATCGGACAGCCCCGGACCTGATCACAACATGGTGTGAAGTCGGCCTTACAAATACTGAGGTACAAAACTCACCAAATACTCAAAGCTCCACATTCTTCTGATGGTGCGGATTCCACCAATAAATAAGTGATCACATTCCTAACCTGTGCACAGGGGCGGACTGGCCCAGGTGGCAGGGAGGCATTTGCCCCCCAGACCGGTGGTTTAGTCCCAGTTTAGAGCCGTCCCCTCAGCGAGAGCGGCCGCGCGGGACCCATGACGCAGCAGACAGGACGCGGGCGTCAGCGTGGAGGCTAACTGTGACCTGGTATTGGCACGGCGGCAGCAGGCAGCTGGCAGGCTAGTGAAGCAGCGCCAGTACCCACATGCTCTTCAGTTGGCCTCTGTAGTGCACATGTATACGTACTCGTATAGGTATTCGTAGGTGTGAGGGCCCATGACGGGGGCTACGAGCTTACGCTATTTTGGTCCAAAATATCAAACTAACTCCTCACTGTCATCTATAGTGTTATATTGCATTTTTTTATCTATCTGCAGTCTACAGCTGTGTCCTCTAGGGGGCGACAGTCACTTGTGTTGCATGTTTTGTTGCAGAGTGGCCCGCCTTGTCTAACAGCTGGGCGTCATTAATAGGCTGCTTTCTGACACTATGTTTCACTTTTTGAGTGGCTGCCGCCCTGTGGTGATCTCATGTCCAGTGATACCACCTGTCTCCTCTTTGTGGCACGGCTGGTCGCAGATGCCACAATCGCCCCCGTTGTCAGGGTTGTAGGGGATGGAGCATCGGTGTTGAGAGATATGGGTTGCCTCTGAGGTGGCTGATAGTATCCTGCTAAATGCAATGATATTTGTAAGAGGCCATTTGGTGAGTTTTTTTTTTTCTGGCCTCTGTAGTGGTAGCACCCATCCCTCCGCTCTTCAGTTGGCCACCGGCTAGAAAAAGTCGACTGCCCCCCAGGGCAAGATCTGCCAGCCAGCCCCTGCCTGTGCATCACAGATAACTTGTTTACACCAAAAAATCCAAATTAATGCAAACTACAGTTATGATACATCGCAGTAATGGTGAGCGTACAGTGGTGTGCAGGAGCCGCCTGTGTTTTACAGTCCACGCTTCACTGTAATAGGCATAACGGATAACAGGTATTTGCATATAGCTGAAGAATGGGTGGGCCCGGGTGGGTGGGCCCCTGGAGTCAATTCTCCTGGTGGGCCCCAGACACCCCAGTCCGCCGCTGACAGGAAATATGTTTCACTGAGATGGAAAGCCTCTCTGATGTAGGACCAAGTGAAGCAGGCTCCAGCATTTACAATGCTGAGAGGTGTTTTTTAATGGGCCTGAATTTTGGGTCCAGGTTTTAGAAACAACCAGAGCTTGTTGGAACTGTCCATTCCTTTACCATCAGTTTCAGGATTTGGAACAGGCTATAAAAGGCAGTTCACCTGCTTCATTTAGTGCTGGGAGTTGAGGTGGAAACACGTCTGATGTACAGATCAGCTCTGCAAGTGGCTGAGAAGGCCAGCAAAGCCTGCTTTAGGCTGTGTTCACATTTTGCATATTTTTGTGCGCTTTTTTGCGCGCGCTTTTCAAAATACGCAATGTGCTTTTTGTCTGCCGGCAAAGTGAATGGGAAATTCACTTTGCCGTGCAGACAGTGCGTAAAAATACGCTGCGCTTTTATAGGAAAAATCGTCGTCATAAAAAGAATGACCTTGTCAAAAGGTGCCTTTCCCTATAAGGGCAGGCGCTGCTGCATCTGACATCACAGATGGGAGAATCCTGCTTCCTCCTCCCCTGTGTGACACCTGTGACCACCCATTTGATTTCGCAGTGTATTAATATACACTGCAAAATCAAAGTTAAATAAAGACAAATGCATTGAAAATAATGAAGAATTAAATACTTACCCTCCGACGGGTGTTCCGATGTCCGGGAGCCAGGAGCCGCCGCTGGAATTGCCCTGCTAGGACCTGTGGTGATGTCAAAGGGTGTTCCGGTCATGTGATATGTATCACATGACTGCGAGCGGCCAATCAGCGCCCGTGACGTCACTTTCACATCACGGCAGGCCCTGGCAGGACGATACATTGCCTGCCTCTGCATCGGAGACCAGAGAAAAGGCGTTGGAAGGTAAGTATTTGATTCTTTATTATTTTTCATACATTTGACTTTATTTAATATAGATTTTGCAGTGTATATTAATACACTGCGAAATCAAATGGGGCCGGTCACAGATGTCACAGAGGGGAGGAGGAACCAGGATTCTTCCTCCCCTCTGTGACATCACCTACGCTTTGTGGGGTGAAGAAAGCGCAGTGTGTGAAAGCCCCGGCGTATTTTTTGCATGGCCGAAGATCGCGGCAAAAAGCGCACAAAAAACTGCAACAAAATACGCAAATGTGTGAACATAGCCTTAGATATATGGACTGTTTTATTTTTTTCGAAGCAGAGAATCCCGGGCACTAGTGTGTTGGACCCATTGAAGCACATTCAGTGCGAAACGGAGCGCCCGTCGTCCACCTCTGCACCCCCTCCCTCCACCTCTGCCTGTAACCCGCACAAATGAAATAAAAGGAGACGAAACTACATCATAATGTGGTGAGTGCCTTCTCATTCTTTTTGATGTTTTATTTATTTCCTTTGTGCCCAGACAAGGCTATTTTCTTTTATGTCAGAGAGATTGATGGACTAAAATAAATCTATCTTGTTTATGACCAATCCTCTAGATAGAATAAAGAGGCAACAGTCTGATATAAAAAATAAAATACAAAAGTGATTTTTTTTATTAATGACCCATAATGACAACGTTACGGTCCATGTGAGGAAGGCAATTCTGGAGGCTTAATAAAAGGACATCAATTACTCAGGCAACTAAAAGACATTATAAAAAATCCACATGTATCTAATGTATAAAATGCAAGACTGAATCAATGTAAAAACAAACATTTTTTATGACCAAGAGAGTTTGTGCCTGTGTCTACCTGAAACCACTACCAAAGAACTGATTCCCTACAATTGGTGCATAGAATGCGGGCAGTGAATCCCAAGGAGTACAAGTGAATACTTTATTGTATGTCCTGCAGCCTGGAAGGTTTGCTGTTAAAGCACAATCTGAAGCCATGGGGATACAAATCAAGCAGCTGGACAAGGCAAAGATGCATCAAAGAGCTTGCCAAGCAGGAAACTAATAAATTGTTGATGCATTATTTCCATCTGTAGCAACAACAGGTACAGCAGCAGCAGGAACAACAACAGCAGCAGCAGATGACACTCTTATCAGATGCTCAGGGCAATGCTAGCCACATCCCCTTCAAACCAAAGTGATGAGACGCAGGTGAAGAAGATGTTTTTGCTGCAGACTTGCCAAAGAGAACACTGCAAAAAATTAGAAAACAAATTATGTGGCACCCTTGAGGGAAATTGCCACAGGACCCACTGGTGCAGGGAGGGATGTACACCTTGGCACACACAGCATACAACACCTTCCACCCCAGACCTGGAGGGGGAGCCCAACTGGCTGTCCTTAAGTCAGATCCCCTATAAAGATCCAGGCATGTGGGGAGGAGTCAGGCAGTCTGCATCCGGCAGTGAAGAGAGCAGTTAGCTCTAGTCAGTCAGTCTGCAGTTAGCAGAGAGGAAGGTACTGGAAGGAGCTTGTTGCTGGGACCAGGCCCAGAAGCAGGAAACCTGACCCAGCTGTGCACCACCCTAGGGAGAGGGACGGAGGCCAGTGGGAGAAGTAGGAAGAAGGAAGAAGGGAACAGAAATGAGAACCCTTTAGCTACCCGGACACCGAAGTCCGAAACTGCTAATAATCTATTGTTGCAGGAAAAGCCCGGACAGACCAGAAGGATCTAGTCCCCCTGAAGTAAAGAACAAAAAACATCAAACCTGGCCAAGCATAAGACCAGGGACCTAAGCAGAGAATAGGGATCCCACAGAAAGGTCCTCATTGTCTGTTGTCTGTTAATTGGTACTAATGTGATTGAAAATTGGCTTGGAGAAGTTTTGTTTTACTCCAACAGATTGCTATGACTGCTGGTTATGGGCGGAAGAGAGTACTCCAAAGAGAAATCCAAGCCCTCGTCCACAAGCAACAGGTAAATCTGTCTGGGGGAGAGATTGGCAGTGTGCAATGATGATATGGTGTCGAGCAGCTATAGGTCTCAGAGGAAAGGAATACCAGGCAGTTGTAGAGCCGGTATATTCAGAACATAGACCTACACTACTGACATCCAGAGGGGTAGTGGATGTACGCAAGGGAAGAGTATCAATCCGTGTATTAAATTGTGGGGAAGAAGAAGCAAAACTACACCAGTATGCTACTGTAGCAAAGCTGTACACTGTCTGTGACAACAACATACAGACAGTAGAAGCCTTTTTCCCGTCAAACCAGGCAGAGGATAGCAACTCCAAGGGACAGCTAGAGGAGTGGTGTCAGCAGTTGCACGTAGGAACTGATGCCACCCCTCCCCACCAGTAGCACGGAGTGTACCAGGTAGCACAAAAGTTCGAACAGTGCTCCGCACCGGAGCTCACATCAAACACCCCTTACCAGCCCATGACGCCCTCCTACGTCATAGGCCGGGAAGGGGTTGAGTTGGAGTTTATGGCCTTGGTCTGGCCTATAACAGAGCCGTTCAAGCATTACCTGGCAGCTTCAAAATTTACCGTCTTCACGGACAACAATCCATTAACACACTTGGATACTGCGAAGCTTGGTGCATTGGAGCAATGCTGGATATCAAACTATGACTTTACCATCAAGTACCGGGCAGGCTGTAACAATGCAAACGCTGATGCCCTCTCCAGAAACCCCCAAGTACATTTGCAAGGACTAGAAGAAGAGGCGGATGACTTTGAGGAAGTAGAACTCCCAGCTTTCCATAAAAGTAGAAAATGGAAGATGACAGAAACCCATATCTACCAGAACCGTCAGAGTGTAGCACTAAACCCTGTGGAAAGAACAAAGCAGGTTATTCATCTATCAAGGTCAATTGTGCATATATATCAACCCTAGAACACACGACATGGTATGGCAAATTGTGGTTCCAAAGAGAGGCGTCCAAATGGTGTTAGAAGCGTACCATAACGGAGCAAAACACTTTGGATGGAGAAAACTGGAAATATTGTTACGTGAGAGATTCTATTGGATCAGCATGAGGTCTACCATAGAGGAATGGTGTAAAAATTGTGGACCATGCTCAATAAGAAGAAAAGACCGTAACAGCCAGAAAGCACCACTACAGCCTATCATTACTAAACAGCCATTGGAACTGGTAGCCTTAGATCACGTGAAACTCACACCCAGCAAATCGGGCTATACCTATGCTCTTACCATGGTAGACCACTATTCTAGATTCCGTGTGGTAGCTCCGATAAAGGACTTAACAGCTCACACAGCCGCCAGAACCTTTCAAGCCTATTTCTGCAGACCACATGGGTATCCAGAACAGGTATTGACAGACCAAAGTTCTGCCTTTGAAGCTGAAGTATTTCAAGAGATCTGTAACCTATACGGATGCAACAAAATTCGTACCATGCTTTACCATCCCTAAACTAACGGAATGTGCGAAAAGATGAATCACGTGGTAATAGAATTGTTGAAAACTCTGCCCTTAGAAGAGCGAAATAGATGGCCAGAGAAGTTACCTTACCTTGTTGACATCTACAACAACATTCCAGTAAACTCAACAAATTGTACCCCTGCATACCTCATGAGAGCAAGACCAGGAAAATTGCCAGTAGACTTTGAAATGGGCATTGTAGTTCCTGAAGAAGACACCTCAGATGCAGAGTGGGATACCAGATGAACAGAGCAATACAAGAAAATACAGGAATGTGTTGAGGGAAGTCTGGCAAAATCCAGAGAGAAGCAAGAATGCAACTTTAACAAAAGTGCACAACGAACACCCTTAACACCAAGTGAATTGATTTTGAAAAGGAAAAGGAGACTTCATAAATTGGATGATCAATGGGAAGCAGAACCATACACTGTATCACCATCAAACTTTGATAACCAGAAGACCTGTCTGATCAGCAAAGACAATGGAGAAACAACAACAACAGTGTCCAGAGATCATTTAAAGAAGTGCCCTCAACCACTACAACCAAAAGAGCATGCCCCTTGTCCAGAACCCGAAGAAGAGGAGCCAAAGACAGTCCAGACACTCATAGGCCCCAAATAGAAGGTGCATACCTAATACCCATGTTGACATTCCCACAACCAATAGAAGAACCCGCTCAAGTACCAGAGGCACAGCCTGTAGTATCAGAACCAGAGAATCCTCAATCGGTGTACCTGCCATTCCTACTGTGAGATCAGGTGGTCGCAGACTGTTACCCAGTTTACCTGTGACACATAGACCCACTCATGCTAGTCATACACCAGAATTACGTAGATCAACCCGTGTCAATTTCGGGCATCCACCACTCAGGTACAACTTCGGGCATCCACCACTCAGGTACAGAGAATAAGCTGTAAAATGTAGGAAATGTAAATATGTTTAAAATGTAAATATGTAATCAATGTCAGTGTACAGAAAGGTGAAGAGTAGGCTAAAACAACCCAAACCAGGTACACAACATCAGAAAGAGGGGTGAGTGGAGTTGGCGTAAGGAGCTGTCTAGGGAGAGCAAAACCTTGGCCAATAGGTGACCCCAGGGCCAGGAGGCCTACAGCGCTTATGACCGGTAGAGACCCCTGCAGTACCTAGGACTCCGATGCCGAGGCATCCGTAGTAAGTGTTTGTTGTTGTGTAACTTGGAACTTTTAAGCCTACAGAGACTTTACCTGTTTGTACTTTTGAACTTTTTCTAATTTCAAAAATGGACCATAGCCACAGGACTGGTGGTGGCAAAAATACTTTAAACAGCCTGCAGCGAATGGACTAGCGCTGTATGGACTGGTTACCTGTTTTTTCAAATTGTTCCCTGGTTTTTGTAAATTTTATTTTGAAACTCTGTTCAAATTTCAAATGTAAGTATTAATGTTATGTTATGTTTGTTGGAGAAAGTTTCAGTCCCGGAGGACTAAAGTTAACTAGGGGGGAATGTGGCACCCCTGAGGGGAATTGCCACATGACCCACCGGTGCATGGAGGAATGTACACCTTGACACACACAGTATACAACACCTTCCACCTTAGACCTGGAGGGAAAGCCCCACTGGCTGTCCTTAAGCCAGATCCCCTATAAATATCCAGGCCTGTGGGGAGGAGTCAGGCAGTCTGCATTCGGCAGTGAAGAGAGCAGTTAGCTCTAGTTAGTCAGTCTGCAGTTAGTCTGCAGTTAGTCCAGGCCGCTGTTGTTGACTCCCGCTTCCAGGCCGCTGTTGTTGTTTTTCATGTGACTAATGAGCGGCACTGGAATTGAGAGGAGCAGATAGCCTTTTAATATATAATTAATCCTGGGAGCAAGCATCCTATTTGGATAACATATAGATAGCATATGACATATTCGCTGTTACTCCCGCTTCCAGGCCGCTGTTGTTGTTTTTCATGTGACTAATGAGCGGCACTGGAATTGAGAGGAGCAGATAGCCTTTTAATATATAATTAATCCTGGGAGCAAGCATCCTATTTGGATAACATATAGATAGCATGTTATGACATATTCGCTGTTACTCCCGCTTCCAGGCCGCTGTTCATGTGACTAATGAGCGGCACTGGAATTGAGAGGAGCAGATAGCCTTTTAATATATAACTATCAATTTTATTATTATTTTTTTATATATTCTTATTATTTGGTTTTATACATATGAAAGTATTTTTTATATACATTTTAAATTGTTATATATGATTTTAGTCTAGATAACCTTTGTTTTTAAAAAATTGTTAAAAATTGAGACAAATATGGCTAATCTTCTGTATAACAGTCTTTTATATATAGTTTTTATGAATGATTTTAGTTTAAATAGTAATTATTGTTTATCTCCTATGTTACCACGTGCAATATAAGGGGGATGGACTAATAGTACACGCCCCTTCGTTAATGATTGGCTGTAATAAGATATATATAGTAGGAGCAATCATTAGCCTGACATCCACTTGAGGAAGACGCAGTCAGCGTCGAAACGCGTTGTGGCAGGAGGGCTTTTATTTGTTGAATGAATAAAACTCAAAGGTAATATATTTAAGAGCATTGTGTATCCTGTTTTAGCTCTCAGCGCTTACTATTATTATACCACATTTATTCATCGGCAGTTAGCAGAGAGGAAGGTACTGGAAGGAGCTAGTTGCTGGGACCAAGCCAGGCCCAGAAGCAGGAAACCTGACCCAGCTGTGCAGCGCCCTAGGAAGAGGGATGGAGGCCAGTGGGAGAAGTAGGAAGAAGGAAGAAGGGAACAGATATGAGAACCCTTTAGCTACCCGGACACCAGAGTCCGAAACTGCTAATAATCTATTGTAGCAGGAAAAGCCCGGACAGACCAGGAGGATCTAGTCCCCCCTGAAGTAAAGAACAGAAGACACCAAACCTGACCAAGCATAGGACCAGGGACCTAAGCAGAGAATAGGGATCCCACAGAAAGGTCCTCATTGTCTGTTGTGAAACAGCACCCTGAGAGGGAGAAAGAACGGCAGGTTCAGCTACAGGCAGAACTTACACCAAACACCACACACGCTAATAGAGGAGGCCTCACAACTCTCCAAGGTGAACGTCCCAAACTGCACCGAAACCTGGTTACCCTCCTGGACTGTGTCTGTTACCGGACATCAGTAAAAAGGTACATAAACGGAGACTATTGTGTGTGTGTGCCTGATTCCCTGCCGCCACCTGCAGCGTTCACAGCAGAACTGCTATTACTACTCTCCTCATCCACCCCGCTGCCCTGAGGTAAAGCTCCACCTGTGGGGAGCTGTACTACCAAAGCTGCATTCCCATCACCTCAACGGCCAGCTGCAGCGCTGGTTACCCTATTACCAGATACCATAGGTGGTGTCACGTTACCATTTCCCCATCATCATCACCCCCACACCTGCCACTGAGGGTCCAGGGCACAGAACCGGGAACTGACCAGCTGTGATCCCCCACCAAAGTAACCCCCTGTTCCGGTATCTGACTACCCCCTACCCTGTCGACCAGCTCAGTTCCATGCTCATTCTTTCAAAAACAACTCGCAAAACCTGGGGTTTTGATACTTTCTGCAATTAAATTAAACCAATGTGTGTGGACAGTATATCTCTGAATCACATAGGTTTTGCTGGGAAACAAAAACACAATTTAAGATTAGCCTAGATTAGCATAAATCCAAGGCAAAACCTAAGCCCAAAAACGCAGCAAAAATGCAAAAATACCCTGTGTGAACTTAGCCTTAAGGGGTGTACTAGTAATACACCCCAGAGCCGTGGGGTACTCGGAACCAGGCTATCAAACACTTCTGGGGAGGCAAAGGGATTGAGACCCGGCTTCCGTGATCCTGGGTTCAAGCTGTTAAGGGAATTCTTGGCTTAATAGGGAAAGGGGTGATGAAAAGGGAAGTTAGTCGTGACGCCACCCGTGGTTTGTGGCTATTAGTGGCCACCGCTGCTGCAGAACCTCTGGGGACGATGAATAGGCAGCTGGGATGGAGCAGCTCCCCATGGGCAGAACGGATCCCCAGGGCAGTGGATGGGGTAAGGGTGTAGAGTGCAGAATGGCAGGCGCAAAGCAACAGACAGACACACGGTTTGTTGGTTCCTCAGTCGTTTTGCTGGTGCAACAGGAATACCGACAGGTGATGTTATACTGAGTCCATGCACCTGAGAGCAACTCAGGGCTTTCCTCACCCAAGAGCTTCTGAGGCCTACTTGCTGTGCCTTGTTAGTGGGTCTCTGCTGCTGCTTTAGCTGAGCTGTTAGCCCTTTCTCCCTCCTGCTTGGTGCCGGTATGGCAGTCAATTCGAGTCCTTCTCTAGCCCCACATCTCAGGCAGCTGTTCCTGGTCTCTTTACGCTGCTTTGCCTTCGGACAGTGTGGCTGGGGAACTTGGCTCTACTCCACTTCCTCAGACCCCTGCCTTGGGTCCCTCACGCTAGGCTTTGCTATCCTGGGACGAGCTTAGCACTGCTCCTAGTCCACAGGATGTCTTCCTCAGTCCACCTAGGAACTGAACTAACTCCGCCCCAGACCAGAATTTATAGGGGAGCTCACTTTGAACCCAGGTTTAGGTGTCCCTCTTCAGGCCTGGAGGCAGAAAGGTGTTTGTGTGTGGTTTCTGTCTGGTGTGGATACCCTCCGTTGCTCTCAAGCATGACACTACCACCCGGGGGTGATAATGACACTGTGGTACTTGGACTCTGGGGTGCCACACTAGCTCACTAGCTCATTTTACCTTAGTTCATCCAAGATACCAGGGAACAATAGCACAAACATTATACACATTAATCTGTAACATGTCAACACATACACAAGTCCATAACACATCAATATATGTATGAGAGCACAGCATTCCCCAAGGTTAGGGTAACAGAACCATATAGCCCCTTACAAGTCCACAGACTGGTGCAAATGTTGTGCTCAGTTGTTCCAGTGTAGTATAAATGCTGCAAGCTGTCAAGTTCATAGTCTTGTGCAAACCTCTGTGTGATCAATCCACAGTTTTGCGTGATTGGTTTGCCTGGGTGAACACATGGTTTAGTTAGGCTTCTTTCACATCTGCGATTCTGCCTGTTCGCGGAGGTGAGAAAAAGAAAACTTGAATCTCTCAATTATTAAAATATAGGCAGGTATGTAACATTGTATAAATATGGAACATAAGATATTATCACCTATTAGTTAAAAGGGGGTGTTTTCAGCCAGGGACACTTGGTGATTATTATTGTCAATGCTCTTCTTTATTAAGTAGGGACCATTTAAAGAAGAGAGCTCCTGCTTGTATATGTTGATCTTAAAATGGAATCAATATTGATTACAATTAAATGCCCCGTTACATGCTACGATATTGGGCCCCGTTACATGCTACGATATTGGTAACGATATCATTGCAACGTCACCGGTTTGGTGATGTTGCAGCGATGTCGAAATGACATTGTTGCGTTTGACATTTACCAACGACCAACGATGAGGTCGTTCATCGTTGGTCGTTGGTAAATGACCTGGACCATAAATTTATCGTTGGTCTCCCGCTGAGCGGCCAGCATCGGCGCATGTGACAGCAGAAGACCAATGATGAACGAGCTCCCAGCGCTGCACAGCAAGCGCTGGGAGCAGGTAACCAGGTTAAACATCGGGTAACTAAGTGCTGCGCTCTGCTTAGTTACCTGCTGTTTACCCTGGATACCAGCGTTCTCGCTGGTCCTGATCACTGGTGAGTCTGCCTGTTTGACAGCTCACCAGCGATCAGCTAACGATGTCCCAGTGATCCACATCGTTGGTTGGATCGCTGGGACATCGATAGGTGTTACGGGGCCTTAACAAAGCTCCATGTGTTTGTTGCAACATGGAAGACCTTGTCTAATAAAAACTTTTTCAATGAATGCAGACAGTTAAATTTTAGGATAGACGAAAAGTAACCAGATGTAAAACGCAAAATTCTGACGTAATGTATAGATTTAAATAAAATTATGCCCCTCAAGGTTAAAGTGAAAACAGCAACCAAATGACAGTTTCTAAAGTTTTCTATTGCAAAATGATCGCAAAAGAAGACAACCAATTCATACCTGAACAATCGCAGAAGGAAAACAAATACAAGCATGTCCATGAGATGAGCATTTCCTGTTGAACTGAAACTATCATTCACACATTTAACTCTACTGAATTGACAACACGCAAACTCCTGAAAGGCAATCCAAGGGTACGGCACAAGACATATTTAAGTCATGCAAACCTTTCGAGTTTTTCAGAAATTAAAAAATGTCTTTTGTGCTAAATCTTTTTTGTTTCGCTTTATTTTAGGGGGGGGGGTTTGGTTATTTCTTCAGCTCTGATGGTGACATCTTGTAAGAATTGATAGGGCCAAATAATTCCTTTCAGATCCTTTACATAAATGCAAATCTGAGACGGTTTAAAGAAGCTCAAATGGCTGAACATATATGAACAAAATTTTTTATGCATTGCTGAGTATATGATCATTATTTTTAGCTCTTAAGGCCCTGTTACACAGTACAATGTCCCAGCAATCCGAGCTACGCTTAGTTACCCGATGTTTACCCTGGTTACCGGCTCCCAGCACTTGCTGTGCGGCATTGGGAGGTCGTTCATCGTTGGTCTCCCGCTGTCACATGCGCCGATGCTGGCTGCCCAGTGGAAAACCAACAATAAATTTATGGTCCGGTCCAATCTTGCACGATCAACGAACTTATCGTTGGTCGTTGATACATGTCACACGCTACGATGTCGTTTTGATATTGCAGCAACATCACCAAACCGGTGATGTTGCAATGATATCATTAACAATATCGTAACGTGTAACGGGGCCTTTAGTTGCACCTGCCTGCAAAAGATGTCTGCACATATTATTACATCCTTGTATAAATCAATACTAGGCCAGCATTATCAGTAATGGCCACTTTACACGTGGCTACATTTCTAGCTTATCCACAGGTAACTTACTGGTTGCAGTGAAATCATGGAGACAAGGTTCTATCTTGTTGCTGTGTACAAATGGAATAATGTCTCCATGATTTCACTGCAGCCAGTAAGTTACCTGTGGATAAGCTAGAAATGTAGCCGCGTGTAAAGTGGCCATTACTGTAATGCAGTATTTTCCTATAAAATCATTTAAATGCTTATTATTTGATATTATGTAAATTTGATAAATCCTTACTTCGAATGTAGCTGACATGCAAGGGAAATAACATTGATTATCTCATAAACGTGACTCCTGCCAAGTGATGGGATATTTTAGGCATGAAGTGAACAGTCAGCTCTTGAAGTTCATGTGGTGCAGACAGAAGAAATAGGCAAATATAAGGATCCATGGGACATTAACAAGGACAAAATTGTGATCCTAATAGGTTTATTTCTGACATATTTATATTATTAAAAATCCCAGAAAGACAAATGGGACAGAGTCAGACATCTCTGAAACAATTGCAAGAAGATACATCCAGCAGCACACTTTTCTCAGTATAAGGTTCATTCAGATGAGTGTATAATATGGACATATGATGTATGAGTAAACATAAGGCAGCACACTCACCAATGTAATTCAATGGAACTGTTTGTATGTTTTTGCATGCTTGGTTCATGTGAAAAAAAAACTATTATTCTCTTCCACATGGCTACAGATGATACACTGACATTATTAATTTAGGATCCTGTATTTGTGTACTTTAAACTGTTAATTTATGTAATCACGTGTCACAGCTATTAAAATAAAGATGCAAACGGATGATAATATGGATAAATATCATATTTTTTCGATCCAAATCATATGACTTTTCACACACTTGTCTGACCCCAAACTAAGACATAGGGTGCACAACACAGTATGGTAACTGTTCTGCCAACCACCCAGCAAAGTAATACAAAGCAGATAAAGAAAAAGGGACAGTATTCCCAAACTTCAATCTTAAACAGAGTACAGTGGAGTCTTGGATTACAAGTAATTCGGCGGTTTACGAGCGTTTTGAAAGACAAGCCAACATTTTTTAAAAATTGTAACTTGGTATAAGAGGAGGATTTGGAATAAGAGCAAAATGTGAGCGCTCCCTACCCCTGTACAGTACTGTACCTCCCTCCCTGCGCAGTTACAGCACAGTACGGCTACGTTCACACGCTGCGCTATTGGTCCACTTTGTACAGATCCACTATTTGCAATGGAATGCAGTGAAGTTAGCTGTTCCAACCTAGTCAATGCATTTCACTATTTGGCATTCAGACACTGCGTTTTTATTGGCCCACTTTTGGGCTGAAAAGTGGATCCGTAAAAAGAAGTCACATGTTAATTTTGCAGCGTTTATTTTGCTGCGCTTTTTACTCCCCTCACTGCACTCCCCCAACCATTTCCAGTGATGTCTCCTAATACCGATGCTGCAGGACCTGTGGAGGACCTTGGACAGCACCATGTGACCGAGCGACGTCTCATAGCAGGTCTCAGGGTCCTAGAGGCAGCGACCCTGCGGCCTCCGGGGATGTACAGCAGGACACCGCCGACGGTCACGGGGGGAGCACGCCGAGGTAAGCACAGGTAAAAGTGCAGCAGTATACATAGACAGAACGTTGCACTTTGTGAGGACCCATTCTTGGTTACTGTTTTTGCACCAAAAACAGATTCTCACAAAGCACAGCAATAACGCTGTGTGTAAATGTAGCCTACTAGTAATACCACTTCAAGTGCATGTGCATAAGCCATAAATCACAATCTTTTCCTCACTTAGGGGTTCCAGCCTTTGTGTGTTGAGTGCACTATGAACATGGAGCCCTCGATACTTGATACTGTACATGTGTAATACCACTACTAAACCAAGTTTACGTACTGTAACTGATTAACTTCCTGTATATACTGGTACGTATACTGTATATACCATAGAACTGCAATTAATTGCAAATCTGTAATAATTTTATATCAATACAGTACATATTTTTGGGTTGTGGAACAAATCATCTGTTTCAATTATTTCTTATGGGAAAATCTGGTTTGATATACAAGTGATTGGAATTAAAAACACATTCCAGGAACGAGTTATGCTCGTAATCCAAGGTTCCACTGTATATAGTAATCGAATATTTGACATTTTAGCTCACATCTTAGCGTTCTTCAAGTATATGGGATAGTGACCCAATGGCCAAATATCCACAAACACCTCACATCTTCATCTTTTAGTGTTTATTGCACCTTTTTATCTTTTGCAGTATGTGGCTGAGCCCTCTGGGGGGTGCCTGTCATTTGTGATGCATATACATGGTGCAGAGCAGCCCACCTGATCTAATAGCATGGGTGCGACCAATAGTCTGCAATCTGACACTTTGCGTCATATGTGCGTGGATGACTGATGCCCAATGATAACCTTGTGCTTACAAATACCACCAATCACCTCGCCCATAGCATGACTGGACACAGGTGCTACAACCGCCCCCAATTCATGGTTGGTTGCAGGAGATTGAGCACCAGTATTCAGACACTTGTGTTACCTCTAAGTGGAGCTGACAGCCTCCTTCTAGGTGCAATGGATGTTTTACATGGCTATTTTTTGGTGAGTTTTTCTGAATTTATGTCCTCTTTTCGGTGATTTTTTCAGAATGTTTGGTGGTTTACCACTAAACAAACATATGGTTAGGACTCGTAAGCGTGAGGGCCGTTAATGTGGGTTACGAGCTTACGTATTTGGCCACATATCCACAAACAACTCACATCTTCATCTTTTAGTGTTTATTGCACCTTTTTATCTTTTGCACTATGTGGCTGAGCCCTCTGGGGGGCGTCTGTCATTTGTGATGCATATACATGGTGCGGAGCAGCCCGCCTGATCTAATAGCATGCGTGTGACCAATAGTCTGCAATCTGACACTTTGCGTCACATGTGCGTGGATGACTGATGCTCAATGATAACCTTGTGTCTACAAATACCACCAGTCACCTCCCCCATAGCATGGCTGGACGCAGGTGCCACAACCGCCCCCAATGCATGGTTGGTTGCAGGAGATTGAGCACCGGTATTCAGACACTTGTGTTACCTCTCAGTGGAGCTGACAGCCTCCTTCTAGGTGCATTGGATGTTTTACATGGCTATTTTTTGGTGAGTTTGACCGTTACACCCAGGCCCGGCGTCAGCACCCGGCTCACCCGGGCAAGTGCCGGGGCCCGACTGCTTGGAGGGGGCCCACCAGGCCCCTGAGGGCTAGGGTCACACTTGCATTGTGACCCTAGCCTGATGCAAGTATTGTCTGCTGCAGCGCAGAGCGTTTAATGCTATGTGCTGCCAGCAACGGAGCCCATAGAAACCCGATGTTTACATTGCCAACCAGTGGTTGGCAAGGTAAACATCGGGATTCTATGGGCTCCAGTGCATAGCATTAAACGCTATGCGCTGCAGTCGAAAATACATGCATAAGGCTAGGGTCACAGTGCAAGTGTGACCCTAGCCTCAGGGGCCCCAGAGCACTGCCCCCACAGCCAGGGCCATATCCAGGGATCAGGGGGCAGCTGGGTCATTTTCAGCCTCCTGCAGCGCTGGAGGTCTCTCTCCTCCCCCCTCCATGGGAGCCGACAGAGCCGCACACACACACTGTGCTGACAGGACCTGAGCCTACAGAGCCACACTGTGCTGACAGGACCTGTGATGATGTCAATGGAGGGTGGAGTTAGGGGTCACATGATCAGCTCCTCAGTGTATGCAGGACTCTGCTGTGCTGCCCATCATGATGCTCAATTAGGTGAAGTTTATGTGTGGGGTCAGGAGGGATTTACAGTGTGAATGTAGCAGAGGTGAGTGTGTACTAGGTGTATGGAACGGAGCCGAGTGGGTACTAGGTGTATGGAGCGGAGCCGTGTGTGTACGAGGTGTACGGAGCAGAGCTGCGTGTGTACTAGGTGTACGGAGTGGAGCCGTGTGTGTATGAGGGGTATGGAGCGGAGCCCTGTGTGTACTAGGTGTACGGAGCGGAGCCCAGTGTGTACGAGGTATATGGAGCAGAGCTGAGTGTGTACTTGGTGTATGGAGCGGAGCTGTGTGTGTACGAGGTGTATGGAGCGGAGCCGTGTGCGTACGAGGTGTATGGAGCAGAGCCGCATGTGTACGAGGTGTTCGGAGTAGAGTCAAGTGTGTATGAGGTGTACGGAGCAGCGCCGTGTGCGTACCAGATGTATGGAGCAGAACTGCATGTGTACGAGGTGTTCGGAGCAGAACCAAGTGTGTACGAGGTGAATGGAGCAAAGCCGAGTGCGTACGAGGTGTATGGAGCAGAGCCGCGTGCGTACGAAGTGTATGTAGCAGAGCCGCGTGCGTACGAGGTGTACGGAGCAGAGCCGCGTGTGTATGAGGTGTACGGAGCAGAGCCGTGTGCATACGAGGTATGTGTACCAGTGGAAGCCCCCCGCGGATTCCGCTCCCGCTCCTATACGAGGTGTATGGAGCGGAGCCGTGTGCGTACGAGGTGTATGGAGCAGAGCTGCATGTGTACGATGTGTTCGGAGTAGAGTCAAGTGTGTATGAGGTGTACGGAGCAGCGCCGTGTGCGTACCAGATGTATGGAGCAGAGCTGCATGTGTACGAGGTGTTCGGAGCAGAACCAAGTGTGTACGAGGTGAATGGAGCAGAGCCGAGTGCGTACGAGGTGTATGGAGCAGAGCCGCGTGCGTACGAAGTGTATGTAGCAGAGCCGCGTGCGTACGAGGTGTACGGAGCAGAGCCGCGTGTGTATGAGGTGTACGGAGCAGAGCCGTGTGCATACGAGGTATGTGTACCAGTGGAAGCCCCCCGCGGATTCCGCTCCCGCTCCTATAGTCCCAGCCACCTTTGCCAGCAGCATTCTTCTGCATAGTCTCTTCTGCCGCTGTCTGCATTCTGCAGCTCAGCATGGTGGGGCACAATGTTGTCATCACTGTGCTGATATGTACAGAGCGACCGGAGGAGACCGGAGCGGCGAGAAGAAAGGTGAGAAGAGAGATCCAGACGGCCAGACACTCCGCTTGGCTGCGGTGCCACCCATATGGCAGTGCGGCTCCATTGAGCTGCTTGCATTATTTGTGCGCTTCAGGATGCTTGTGTATATACCAAGCATCCTCAGACGCACAAAAATGTAACATTTTGCATTTGAAGGGTATTTTTAAAAAGCGCAAGGGAACGCAAACGCATTTTAGCCCGCTAATAACAACGTGTAATATACTCACTGTCAGAAACAGCTCTTGCTGGTTTCGACAGTCACTGTTCCTGTAAGGCTGCCTTCACATAGGCGTTTTTTTTTAAATGTGGCAATTGCGTTAAAAAAACGCCGCATCTGCCGCATTTTCCGCCTAGCGGCTGCCTTGCTACACATTTGCGGCAAGCCCCATGCATTGTCTATGGGGCTTGCGGTAAGTGTGCGGCAATATATATATATATATATATATATATATATATAATATACAGTTAGGGCCAGAAATATTTGGACATTGACACAAGTTTTGTTATTTTAGCTGTTTACAAAAACATGTTCAGAAATACAATTATATATATAATATGGGCTGAAAGTGCACACTCCCAGCTGCAATCTGAGAGTTTCCACATCCAAATCGGAGAAAGGGTTTAGGAATCATAGCTCTGTAATGCATAGACTCCTCTTTTTCAAGGGACCAAAAGTAATTGGACAATGGACTCTAAGGGCTGCAATTAACTCTGAAGGCGTCTCCCTCGTTAACCTGTAATCAATGAAGTAGTTAAAAGGTCAGGGGTGGATTCCAGGTGTGTGGTTTTGCATTTGGAAGCTGTTGCTGTGACCAGACAACATGCGGTCAAAGGAACTCTCAATTGAGGTGAAGCAGAACATCCTGAGGCTGAAAGAAAAGAAAAAAATCCATCAGAGAGATAGCAGACATGCTTGGAGTAGCAAAATCAACAGTTGGGTACATTCTGAGAAAAAAGGAATTGACTGGTGAGCTTGGGAACTCTAAAAGGCCTGGGCGTCCACGGATGACAACCGTGGTGGATGATCACCGCATACTTTATTTGGTGAAGAAGAACCCATTCACAACATCAACTGAAGTCCAGAACACTCTCAGTGAAGTAGGTGTATCTGTCTCTAAGTCAACAGTAAAGAGAAGACTCCATGACAGTAAATACAAAGGGTTCACATCTAGATGCAAACCATTCATCAATTCCAAAAATAGACAGGCCAGAGTTAAATTTGCTGAAAAACACCTCAAGAAGCCAGCTCAGTTCTGGAAAAGTATACTATGGACAGATGAGACAAAGATCAACCTGTACCAGAATGATGGGAAGAAAAAAGTTTGGAGAAGAAAGGGAACGGCACATGATCCAAGGCACACCACATCCTCTGTAAAACATGGTGGAGGCAACGTGATGGCATGGGCATGCATGGCTTTCAATGGCACTGGGTCACTTGTGTTTATTGATGACATAACAGCAGACAAGAGTAGCCGGATGAATTCTGAAGTGTACCGGGATATACTTTCAGCCCAGATTCAGCCAAATGCTGCAAAGTTGATTGGACGGCGCTTCATAGTACAGATGGACAATGACCCCAAGCATACAGCCAAAGCTACCCAGGAGTTCATGAGTGCAAAAAAGTGGAACATTCTGCAATGGCCAAGTCAATCACCAGATCTTAACCCAATTGAGCATGCATTTCACTTGCTGAAATCCAGACTTAAGACGGAAAGACCCACAAACAAGCAAGACCTGAAGGCTGCGGCTGTAAAGGCCTGGCAAAGCATTAAGAAGGAGGAAACCCAGCGTTTGGTGATGTCCATGGGTTCCAGACTTAAGGCAGTGATTGCCTCCAAAGGATTCGCAACAAAATATTGAAAATAAAAATATTTTGTTTGGGTTATGTTTATTTGTCCAATTACTTTTGACCTCCTAAAATGTGGAGTGTTTGTAAAGAAATGTGTACAATTCCTACATTTTCTATCACATATTTTTGTTCAACCGTTCAAATTAAATGTTACAATCTGCACTTGAATTCTGTTGTAGAGGTTTCATTTCAAATCCAATGTGGTGGCATGCAGAGCCCAACTCGCGAAAATTGTGTCACTGTCCAAATATTTCTGGCCCTAACTGTATATATAATTTTTCTCTTTTATATATATATATATAGTCCGCGATATGTACTAAAGGGGGCCCACTGAGACCTTTTCGCTCGGGGCCCACAGAAACCTGGAGCCGGCCCTGGTTACACCCCACAAGCATGGTGATGAATCTCACATTTGGAAGGTGGTAAGGCAAGCATTACAAAAGTTGACCCCTGGGCATGATGTTGAGGTGTTTTTAATTGTCTTCAAAATGATCACACAGTGAGAGAAGCTGCTGCAGGAGCAGTGAACGGAGGGGCTGGCACTGCATTTAACTGGGAAGCAATAAAAGGCTAATCAGCTACACTTACAGGATGCCAAAGAATATGGAAAACTGAAAACTAAAATATTGGCACTTCTGGGTGTAACTATGACTGTCAGGGTTCAAAGGGTCCACTGCTGGACATATCCCCATGAGAAACCGTCCCGCTCCCAGATGTTTGACTAGCTACATCTGATCTAGAAATGGCTACAGTTGGAGTACTTCTCCCCAGCATTAATGGTGGAGTGAATGGTAATTGGCTGGTTCTTCCACTTTCTTCCAAGACCGCTACAGACATGGGTAACCCAGAGAGGTCACCAGAATGCAGATGACCTGGTAGGTATCCTGAAAAGGTACAAGTTAGTAGAGGGTTCCTTGGGGAAGCAACGGGACTTGCCATCTGAGGCTTCCAACATGGGGCCTATACCCAAAAGAACGGGACCAGAGCTAGAAATGGAGGGTTGTCCAAGGTTCCAAGGGGCAGCTGAAGTAGTGCCGAAGACCTTGGCTATGGACATAGTTTGCGGGAGATATCACGTCCCAGGTCATATAGCCACCCTTTGTCCCTAGACTAACGAGCTGATGGACTATAGCCTGGTGTGATGGTATTCCTATTATGCATATCCGGCCTGTAGTGTGGACAGTCAACCCATCGAGGGGCCGCAAGAATGTCCCATAAAAATAAATGGCGTACAAATAACTGGACTGCTGGACACTGAGTTTGGTGACCCTAGTGACTGATTCAAGGGAAGAAGACTGGCGTACGAGGCATCCATGTGGACACTAAAGACTATCTTGTGACCAGAGTGGTGATTGAGATGACACAGAGTACTAAATCCCATGAGGTTAGCATGTCCAGGACTCATTGAACCCAATCTGTCACATCGCCATCGGACTTGGTGGCCGGTGTTCCTGCCTCGGCCGCGGGGAGGAGCCGGATTCCTTCGTCTGGTGGTGCTGGTGATAGGAAGGCCTTGTCCTCATATGGACCTGCTCCAGCGACGTCTGCCTCTGTCGCTGAGCGCCGCTGTGTTTCCCCTCTGGGTGGTGTTGGTCGCAGAAGAGCGGGCCCTGCAGAGGTGTCCGTTAGGCGCAGCCTGCGTTCTTCTGTCAGAGGTGGGCTGGGTGGAGCCAGTCGTGCATCTCCATCTGGCCTGGCTCTGGGGGCGGTTCGGATGGGGTCATCAGGCTGTGAGCTCCAGCCTATGGGAGGTAGCCGCGCCCTTCAAATACATTGGAGCCTGTCTTGCAGGCCGCCAGATATAGTTTTGGTTCCCCAGTGATATAGTGTATGTTTAGTTTTGTCTCTGACCTTGCCTGGATTTCTGACTCTGCCTCTGCCTATTGATTTTGTACCTCAGCTGCCCTCTTGGTTTTGCCCTTGACCTTTGCCTGGATTTTTGACTCTGCTACTGCCTGATGATTTTGTACCTTCGCTGCTCTCTCGGTTTTGACTCGGACTCCTGACTATGTTCTTCGCTTCCTGATTTTTTCCCTTCCTAGACGACCTCCCTGCTCTGCTGCTCCCATAGGCAGCTACCCCCTGGGCTCCGCTATAATTCCAGATCCCTGTATAGGGGTTAAGGGTCTCGGGGTTTCTTGGGGTGCTGCCTTACCAGCAGCTCAGCCCTACAGCGGACGGTCGTCACACAATCATAATAGGCCAGGATTTTGTTTTGCTCTGGGACATATGGGGGAAGGTGGGAATGCCTGGTTTCTCCAATAAGTTCAATCCTAAAAAATCTCCACCACAGCCTGAGTCTTATTGGTTTCCCTTCTCTGTACTTGTAGGCTTTGAGGAGGCAGCACCCCCTCAGGCTGACATCCCAGAGCTAGGGGTGACCAAGGAGAATTTTGGAACTGCCCATCCGAGGGACCTTACATTAAAAGGGGCATGTAATAATGTAACGGTCAAAGCTCAAGAGCCAGGGGCTGACATCAGGTACTCACATTTTGCTGAAATTTGGGATTTAATATACCAAGTGACTAAGCTAAGAGAGGAGACAATAGAGACGTTGTTGGTACCAGGTTCATATAGGGATAGGGTGTTGGACATGGCCTAATTGGCATGTCGTGGGTGTTCATCTGGGCATAGACAAAACTCAAAAGTGGATTTTTCGGAGGCTCTTCTGGCCCGCATGCCCCAAAGAGATATTAAACTATTGTAACTTGTGTCCCACTTGCCAACTAACTGCTCCAGCCTCTCACTTCCATAGTGCCCTCGTGCCATTACCCAGTATAGAGTTGCCATTTCATCGAATGGCCACAGATCCAGTGGAAACACTGGTCAAGGCTGCATGAGAGCATTTTGTAATTTTTAAAAAACTATTTTTACCATTTTCTTTCTTTCTTTTTTTTTTTCACTTTTTTACTTTATCCCTATATGGGACTTTAACTTTTATTACTCTGATTGTTAGTATGATGTACACTGTGTTCCAAATTATTATGCAAATGTTCTTTTTTTTTTGATTTTCCTAAATGGTCGGTGCAAATAACGATTAGTGTAATAAAAGTCACCACCTATTAGAGTATACATCAAATGTTTTTGAAGAAACCTCCCAATGATA
The DNA here is from genome assembly GCA_033576535.1 of Allobates femoralis. Taxonomy (NCBI): domain Eukaryota; kingdom Metazoa; phylum Chordata; class Amphibia; order Anura; family Aromobatidae; genus Allobates; species Allobates femoralis. The sequence continues at coordinate 283,869,581 of JARQOC010000005.1, forward strand.
ACAGTATAATCTTCAAAATTAAAAAAACCTCTAAATGCACTGTTCCAAATTATTAGGCACAGTAGAGTTTCTAAACATTTGATATGTTTGAAAGAACTAAAAATGCTCATTTGTTGAATTTGCAGCATTAACAGGTCACATAGACTGCAATAAAAAGCTATTTAACTCCAAAACATCCTAACAGGCCAAGTTACATGTTAACATAGGAACCCTACTTTGATATCACCTTCACAATTCTAGCATCCATTGATATTGTGAGTTTCTGGAGAGTTTCTGCTTGTATTTCTTTGCATGATGTCAGAATAGCCTCCCAGAGCTGCTGTTTTGATGTGAACTGTCTCCCACCCTCATAGATCTTTTGCTTGATTATACTCCTAAGATTCTCTATAGGGTTGAAGTCAGTGGAAGATGATGGCCACACCATGAGTTTCTCTTTTTATGCCCATAGCAGCCAATGGCACAGTGGTATTCTTTGTAGCATGAGATGGTGCATTGACATGCATGAGGATGATTTTGCTCCTAAAGGCACGTTTTTGCTTTTTGTACCATGGAAGAAAGTTCTCAGCTGGAAACTCTATATACATTGCAGAGGTCATTTTCACACCTTCAGGAACCTTAAAGGGGCCTACCAGCTGTTTCCCAATGATTCCACCCAAAACATGACTCCTCCACCTCCTTGCTGACGTCGCAGCCTTGTTGGGACATGGTGGCATCCACCAACCATCCACTACTCTATTCATCTGGACCATCCAGGGTTGCTCAGCACTCACCAGTAAACAAGACTGTTTGAAAATTAGTCTTCATGTATATCTGGACCCACTGGAACTGTTTCTGCTTGTAAGCACTGTTTAGGGGTGGCCGAATAGTAGGTTTATGCACCACAGCAAGCTTTTGAAGGATCCTACACCTTGTGGTTCGAGGGACTCCAGAGGCACCAGCAGATTCAAATATCTGTTTGCTGGTTCTGTAAATCCTTTTTAGCAGCTGCTCTCTTAATCCGATGAACTTGCCTGGCAGAAACCTTCCTCATTCTGCCTTTATCTGCACGAACACATCTGTGCTCAGAATCAGCCACAAATCTCTTCACAATACGATGATCACGCTTAAGTTTTTGTGCAATATCAAATGTTTTCATCCCTTGTCCAAGGCATTGCACTATTTGTTGCTTTTCGGCAGCAGAGACATCCTTTTTCTTTTCCATGTTACTTGAAAACTGTGGCCTGCGTAATATTGTGGAACACCCAGTTTTTCTTTTATTGGGCTCACCTGCCAAACTAATTATCACAGATATCTGAGATAGATTTCAATGATCCAAAGAACCCCGAGACACAATACCATTAATGGGTTTCATTGAAAAAAAATAAAAATAATCCACAAGCCCTGGCATGGTCTGACAGGCTACTGTAGTTGGCAGACTCGGAGGTCATCATTTGATCTCAGGTTGCCAAGGAAACGATCTGGCCCCCCACGATCACGTTGCGGGGTCCCAATAGGGTGGCTGATGAAGGAGGGAGTGCACTCCCTCTTCCAGCCCACTAAATGCTGCAATAGCAATCGATCTAGACAATTAGGGGGTTAAACAGTCAGAGGCACCACAGTAACCATTCCTGGCTGTAACAGCCAGAGCTTAGCTATAACGTATGCTGAACTCCTGAGTGGCGATCATACGGGATCGCCATGACGTACCTATATGTCATCGGTCGTAAACCCTTATCTGACCATGATGTATAGGTATATAAAATGTCGTGAGAGGGTTAAAAAGGTTTTAACCACCATTGCAACCACACCGCTCTATTTACATGTACGGTAAACTCTGATTGTCTACAGCAATGACATTGCATCCAAAATTCGAATGACCACACTACTAGAGCAATGAACCTGAACGGCAGCTAAAATGTGATTTGTGATTCTTTTATTATGTTATCAAATTTTCTGCATGAAAATTTCATGAGATTCCAAGAAACCCCTTCAGGAATGAATTTGTATGTTTTATATATTGCATTTCAAAGAGAATATTAGACAGCATTTTATATATTAGGGAATTGCATAAACTGGAGATAAGTAATCAGAAGGCGCCTCAGTTATTATTGCTTCTCTTCCATTTACCTTGAAGACACTCTTCTAGTTCAGCAACCTAACTCCTATACATCACTAATGGAACAAAGCCTTTACAAAATCCCTTGACTTCTCAGATCTTTTCTTCAGCTATTCACATCATTACTAATCTACATAGTAATAGGAATACTATACTATCTGTTAGACCTGACATTGGAGGTAATTGATTGACCCACTCACACAATATAACAGAATTTTTAGCAACATGTGATGTATTACATATCTATTTTCCAATGCGCAACCAATTTTTTATGAAGTGACTATCAATACTTAAAAATTTAAAACACAGTTAAGCTTTATCTAAAAATAATGTAGAGCAAGTGATTATAATAAACTTTCAAATATACTTGATGAAATGAATCTAAAAGAAAACCTTTCAAAGACCTTCTAGAAGATGACCCACCCAGGCTGTTTCTAAACTATGCTCGTTGTAAGGTAAATCCATATTCAGCTCAACATACACTGAATACGGCCTTATATGGGTGGGGCCTACACAGCATGCCTGGCTACAGCGGATCATTGTATCTCAGTTTACCTATGGCTAAGGGACAGGGCTGAGCTCAGTCAGGCTGTAAGCATAAGCTCCTCTGATCTTATCTGACTCCTGCAGTCACATCGGCTCTGCTCTGTACCAACAGGTGATGGCCCCTCACACAGCTCCCAAGACAAGAGAAGACAGATCAGAGATCGGGTGTTGAGTAGGGGCCATTAGCTAATAGCACAGAGCAGAGCAAATGTGACTGCAGAGGAGATGGATAACAGGAGCTTGTGCTTACAGCCTGACTGAGCTCAGCACTGCTCCTTAGCCTGAGGTAAACTTCAGATTCACTCATCAGTTTAGCCAGGCACGCTGTGTAGGTCATTCCCTCCACACACTTATAAGGCCATATTCAGTGTGTGTGTTACTAAGTATGGATTTCCCTGACAATGAGCATGAGTCTGGTATTGAAAAAGCCTATCTTCTAGAAGGTTTTTGAAATATTCTCTTCCAGATTTCATTTAAAAAGTATATTTGAAAGGTTTTTTCATTTGCTTGCTCTACATTATTAGATAAAAATTACACTTTTAAATAAATTCTGAAGAGCAAACTGGTTGGCATTCTAAAAAATCAAAAGAACTTCGTAAAAGTTAATTTTGCAAAAATGGACACCGATAATGGTATTCTACAGCTAGATTCAACAAAGATCAACTGGAATCAGTAAAAAATTAATGACAGAAGGTATTCAAGTTCCCTGCAGTGACACCACATGTGTAGTTAAGCATTACTGAGAAATTAACCACTGTCCTTGCATGTCTGACTCACCTGAGTGAGAAGCACATATTGGATAAAAGAGAAGGCTCCTAAACCAGGGTCGGCCATATATAAACCCCCTACTGACCCATGACATAAGAGAACGTCATGGGTCGGTTACCGAAGTTTGATGTGAGCTCATCAGCTGAGATGTCGGGCCTCCAGCAACAATCAAACACGCTGTCTCCTGCCTGCATCGGAGATCCCGCGATAAGATCGCGGGATCTCCCGTGCTCACGTGACAGGTGGGGTCCTGGCTTGACCCCAGAGGCTGTCACGGAGCACTTCCTGTGAGTGGTTGGCAAGCGCTGCCAACTACTCACGGTACGCAATTCTGGCAGATCCCAATGTGCTGCAGCTCATCGTGATCTCTCAGAAGCGATCAGCCACTGCAGTGCTGTGGCGCCCTATGGGGCTGTGTATAAACAAGAATTAATTAATAAAGTTGTTAAAAATATGAGAAAAAAACCCCTAAAAGTTCTAATCACCCCCCTTTTCCCCACTCAAAATAAAAGTATTAAAAAAAAATACACATATATGGTATTGCGGCGTTCAGAAATGCCCACTCTATAAATATATAAAATCAGTTAATGAGAGCCATGAACTGCGTAACAGAAAGAAAGGTCCAAACGCCAAAATTACGTTTTTTTGGTCGCTGCAACATTACTATAAAAGGCAATAACGGGTGATCAAAACAGCACATCCACCCAAAAATGGTATCATTAGAAACGTCAGCTTAAGGGTATGTGCCCACAGGAAGGTTTAACGTCGGTTTAGCAGCGAAAACCGCCGGCGGTTTAGCATAGGTTTTATTTAAATTTATGAAAATCCTAAGCAGTGTTAGGACTTACAAGTAACAATATGTAATTTAGAAAACGCTATGCACACATAGTCGGTTTCTGTGAGCGGATCTGCCCGCAGTTGAGCGGTTTCCCAGTGGTTTAGCAGCATACAACATGTCAATTCTTCTCAGCGGTTTTTGATCGGTTCCCTGAACAAAATCCTCCATAGAAAACCGCCGGAAAAACTGCTGGAAAAAACGACTGAAAAACGCTGTGCACACGCTGTAAAACAAACGCCGGAAAACCGCCGGAGACTTCAGAGCTCAGAACTGATCATTTCCAGCGGTTTACTGACGGTTTGAACACCACTAAACCTTCCTGTGGGCACATACCCTAAGACCCCATCACACAGTCCCAGATCCCGGAAATTGAGAAAAAGTGCAATTCTGCTTTATTTTTTTTCACCACTTAGGCCCCTTTCACATCAGCGGTAATCGCTGATCGCGGCAGTTGCGATGAAAAAAACGCAACTGCCGCGGTTACCGCATAACGGCCGCACCTGCAGTCCACTTGCGGCAAGCCCCATACAATGTCTATGGGGCTTGCGGTAAGTGTGCGGCAGGTGCGGCAAGTGCGGTTTCGGCACTTGCGGCAGATGTAGCCGCGGAAAAAAACGCGGCTGACCGCGCTTTTTTCGCGGATGCATCTGCCGCAAATGCTGAAACTGCAACTATACCGCACTTGCTGCACCTGCCACAAGCCCCATAGACATTGCATGGGGCTTGCTGCAGGTGAACCGCAAGTGAGGCCATTATGCAGTAACTGCGGCAGTTGCGTTTTTTTCACCGCAATTGCCGTGATCAGCGATTACCGCTGATGTGAAAGGGGCCTTAGATAGCAGTAAAGGTATACATGTTTGGTATCTACGAACTTGTACCGACCCAAAGCATCACACCGTTATGTCAGTTTTACCACATAGTGATCATGACGAATAAAAAACACAAAAAAACAAACGTGGAATTGCAAATTTTTTTGCAATTTCACCACATTTGGAATTTTTTTCCCATTTTCCTATACACTATATGGTAAAATAAATGATTGCATCTGAAAATACAACTTGTCCCGCAAAAAACAAGCCATCATATGTTTATATTGACGGGAAAATAAAAAAGTTATGGGTCTTGGAAGCAGGGGAGCAAAAAACGAAAAAGAAAAATTCCCGGGTGGTGAAGGGGTTAAACCAAAGCCTTGTATAAAGCCTTTAAAACGTTAGTTTTTTTAACAATAAATCTAAACAATTTTAGAGTGAAAAGGTCTCGAAAAATAAATGAATTGTAAAAAATATAACAAAAGTTTCACTGTGTTCCAAATTATTATGCAAATTAGTTTTAAGTGTCATAGGGTTTTATTTTTATTTTTTTTTAATGAAACCCATTGATTGGATTGTGTCTCAGGGTTCTTTGGATCACTGAAATCAATCTCAGATATCTGTGATAATGGCAGGTGAGCCCAATAAAAGGAAAACTGGGTGTTCCACAATATTATGCAGGCCACAGTTTTCAAGTAACATGGGAAAGAAAAAGGATGTCTCTGCTGCCGAAAAGCAACAAATAGTGCAATGCCTTGGACAAGGGATGAAAACATTTTATACTGCACGAAAACGTAAGCGTGATCATTGTATTGTGAAGAGATTTGTGGCTGATTCTGAGCACAGGTGTGTTCGTGCAGATAAAGGCAGAATGAGGAAGGTTTCTGCCAGGCAAGTTCATCGGATTAAGAGAGCAGCTGCTAAAAAGGATTTACAGACCAGCAAACAGATATTTGAATCTGCTGGTGCCTCTGGAGTCCCTCGAACCTCAAGGTGTAGGATGTAGGATCCTTCAAAGGCTTGCTGTGGTGCATAAACCTATTATTCGGGCACCCCTAAACAGTGCTTACAAGCAGAAACAGTTCCAGTGGGTCCAGATATACATGAAGACTAATTTTCAAACAGTCTTGTTTACTGATGAGTGCCGAGCAACCCTGAATGGTCCAGATGGATGGAGTAGTGGATGGTTGGTGGTTGCCACCATGTCCCAACAAGGCTGCGACGTCAGCAAGGAGGTGGAGGAGTCATGTTTTGGGCTGGAATCATTGGGAAACAGCTGGTAGGCCCCTTTAAGGTTCTTAAAAGGTGTGAAAATGACCTCTGCAATGTATATAGAGTTTCCAGCTGAGAACTTTCTTCCATGGTACAAAAGCAAAAACGTGCCTTTAGGAGCAAAATCATCCTCATGCATGTAATGCACCATCTCATGCTACAAAGAATACCTCTGTGCCATTGGCTGCTATGGGCATAAAAGGAGATAAACTCATGGTGTGGCCACCATCTTCCCCTGACCTCAACCCTATAGAGAACCTTAGGAGTATAATCAAGGAAAAGATCTATGAGGGTGGGAGGCAGTTCACATCAAAACAGCAGCTCTGGGAGGCTATTCTGACATCATCCAAAGAAATACAAGCAGAAACTCTCCAGAAACTCACAATATCAATGGATGCTAGAATTGTGAAGGTGATATCAAAGTAGGGTTCCTATGTTAACATGTAACTTGGCCTGTTAGGATGTTTTGGAGTTAAATAGCTTTTTATTGCAGTGAATGTGACCTGTTAATGCTGCAAATTCAACAAATGAGCATTTTCAGTTCTTTCAAACATATCAAATGTTTAGAAACTCTACTGTGCGTAATAATTTGGAACAGTGCATTTAGAGGTTTTTTTAATTTTGAAAATTATACTGTTATCATTGGGAGATTTCTTCAATAAAATTTGATATATACTCTAACGGATGATGACTTTTATTACACTGACTGTCATTTGCAGTGACCATTTAGAAAAATCAGAGAAAAAGAACATTTGCATAATAATTTGGAAGACCGTGTACATAATTGCTTAAAAAGTTGGTTCCATTGAAATACCGTTTTCCAAATAAATAGCATTACAGTCTATTGTGTCAACAGGGGTGAGAGATTACAACTTCATGTCCCCTCTTCTGCATGATTCTAATTTTGGTGACAATAGTAAAATTAATGTAAACTGTCTCCAAAGGCGGGGTTAATCTTGGGATAAGTACAAATAGCAGCAGTGTGTGGAGGAAGCCATGGAGTATGACACAGCACTGCCAAGGGAGAGAGAACAGCTTGGGACAGTGATGGAGAAGGAGATGTTCACAGGGTGAGTAGGTGGCACCACTCAATGGCCACTCTGCTGAGCTTCAGTAAGAAATGATTTACAGCAACAGCTTGATCTCTCATGTAGACCGAGTCATGATGTCAGTGTGAGTTCATCGTAAGGGTCACCCAATCTGTGTGAAAGTTCAAGCTGCCTCTATAACTCAAATCAAGAGCCTCAGCATTGCTCCTGCAATAATGTCCCAATGATTGATCAGTGACCTGAACCTGCCTACACCATTCTGTATACAAGATAATATGTGATTGGTATATATTTTAATCTGAACATCAAATATTGTTACATGTAGAGAAAATACATCCAGCTCACGTAGAAAAAGTTTTTTTCCTATGAAAATTGATTGCATATTGATATACTCTTAAAATAGGGGGTTAAATAGGGGTTAAATATTAAATACTTGGTCTACGCGTTTCAAATGTTAAAAGAATATCTTCTATATTTACTAACTGAAGAAACCTACCACCCAATGAATGGCCTCATGATGGTGTGAAATGAGACAGCCAAAAGAAAGAAAGAAAAGAGCATACCAGGAATAAGATAAAACTATGGATGGCATATGATTTGAATCAGCCCAAATACTAATATAACTATATATAGAAAGCTGAGTGTATGTATGTATATATGTGTGTGTGTATCAAGCCGCGCCCACTCCAGTTTGCCATGCCCACTTAATAGTCCACATCCTCACAGAACCAGACAACATTCTATGGAGGGGGAGAAGCTAGAGGCAAAACCAGACAACATTCTATTGTGGGGGAGGAGCTATACGCAGAATCAGACAACGTTCTATGGTGGGGGAGGATCTATATGCAGAACCAGACAACATTCTATGGAGGGGGAGGATCTATATGCAGAACCAGACAACATTCTATGGAGGGGAAGGAGCTAGAGGCAGAACCAGACAACATTCTATGGTGGGGGAAAAGCTATATGCAGAAACAGACAACGTTCTATGGTGGGGGAGTATCTATATGCAGAACCAGTCAACATTCTATGGTGGGGGAGGATCTATATGCAGAACCAGACAACATTCTATGGAGGGGAAGGAGCTAGAGGCAGAACCAGACAACATTCTATGGTGGGAGGTGAGCTAGATGCAGAACAAGACAACATTCTATGGAGGGAGAGGAGCTAGAGGGAGAACCAGACAACATTCTATGGTGGGAGGTGAGCTAGATGCAGAACAAGACAACATTCTATGGAGGGAGAGCTAGAGGGAGAACCAGACAACATTCTATGGTGGGAGGTGAGCTAGATGCAAAACAAGACAACATTCTATTCAAGAGGAGGAGCTATACGCAAAACCAGTCAACATTCTATGGAGGAGGAGGGAGCTATATGCAGAACCATAAACATTCTATGGAGGGGGGATCTCGAGGCAGGTCCAGACAACATTCTATAGAAAAGGAGGAGCTAGAGGCAGAACCAGACAATATTCTATGGAGGAGGAGGATCTAGAGGCAGATGTTTATGTGCAAATTAATCATTCTAATCTATTATAACTAAGAACAGTCAGTTACTATGTCCGGGAAACACCTGGCTCTATAGCCAGTATATATATAGTGGGGAGAAAAAGTATTTAGTCAGCCACCAATTGTGCAAGTTCTCCCACTTATAAAGATGAGAGAGGCCTGTAATTCACATCATAGGTAGACTTCAACTATGACAGACAAAATGAGAAAACAAATCCTGTAAATCACATTGTCTGATTTGGAAAGAAATTTTTTTTTCAAATTTTGTTGGAAAATAAGTATTCAGTCACCTACAAACAAGCAAGATTTTTGGCTCTCACAGACCTGTAACTTCTTCTTTAAGAGGCTCCTCTGTCCTCCACTCATGACCTGTAGTACTGCACACCTGTTTGAACTTGAACAGTATAAAAGACACCTGTTCACAACCTCAAACAGTCACACGCCAAACTCCACTATGGTGAAGGCCAAAAAGCAATCGATGGACACCAGAAACAAAATTGTAGCCCTGCACCAGGCTGGGAAGACTTAATCTGCAATAGGCAAGCAGCTTGGTGTGAAGAAATCAACTGTGGGAGCAATAATTAGAAAATAGACAACAAACAAGATCACTGATAATCTCTCACGATCTGGGGCTCCATGCAAGATCTGACCCTGTGGGGTCAAAATAATCTCAAGAACGGTGAACAAAAATCCCTGGACCACATGGGCTGACCTAGTGAATGACCTGCAGAGATCTGGGACCAAAGTTATACAGGCTACCATCAGTAACAGACTACGCCGCCAAGGACTCAGATCCTGCAGTGCCAGACGTGTCCCCCTGCTTAAGCCATAACAAGTCCGGGCCCGTCTGAAATTTGCTAGAGCGCATTTGGATGATCCAGAAGAGTACTGAGAGAATGTCATATGATCAGAAGAAACCAAAGTAGAACTATTTGGTAGAAACACAACTCATCGTGTCTGGAGGAGAAAGAATGCTGAGTTGCATCCAAACAACACCTTATCTACTGTGAAGTATGGGGGGGGGGGGGCAACATCATGCTTTGGGGCTGCTTCTCAGCCAAGGGACCAGGACGACTGATCCGTGTACATGAAAGAATGAATGGGGCCATGTATGTAATGAGATTTTGAGTGCAAACCTTTCAGCATGACAATGATCCCAAGCACACCGCCAGGGCAGCAAAGGAGTGGCTTCGGAAGAAGTCCTGGAGTTGCCCAGCCAGTCTCCAGATCTAAACACTATAGAAAACCTCTGGAAGGAGTTGAAAGTCTGTGTTTTCCAGTGACAGCCCCAAAACATCACTGCTCTAGAGGAGATCTGCATGGAGAAATGGGCCAACATAACAGCAACAGTTTGTGCCAACCTTGTGAAGACTTACAGAAAATATTTCATCTCTGTCATTGCCATCAAAGGATATATAACAAAGTATTGAGATGAACTTTTATTCTTGACCAAATACTTATTTTCCACCAAAATTTGAAAAAATATTCCTTCCAGATCAGACAATGTGATTTTCAGGATTTGTCTGTCATAGTTGAGGTCTACCTATGATGTCAATTACAGGCCGACCTCATCTTTTAAGTGGGAGAACTTGCACAATTGGTGGCTGACTAAATACTTTTTTTCCCCACTGTATACTAGCTGCAGAACTCGGCGTTGCCTGGGATAGTAACTAACTGTTCTCAGTTATAACAAAATAGAATGAATATTTTGCACATAAAAGTCACAAAGGAAATAGAAAATAGAGCCAGGGATAGGAACTAACTGTTCTTAAAATGAAAAAAAACAGGCAGCACTCCAAAATCATTTGAAGAAAAAGTGGATATTTACTGATCCATGGCAATGTTTCATCAGATAGCTCTGCCTTTCTCAAGCATTAATTATCAACTGATCATTACAGTAATGTGTTTACTTTTTGTGATATGATTCATTCTCATACAGTACCCCCTTAAGAGTGCCAGTATTCTCTTACAAATGTTTGTACATGCACTTTATGAACCCCGATGTACTTCGGCTTAAGCACATGATCCTATGTTTGGACATTACATGATGCACATGAAGTCAGCACTATACTACTGTAAAATTTGTATAATTAATTGATTGCTAAACACTTGTACAACTATTTACGTGTAAGTTTAGTGTGAGCACGTTGAGTGAGAAAGGCAGAGCAATTTGCTGAAGCAGTGTCATGCATCAGTAGATATCCACTTTTCTTCACTTGATTTTGGAGTGCTGCCTGATTTTTTCATTTTTATATTGTTGAGGGTTTGGACATTGCCCCTTCAGGATTGCACCCATATATGTTATTTTGGTACTGCTGCCCAGTTTGGTTACTTTTTAACTAACTGTTCTTACCTATAAGAAAATAGAATGCGTCTTGCTTCTCTCTGCTGAGGTACATAGGCTGTAAGGGTATTACAGGGGATATGTGTGGGCATAGGAGGCTGTAATACAGGGGGCTATGGGTGAGCTCCTGCTCTAATACTGGGGGCTATGTGTGAGCTCCTGGTGTAATACAGAAGCCATGTGAAGCCTCCAGCTGTAATACTAGGGTCTGTGAGCGGCCTCCTGCTGTATGCTGGGTGCCATATGTGGCCTCATGCTGTATCCTGGGGACTGTGTGTGGAGCCCTGCTGTAATACTGGGGGCTGTGTGTGGCCTCATGATGTATACAGGGGCTATATGTGGGCTCTTGCTGTATACTGGGGGCTGTTTGTGGCCTCCTGCTGTATACAGGGGGCTGTGTGCAGCCTGGTGCTGTATATTGGGGGCTATATATAGCCTCCTGCTATAATACTGTGGGCTATGTGGCCTCCTGCTGTATACAGTGGCTATATGTGGGCTCCTGCTGTATACTGGGGACTGCTTGCGGCCTCCTGCTGTATACTGGGGCTGTGTGCGGGCTCCTGCTGTATACTGGGGGCTGTGTGCAGGAGATTGATATAAGAATAGCAAAGAGGTGCCTTAGTCGCTTTGGGGTTTGTGTGGCTGCTGCTTTACTGACAGCCATGTCTCAGTGTAAGCCATTTTTCAGAAGTCCTTGAGAAGCCACAAAAGGTATTCCTTCCTGCTTCTCCCCGCCGCCTGCTTGTTAATTATTCACAGATATTGCGCCACACTGCAACTGGAGAAACTTACTACACGGTTTTACTATGTTTGCACTAACCTTTACTGGTTGTGCAACACCCCGCACAACCAGACTGATGGCTTAATGTGGGTCACTGTGGTGACAGGGGCCAATATTCCTTCCTCCTCTGATACTCCGGGCCTGGTGGTCAGCTCCTTAGTTCCTCTGGAGATGGAGGTGGGCTCCTTCACTCCTCCACCCGAAGAGGCAGACTCGCTGCACTGACTTCCGTCCCAGCTCCACACTGTGTATCAGTTGATCATTCAAGGGTGGGTCTTTATGATGTACTGCCTGGTACTGTGGATCTCAGAGCAGCTCACACACCGCACTCCCAGCAAGGGAGAAAGAGATTAGCAGATAGAAAACAAGCGGTGTCAGAGGTATGGAGCGCTAAAGAAACCACGGGTTGGTGATTAAATTACCAATAATTTATTGCACGAACAGCAGGGGTCCAGTATGCCACAACGCGTTTCGACGCACAGATGCGTATTTCTCAAGTGGATCCACTTGAGAAAGACGCATCTGTGTATCGAAACGCGTTGTGGCATACTGGACCCCTGCTGTTCGTGCAATAAATTATTGGTAATTTAATCACCAACCCGTGGTTTCTTTAGCGCTCCATACCTCTGACACCGCTTGTTTTCTATCTGTTAATTATTCACGTCCCGATGGGCATGCTAAACAGCAGAGAGGCTGTGCGCTGACGATCGCGTCATAGGGGCTTTACCGCCCCTTTGATGACACGCACAGGCTCTCTGCTGTTTAGCACGCCCATCGGGGTGTGAATAATTAACAAGCAGACGGCGGGAAGAAGCAGGAAGGAACGCCTTTTGCGGCTTCTCAAATGCTGAGGAGCCGCAGTTCAGAAGGAATAAAAACAACTTTTATAAAGTTTGCAATATCGCTATACAGACACAAAGGGATGGCTAAAAAAGTAATAGCATGGTCCAGGGACAGATATAAAGAGGCTGGGGGATCATTTTTTCGGGGTAAGGTTCCCTTTAATTTATTTGAGTCTGATGGGAGACATTATGTTCAGCAACAAACTGGGGAAAGACTGAACCCAAAGTGTGTAAAGAAGTCAGTGAAAGGTGGTGGAGGAAGTGTCATTGCTTGCTGATTTGTTTCTTCTGCAGGAGTTGGAGCTCTTATACAGCTAAATGGCAGAGTGAATGCAAGTGTGTTTCAGAATCTTCGTTAACAACATGTGGTTCCTTACTTGCATTCAGCGCTCAATGAGCCAACAGTTTTCATGCAGGACAATACGCCCTGTGACACAGCAAAATGGGTAAAGCAGTTACTGGAAAAAGAAAATATTGAAACAATGAAATGGCTGCCCAGAGTCCTGATCTAAACACAAAAGAAAACCTCTGGAAAATCCTTGGTGACAAAGCTTTAGACATGAAACCCACACAACAGTCACAGAACTGTGGAATAAGAGTGGACCCCAATCACACCAGAGCAGTGTGAGAGACTAGATGCCCCTAAGTGCCAGATGTGGCTACCAATGTGCTGAAGTAATTCAAACTAAAGGCCTCTACACTTCCTATTGATTGGTGACTGTTATAATCTTCAAAAGATTTTGTTTTAATCTTTCCCTTTGCTACTCATTGCTGTTTTTTTATTATGATCATCACATTTGTGTAAAATAAAAGGTTTTAAGTAGATATAGTTTGGTTATTTTGGAAAACATTGTTCTAGTGGCATGGTGTATCCTTTACACAAAAACCTTCAAATGTTGATCAATGGAGGTTACATTCTGTCTGAAACAATCAAATAATTTACATTGTGCTCTAACTCTGATCACCAGTGTACATTCGGGTTTCCAGCTACATCTCCGAAATACGTGATTCAGGTGAAACCCCCGATAGATCCATTCACTAATGAAGCACCAGAGTTACTCTGGACTTTGTTTGACCTCTGTTCAGCAGTATCCCTCTTTTCAAAGATGCACAAAACTGTGGTTCACCACACGTTTGTGCATGCCTAAAAAGAGGCAGGATGGATACTGCCGGACCACAAGTGAGATGGGAGAACACAGTGACTCCCTCTGCCTCATTAAAGTAAATTTTCCATTTGGGAATTTTGTCTGAATCATATTTTTCAGAGTTTTACATGTAATCACCGATGTGAGTGCTCAGCATAGAACGCAGGATAACCATGAGTCAAGCTGTAATGCAATATTTGGGAGACAATACACTAATCAGCAGCAGTTCAAGTATTGACTTTATTACTAATTTTAGTCATGTATTTTAGTTTGTGAAGTTTACACTTCGGCTCTACTAGCAGAATGCTATTTTTTCTCATCAACAATTAGGATGAGAAAAAAGCTTAACACAATTGCTCATCTGCTCTGAGTCATTCAATATCATTGGTCCGGGTGGAGATTTTCTCTCATTGCACTTGCACGATTCATGCGCCCATGTGTCTGAGGCCTACAAGTGACTCTCCTAGTTATTACTCCCCATAGAACATATCATGCTGTCATGTTGAGATCCCATATGTATAACTTGGAAACAACACTATTAATCCCATCTTCTACAGTATATCATTAACCCCTTTATGACCAAGGATGTATAGGTGAGTCCTTGGTTGTGTGCCTCCCTTTCCTGCACGGTTGCTGATCTAATCAGCCGACATCTAGAGCTAACAGATGCTATCCGCATCATCCATCTGCCTGCTGGTGTTAACCCCATGGATCCTGCTCCCAAACAATGACAGCGTTATCTAAAGAGCCGCAGAGGGAATTGCATTATTACCCGCCGTCATCGGCGACCCCCTGATGCGATTAAAGGACTTTGATGTTACCAGGACAGTGCAGGGTCTGATGAGGACCTCTGTCACTGTCATCACTCACTTCCTGTGGATGCCCGATGATCGCCTGTATTGATCATATCTGCAGTGCACTGTACTGCAAGAGTGATCGGACACCGCAGTGTTGAGACACCCTAAGGGACCAAGGAAAAAAAAGAAAGAGTTAAATAACAAATAAAACCTTAAAGGGAACCAACCAGCAGGATTTAGGGCTATAAAGTGAAGCCAGTGCCTTGCTGGCTCTGGGATACTGAGTGCAATCATACCTTTACTTCAATGATTACATATATGATTGCATAGAAAAGAGTTATAAAGGTCCTTGGAAAGAGAGCAGCAAATTAGCATATGTGCATCACAGAGGGGGCTGGGTTTCTTTGTATTACTCCCCTGTTTACTTTAAGCAAAACACTCCTCCCTCTCTGCCTCCCCTTTCACTCCCTCCCTCTCTTTTCAGTATATACCAGGGACGGGACATCTGACTTTGAGCATGGTGATAGCACAATGTCTGACTCCTATGGGCCCTAGATCATTACTCCCTACTTCCCTGCCTCATCTGCGTGTCTACTGGTTTCTCACTTATCTTATGATAGCCCAGTTACCGGAGGGCAGGAGAAGACCCCGCATATCGGTGGTATTGTGATCACAGTTGACAATAGTGGGGATTTGTCCTGCTGCTTGGACCACGGTCTGTGAAGAGAGGACACAGGGGACGAGCAGAGATTGGGGGGGGTGTCTTCTCCTGTATGTCAGGAAACAGATCGAGTAGGAGCAGCAGCAGATATGCTGGAGGGAGTGGGGTGAAGAAGTGAGCTGGGTCACAGAGGACCTGCCTGGTAGAGTGTCAGGGAGGGAGGGAGAGAGGAGGGAGAGAGGAAGGGGGGAAGGTTTGGCTTAGAGCAGACAAGGAAGTAATACAAAGAAACCCAGTCCCACATAGTGACATTCTGCTGCACGCTCCGTCCATCTGCTACAGATTTCCCGATGTTTGATAAGTCTTTTCCTTGCAATCATACATGTAATCATTGAAGTAAAGATATGATTGCAGTCAGTATCCCAGAGCTTGTAAGGCACTGGCTTCACTTTAGAACTCTAAAACGTTAAATGTTCACATCCTCACCCACTGAAAAAAAATCTAGAAAAAAACATAGTTGAAATTGCTGTATTCAGAAATGCCCAATCTATCAAAATCTAAAATCAATTAATCTGATCGGTAAAATGCGTAACAGAAGAAAACGTAAAATTGACAAAATTAAAGTTTTTTTGTTCACCACAATATTGCAATAAAATGCAATGACAGGCGATCAAAACAACATATCTACCCAAAAGTGTATATAGCTCAAGACGCAATAGCTTCACAAGATCACGGCAATGTATGGAGGTACCAAATGAGGGATTTCACTTTTTTTGCAATTTCACCGTACTTGGAATTTTTTTCCCGTTTTCCAGTAAACATGCCCTCATATGTCTATAGTGACGGAAAAAATAAAAATGTTAGTCTCTTCAAAGAAGGGGCGGGAAAAGCAAAAACGAAAAACAGAAAATGGCCCGAGGGTGAAGGGGTTAACCATGAAGTTCAGTAAGTACAGAGCCAGCAATGAACCTTGAGGTACACAACTAATAATTGGAGAGTAGTAGTAATTATTCATCACATAACAGACTTTGCTTTCCGCACCTTGTTTCACTTGTAGGGTCCCATCACACTTGGCGACGTTCCAGCAATCCCAACAATGATACGACCTGGTAAGAATCGCTGGAACGTCGCTACGTGGTCACTGGTGAGATGTCAAACAGTCAGATCTACTCAACGACGCAGCAACGACACGGCGACCCATATAATGACCTCGACGGTCATTGGGACCCTGTCACACAGCAGCAAGTCTGACGACTCAGACCTACATGGCTGAGTTCTGAGTCGCCAACGAGGTTGTTGTTAAGGCGTCAAACACACCGATGCACGCTGCCCAGAGGGAGCCCGCCGATCAAAAAACAGGCCAGGCCATTCCGACACAATCAGCGATCTCACAGAGGGGGCCTGATCGTTGCTGCGTGTCAAACATAGCGACATCGCTGGCAAGGTCGCAGTTGCGTCATAAAACCTGTGACGAAACAGCAGTCACACTAGCGATCTCACTAGGTGTGATGGGGGCTAGAGACTTGTAATTGAGAGAGTGTGAAATGCCTTCATAGAGACCCAAATTCTATATCCACTGTAACCCCTCTGTCCAGATTCCTACTCACTTTTTTATAAAAATAACAGATACTATCTTTAGAAGTAGAATATATTAAACACATTAGCGTGTAGCTTACCTGGAGACTGAGACATCCCAGCTAGTTAGACTTTGCTGATAATAAGCTAATTACACTATAATATCCGTTCCAGCTGTTCCCCTCTTTATCTCTGCTTGAATACACTACATAAGGTAATCACAACTGAATGACTTATGAGCGACATTAGTACACTGCCCCAGGTGTATCCCTGTGTAATATCAAAATGGAAGTAGCAATAATAATTGTAAAAAAATACTATCACTGATCAATCAAACTTCAATCACATTTTATAAAAACATACAAATAGTCAAAAACTGCCAAAATATGTTGTTTCTGAAAACTGTATTTTAATATAACAGCTTCTATAAAAAAGAATTTAAGTTAGAAAAAGTTTAATATATATATTCTTCTTTTAAATACTTTAAAAGTGCTTTGGGTTCATTGCACTAACATTCAGAAACACTCTCCACGGCTAAAGGAATGTTTGTGGTCGTCCTGACTCCTTACACGGAGGTCACTCTCATTACAACCTCACCGGAAGTGCTGTCCTCTATGGAGTCTTCAGGAGGCGTTCTCATTCGGTTGAACAAATGTAGAAATACATATCCACATTGTAGCCTGGGAGAGCTTAGACGTGTTGGGTGAACCAAGGTCCTCGGTCGGAATGCAGTTAGTGGTAGCCACAATGTCCTACTGGTTGAAGGCACGGCACGGCTGCTTTCTTCTATGTCTGTCGTTTTGTCATAATTTAACACATCCCAGTGCAAGTTCACAGCTCTCCATCTCCTGAAGACCTTATAAACAGCTGCTCCTTCGTGGACAATTAAACCTAGAATCAAACAACATTTCCATATTAATAGCTTTTGAAAATACATTTACATACCCAATAAATGAGCAATTACAGCTGGCATGGGTCAAATTCACAATACAAAGCCTATGGCATAAAATGTATCTAGTCAATAACTAGGTTAAGGGCTGGGATCACACATACATAAAAATAAACTGGTAGTTGGTACATTTTATGCATCATGCGATTTTATTTATTAAAGCTGTATGAGTACAAGTTAATAGTAGGGGATCCCCTAGTCGACGTGCTGCAGCGTGTCAATAACAATGCCATTACTAAAAAACAAGCAGAAAAACTAATGCATGAATTCCCAAGGAAGCCTTTTTGGTATTACTTACCAAAAATACATAAATCTCTGACCAATCCGCCCGGACGCCCGATTGTGTCCGGGATCGGTTCAGTAACGGAACCCTTATCGCAATATATGGATTGGTTACTCCGACCCCTCTTAAAAAAGATACCATCATATATCAAAGATTCGGGAGATTTTGTTAAAATGATTGATGCATTTGAGTGGCATTCCGGGTATAGTATGGCGTCCATTGACGTGGAGAGTCTCTATACCCGGATTCCACAAAATTTGGCGGTAACTGTAATAAGAGAGATACTTCAGATAGAAGGTCAGGATGAATTATTAATTGAATTCATCTGTGAATCTATCCAGTTTATTTTGACCCATAATGCGTTCTCCTTCAATGACTGCTGGTACAGACAAACCTCAGGGACAGCCATGGGGACCCCGGTCTCATGTACTCTAGCCAACCTCTTCCTTGCCCATTTTGAGGATCATGTCATCTACAGTAACGCCAATCCTTATTTGAGATATATTAAATTATTTAGTCGTTATGTAGACGACATCTTCATCGTCTGGGAAGGCGATGAAAGTACGTTTGCTTCATTTGTCACCTATATCAATAAGAACAATGACTATAATATGTTCTTTACTTCCTCATTTGGAAATAAGGATCTTGACTTTCTAGATGTTAGACTTAGACTTGAAGCCGACACAATAATAAGATCTTTATATAGAAAGCCAACTTCATCGAACACCCTGCTGCACTATGAGAGTGCCCACCCGCACCATACTAAGAAAGCTCTCCCTTATAGCCAATTCCTGAGAATCAAACGTATGAACAACACCACCACAATTTGTGAAGAGCAAATGACAAAGCTAGAACGAAATTTTAAAGACAGAGGTTACCCCGACATGTTATTAGAAGAGACCAAGAACAGGGTGTTCTCTAATAAACAGCGAGAAAAGAAAAGCCCAGATAATAAAAAGAATAAACGATTTGTTTTCTCATTTAAATATGGTCCTATGTACCAAAAAATCTCAATGGCAAGCAATAAATATTGGCACATATTGGAAAGGGATAGAGAACTACAGGCTGTTGGTATAGGTCCCCCATTATTGGCGTATAGGAGATGTAACAACTTAAAAGACTTATTGGTGAGAAACAGAATTAACCCTGAAAGAAAAGATACTTGGTTAGATAAAAGAAGACCTGTAGGTAACTATAAATGTAAGAACTGCAGATACTGTCAATACCATGAGACAGGTAATCTTCTGTCCATAGGAGATAAAACACATAAGGTTACGTCCTTCATAAGTTGTAAGACCCAGTGGGTGGTCTATGCAGTGTTTTGTCCTTGTCGCCGATTTTATATCGGTAAAACAATAAGAGAACTGTATAAACGGTTTAGTGAGCACTATAGATCTATCAGAACAGGCATAGGGAGCCCTAGATTGATACATCATATAAATGAGGCACATGCTGGGAATGCAGATGTTCTGACTTTTGTTGGCATTGAGCAGGTTCGCCCTTCTGTTAGAGGGGGAGACACACACAAACTGTTATTGAGGAAGGAAAGTAGATGGATTATCGAGACCAGAGCCTGTGGGCCACTAGGGCTCAATGATAAAAATGATCTAGCTGTATTCCTATGATGGGGTTCAGTTTTATACTGTATCCCCACATTAATATAGATGAATAATATTCTGAAATCCACCCTAATGATTAGTTCAGTATTGAGGTTTTACGACCCCATAATCTAGAGTTGTATTGCCCGTATAAAACATATGATGAATAGGCCGGTTCTACAAGTTTGGCTTATGCTAATAATAAAATAGCTATATTAATACCTTTCAGTATTAATTATACAAGTAAAAGCTTTGGTCTGTGATAAGTATGTGCTATTTTTCCAGTTTACGCATAATATTGAACTATCAGTGAATGATAGATCCTGTGCGTAGTGAGCTGGCTGCACGGTAATTGTTATATGTATATAGATCTAGATTGACTGTCTCCGGCATTTAGTGCTTGTAAGTTATATATCAAATCAACAATTGACAATGATCATATAAATGTGAATGTATTGACTTTGTTTAATGTTAGTCTGTGTTGCACGTTCGCTTTAGAATATGTGCTGATTATAGTCTATGCACTATTTTTACTACGGGCCGTAGTGACGCCGCACCGGGATATGTTATAACCCCGGATGTGACGACAGACGCCGTAGAGGACCCGTAGAAGCGGCAGACGGCCGCGAAACGGTGAACCGTCGTCCACCCCCCTGCTCCCCCTCCCTGCTATGCTGCCGCGTCGCCACGATTGATATGGAAAATAAAGATTGAAAAACCCTGCTTTGGTGAGTGCGGCTATTTTTTCTTTATGTTACTACGCATTGTGGATCTTTTTACATGCCAGCACCGCCAGGCGAACCTGCAGCCATTAATCACGAGAGTGACATTAGCCTTGTACACAAGTGTTAGTGCCCGGTTTTTTCTAGTTTCCACGATAAAAATAAACTGGTAGTTGGTACATTTTATGCATCATGCGATTTTATTTATTAAAGCTGTATGAGTACAAGTTAATAGTAGGGGATCCCCTAGTCGACGTGCTGCAGAAGGGTGGAGAATACAATATATCAAGAAGTGGAACAGCCTTTAGGGTTGCTATAACATCTTATTTCTAATTGATCTTACTATTATTTACTATTGATCCAATCTTATTTCACATTTTGTTGCTCCTGTATAGCCCTGCTTTCACTGCTTGGCAGTATTGTGATAGTGTGGTATTTTAATTCACAATAACACTGCAGAGAGTATGAATAAAATGATCACCAATTGCCACCTATATACTGGTAAGTGACTGTTTGTGGATCATCAGGTGAAACCTCTGAGACAAAATTGGATTTTACATCCTCTGACAAGCATGTATGTTTCCACTCAATTCACTGTGTGTAGGGGCAATGAAGTTAGTGAATTGAGCTGTAAGGCAAAAGCTCGACCACAGCTCCATCAATAGACAGGTCACAAACTCCCTCCTTCTGATGATCAGCGGTGATCCCAGCAGTTGGACACCTCCAGCATTACATAGACATGGCTGAAGAATTAAATATTTATTCCTCTTGCTACTATCCTTGCAAAAAATTGGTCAATAATCAGAAATGTTCCTGTCTCTTGTCATAAGAGTTGGCATGTAGGATCAGAGGTTATCAGAGTTACCTGGCATCATGAGAGTTTGAGTCCATCCCGGGGCAACATCTGCATGGTGAGTTTGTATATTGCCCATATTTTTGTGTGGCTTTTTTCCAGCTATTTAAGTTTCCTCCAAAAACATACTGATATGGCTAAAAACGGATGCACATTTTGGTTTGTATTCTGCATCCATTTCAAAGATATTCGTTTTTATTAGTGTAATCACTAAACATTTACAGCGTTGTAAATATGTGCAGTGCTTTAAAAATGGATCCGTTAATGGACAACAGATGACCATGCACTATGAACCTTGAGTTCATTATGAGAAAAACGCAATACAAATTTTTGTTGTAGTTTTATTATGATGTGTTTCTGGAAGATTTCACTGTTGAAAGAAATGGATCCAGTTGGTAGCTGCATGTTTGGTCTGTCATAAAATGTTGTGCACACTGTGTTTTTTGATCAAGCTATAAAAAAGGAATTGCAGCTGGATTGCAATCCAACTGAACACAATACATTTAATTTCTCATTGAAATTAATAAATTATGTACTGGATTTTTTATTTCCATTTTTGTCAACCCAAAACAGATCCAAAAACTGATGTGAACACAACTTTGTCCAACGTCTAAAAAAATCCTTAAAAAATCTACAGTAAATGCAGTAAAACACAAATAATAACACTACTCAACACTTCTTTTACACAACAATCCAACACTATTCCATATTGTATTACTAGCATCATGACCAATTACTGAGCACTGATGTCAGTAATGTTTCCTATGGACACTATGTTGTGGGTGTTTTTATTTTGTTTATTTAATATTGAATATCCTTTTTACATGACATAGTAACATAGTATTTAAGGTTGAAGGAAGACCTTAAGTCCATCTAGTTCAACCCATAGCCTAACATGTTGATCCAGAGGAAGGCAAAAAAAAACCATGTGGCAACACTAAGCTCCACATTGGGGAAAAAAATTTCTTCCTGTCTCCACATACGGCAATCAGACTAGTTCCCTGGATCAATGCCCTATCAAAGAATCTAATTTTAATGAGTCTAAAAAAATTACTTGGAATGTGAGTGCCCTTTGAGACAGGGACTGATGTAAATGGTGACTATCCATGTACTGGGCCACTTATGATAATGCCACAAAGGTATATGACCATGTCTCAAAGACTGTGGACCTGATACAAAAAGACTGTTCCTCAAGCCAGTCATGATGAAGAGATGGATTGGAGTCAGATACTCCTGATCCATGAAGAGTGCACACATCTTTATGGATCAGGTGCGCCAGACAAGCAGTGTACAATGTTGTGTGTGCCTCACCACAAATTTACGCTATTCCCCACTGGAGTATGATTTGAGGAGTAGCAAATGCCATGGCTTGTCTAGAATTTGAGGAGCAGCAGTTGACACTCACCATCCTCCCCCAGCTCCACTCAATATTTTGGAGCTGGACAGAAATGGTTTGAGAACGCCAAACATCGTGTACTTTTAACTCAGCGTCAAGTTGCACCAAAGTAAGGCAACTGTTCAAAGCTTCTTATGCAATAGTACTGGTGAAAGACCCCTTTCACATCAGCATTTTTGCTGATATGCAGCCGATCTGGCAGGTGGCGCCGCATCTGCCTAACAGCCGCACTTGCGGCCCGCATTGTCTATGGTGCTTGTGGTCATTATCCGGGCACTTGCGGCTGCGAAAAAAAAACCGCTGCTTGCAGCTTTTTTTTTGGCGGATGCAAGTGCCGGATCCGGCGTAACCGCACTTGCCGCACCGGACCGCAAGCCCCACAGACAATGCATGGAGCTTGCCAGATTGGCCTTTAGGCGGCAGATCTGGCAGATGCAGTAAATCTGCTGGATCTGCTGCACATCAGCGAAAAATGCTGATGTGAATGGGGCCTTAGCTAGATGAATGTATGTTTTCATGCTTATTTTGGCATGATTATATCTAAATTACATACACTTCAAATAAAAATATTTTTTTGTGTAACTTTAAGTGAATAATATATTTAGCAAGAGAAGAACATTGCCATCAAACGAGAGCTAATTACAGAGAATATGTCAGCATTGCCTCATTATTCCATGTATCCACAGCTTTATAGTAACTTGTACTAAATGACAAACAATACTTGAATGGCCTGCAGTAATCCATGCCCTTCTCCTGATGCTTTTGGTCAGCTTGCCTTATAATTACTAACAATAATCGTTTAATGATGTATTCACTGCCTGGAAATGTCAATAAATGTCACACATTGGCTTTCCGGTCCCTGTTCTAATTAATTGTATGCACCTACAGTGACGTGCCTGGCACAGATCTCCAGTGGTTGTATCAGCGATTCAAGATATTATATACCACGTAAGATATAACTATGCTCAAATCAAGCATTCTACCCTATTTTAAGACTTTGTCAAGTCAATTCATTACCACGCTGAAATGTAAGATTGTGCTAACTGTCACTATAATAAAATAAGGGTTCTTATGCCCAATAGATAAAAGTACCGTAATTATGTTGTAATATGTATGAACATCAATTTACTTTTATAGGTTCAATATGTTACAAAGAAATGTAGCAACTTTACAAAGACTTCTGTCCATCTACAGCTCCAATGTGGACCTATGTGTTTCCAGAATTCTAGATCCATAGCTAGAAAACAGGTGTCTGATAATAAATTAGGAACTTACCTATACATACTAGGTCCATAAAACCGTACATGCCATAGCATATTTGAAAAAGGATGTCTCTTCTTTGCCATACTGCATATGGGCTAAAAGCGGACCATAAAAGCCACGTGACACTCGATACTAGGAATAGTGATCCAAGAATGACTGCGATCATTTGGACTTTTTCCACCAATGTCACTGTAATGCGCTGCCACTGAAACACAAAGATTAGTTAGGACTTACACAGCAAAGTACTGATTATGTTCCCATTAAATCAATCAGTGGTAGGACCTTAAACTAATGTCATTACACCACCACTTCTAATCAGAATAACAATAATTATTAATTATATAGCACCAACATATTCTGCAGTGCTTTAAAATGCAATAAGTATAAGGCCATTTGTAATAATAACTGTAATATAATGGTAATCCAATGCACATTATATGGGCAAAAGCTGTTTCTGAAGAAAAAGCAGACCTTTTTTACTAATCTGTGATTATTTTTTCTGTTGTTTATTAATTTTTTTGATAAATTGTTGCAAAATCTATTCATTATTTTTTTTAATGATGATGATTTCTTGTCTAAAGGTGTTGTACAGTACTTTTAAATTATTGGCCTAACGATGGGATAGGTCATCGATATCAAATCGGTGGGGTGCCAACTGGATATGATCATTTGCTGAGCTGCACAGAACTATTTCTGCACATCCGCCCCTATGTGCATGAATAATCACATCCATCTTCTTAATGTAATGTAAATATGTGAATGAATAGGGATGGATCTGCAGTACCTGCTGCAGCCACTATACAGTTGATGGCACTGTTTCAACACTCCATAGCTGATACGAAAGTAATGAGTAGGCAGGAAGCGGCACTCCCTCAGACATCGTTGCAGTTTAGGCTCTTTATTATAATTCCATGGGGTTACAGTCTGGTTCCCAGGACCCATGGAAGCGCTACTAAACGTGAAATGGTGACCGCTGTCCTGTCACCCCCCTCCCTGCACTTTAATCCCATGGAATTACAATAAGGAGCCTAAACCGCAAAGATGTCTGAGTGAGTGCCGCTTCCTGCTTACTCATTACTGCCGTATGGACTTACAATTTCAAGCAGAGCACCACAGGATAACGACGCCACCTTTATGAATAAGTACCGAAAAAATTGCTACAGGTCAGTGCCTGGCTCTACCCACTTTTACTCCATAGCTGATCACATCTGACAGTCAGAACAGCTGATTGGTCGGGGTGCCTGGTGTCACGCTCCCACAGATCTGATATTGATAAGCCATCCTAAGGATTGGCCATCAATAGAAAAGTACTGGATAAGGTCATTATACATCTATTAATTATAATTATTATTAATTTGGTTTCAACCTATTAAAAAAAGCTTTACACCTGGTGTTCTTACCTTTTTATGGGACTGTAAAATCTGACCTAATTGGGTATTTATTATTATATAAGTGAAAACTGTATACCATTGTTCAATATATTTCACACATTAAACACAAGGTTTGATTAAAATATCTGGTAAAACCTTATATTACTGTATCGTATCTAGAAGTCCTCTATTTTAGGAAAAATTGTAATTAAGGGTGAAGATCGGCGGCTAAAAGAGGTCAATCTGTGGCAAATTTAATATTACCTAGTTTATATAGAGAAAAATATATATGTAAATATCTACATATTTAAAATTACGGTAAATGCACAGAAATCGTGGAGCCTCAGGGCAAAAGATTCCCTGTGCATGTGTTCTTACACTGCAATGCTCAAACTGCAATATATCTAATATATAAAGCTGAATGTGTGTGTGTATGTATGTATGTGTGTATGTCCGGGATTGGCATCTACACCGTCGCAACTACAGTCACAAACTTTTGCACAGTCACACGTCTGGACCCAGATAGCTTCATAGGCTATGTTGTGAGGCGAAATTTTAACCCTGCGCGTTCCAGTTCACCAAAGAATTTTGCCCCTATCTACTTAATGGGGAAAAAGTGAATGGAAAAGTGTTGGAGGAAAATCGACAGCTGTCAGCTACAGCTACAAAATTTTGCACAGTAACACGTCTGGACCCAGGGAGCGTCATAGGCTATGTTGTGAGGCGAAATTTTAACCCCGCGCATTCCAATTCACCAAACAATTTTGCCCCTATCTACATAATGGGGAAAGTGACAGTTACCAGTTGACAGTTGTGAATGAGAGGGGCTTAATGATAGCGCCAAAGACTAACAGCACATACCAGCATATAGTCACTAAGGTGGGGCCCCAACATGAGATATTGACCACGCACGGGGACATGTATACACACCACACGCACACAAAGAGTAACAGCAAGTGTATAGTCGCTAAGGTGCAGCCCCAATATTGGATATTTACCACGCACCCGAACACACACACACACCACAAAGAAACACACACAACACAGAAACACCCCCACACACCCCCACGGGGACACACACCCTATAGCGACACATGCACTCACCCCACAGGGACACACACACACACAACACAGACACACACACCACACAGACCCCCCCACAGGGACACACACACATAGCCACCCTATAGGGACACATGCACTCACCCCACAGGGACACACACACACACACACCACAAAGAGACACACAGACACCACACAGACCCCCCCACAGGGACACACACATACACACCCTATAGGGACACATGCACTCACCCCACAGGGACACACACACACACCACAAAGAGACATACACAACACAGATACACACACACACACACACCACACAGACCCCCCCACAGGGACACACACACATACACACCCTATAGGGGCACATGCACTCACCCCACAGGGAACACACACACCACAAAGAGACACACACAACAGAAACACACACCACACAGACCCCCCCCATAGGGACATACACACCCTATAGGGACACATGCACTCACCCCACAGGGACACACACAACACACAGACCGAAACAGATGTGCACAAATCACCTCACACAACTCGCCTCATACGTGTGCTATCTTTAATTTCCAAACATAAACATCTGATTAAAAACAGCCAATGTGCAACACATGTGCCATATAGGGAATTCAGGCAGATGTCAGTCACATGAGCTGTCTATTATGTGTATGTGTGAGGTAACATATACTGCCCGGCCAGGGGGAGGATTTACTGTTGGCTGGAGATTTATTAGGCTGCCTATAGCAACCAATCACAGCTCAGCTTCTATTTTCCTACAGGCCATTAATATGACATATTCAAATTCTATTTTGTTATAGCTAACATCAGTTATTTATTAACCCAGGCGTAGCCAGGTACTGCAGCTAGTAACTTTATATAACTTGAAGCCTTGCATGCACCATTCACTTCTCAATTCTCATAGACTTTGCTGGCTGCAGGATAGCCATGCAGATATTTATGCAAATTTCTAAAAAAAAATGCAGCAAAATGTGCAGCGTGGGTACAAGTTCTTATTCTCCTGCAATGTGAGCTTTTGTGGCACCCCTATGAACTGGTTGCCACAGTGATGCTGCATCTACTCCACAGGTGTAGTGTCACCGTTCCCAGGTGAGAGGGGTCACAAACCAGAGATGCTAAACCTGCATCTAACACCATTCCAACTCCAGGCCAGAAGATTTGGGCAGACCCGGAGCAGGGATGGCTCCATCTTCAGGCTGGAGGAGGGTTTAGGTAGACGGGGTGGGTGGGTGTAGAGAGAGAAGCAAGAGGAGAACGTCAGAGGAAGGCGTCTGGAGAGGACGTGAGAGGAAGGACTCCCAGGGGACACAGGAGTGAAGGATTCACCCGTGGGCTTCGAATCCGGATCCGACCAGAGTTGGGAGGAGGGACCGGTTGCCAGAAGGGACTGGCCCTGATTGGTGTGTACACGTCATGGTTCCACCAGAAAAACCGGAGGCCACTGCTTCTGTAGGAGCAGTGGCCACAACCCGTGGACAATCCGCAGGACGGTGGCTAGAACTAGGGTTAGGGGACGTGCTGCTCTTGCCCAACAAGAAGGCGCAGGCCAGGTGAGGTGAGTAATTCAGCGCAGGGAGAGATCAACCTGGAAAGGCCCACAAAAGGTGTCTCGGCAGAGCGATCCTGAACTCCTGGGAGCTAACCTGGCAGCACTCTGGAGAAGCACAGCAACCGGCTGGGTGGCCTTGCCTGAATAGCAAGTAAAGAGGTGTAGAACTTCACGAACTGTGTTTGTCTGCTTCTTTCATGCCCTGCGGCCTTCTACATCGTCAAAGTCCTGTCCCTGCCATTGACTGTTACACCATCCTTGTGGCCCCGCTCCACCTGTAGGGAGCAATACTATCCCGGCTGCACTACCATCCACCCCAGCGGTCCTAATCTGCAGCGTCGGCCATCCCTAGCTGAGCACCACAGGTGGTGTCATGATCATCCCCTGTAAATATCCCCCTTTTCTGCACGCTCAGGGCCACCGCCACCGTGAGCTCCCAAAGAACTGACTGGCCCGGTTACCGAGTACTCACCAGCCCTGGTGTGCGTTGCACTTTTATTTTTTATATTGTGAAGCGGACATCTATGGAGCTTGAAAACCAGTGCCTGCCCAATCCAGCTCTGCTTTACTCACCCTCTAGCGTCAAATCTCGATCAATACTCAGGTGTCTGTTATCGTCTGTAGTGCTGACATCATGTTGAGAGCTCTGTAGCCAATCAGTAAGTTTAGCTGCCCGTGCCAACAACTCAGTTATTAATTGTGATGCTGATAATGGGACATCACCCTACAGACAATAACAGACACCGGGGAGCAGCAGTGGAGACTCACGGCTGGACCACGAGGAGGGTGAAAAAAGACCAGGTTTAAAAACACAACTGCAGGGAAGGGACAGAGATTTTACAAAACCAGAAAATCTATTTAAACGGATATTCTACTAGATTAATTAAACAAGTCCTTTCCCCAAATTTTTCATGTTGAACTAGACGCACAATGTATTACTTGCTGAAAAGCAGAATAAAACACTTTTTGTGCGTTTTTTTATTTGCTATCTCTTGCAGAGATATTAATGATCAAAGTATTTGTCATTTAAAAGGTAACTTATATTAAGTGAAGTAAGCATTATTAGAGACATTTCATGGAGAGCGTGACACTACCATCTTTCAGACATTGACCACTTAGAAGCAAGCATGAAAATACAATGAGGTTGATTATTCCCGGTTATCCACCCCCACGCAGTGTCCACAGCCGAGAATGACCACAAATGTGTGTCTTGGAGATAACAATTGCTTTTACTGCAGCAGGAACGAGGTAATGCAACTTTGTGTGCATGTTTCACAGTCTTTTGTGGGTAGGCCACAATCAATACAGTGCGAAGTTGAATACTGGGGTTCTGGAGCTTTAAGAGCACTGATTGTCTAGATGCAAAACTTGTATGCTATTAGAAAAGGGTTCTTAGTCTTTTGTAGATTATAGTGAAGAGTAGATGTCTTTAGCATCTTGGCTGTGGAAGTCAGGGAAGGATAAACTTCCAGGCCTTCGGTCTGGAAGTGGTGAAGCGACCCCTCACATGTGCTCTGCTCCCTGAGGAGGCTTGGCCAGAACTGGGGAAACGTCCATCTAGACAGAAGCTGGAAACAGCTCCACCTATTGAGCCCTGTGACTGAGTCACCAGCCAATAAGTCAACACCCAATTTACATTTCAGATTCTAACAATACAAGATACAATAAACCATACATTTTCACCAGTGGATGGTGCTGGAACACAACAAATGAGAAATACCTGAGAAATGCATTAAATATAAAATAGAGGTGACTGGAGATGGAAATCTACAGCTCACCAATGATATGGAATAAACGTAGAGGAATAGCTAGGGTGTGAGTTCAAGTGCACAAGGGCCACACACGGTCCAGGGGTACTTAAAGGGACAGACACAAGTTGGACTAGGTCAATACAAACACACTGGGTAAAAGAACAACATACCCCACAATAGCACTGACAAGTGGTCTGCATTCCTTACTGAATTCTAATTTACCCCCTAAAGCACAGCAGACCTAAGTGTGATTACAACATTTGGTGTCCAGCTTAACCCCCTTACCCCCAGCCTAGTTTTCACCTTAATGCCATTTTCTGCAATTCTGACCAGTTTCACTCTCGAATGTTTCAACAGATCCAAGTGATTCCAAAAGTAGTTTTCTTTTTTCGTGATATAGTCATAGTGATAAATTTATGATTTCATGATAGTGGTAAATTTAGGATATTTTTTGTATTCATTTGTGAAAAATTCAGAAATTTGGTGTCAATTTTGCAATTTTCAAACTTTGAATTTTTATGCCCTTAAACCAGAGACTTATGCTTCACAAAATATTTCATCCTCAAATTTTGACGTTTCACAAGGATAATAAGAAGAGATGAGCACCAAACTTTGTTGTGCGATTTTTATTTTTTATGTTGTTCACTAGTGTCACAGTTTTATAAAGCGGGTCGTTCCAGACACAGCGATACTAAATATCGCTGTGTCTGGAACTTTTGTACGTACATTTACTTATTTATTGGTATGCTATTATTTTCATATTTATTTTGCTTTTTATTTAAAAAAATATTTTTTCATTTATTATAGCTTTTTTTTTAACTTTTTTACTTAGTCCTTTTATAGGACATCACCCTTTATTCTTCTGATCACTGTTATAACCCATTGTAATGCACCAGCATTGCAGTGGATTATATCTCTCAGAGCTGCTCGCAGCCATCACACTTTGCCTTGCACACCATGCATCTGGCATGGCGTGTGCAGCTCTCTGTAGTCAGGTGACCTGTGGGGTCATCATGACAATGACCCTGGGTTACCATGGAAGCGATTGGGTCCCCGTGATCACGTCACAGGGTTCAATCGCTGTAAGAGGAGTGCAATACCTCTCCCTGCCTCCTAAATGCTGCGATCAATGGCTATTGATTGCAGCATTTAGGAGGGGTAATCTGCCCGCAGCAATGTGGGACGCAGTAGTGATATAAGCTAGAGACTTGGCAGATATCAAAATCGCCATGACGTATTGGATACGTCATCCGTCGGTAAGGCATGGCTTATCATGATGTGTACACTATGTCCGATGTTGCAAAGAGGTTAACATAAAGAATGTAGTGAATTTTCTTCTTTAACCGCTTCACGAACTTTGACGTAAGCTCAGTGTTAGTGATGGCTGAGCTCCAGCTGGTTCCTGCACTCGCTGTTTAACCCCATAAAGGGAACCAACCACCCCAAATGACCCCCCGGACTGTTAATAAGGGTCCCTACACCCAGCACATACATTTGCTGCAAGCTTTTTTGCTAAAAAAACTGTTTTTTATAACTGAAGATATAGCTTTATAAAGTTTATAACATAAGGACGACTGGGCGCAACTTAGCCTGTTATCCAGCCGAGTTGTAGCTGCCAGTCATCCTCCTCTCTCCCATCGCAGCAGTGAAGTCCAGCCCTTTCTTAGTCACAGGCTGGTGCACGGGATCTCATGCCCGTGCACACGTCATCAGCTAGAGCCGGGTCACGAGCACATGCTCTGACTTCCACAGCTGAGCGCAGGAAGTCAGAGCGTGTGCTCGTGACCCGGCTCTAGCTGATGACGTGTGCAAGGGCATGAGATCCCGTGCACCAGCCTGTGACTAAGAAGAAAGGGCTGGACTTCACTGCTGCGATGGGAGAGAGGAGAATGACTGGCAGCTACAACTCGGCTTGATAACAGGCTAAGTTACGCCCAGTCGTCCTTATGTTATAAACTTTATAAAGCTATATCTTCAATCATAAAAAACATTTTTTTTAGCAAAAAAGCTTGCAGCAAATGTATGTGCTGGGTGTAGGGACCCTTATTAACAGTCCGGGGGGGTCATTTGGGGTGGTTGGTTCCTTTTAAATGACACAATTAAAAGTGATTGCAGCATTTAGGAGGCTAGGAAAAGGAGTGCACTCCCTCTCCCATCCGATCGGGACCATCACAATGTGATGACAGGAGCCTGATCATTGCCATACAACTTGTGATCAAATAACTACGTCCAGGTCTGCCAGCTACAGTGGTCAAAGAGGCATATTGTCAGTCTTATTCTAGCAGGTGTAATTATTATTATTTATTTATTTATAGGGCATCATTGATTCCATGGTGCTGTACATGAGAAAGGGATACATACAAACAAGTTAAAAATACAATGAACAAACTGTGACAGACCGATACAGAGGGGAGAGAGGACCCTGCCATTGCGGGCTTACATTCTACAGGGCAATGGGAAGGGAGACAGTAGGTTGGGTCTGCTCTGGTGGTGGTGGAGCACCGGGTCCAATGGTGGTGGGGCACCAGGTTCAGTGGTGGTGAGGTGGCACTGTGGTCATTGCAGGTTGTAGACTATTCTGAAGAGATGGGTTTTCAGGTTCCGCTTGAAGGTTGCGAGTGTAGGGGACAGTCGGAGGTTTTGGGGTGCAGAATTCCAGAGAATGGGGGATGCTCGGGCGAAGTCTTGCAGGCGGTTAGATAAGGAACATACAAGTGTGGAGGAAAGAAGGAGGTCTTGGGAGGATCGAAGATTACGAGTTGAATAATATTGGGAGATTAGTTTAGAGATATATGGGGGGGGACAGATTGTGGACGGCTTTGTAAGTCAATGTTAGTAATTTGAATTGGATATGCTGGGGAATTGGGAGCCAGTGGAGGGATTTGCAGAGGGGAGAAGTGGAGGAATAGCGAGGAGAGGTGGATTAGTCGGGCAGCAGAGTTAAGGACAGATTGGAGAGGTGCAAGAGTGTTAGCAGGGAGGCCACAGAGGAGGAGGTTGCAGTAGTCGAAACGGGAGATGATGAGGGCATGAACTAGTAGTTAGCAGATTGAGGGCTGAGGAAGTGACGGATTCTGGAAATATTTTTGATTTGGAGGCAGGAGGAGGTGGCAAGGACTTGGATGTGCGGTTTGAAGGACAAGGCAGAGTCAACTGTATAAATACAAAAAGGGGAGACAAGAGGCGCAATAGTGCCCTATCACTAGTGACACTGTCTGTGTGAGTTTATCAGAAGGTGTACACTCACCTGATCCAGTTGTGTGCCCCACAACTGGTTTGTAAGTATTTGGTTTTTAGCTGCTGCAGGACCTCCACCAGCCACTCGCACGTGGAAAAATGCTCAGATATTGGGAAGATGGTGTATCACGGTCCACGCTGCTGCCTCAATGGAATCACGAGGAATGTAAGGTTCCAAGAAGTCACGAGGAATGCAAGGTTCCAAAAGTAACAATCTCCTTTATTCAACCAACGTGTTTCGGCACCTATCCTGGCACCCTGATGAAGGTTCCACATTCCTCGTGATTCCTTTGAGGCAGCAGCGTGGACCGTGATACACCATCTTCCCAATATCTGAAGGCAGAGTCAAGGGTTACTTCGAAGCAGCGGACTTCAGGTACAGGGAAAAGTGTGATGTCATTTATTGTGATAGATAGATCTGGTAAGGAAGGTGTGTGAGATGGAGGAAAGATGATGAGTTTGCTTTTGTCTACATTGAGTTTTAGGAAGCGAGAGGAGACGAATATATGGCTGATAGACAGATAGACACTCTGGGATTCTGGACTGCAGAGAGGTGACATCTGGTTCAGAGAGGTAGATCTGAGTGTCATCAGCGTACGTGTGATACTGGAAGCCATGGGACTTTATGAGTTGTCCCAGACCAAGAGTATAGATTGAAAAGAGGAGGGGCCTCAGGACAGAGCCTTGAGGGACCCCAAAAGAGAGAGGATGGGGCGAGGAGGTCATGTGGGGGTGGAAGACACTAAATGTGCTGTCGGAAAGGTAGGAGGAGATCCAGGAGAGCGCAAGTTCAGTGATACCAATGGAAGAGAGGATCTATAATAGGAGGCAGTGGTCGACTGTGTCGAATGCAGAGGACAGGTCTAGAAGGAGGAGGACGGAGAACTGTCTGTTAGCTTTGGCAGCGAGAAAGTCGTTAGTAATTTTGGTCAGGGCAGTTTCAGTGGAGTGGTGGGAGCGGAAGCCGGATTGAAGGTCATGAAAGAGAGTTGGATGAGAGGTGGGATGAGAGTACAGTGTGGACATGCTTTTTGAGAAGTTTGGAAGCGAACGGGAGCAGGGATATGGGCCGGTAGCTGGATGTAGAAGTGGGGTCAAGGGATGGCTTCTTTAAGATAGGTGTAATTGTTGCATGTTTGAAAGCAGAAGGAAAGGTACCAGAGGTTAGTGATAGTTTGAAAAGGTGGTTTAGGGCTGGGATAAGTGTTGTGGTGAAATTGGGGAGGAGGTGGGATGGGATGGGGTCCAGTGCATAAGTGGTGAGGTGCGATCTGGAGAGAAGGTGTGCAAGTTCTCCTTCGGTGTTGGAGGGGAGGAGGGTTAGTGGGGGAGGGGAGTGGTCTGGTATACATGGGGGTTGTGATGGTTGGGTAGCAAAGACATGTCTGATCTGGTCGATCTTGTTGGTGAAGTATGTTGCAAAATCTTCTGCAGAGATACGAGAAGTAGGAGGGGGCAGTGGGGGGTGGAGGAGGGAGCTGAATGTGTTGAATAACTGCCTGGGTTTGTGGGACAAAGAGGATATGAGGGTAATGAAGAAATTCTGTTTAGTGATGAGTGCTGACTTGAATTTGAGAAGTACTTGTTTGAATGCTGTGTAATCTTCCTGTGAGTGTGTTTTCTTCCAGTGCCGCTCTGCAAACCTAGACGCTCAATGCGGATTTTTAGTGGTGTATGTGTGCCACGGTTGTCGAGTTTTGCCAAGAATGAGAGGGGCAACTGCATCAATAGCTGATGTGAGTGTAGAGTTGTAGAAAGCTGTGGCATTATCTGTGTCGTGGAGTGAGGATATGGATGATAGTGGTAAAATGGTGTTGGAGAGTGTGTGAGTGTCAAGATGTGTGAGATTTCTGCAAGGGTGTGCAAGTTGGTGGTCATGGATGGCAGATAAGGAGGACGAGGATGAGAAGGTAAGTAGATGAGTCAGAAAGGGGCAGAGGGGAGGTTATGGGTTTAGTTGGGGAGCAGAGGCGGGTAAAGATGAGGTCTAGTGTGTGTCCGTATGTGTGGGTGGCTGTGGAGGACAATTGAGAGAGGCCAAAGGATGAGGCAAGTGACAGGAGTTTGGAGGCTG
Organism: Allobates femoralis; assembly: GCA_033576535.1. Lineage (NCBI taxonomy): Eukaryota > Metazoa > Chordata > Amphibia > Anura > Aromobatidae > Allobates > Allobates femoralis. Next base: position 283,904,745 of record JARQOC010000005.1, read on the forward strand.
TTGACTGGTGGGTGTCAATGGAGATGTTGAAGTCGCCTATTATGATGGTGGGAATGTCAGCAGATAGAAAGTATAGAGCAAGATGGAGAATTGGTCAAAGAAGGTAGTGGTTGGACCTGGTGGTCGATAAATGACGGCCACTTGGAGGTTGGAAGGAGAGTAGATACGAACAGAGTGCGCTTCAAAAGATGAGAGGATGAGGGAGGGAGGAGGAGGAATGCAGTTGCTAGGGAGGTGAAGAACTACTCCTCCATCGTGTTTGTTGCCAGTGCGAGGTGTGTGGGAGAAGTGAAGTCCACTGTAACACAGTGCAGCAGGGGAGGCCGTGTCGGAGGGTTTCAACCATGCTTCTGTGAGGCCCAGGAAAAAGAGTCTGCGAGAGGTAAAGAGGTCATGAATGTAGTGGAGTTTATTACAGATGGAACGGGCATTCCAGAGCACTCCAGAGAGAGGTGGTGGTGGAGAGGGGGTCATGGAAATAGGTTTTATATTTAGGAGATTGCGGCTGTTTCTTGCAGGTGTGGGGTGATAGGAGGGAGGAATAGTGGGGAAAGTTGGCTGTGGAGGTCCTGGGTTGGGAGATATGTCTCCAGTGGATAGCAACAGCAAAGAAAGAGCAAGCAGGTGGGAGAATGAGAGCGGATGTCTTGTTTTGTGTTTCTGCAGGCTGCTGGAGGGGTGTGAGATTGAGAAGGTGAGGAGATAAGAGAGATGGGGAGATAAATGTGTGCTGGGAGTGTTGGAGCTTGGTGGTAGAGAAATATGGAAAGGATTAGTGGAGCAATTACTGTTAGGCGTTTTACTGTAAGCATGGTTAAAGTGTTAGTGGGAAAGTAAAGTCTTAGAAAAAGTCAACAGACGGGTAAAGATTGTACCTTCTTGTTTCCTCTGGTTTATCTCTGGAATATCTCTGCAGACCACTTAATGAAATCAGTTTGTGAAATCACACACAGGCCAAGGCACACAGGCCTATCCTTCCCAATTTAAAACTCTTAGGCTGGCTACACTACGTTTTTGTCTTGTTCTTTTGATCCTGTGTTCTGCAGGATCCAAACGAACAGGAACGGACAGCACCCGATCGGCACCTTCAGATGCTATTTCTGTACTGGTCCGGTATCCGGACACAGAAAGAGCAGCGGGGAGCCGAACCGCTGTCAGCGCTGTGTGACAAGTGCTGTCAGCGCTGTCTAATATCATTTTAGCAGTGTATATCTATATACACTGCTAAAATGATATTAAATAAAGAGATAATTAAAAATAAAAAATCATAAATACTCACCTTCTGGCGACTTCTGAGTGTCCCACGCTGAATCTCCTGGCATTTGAAGACCTTGCATGATGTCACTGGGAGGGGCGGGGGGCAAGCCAGTCACATGACCGCATCAGCACCAATTAAAACCCGCACTGATGTGGTCATGTGATCGGGTTGCCCCGCCCTCCCAGTGACATCATGCCAGGTCCTTGAATGGCTTTGAGATTCAGCATGGGACACTCGTTGTCGCCGGAAGGTGAGTATTTATAATTTTTTATTTTTAACCATCCTTATATTTAATATCACTATAGCAGTGTATATAGATACACTGCTAAAGTGTTATTAGACAGATTTACCATGGGTACAGAGCAGCGCACCTGTTCTGTGCATTCTCTGTACCCTGGCACCAGATCTGGGAAACGATTCTGTTGTTTCCCGGATCCGGTGCCATAGGCCCCTATGTTTAGTGTGCCGGACAGGACAGGATTAGTTTCTGTCCTGTTTGGTCACCGGAGCCCAAAAACGCTGCAGGCATCGTTTTTGGGACCGGTGAAAAACAGGACAAAAACGAATCCTGTACCAGATTCACAAAACTGGATGGCCAAATAGGGCCAATCCAGTGCCATAGGGATACATGGGGGCCAAACACGATCCTGTTCTGTTCGTTTCAAAAACGAACAGAACAGGATAGTGAAAAACGTAGTGTGAATCCAGCCTTAGGGTCTGCAGACAATATGCCAGGTAAGTAGAAGGGAGGGTTCAGAGGAGGGAAACAGGAAACAACACACCAGAGGAGAATTAACAGATTGCTGGTAGCAGAAGCATTTGGGGCAAATCAGCAGGAGGGATGAACACAACCAGGATGAAAATAATTTGGATATTTGTAGCTTACACAACAGATGGGGGAATATGACATACCATAACAGACATATGCAAGGAGTAAATGCAATGCAGGGATGTAATGCCAGTCCAGACAGAATGCAAGGCACATAGGACAGATGATATACAGGAGGAATGGGATACAGCCGTGTACAATGGAGTCATACCTGGAAATGAAGATGTAGTGTCAGATCAGGACATGACAGCAGTGGGAAATGTATGTCACATATTACATCTCTGGAATATCTCTGCAGACCACTTAATAAAATTACTTTGTAATGTATTATAATATATGTGCATTGCAATACTATATACTAGCAATCAGACTAAAACAAATAAAAAAGTGGAAAAAGGTGAGCTGCAGGGGTGAGTGGGAAGCGGGGGTGAGCGGGGAGCTAGGAACGAGGGGCATGGACCAGGCCGTGGGTGGAGCTAGGACTGGCCTGCAGGTTGCTGGGAGCGGGCTGCAGGGGTGAGTTGGCTGTGGGGGTGAGCAGGGAGCTGGGACAGTGGACCGGACTGCATGGTAAGCAGGCTGCGGGGAACGGGCTGCTCTCTGTGTCTGAGCAGGTAAACAATGCGGTGCAGGACCTATGGTGATGCCATGGTCATGTGATAAGTCATGTGCACCTGGCTTCGCCTGTACACGTGACTGATCACATGAACGTGACATCCACACAGATCCTGACAGGTCAGTCGGGCAGTTCGACATGTGCGACGTGTGTAGGACAGGGGCCAGTGCATCGTATGCGGCGGTGGCTTCCCGGCAGCGGTTCCAGGTGTCATCGCTGTCGTTTTTCCGTGACACCACTTGCACTATTGTGAAAGGGGTCAATACCACTAGCGGGTGCCTTATTGGCACACCTATCACTTGGGTGTGCCAATATGTCTGCTGCCGACACATTGATTTATGGGATTCCTGGATATCCTGATGGTGGAAGTCGATGACTGAAGCCACAAGGCAATATGTATATATATATATATATACTAGAAAAAAACCTTGCAGCACTCAGCTACTACCAATGATGTACATATGCTGACAAGCTATATATATGAGAAAAAATTTAAAAACTTACGTTTTTTCAAAAAACTCAAAATTTTTATTATTTTTTTTAAAATCTGAAGTTCTTAGTACACACATTGGCCAATGTCTGCTTCGCTCGTCGACTGCGACAAAGTGACTTCAGGTCCGACGAGTCCTATCACTGACACCCAAGTCCTCCTTGTCCACCCTACCCCACTACTAAGTGGGCGGACACCATCTAGACCCTAGATCACCTGTGTGCAACGAGGGTGCACATTGCAGTAATGGAGCCAGCCACTCCACACGATACAAAAGAGAAAAAAAAAAAACTGCACAGCACTCACAGACAATGTGAACTGGTGCCAGCAGGGATGCTGGGTCAATATACTAGAAAAAAACCTTGCAGCACTCAGCTACTACCAATGATGTACATATGCTGACAAGCTATATATATATGAGAAAAAATTTAAAAACTTACGTTTTTTTCAAAAAACTCAAAATTCTTCTTATTTTTTTTAAAATCTGAAGTTCTTAGTACACACATTGGCCAATGTCTGCTTGCTCGTCGACTGCGACAAAGTGACTTCAGGTCCGACGAGTCCTATCGCTGACACCCAAGTCCTCCTTGTCCACCCTACCCCACTACTAAGTGGGCGGACACCATCTAGACCCTAGATCACCTGTGTGCAACGAGGGTGCACATTGCAGTAATGGAGCCAGCCACTCCACACGATACAAAAGAGAAAAAAAAACTGCACAGCACTCTCAGACAATGTGAACTGGTGCCAGCAGGGACGCTGGGTCAATATACTAGAAAAAAACCTTGCAGCACTCAGCTACTACCAATGATGTACATATGCTGACAAGCTATATATATGAGAAAAAATTTAAAAACTTACGTTTTTTTCAAAAAACTCAAAATTCTTATTATTTTTTTTTAAATCTGAAGTTCTTAGTACACACATTGGCCAATGTCTGCTTGCTCGTCGACTGCGACAAAGTGACTTCAGGTCCGACGAGTTTTTACATTTTTTCTCATATATATAGCTTGTCAGCATATGTACATCATTGGTAGTAGCTGAGTGCTGCAAGGTTTTTTTCTAGTATATTGACCCAGCATCCCTGCTGGCACCAGTTCACATTGTTTGTGAGTGCTGTGCAGTTTTTTTTCTCTTTTGTATCGTGTGGAGTGGCTGGCTCCATTAGGGTCTAGATGGTGTCCGCCCACTTAGTAGTGGGGTAGGGTGGACAAGGAGGACTTGGGTGTCAGCGATAGGACTCGTCGGACCTGAAGTCACTTTGCATATATATGCACTGTAGTCCCTGGCGTTGCCTGGGATGGTAAGTAACTGTTCTTAGCTATAACAAAGTAGAATAGGTTAACAAACTCTTGCTTCACTCTGCTAAGATACACAGGCTGCAAGTTTAATACAGGGGCTATGTGGGTTCCTGGTGAAACACAGGGGCTATGTGTGGGCACAGATTGTAATACAGGGGGCTGTGTGGGGCCTCCCACTGAAATACTAGGGCCTCTGTGCGGCCTCCTGCTGTATACTGGGGGCTGTGTGCGGCCTCCTGCTGAAATACTAGGGTCTCTGTGCGGCCTCCTGCTGTATACTGGGGGCTGTGTGCGGCCTCCTGCTGTATACTGGGGGCTGTGTGTGGCCTCCTGCTGTATATTGGGTACTGTGTGGCCTCTTGCTGTATACTGATGGCTGTGTGTGGTCTTCTGCTGTATCCTGAGGGTGGATCCTGGAGCCTACAAAACAGCCCGCCCTGGTGACTAAAGAATATAGCCCCTGCTAATTATATTCACTAATGAGTAAGTTATAAAACGTTTTTATGCACTTTCACAGGATGCTTTTAGGAGACAAAAAGAGTGTGAGATTAGTGATAATATGCTGCAGGGACATGTTTTGCTAGCTTAGGAGGCGTTCTGGAGGTGACAGGATCCCTTTAAGGGGGTTGTGTATTTATTTCTTCCATGCTTTATTACCTGTCTGTGCAGTCTGGGAGTTCTGCCGTCTATTGAAACTGGAAGTGTTTGTTGTTGGACTATTTTCCACACTCTTCCCTTATACCTGTAGCCTTGGATATAGGATCAGAGGTGGCTTGTCAACATTTACCCTCCTCAGTTAATATTGGGGTAAGACCTTTGATGGGACTGTAGTAGTGGGATTTATTTACCTAATAAGGTGAGCGCATTTATGAATCCTTTCCTCTCTATTTTCTAACATTACAGTTTATCTTGCCCCTTCGGATGTGAAATTATTGATGTTCCTCCGTGCTTGTTTCTGAGAGACTTTTCTATTGTGAATATTGAGATAAGGTATAATGTATGACAATGTGAGATCCTATTGCCTGATCAATATTTGGCAAAAGAATTTCTGATTATTTTGAGATTTTTTTGTTTGTTGTGTTTGATACTGCGAGAGTACAACATCAATTTTCTCCAGATGACCAAACTCCAAGCAATCTTTTAGTGTGAATATTTCTTATAGTTATGTACTAATTGCTGATTCTTTGTATCTATAGGCAAATTGCTACATATTCTCCTTTCTTCTGATGAGCCCTGCTCAAATTGACAAGGCGAAACGCGTAAAATGTGGGGATAACTGAAGCAATTTCTTCTCCGGAATACAGACGTTCCACACAGACAGTCTGGAAGTCTACATATTGGAGGACTACATTTCCTAAGTTAAGTCCTGCCATTGGAAAAGACTGCATCATTTTTTCCAAAACTGTAGACCCGCTTTCTACAGGGAGGGATACTCCTAGGGAAAGCCGACGGTGAATGGGGGCGCCAATAAAAAGTAAGGTGTAAAAACCTCCATTGTAAGGTAGGGTCTAGTTACTGAGGGATAGTGAAAAACCTGATAAATTATACGTTTTGTACTGGAGAATAAATTTTAAGATTTGATGTTTGTCTGTATTTGTGAATCGGTTTTCGACCGTTTTAGAGTTTCAATAAAGATTCTTTTATATTTATAAAAAAGTTGGTAATAAATATATTCCTTCTAAAATAATTTAAATATTACCTCCTAATTAATTCACATAAATTAAGTTTAAAAATACTGTCAGCTCTAGTTAATGAGATGTGATATACTCTTATTTATATGCATATGACCAATAGAACACTAGGATTGGTCTATATTTCTTTCCAGTGTGTAATACATTATCTCTAAAAGTAGAGTTGCTACAAAAAAAAAATGAATGACATATTCTAATTCAGGGGACTGAATATATCTAAAATCAAGGGTAATACCTGAGGCACCAAACATTTTTTTTTACATTTGCTCCCCAGTGGTATTTGACATATACAAACAGTAAATAAGGCTTTTGTTTGGTGAAAGACTGTATAGCTTGGGAGTAACGTTTCCCCTCAAACTTAGGGCCCTTTCACATCAGCGTTTATTTGAAATCGCGGCAGATGCGGTGAAAAAAACGCATCTGCCGCAATTGCCGCATAACCGCTGCACTTGCGGCGCGGTTGCGGTAATCCCCATAGAAAGTATATGGGGACTTGCGGCAGGTGCAGCAAGTGCGGTTTTGCGTTAACGACTTCGCCTATTCACAACAGTGAACAAGTATCGTTCGCTGGGTTGTGCGAACGATACCTGCTCGCCACATCGTTCGTTCACGATATCTAGCCGTGTGATATCTCACCAACGATGTCAAAAAGATGTCCTAACGACTGTGCACCCATGAAATCGCTGGTGATATCTAAACGACCTTGAATCATGTAACTGGGCCTTAAATCTATTCCAGTGCATTTTCTATTTCAAATGTCGCTTCATCCGTTCCAAGCCCAGCTTGGAGGTGTCCAAACCGATCTAATGACTACATGTGGGGCATTGCCAATCTCAAAAGCAAGTGTAACAAACTGTAGTGGCCACTTTTTTGCGTTACCTCTTTCAAATGTGAAAAATCAGGGCAAGATTGCGGCGTGTAATAGCGCCATCGGCAATCTGAGGTGAGCATGAAAAACGTACACGCGCACGTTAGATCGCCTCATATCGCCAGGCGAGATTGCGGCATGTAAAGGTACCCTTACAGTCATACTTGTATGTTCATTAAGAGTAATAATTCTAGACCTCTTCCGTGGAGTAACATCCATTTTTACAGGCACGAACCACACTGAGAGAAAAAGTACACTAAACCACTCCTCACAGAAACAAGCTCTCAACTGAAGCTGTTATTTTCTGACTAAAACCAGTCAAACCACATTTTGTTACTCAAGGTTGTACACTCACACCTGTTCAAATCAGTTAAAACTGGTTTGAATCACTGACTGGTAACCAACTTACGATTTTACTTACAAAAATGCTTTGTCCCAATTAATTTGCACAGGACTTTAACTGTGCAGAGCTGGCTGTCAATCAATGTGTCGAGAAGGTATCAAGGCCACTTCACACACACAGATATCCGAGTCCAATATCTGAACAGATCTCTGGTTGCAGTGAAATCATGGATACATTGCTCCATGTTCTACACAGCCACAAAATGGCAAAATGTATCCATGATTTCACTGCAACCAGAGATCTGTTCAGAAATTGGACTCAGATATCTGTGTGTGTGAAGTGGCCTTTAGAGTTTGCTCACTGTGTAGTGAGGTTTAATTGTAACAGGTACTTGCATTTCCTCAGTGAATGTAAATGAGCGACTGCAGGGAAAATAAAACTGATACTCCTGTAATCGGGCTACTCAGGATTTAAATGCTAATTACCAATATCTACTGGTAAATATCACAGAGCCAAATGGATATTTTTTTACCCTCTGAACAGAAGGTTATTTCCACATTTAGCATGTAAGTCAAGAGGTTTAATTATAAGAGTGAGGTTATCTAAGGGTGCTTTCACACTAGCGTTTTTTTCACCGCATCTGCCGCGATTTGAAAAAAACGCTGATGTGAAAGGGGCCTAAGTAGGCCATAAATAAGCAACATTTCTCTTTCTTGGTAAATACTCTACAAAAGTACAAACACACATCATAGAGATTTCCTACCTGACAAGGTTTCTTCATTTTAATTGCTATGACATGATATCTATAGCAGCACAGCTCACAGGTCCACGATCCTCGTTCGCTAATCCATTTTAATAAGCAGAGCTGATGTGTATATCTCACAGATCCATCACAGCGACAAGGATTGAGTAACTCACCCTGGAATGAGAATCAGCAAGAAATCAATATGACTGGTAGGTTTTTATGTGAGCATGTATGAAAGCAGGAACAATGTTTCACAGAGGAAAATAAAAACATCTGTGATTGAAATAAGATATTCCCTGTACATGTGAAAGGGTCTTTCCCACAAAAAACTTTTATGGCATGTCAATAAGACATGGATGAGTGATTGTAGATCGTTTTACAAACCTGTAGCAATCACTTTCCTACCAAGATTGGTGAGGAGCAGGTGAAAGTGGTCAGCTTGCAAACATTTCCCCTATGACGTGTCCATAATGCCAAAACAAATAACTTTGTTACTTATTTATATTACCAATTTAGCCGAGAATCAGACTTGTCCACAAAAGTCTCTATCTGACACGACTAACTTCATATCTACAAGTAATGGGGCTCAATGCCGCCTGAGCACTGGCCAGTAGACAGAATGTCAGCACTGGCATCAGAGCAGTGCCTATGTGTGGACCAACTGCACTGTTCCCAGGTTCACCCATGGGAACTAAATAATTGTGTACTGAGGAAGATGCACCCTTAAAGGGGAACTCCGGGGATATAAAAAAAAATTTGTACAGTCCCTGCACTCCTATACTATAATGTTAAGCTGCCTATTACATTTGTATGTTTAGAATTAATATAAATTAGTTATTAGTTGCTGCTTACCCATCACCACTCCCAGAGGGGTCAATACGTCACACCAGAGTAAGCAGCTCTCCTGCCTCCCTGTCAGAAAGCATCAGTGCCGTCTAACACTTCCTCATTCAATCACATGGGCGTGACATCACAACAGATCCTTTACTAAGCTGGAAGTCTGAAGATCTCTTTCTGTACAGAGAGCATGAGGGGAGAGCTATGTTGATAGGACCCGCTGTGAAATCACTACCATGTGATTGAAGGAGGAAGTGTTTGTTCTCAGAGCACAGATGCACAGAAGGAGGGGAGAGAGCTGCTCAATCAGTCATGACGTATTGACCTCTCTGGGAGTGGAGATGGGTAAGCAGCAGCTAGTGAGTAACTGATTTATATTTATTGTAAACATTATACAAATGTAACAGGCAGCTTAGCATTATAGTCTATGAGTGCAGGGACTACATAACAAAAATTTTCTTCCCAGGGTTACCCTTTGGAGGGGCTCCACATTCTGCCTTTACCCACTTCTCACAAACGGCACATGTCACGTTGCTAAGAGAAGTTGAAAAAGGGGAATACTCTGAGATTGTGATAGTTGCAGTCCTCTCCCTCTTATTGTGGTTGTAATACATTATCACCAGTAAGAATGTTGGACATATCCTGTTTCCCCGATACTCTCATAGCCCCAAAAACCCCTATGCAATGTTCCCCCCACACATCTTATTTTAGGGGAAATAGGGTATTATTAAGTATATTTTGTACTACTACCGTAATGTGTGAGTGGTGTGCCGATGTGTATTCGAGAGCAGTGTCTGCCAGACTTGCCAAGCTGCAGGAGAATCATAAATATGGAAGCTGGTCCAAACACTTAAAGTGAAAATTTTATAGGAGAGCAGTCAGACTGGAGTGCCAATATAATAAAACTATGTGCTATTTTTTTGGGCATGGCAATAACTTTTTGTAAGGTACAGTCCCTGCATAATAATAATTCAGCTATACCCAAGTTATTCTCACTATTAGTTTAGAAGTCACTGACTTTAAAGACTAAAGGCTCCCACACACGTAAGACTAATGTCTGCAAAGTCAACCAATATCGATGGGTTCTAGTGACAGTCTAATGTATATGGGGATGCCAGCTGACTCATGATCAGGAGAGATGTCGATGATGTACATACGATTTAAGCCTGCAGATTGTTGTTCTTGAAATAAGCCACTGACCAACGCATTCGTCGGCAGCTTTCTCTTACAAAACACAGAGACACTTGGCCGAACAAGCGCTTCTGTCTATTGGAGATTCAGCTGATATAGCTGACCAATGAATAATCGTCCAAAGCATCATTCAGCCTACAGCATTCTAATGTGTATGGCAATTCTTAAGCTCTCAAACACAACATATAGCTGTTCAGCCAATAATTCAGCTGGCAGTTATCTCCCCTAGGCCTTGATTCTGGTGAGCACTCCTATGCTTCCTATAAGAGATGATTCCAGACATCTCTGGAAGTGGAATGTGTCTTAAGAGAATTAAAATATTTACAGTCCAAAGTCATTAGTGCCAGATCCCCTATCTCATTCGACCATTCGACATAATCTGTACATTAGACTGCAACCAAACCAATCAATATTGGTAGGTGTGGCTGATTTTTATCTGATGTGTAGGGGAATCATAAAGTGGATTCTTAAATAAGAAAGTTTGAAATTGACTTGCTATTTCTATCTGCTCTCATTCTTCTGCGATGAGAGCTTTTATCTTTTATAGTGTACAGCTGGTGCCATGGAGATTGGCCGACACACCGTGGCAGAGGGCACCCAGTTATCTCATTCCATGAAAGCAGTTAACTCTTAACATCCCAGTCAGCTCTTTCCAACCTATTGATTTTTAAACAGCACATAGCTGCTCAACTCCCTCCTCCTTCTCATCTTCTGAAGAGATGAAGGTATAAATCAACAACCCCCAGCTTTCAGAGAAAGTCTCCTAATCTCAGTTTTCTGCTCTAGCTATCTGCAGTTGTGTGCTTGTTCAAACTCCCTGTTATCTCTATGTGTAAATACAGTAATAGCAGTATGAATTTCAGAACAAAGCACTTAATAGCTCAATGTGTTATAGCAGAACTTGTACTTAGCTTTGTAGTTCTAGCTTAGACTATTATCATATGTCCAATATTCATCCATCAGAACAGATCCAGCAGCAATCAGTTAATAAAAAAATTTATGCAGACAATTTTTTTTTCCACCTAAGAAATTATTATTTCAACTGGAACTGTTTTTTTAACATTGATGTTTATGGGAAACTGATCCGTTGAATAGCCACTTGAGAATACCCCTTTACGGCTCTGCTCGCACTTTATTTTTGGTTAATGATTGTTGTGTAAGCTTAGAAAATGTCATTAAATCCCCAAATTGTGCAACTATTTACCATACAGTTGTATAAATCACCCATGTTACAGAATCCTATACTGTGCGGCAACATTTTTTTCCAGGATGACTATTGAAAACCATATTCAAATAATGTTATTAAAACTAAAGATTTACAGTCATGGCCGAAAGTTTTAGCACTCTTGAATTTATTCTAGAAAGTTAAGTATTTATCCAAGAAAATCATTACAATTACACAATAAAAAACTAAAAAGAAACAACCGAGGGAAAAAAAACTAAAATTGGACATAATTGCACATAAAACTCCAAAAATAGGCCAGACAAAATTGTTCGCATCCTCAACTTAACCTCTTTGCTCCAAAGCCCGTTTTTACCTCACTGACCAGGTCAGTTTTGTTTTTACATTTTGATAAGTGTCACTTTATGAGGGAGCTGCAGGTTGTATTGCAGCTGAGGGAAAATGTTACTGTTTAAATCATCTTTCATTGTGAGTGTGATTGAGCTATTGAGTTTAATTTGAGCCTGTGTGATTTGGATTAAGTGTGTGACTTGTGATTCTGTGACTTTGGATGCAGAGAGTTTAGAAGGGAAGAATTTGTTATATTGAATTGCTGTTGGTATTTATTTAATTACCGTATATACTCGAGTATAAGCGGAGTTTTTCAGCACAAAAATTGTGCTGAAAAGTCCCCCCTCGGCTTATACTTGAGTCAGTGGTACTGGCTGAGTGTGGGGGGCGGTGTCCGGGGGCTGGAGGAGGCAGGGGGAGGCTATATTATGAGCGGCCGGTCACGTGGGGCCGCTCATTAGTGCAAAGCAATATGCACTGCATCCCCCTGTCCATCAGCGGCAGGGGGAGCGGTGCATACTATATTACACCAGGTAAACGCCCCCCCCCGCTCAGTGATATACAGGCCCCCGCAGACCCCCGCAGTGGTATACAGGCCCCCCGCAGACCCCCGCAGTGGTATACAGGCGCCCCCCGCAGTGGTATACAGGCGCCCCCCCGCAGTGGTATTCAGGCGCCGCCCCCCCATCAGTGGTATACGGGCCCCCCTTGCTGCTGCACACCTGTAAAGTAATACATCATTATACTTATCCCTGTCGCTGTCGCCGCTCTGACACCACGCTCCTCCGGGTCTTCATGCTTCTTCCTGCTTGTGACCGGCGGGCGCAGGCAATGACGTCATTGCCTGCACCCGCCGGTCACAAGCAGGAAGAAGCATGAAGACCCGGAGGAGCTCTGTGTCAGAGCGGCGACAGGGATAAGTATAATGATGTATTACTTTACAGGTGTGCGGCAGCAAGAGGGGGCTTGTATACCACTGATGGGGGGGCACCTGTATACCACTGATGGGGGGGCACCTGTATACCACTGATGGGGGGGCACCTGTATACCACTGATGGGGTGGGCCTGTATATACCACTGAGAGGGGGGCCTGTATACCATTGCTGAGGGGGCCTGTATACCACTGCTGGGGGCCCTATATACCACTGCTGGGGGCCCTATATATTACTGCTGGGGGACTGTATACTAAGGAGAGGGCCTGTATACCACTGCTGGGGGCCTGTATACCACTGCTGGGGGCCCTATATACCACTGCTGGGGGCCTGTATATTACTGCTGGGGGACTGTATACTAAGGAGAGGGCCTGTATACCACTGCTGGGGGCCTGTATACCACTGCTGGGGGCCCTAAATACCACTGCTGGGGGCCTGTATATTACTGCTGGGGGACTGTATACTAAGGAGAGGGCCTGTATACCACTGCTGGGGGCCTGTATACCACTGCTGGGGGCCCTATATACCACTGCTGGGGGCCTGTATATTACTGCTGGGGGACTGTATACTAAGGAGAGGGCCTGTATACCACTGCTGAGGGGGCCTGTATACCACTGCTGGGGGCCCTATATACCACTGCTGGGAGCCTGTATATTACTGCTGGGGGACTGTATACTAAGGAGAGGGCCTGTATACCACTGCTGGGGGCCTGTATACCACTGCTGGGGGTCTGTATACTACTGCTGGGGGCCTGTATACCACTGATGGGGGGTGCTATATACCGGGATGGGGGGCTATATAACAGGATGGGGGTCTGCTGCATTTCCCCCCTAGGCTTATACTCGAGTCAATAAATTTCCCTAGTTTTGGAGGGTAAAATTAGGGGCCTCGGCTTATACTCGGGTCGGCTTATACTCGAGTATATACGGTACTTAAAAGTTTCTGTCTGGTGCAATCCCCATTAGGAAAATGTGCTCCATTATTGATAATGCCATCCAGTGCATATCTTGTCATATACATGTATGGAGTTCTTGAATATCTGTTTGAGGGTGCATACTGCTGTGCGAGATGAGAGCACTTGTACACTTGGAAGTCCAGGTACAAACAAGCAGCTGGCATCATTGGGATCCCTAGACAATATGGAAAGGATTCTGCTGCTCACTGAGCAGGTGCTTGCTGGGATAGATGTGGGGGAGGATGGTAGTATGGAGCAGCAGGATAGTGAGGAAGCCAGCTGGGTAAAAGCAGGAGGGATAGAGGGAAGAGTGCTGATAAGGCTAGTTCTAATCTGGCACACCCCAACAAATTTGCTAAATTAGCAGGTGAGGGGGCTGTCAGTAGAGGGGTAGCACTGCTGCAGCAAGGCATGTCCTCTGAAAGCCAGAGGATTGTCAGCTCTCGTAGAAGTGCAGGACAAGCCAGACAGGTGCTGGTAGTGTGTGACTTCATTATTAGGGGAACAGATAGGGCAAGCTGTTGCAAAGACAGAACAGTGTGTTATGTTCCGGGCACTCATGTTCTGCACATCACTAATCGGGTTGACAGGTTACTGGGAGGGGCTGGTGAGGAGCCAGCGGTCAAGGTGCACATCAGCACAATTGACAAAGTTAGATGTAGGTGGAAGGTTCTTAAAGGTGATTTCAGGAAATTAAGCTGTAAACTTAAAGGGGTTGTCCTGGCTTTTGCAATAATTCATATGTATATCTAGGCTGCAAAAGGTTGACAATTTGCAATATACTTGCTGTCAACATTTTGCAGGGTTTCCTAGAAATCACATATTTGCGTCTGGCAGGGAATGTCTAGGAGGCGTGTTTGTGCATGTAAATGGAAACTGGTAGTTTCCAGCAACTCTCCTACAAATACGCCCCTTCCCCTATTCACAGTATGGCCAGCCACCCCCAGGATCTTACAGGCCCGTCCCCTCTCCCACTCTCACTATGCCCGGCCACCCCCAGGATATTATAGCCCGCCCCAGCCCCTAATGTCACCACCCACCCCCATTGTCCCCACTGCAATGACATACTGTACCGAATCGGCAGCTGTGAAGGCAATTTGGTACAGTGTGTTAGTGCAGGAGGGACCGCTGCACATGTGTGCTCTCACCCTGTCTGTGCCCAGGAGCCGAGGTCGGCACTCCGCAGCCCGGGTGTCGTTTGTGCCCTGTAGCCCGGGTCTGAGTGCTGAAGCCCGATGCTTCTTCTCTACAGACCTCAAGTACCATAGAGCTGGCGGTGGTTTAGTGAGGACTGCTCCACCAGCTCTGTGCCCGAGCGCTCTATGGTACAGGAGCAAGTATAGAGACAGTGGAGCGGTCCTCACTATACAGCTGCCGGCTCTATGGATCACTTGCGGTGTACAGAGCTATGCTCATGATCAGCACAAATGAGTCATGACAGTGACAGGGGTCATCAACTGACACTTCGTTGGCATGACAACCCATCAGGGCCCCGTGATGACATCACAATGGGAGAGTGGAATCGTGTCATCTCCACCGGGGTGTTAGATCATGCTGTCACAGTTTGACCCTATACACAGTATATGTAGTGTTGAAACCAGAAGTTTACATACACTATGTAAAAAGACACATATGCATGTTTTGCTCACTATCTGACATGAAATCACAATTAACCTTTCCCGTTTTAGCTCAATTAGGATTACCATAATCTAATATATAAAGCTGAGTGTATGTATGCATGTGTGTGTGTATGTATCATAGCTCGGCCCCTCCAGGTAGCTCCACCCCTTTGTAGCCCCCCACATTGCCCCACCCTTAAAGGCATAGGTCTAACTGGAGTGGCAGAGTCAGGTTCATTCATGAAATGGGTGGGGCTAGGAGGAGAAGGTGGAGCTATGAAGAGGGAGGAGCTATGGGTAGACATACATACGCACACCCATATATATGGAGGCTGCATTATATTTTATAGCTGTAGAGCCTGGAGTTGCCTGAGCATAGTAAATAATTATTCTTAGTTCTAACAAAAATAGAAAATTGTAGAATGATTATTTTGCACATAAAAACATTTCCCGGAGGTGCCACAGCTATATGCAACCTTGAAGGGGAGGAGCTATGAAGGGGCAGGTATATCTGTGGACATACATACACACACAAATATATACATATACTCAGCTCTATACCTGAGCAACGTCCAGCTCTACAGCTAGTTATTTATATTTGCTAAATACCAGAGTGTTTTAAGACATTTCTATTACTGCAATGTCAAAAGTTTACATAAATTAAGATTACTATGCCTTTAAAGAGGACCTGTCACCAAGCCAGGCATGGTGATCTAATTACAGCACTGGATGCAGCATGTCTGCAGCATGCAGACAAGGGGTCCCCCAGCACTTGAGCAGCCCTGTACCCCGAGATAATACACTTAGAAAACTTACATGCTACAGCCACTAAGGAGGTGTCTAGGGGCTGCAGCCAAGGGCAGATTCACACCCCCTGCCTGTGTAATCTGCCCACCGCTGCCAATCATTCTCTCCCTGTCTGCAGCATTTAAACAGAGTTTTTTTTTCTCTCTCCCAGAAAGTCCGTTAGCCCCGCCCCCGAGTTGGTCCGGCCTGCGGACCGAGCCGCCAGGCGCAAGGAATCAGCAGACATATCCGCTAAATAAGCCGAGGCCCCACGAATCAATGGAAGAGACGACAGTAACTGCTCCCTGGGAACCCCCGACTTAATCTGATCCTCAAGCTGATCTACCCAGACCAACAGGGATCTGGCAGTACATGTAGCCGAAATAGCAGGTTTAAAGGCTCCAGTGCAAGATTCCCAAGACCGCTTAAGTAACATCTCGGCCTTCAGGTCCAGCGGATCTGCCAGCAACCCCGCATCCTCTACAGGGAGGGTGGAACGCTTAGACGTGGAGGTGACAGCAGCATCCACCTTCGGAACCTTGGACCATGTAGCTAAGTCCTCATCATCGAAGGGATACCTCCGCTTGGAAGAAGAAGGAAGAGCGCCACGTCTGTCCTGCTTATCCCACTCCCGATAAATCAGATCTTTGAGAGCCGCCACCACAGGAATAGCTCGTCTCCTTTTTTCTGAGAGGCCGGTGAACATGATATCCTGCGCTGAACGAGACTCCCTAGAATCTGGCACTTCCATAGTGTGGCGGATGGACTTGACTAGGTTGTCCACACTGTCCAAGGGGAAACAGGATTTTCCCTCATCATCCGACGAGGAAGAAGAAGAGGCAGGAGAGGCCAATGGGGACCGGGAGACACCCTGAGACCTAACCGGGCTGCCTTCCGGAGAGGACACACTAGGGGAAACAGGCTTCCTAGCCTTGGAGGAACAAGCCCGAGAATGAGCCACCTCTCTGAAGGACAATAACTCCTCCCGGATCATAGAGCGAATGTCAGCCGTCTTAACAGAGGATTCCTCCTGCAAAGTCTGAGTAATACAGTCCTGACACAGACGCTTCACATATGTCTCAGGAAGGGGCTGCGTACACAGAGCGCATTCTTTATGCTTCAATTTTTTTCCCCTCCTAGCCTGAGAAACAGAAAGGGAGGAGATCAGCAGAGGAGCAGAGAACACACTCACCCCGTGAAGCTGTGCATACTGACCGGTTCAGGAGGTGGAGGACCAGCCTGTGATGGTTGACCAGTCTTATTCCGGTCACTTCTGTCAGCAGACCCAGCCTCCTTGCTGCGC